>OX333076.1:1200000-2400000 GCA_946863875.1 Alloplasta piceator | reverse complement strand
TGGTGAACTACTTTGTTCATTTTTTTTCTCACTGAAAATCAATTTTTGTAATTAAGCTCTGTTCGAGAAAGTTTTGTCATTTTTGTATCCGAGGAAAGCAGAAAAAATTCAGCTTTCAAGCGGCGCTCCCATACCAACAATCACGCAACTTCATAGAGCGACTGTATATAGTCACACATTTCGCTGTCACATGCAACGTGATGGATTGCTTCTAGTATATGCACCCTCCAACCCCTCAACGTCCACACCCCGTTACACTTAAACACACACACACACACACACAGAAACATGAAGTCTGGGCATCATCAAAGGAAAAACTTTCAGTGTGCTTTTCGCTTACTTTCTCTCTCTCTCTCTCTCTCTCTCTCTCTCTCTCTTTCACTCTCTCTCCTTCTGTCGTTGACCACAACAAGGAGAAAAACTTTGTATTCTCAACTCGCATGTGTGTTCGTTTAATGGCAAAAACCGTAAAAGCTTGTGCCGGTTCTGCTGATCTTTGCATAGGATTTTACCGCGTTTTCTGGGACAGAGTTGCTCGAAAATCGCGTTTACCACTTTCGAGACACATTCTACTTTCCCTTTCAATGCCCATTAATTCGAGGAACATTTTGTCAAAGGAATTCCACTCTGCATCGAGTAATTCTTCAATTGTATAATTAATTAAATTCATATAATTAATTACATAATTATAATTAAATAATCAAGTAATGATTTTATTGAAGTGCCAATTTTTATTAAAAAATTATTAATTAGGAAAAATATATCACTAATTTTTCTAAGAAATTAGTCATTAGAGACAAAAAATTTCTAATTTTTCCAAAAAAATTAGTAATTAACGATCAAAAATTACTATTTTTTTCCAAGAATTAGTAATTAGCGAGAAAGATATTGCTAAATAACGAAAAAAATCAATAATTTGTGGACAAATGTTGTATTAATTTTGGAAAAAGTAATAAATAAATAAAATATTACTAATACATTTTTTAATAGGTACTGATTAAATATTCGTATCCATAATAACTTGTGTGATATCGTATGACAGTCGATACAATAAATACCAATGTGTGAAATATTCAAAAGATCCAGTTATTATGAAAAATAAAACAACTTTTTTACTCTTCTACAAATTACTGTTTTTTTTAAATAATTAGTAATATCTTCCTTACCAACTGCTATATTTAGAAAAAAACTTGATAATATTCTTTCGCTGATCACTATTTTTTTTGGAAAAATTAGAAATATTTTGTCACTAATTACTAATTTTTTTGGAAAAATTAAAAATATTTTGTCACTGACTACTAATTCGTTTAGAAACATTACTAATATTTTTCCACTTATTATGAATTTTTATTAAAAATTAGTCATGTTTCTTCACTAATTATTAATTTTTCAATAAAATGATTAACAAAATCAATATCGTTGACGAAAAAATCAATACTGCCGATCACTGGTATAAACAATAGAAATTATTTAAATGATTACGGATATACAAATTGCTTATACCAACGTCAACTAAAAATATGATAACCTCATCTATAAAAATTGAACCTTTAATAAAATTATTATTTGATTAATTATAATTATTATTTGACTAATTATAATTATATAATAAATTGTAATATAATTCGTAATCAATTAATGGTAATTGGATTATTAACTACATAAATTTAATGAATTATATAATTGAAAAATTACTTGATCCAGAGTGGAATTCCTTTGACGAATAATTTTTTTAGTTGCGATTCCCATATTTTTCTTTGAAGGTTATCACAAGACACAAGGGTTCGTTAAAATACTGTGAATATAGTAATTCGCTCAGAATTGCTCATTTTGAAGACCTATTTGTAACGTTTTGATCGCAATGCTTTGACAACCGGAGAAATTATTTTCTCAGCTCGTAATCGGCGGTTTCAACGAGGATTAATTCGTCCGATTCCCAACCATTGTAACTAGTAGGCGCAACAGCGAGTATTCTCTCGTCTCTTAGTCTGACCACAAACTGTCCATTACCACTGTCATTGCGCCTGAGTCAATTCGATAATCTCCCAGTGATGTGTACATTCGAGGACAGAGAGAGAAAGAGAGAGAGAGAGAGTAATTCATCAGTGACAGTTATGCAGCCTCACACATCATCAAGCAAACAATGTGCAAGATGGTTGAACCCTGTATTTACAGCGAGGACGCAGGAGGTCCTAAATCCACTCGAAAATTGCTCTTCCAGGCAATTGCAAAACAGAGTCGAATTGGCGCTTTGTGTGCATCAGCTGCGTTTCACTGAAACTTCGGTGCAATGCTCGACGACCGTCTCGCTCGTACTTCCATCGAGAAATACAGCAGAAGGAGCAATCGGGAGCACTGTTAGCAAGAATTTATATTACTCGTCATTCGAGCTTGATGGATTGATATCCAACGTTCCTGTTTTTTCAATTCATCGTGATGCACAGTATCGAGAGCCTCTTATTCCAAGTTTCTCGTTGGCAAAGTATGGAAAATATTTTTATTTCAATCAAGTTTTATTCCAATTTTTATTGAGTGCAATTTGGATCCATTGTCAATGCTGATTCCCACATGAAGAAATACTTGAATAATTTTTAAAAGTATAAGTAATAAATAATAAACAGTTAATAATAAAAGACAAGCATTTTTCTTTAATTGCCAGGGTGGCGCAACCCCTTAAAGAATTTCAAGCCAAAAAAGTTCACCCAGATCTAAACTGGTGGATCCATTATAAGCTCGAAAGGAAAAATTTCTATGAGGAGCACAATCGGAAGATAACGTGTGTTTTTTGCAAACTCCCTCAATGGCCATAATCATAACCTGGTCTCGATTGTTAGGGTATCGCATGAGAAGCGATAATAAACGACGCCGTGGCTGTTCCCGTGAAATATCCGAGTTGGTATAGTCGCAAAAGCGTGAGAAGATTCTGGTGCTGGGTACGCTTGTGAAAGGGTTGGTGGGTCGAAGAGTCGCTGGGAATGAACGATCGGGGTGGAGGCTAAAACTAATCACGCGATCCGATACTCTTGCTTCTCTCCTTAATGGCCTAATACCACCCAGGTTACAATACCGTGAGATCTAAACCCAATATATACGTATATATGGGGCATTTCACGTCAAATCACGCGGTCATCGGCCTGACCCCCGGGGATTTTGATGTCCAATGAATTGTGGGTTTCATTGGCCCAAAATTTGAGGTCATTTTTTGGGACAAACGAAACCCACAATTAATTGAACATCAAGATCCGAGGGAGTCAGGACGATGACCGCGTGTTTTGACGTGGAATGCCCCATATACATACACAGAGAAACGCCATTTGTCTGGATTTAGAATTTTCGGCTGTTCCTTCGAGTCTAATGAACCACTAAATTTCCAACCCCTTTACCGGTTCACTAATTGGATAAACCACGTCGTAGCAAACTTATACGTTTTCTCTTTCTCTTTAACCTGCCTCTGTCGGTTTCCTCGGTTCGGCTTTTGCCACGATTGCGGGACACGTTTATTGGATTATGTTGCGCCATATAACATCGAAAGAAACTCGGCGAGGATGAGAATCGACGGTTCTTAAGAAGCGAAGAACGCGGTGGATTCTCTCTCCTTGATTCGATTATTTTTCGATTTTATTTCGACGAATCCCACTCGCTCGCCTTCTTTATTTTCGAAGAATTTTTATCCTCCTCTCTTTCCGTTTGAATTATTCAAGTACTACCCGGGCATTAATTCGAATATCACGTTGGAAATGGGGAATGAAAAATTTCTCTGTGCCTCTTTTTACTCTCACTCCATCGTGAATTTAAATATTCAGGGTAGAAATTTCTCGCTGAAAGATAAAGCGACCCTCTATTAGTGAAATGAGCGAAAATCATTGGCGAAGGTTGGCTCCATTATCCACGATATTTTTTAATGTGCGAATGTTTAAAATAGTCTTAACATTTTTAATTCAAATTTTTAGTCCAATTTTAATTATCAAATATTATTTTACAAAAATATTGCTATATTTTTTACCTTGAAGAAAAAGCTTTATTCATTAAGTCTGCCATTTTTACTGCAAAAGCTTTTGGGGGAAATTGTTGATTTTTTTGTCCACTTTGTCGGTACAGAAAAGGAGATTAAGGGGGAATTTTTTTTTCCTCTTTGTCTTTGTTTTAACGGAGCGTATCTCGTTTGACCTCAGGAGCTTTAAATATTCTCAATCGATACGCGAGTGAGAGCTTGCGGTCCACGAGTCATTGACTTCTCTGTCTTCTTATCCGCGTTCTGTCAACCCACTTTATCGTTGCTCCTTCAAAGTAACTCCCACCCAGCGCCGTCCCTTCTGTCTTTCCATTCCACTTTAGTACCACGAAATTTCAACATACCCGAGATCTATTCCCTTACTCCTGCTCTAGACTTCACTCTCGGGAGTGACTCTGTGCTTCTGAGCCGAGCAAAAGCTCTCCTGACGTCAAAGCTCTCTGTCCCCCTCTTTCTTCAGCGATCCCCGATTTACAACAAGATTACAGCTAGCCACTTGTTTCTCTACTAGACGAATTTATATTTTCTACTAGACGATTACAGCAACTCGTGCATTAAACATCCTCACAAAAGAATTTACTGCCGCAATAACTGTGCTTTTCCGACATTAATCCAAAATGACGATTTTTCGAAATGACGATGAATAAATATTCAAAAACTTTAAAACGCAATCCGAGCAGAAATTATCCATAAATATGGCGTAGAATTTATAGTGAAGTCACGTTTACAGGAAGCCGAGGTTATCGTTATGTGGATAGTAATTCGAGGGGTAGAATCGTGGCCTCGGGCGTAGGGGTGGTTTTTCGGGAAAATAATCTCGATTCTCTCGTCGGGGGTGGATGCATTGTAAACTCGAAGCTTCGTCTGGTGGCAGAAAAAAAAACTACGATAGAAATATCACGAAGTAAATAACACGAGATCAAAGAAACTCGAGCTTACTTTCTCTCATTCCTTCTCAGAGCGATACATTCTTTCTTTTGTTTTTTTTTTCCTGTTTTATATCGAGCTTTTTTATCCACTGATTTTTGGCTCTTCTCCACCTTTTGCTTTTTTGCTTTCACGTAAATTTTTCTTGAACAGGAAAAATAAACCCTCTATCGTTTTTCAAACGTTGCAAGGGAAGATCAATGAGAGACTTTTTCTGTCCAAGTTACATCTCACCTGAGATTTTCGCCCTTATGCTCAGCTGACATCGGTCCATCGAAGATTTATGACTTTTGTTTTCGTTATCGAAAGACCCGCTGCATTTTTTCACCCTTTGAGGAAAAGATTAATCTTCCCTCTCGACGAGAAACTCGATGAAAGAGCTGGCAAATCGATTGCGTAATCGAGTTATTCCCTGTTCCATCTTCATTCGTGTCTAAACGATTTATCCAAGAAAAAACATCCCTCATCCGTTCTCTCTCTTTCTCCGATTCTTCGTGGGGAGAATCGCCAATGAAAAGCGTCGAGAAAAATTCAATCGTTTGACCATTCTGGACCCGACATTCGATGTTCATTCAACACGATAAACGAAATTTCGTTACAACGAGAATCCCCTTCGATTACAGATGGTGAGAATAAAGAACATCCAAGAAATCGTTTGGTACAATGAAATTTCGATTTCCCTCGCAGCATCAAAACTAGAGAAGTGAATGGGGGTTGAAAATTGCAATTTTTCATGCACCCCTTTGTTGCAAGCTCGACCGGCAACTTCTTGAATTGAAAATAAAAAAATTACCGCGAGAATAAAACGAGGAAGGTTAAAAATGATTCTCGGAAAAGTATGATTTAATATCTCACTTTTAACCCTTTAACAGCTGAATTTTTTTGGAGCGTTTGGCAAAGTTACATGATGAATCTGAATTTATGGGTACCCGATGTGAGAAAAAAAATTATTTGAGAATTTTTCTACCCTCAGAAACTACCCCCAAATAAAAAAACCACCCCAACCACTTGAAAACATCTTAATTTTATTTCCCATCGTTCATTTCTGCCAGAAATTGAGGAAAAGTCATTCCAGAACACGTAGTGAGATTCTGAAGAACTTGCGAATCAATCAACCGTTAAAAACTACCCCTCTATTGAGAGACATTGATCTCTCCAGGGATAAAATGTTATCATCGCATTTTCTATTATTTTATCCTGATCTGAATCGAATTATGAGTGTTTCAGAACTGAACATCAATGGATGTGCACTTTTGGGAATATCACCATTTCTAGGGGTGGTTTTCAATGTTTTGTTACTGTTAGGGGTAGTTTTTGAATCGGATGTTCTTGATACACATTTTCCATGCGTTTTCGAAAATATATATGAACTGAACATCACTCGAAGTTCACTTTTGGGCGCATCACCATTTGTAGGGGTGGTTTCCGATGTTTCGTTACTGTTAGTGGTAGTTTTTGAATCGGATGTTCTTGATAAACATTTTCCATGTGTTTTCGAAAATATATACGAACTGAACATCAATCGAAGTTCACTTTTGGGCGTATCACCATTTGTAGGGGTGGTTTTCGATATTTCGATACTGTTAGAGGTAGTTTTCCAAAAGGATATTCTTGCTACAAATTTTCGATGTTATTTCAAAGTACACACTTGAGATAGCGACTCTAAAAAAAAATTGCCTGAAAGTTATGCTCATTTCTCATTTTTACGCAATTTTGGCACTTTTTGACAGGGTGTGAGATCGAAGGGATGCAACCCTTGCGTTTGCCGAGTTTTTCATCATTAGATGAATCTTTCATCTCCAAAATGCGACCTTAACAATGTTGATATGTTCATTTTTATGGAAGTTGCCTTTTCGAAGTAGGTGGGACGTATGTGACCCACCAACCGATAAAGGGTTAAGGGAGGAATTATTTTTTGTTCGAACATCAATATTCCAACTGCGATGTAATGAATCTCTTCCAATGATTTTCTTATTTCCCTCTCTCAGAAATTTACATGCTGATTATTTTAATCCTAATGGACCAATTCATTTCGACGTTTCTTGTGCGGTAACATCCCCCTTCTTCCGTGCTACATTTGTATATACTAGGCCGGTAAAAGCTCCCAGTTCACCTCCGGGATTCTAGCCTCGGCATTCCAAAGCGCACCAACGATAGGGCGCCGCACAGGGCACGCATTTGTGCTCGGTGCAAATGTCTATAAACCGGCACTTAGTCCCTCAACCCTTGCGCTCACGCGAAGCTCGTTTAATGGGATTAAGAGAGGGCGAACGGGGGGAGGCAGAAAGGGTGTTTCTACCGGTAGGTACTAACGCCGTTGAAGCTTGTGTTGGAAACACCCAGATAACGCGTTTCCGAGGTTCCCTCACTTCCACCTTTTTCCTGTATCTCACCCCTTCCACGTCCGTCCCTTTATTTCGCGAAACGAGAGACTCCGATTCGTTGGTAAAACATTAACATTCAACGATCGTCAGCAGACTATCGGCAAAGGGAGAAAAGAGATGAAAAAGCTCGAGGAGAGGATGAGAGGGGATGAAAAAGCTCGAGGAGCGGATAAGAGGGGATGAAAAAGCTCGCCTTGAGTCGAATAAATAAGAAACGCCAAAAAAGCGTGAAAGGTGCAACGAAAAAGTAAGAGGTTTCACACAGAAAAAAAACATGCATTTCCTTTGAGCCTGAGGTATATCAGAGCATGAGCTTACAAGTCTTTGGAATGAATTGAATTTTTTTGACGTTGCCCTTTGAGCGTTTTACTGGGAGGAAAGAGTTGGTTGAGGGATTTTACAAAGCAAAGAACTTAATTATGGAAATAAAGCTCGCACGCTCTAACAAAAATAACGACATATTAATAATTGAGGTATTAAAATTTTTTTAAAATAAAATATAGAAAGTGAGAGGAATTTGTGATTATGTTGAATTTTTTTGAGTAGTTAACTTTATTTTTAGTTTTTTCTCACGAATAAATTTTTTTTCGACAAAAACTCGTCGCGATTCGAGATCAGCGACAAATTTCACATCAAAATATGCTTCCAAAACGTGAAAATAAAATAATTGAAAAATTGACCCGTTTTTGGCCACGTTTTCAAAAACCTCAAAATAGCGAAATTTCAAGTGCTCATAACTTTACTTCGGTTTGACCGATTTCAAAATTTCTTTTTCGTACTTAAAGGCTGTCACTAAACTTAGATAATGCCGTTTGGTTCATTCCGATAAATAATTTTTTGTAGAAATGAGAGCAGTTTGAAAATCGCTTAAAAAAATCGAAAGGGGTATGTATGCAAAAATTTGTGAAAATCGATGGTCGAACTTTAAAAATCTGCCAAAAATGGAAAAATGATTGGAATCGCATGAACTAAGCGCCATTTTGAAGCTTCAACGATTACAAAGAGGATGAGCGATGAAAAAAGTCAAAACTCTTTCTAAAAAATAAATTACAGTCATTTTAGTGAACAGATCCAATTTTGATAAAGAGTGAAAAGATTTTTTTTTTATTTTTATTTTTTTTGAACCTTACATCGATGTATTTTCTCCCCCTAAACACGAATCCACCAATGGTTTTCTTAAAAAATCAAAACTTTTACGAATTTTCATAAAAAACATTTTTGCTCAATTTCGGTCCCATTTGTAGAAACCTCCAAATAGCTAAATTTCAAGAGCTCATAACTTTATTTCGGTTTGGCCGATTTCGAAATTTCTTTTTCGTACTTAAAGGCTGTCACTAAACTTAGATAATGCCGTTTGGTTCATTCCGACAAATAATTTTTTGTAGAAATGAGAGCAGTTTAAAAATCGCTGAAAAAAACGAAAAGGGGTATGTATGCAAAAATTTGTGAAAATCGATGGTCGAACTTTAAAAATCTACAAAAAATTGAAAAATGATCGGAATCGCATGAACCAAGCGGCATTTTGAAGCTTCAACGATTACAAAGAAGATGAGTGGTGAAAAAAGTCAAAATTCGTTCTAGAAAATTAATCACAGTCATTTTAGTGAACAGATCCAATTTTGGTAAAAAGTGAAAAGAATTTTTTTTTTTTTTTTTTTTTTTTTTAACCTTATATCGATGTATTTCCTCCCCTTAAACACGAATTCACCAATAGTTTTCTTAGGAAATCTAAACTTTTACGAATTTTCATCAAAAACATTATTGTTCAATTTTGACCCTATTTAATCTTGAAGTAGCGAAATGACAAGTGCTCATAATTTCACTTCGGTTTGACCGATTCAAAGATTTTTTTCGACTATTTTCGATGAAATTTCAAGAGCTTTAAATACATTTGAGTCTCGCGTTGGGGTGACCTTGAAAAAAAACATCGGGATAGAAAAGATGAGAACACAAGAAAAGATTAATGCACCGCTGAAACTTTTGGCAAGCACCGAAGCTAGCATGAAACTTTGGACTTATTTTGTGGAATTCGGGGTTCGTCGAACCGAAAATTGAGTGGAAATGTAGATGAAACAAATTGGGAAAAGTCCAGTCGCACTTATCGCTCAGAACTGAAGTTAGAGAGAGTGAGAGAAAGCGTTGAGAGAGGCAAACGGTTCTCCATCGAGTATCGCACCAAGGAGCAACATTTCAACGAGGACCCATTAAAGCTGAGTTCTCGAGTGGAGCCTCTCAGTTCCGATAACGTTTTACAACACCGAGATATCGTCGTAACTGCAAACTGCGAACAAACACTTTATCGGTTCTCAACCTTATTTTGCCAAATAAATAACGCCACTAAACGTCAAGGACTCGTGCAGATACGAGTCCTTCGAAGTCGTAAACAAAGATAAATCTTTTCTCTCCACATCTTCGAATCATTCACTGTCCCAGTAAAAAGGGGCAATTTTCACGTCGAGAGTTTTTCCATCCCACAATATGCATTCACCCCTTTTTTCCTTCCCTTATCGAAAAAGTAGGGGATGGAAAATAAAGGCGCAGAGCTAAAAAAGGAGAGACCAAAGAGTATCCTTTCTTCCGTTCTGTGTCTGGTTATCCGTTGTTTTCTTGAATTTCCAAGCACAATTCTGTTATACTCGATCTTGCTCGAGAGAAAAAAGCTCGGAATAACGCGTCGTTTATTTTCTGACTCATTGAATTTCTCAGGAGTATCTTTTGATCTGCCTCTCTTTCAACCCCCTTTTTCCATCTCTAATAACGATGTTTCAGGATTTATTCACAAGAGAAAACGAGAATTTCATTCAGACATTCGCGCAGACGTGACGCGCCTGAAACTTTGATTCAAGATCCAGAGTTTTGCTTATCGGTCACTCGCGATGGAATTTTCACTCCGCAACGTTCGGGACTATTGCCAAGTCACGCTTTCCACACTGTCATCATCGTTGTGCTTTTCCGATAGTTACACACAACACAAATGTCGATGGCGACCGAGCTTTAACGACGATTTTGCCTTCTCCCGGAGTTTCCCCATTCGCATGACCTCGTGAAACCAAAACTCTGGTGGAAATTGCTCGAACTTACGTGTCTGTTTGTTCAAGCGTTTCCCCAACAATTTACACGTATCGGACTCGATCCCAAAGCGTTATTATTTTGATCGTATAACGAAGATGGAGAAGCAAGAATGAAGATCGGAATGGCGAATTTCACAACCCTGCAAACTCCGGATCGTTATCGGAGCTTTCACACAAAATCGTGCGCGAATGTCGCCGAGATCGTAAAACGTGTTCAACGATCGTCACTGGATTTTACGTTGTACTATGATAAAGAAAAAAAACGACGATAGTACGAAAGAAAGTTGGCGAATTTTTACGCTCCTTGCTTCGTAAAATCGATGATTCGAGAGAGTCGAACGATGAACGAAGATGTTAACGTGGATTCTTAAGTTTGTTGGGAAATCTTTTTCGGACAGCGCTTTTCTTGCGCTTGGAATTTTTGCCCTTACTTTGCACGGTTTTTCATTGCCTGGTAATTTTTTTTACCTCTTATCAGTGATATTGATCATAGTTGAAGAAATAAATTCCCGATAATCGGTAATCACTCACAGATGTTATATCCAATTCTTTGCTTCTTCGGGATCGCATTTTTCCATTTTTTTTCTCGCGATACAATTGCAAATTTTCCAAATGTTCTAAAATGTAACTTACGACCAGTGTTGCGAAATTTTTAACGCAAAAGTAATTAATCATTACTTTTTTAATGGCTAATGGAAAAAATTTCTATTAACCATTAAAATTGAATGTCTAATGGACATAATTTCCATTAACGATTAAATATTAATGGTTAATGAAAATCATTTCCACTAACCAATAACATTAAATGATTAATAGAAATAATTTCCATAATTCAATAAATGTTAATGTTTAATGGAAATTATTTTCAATGATCAATAAGAGTTAATGGTTAATGAAAATTATCTCCATTAACTATTACGTGTTGATGGTTGACGAAAATAATTTCTTTATTATTTAATGTTAGAGACTAATGGAAATTATTTCCATTGACTGTTGACATATGGAAATAATTTCTATTACCCATTAACATTTAATGGTTAATCGAAATAACTTCCAGTAACGATTAATGCTAAATAGTTAATGGAAATTATTTTCATTAACCATTAACATTAAATGGTTAATGGAAATTATTTTCATTAATCAATAAATGTTAATGTTTAATGGAAGTTATTTTCAATTATCGTTAAGAGTTAATGGTTAATGAAAATTATCTCCATTAGCCATTACTTATTGATGGTTAATGAAAATAATTTTCTTCATTATTTAATGTTAGAGGCTAATGGAAATAATTTCCATTGACTGTTGACGTATGGAAATAATTTCCATTAACCATTAACATTTAATGGTTAATCGAAATAACTTCCATTAACAATTAATGCTGAACGGTTAATGGAAATTATTTTTATTAACCATTTAATGTTAATGGTTAATAAAAATAATTTCCATTAACCATCAACATTAAATGGTTAATGGAAATTATTTCAATTAATCGATAAGAGTTAATGGTTGTTGAAAATGTAAATGCATTAAAAAAAGTAATGCATTATTTGCAACCCTGCTTACGATTGCGCCCTTCGCAATCGTAAAAATCTCATGATTGAGTTCTCCCTCGAGGAACTGTAAATAGGGGATGGCATAAAAAAAGGGGATGATGGAGAAATCCACGTGATAAAAGCCGAGCAAAATCGTAGCGAATTGTATCTTTATATGCAGCGAAAATTCACCTCTGGGCATTAGCGAGAAGCGAGGGAATGACCGAGAGAGAGAAAAGTCGCGAATCGAGAGATTCGAGCGCTGATCGAAGTTCCGGATCGACGATATAACGCTGGATGAATCCGATAACGAGACCGTCCTGGCGATCGTTTATTTCTTCGGCACACTTTTAGCTTCTGGCGTTATATCGCCGCACAGAGAAGTCGTGAAAGAGAAAAAAACGCCCTTGGTATTGCATACCACCCTCCCCCTGTCGCATATGCTTTTGGGTAGGTCGATCGTAAACTCTTGATGCGAGCCAAGAGAGAGGGAGAGACAGGCACATAAAAGTTCCTGCGGATGATATAAGAGAGTTTCCATTAAAGAAGACTCGCTTGATCTACAACGAGAAATTTTTTTCTGTACTTTAATGCGACATATTGGGAGGTCACATATTATAACGATGATAATAATGATGATAAAAGGAATAAAAAGCTCTTGGCAGTTCAGTCAAGTAAATTGAGTCCTGAGATTTGACAAATACACTGCTTGCCAAAAGTTTGGAACACTCACCCCGATTCCACGCCGCACAAAAAGTTTCACTGCTCTTTTAAAAATGAAGATATTCGGGTCCGCCAAGCGGCGTTTCAAAAGGGACATATTCAGCTTCATTGCGCTTTTTCCAAAAAATTTTTGCGATTTTTTTTTTTGTACCCGACACGTCCTTTCAAACATGGTCGTTTATCAGCTTTTTTTGACACTGTATTTTTTGCGAACGACCCATCAAATTTTTTTCGACTGTTTTTCCCATGAAAAACTTATGGCGGGGAGTATTACCTTCAATTTTGTTTTTTAAAAAGTTTTGTACGATTTTTTTTCGCAAAAATATTCAATTTTTTGCAAAAAAACGACCATATTTATAAAATGTAGCCTAACTCTAAAACTAGTGGGTTTTCGTGAAGTCACTAAGAAGGTAAAAAGTTGCACACACTTATTCTGGATTAAATGAAATTTTTTCAGATTTTTTTTCAAAAATTTTTTTTTCATAATTTTGCCTGTAAACGACATTTTTTTTAATCTCAAGCAATCGGGTCTCTTACCTCATCTACACGGCTTTTCCATCCAAAAACCTCTCCTGCATGGCTTTTTCATCGAAAAACCCGTGTAGATGAGGTAAGAGACTTGATTGTTTAAGATAAAAAAAATATCTCGTTGACATGAAAAATTTTCAAAACAAAAATTTTGAAAAAAAATTCTGAAAAAATTTAATTGAATCCAGAATGATTGTATGTAACTTTTAACTTTTTTAATGATTTCATGAAAACCCATTAGTTTTAGAGTTACGCTACATTTTATAAATTGGTCGTTTTTTGCAAAAAATTTAATACTTTTGCGAAAACAAATCGCACGCAACTTTTTGAAAAACGAAATTGAAGGTAATACTCCCCGCCACAAGTTTTTCATGTGAAAAACAGTCGAACAAAATTTTCATGGGTCGTGCGCCAAAATTACAATGCCAAAAAAAAATGAAAAACGACCATCTTTCAAAGAGCGTAACGGACTCAAAAAAAATCGCCAAATTATTTTGGAAATAGAGAAATGAAGCTGAATATGTTCCCTTCGAAACGCCGCTTGGCGAATTAAAATATCTTCACTTTTTAAAGAGCAGTGAAGCTTTTTGTACGGCGTGGAATCGGGACGAGTGCTTCCAAACTTTTGGCTGGTAGTGTACTTTTCAGATATTTGTAAAAAAACTAGTGCCAATTTAAGGGGATCTGGACTAGTTGTGAATTAATTACTTGAGGATTTCGGGAAGGAAAATGAGCTTTTTTATTTAAATCGGACTCAAATTACAAATTTGAGTTGTCAAATTTGTTTTCTTTACCAAATAGGATGTAATTTGCATCCTTATAACATTTTCTCTTAAAATTTGCCTTAACAATTTTTGAGGATTTTAAGAATTTTAGAAATTCAGACGATTTTTGATGATTTCTGCCCCAAGAGCAAGAAAATGATGAAAATTTACGAAAATTGCGTTTTTATGAGCTTTATTGGCTGCTTTGTAATATATTAATCATCTTGAGGAAACGAGAGTGGCAAAGGCAGGAGAAAGCAAGAGGGAAAGAGGAAATGGGGTAAACGTCAAAGAGGGGAAGTTGCCGCTTCTGGCGAATCCCTCGCAGTATCGTTTCTGACAATCTTCTCTTTTTTTTTTTGCTCTCTGATATTTTCTTCGGCTTTCCCATTAATTCCCACCGCAGGCAATTTCGCACAAGCGTTCATGACAGCCACGTGTAATTCCCATAGCAGCGGACTTTCGGATAAATATTCGCAAAGAGAAGAACAAGAGAGAGAGAGAGAAGGAAACAAACACCCACGTACGAGAAAAAAGTATCAAAACTTTTTTCATCTCTTACACGCGCGTTACAATTAGTGATTTCTCGAGCTTAATCCGATCGAAGAAAGAGAAAAAGATGGAAAAAAAATTCTCCGTGCCATGAAAATAAAAAATAAAAATTCAAAATTACTATATATGATGCGATAAAAATTCCAAGTATAATGCAAAAACGGAAAGAGGAAAAAATAATAATCGAAAAAGACGCTGTTCGTGCGGTTGGGCGACAAAATGAAAAAAAAAATTCATCCACTTGGCAAAGTCCGATTCGATGATAATGCGCTCAGCAAAGTGGAAAAAAGTGGAGGGAGGTTCACGTGGCTCAACGTTTCTTATCGTAATCTCTGTCCGCTGCTTTTACATGGGATAACCGGTTTTCTCGTTTCTCCCTCTCTCTCTTTTTTCTCATGCTCAGAGAACCAGCAGAGTTCACGTAAAACCCGCAAGATTAGGCATTTCTCTCCCAACCTTCAACCCTTGTTCTTCGCACACTTCTTTTTACTTTTTTCACCCTTTGGGGTGATATTTTTTTTCCCTCTCTCTCTCTCTCTCAACGCACCCTTCGTTAAACTCAGAATCAAGGTGACTTAACTCACCTCGACCACTTTGTTTTCTTATTATTCCTTTTTCTTTCATTTTTTTGTCATCCCTCGCTCTCTCGTATATTTTTTTTGCCCACAAAAAATACCAAAGCCAGACTACAGCCAGAAGCCTTGCATAAATAGCTTGCACAACCCAGTTTTTAGGTAAATTGGAACAGCGTGGAGGAAATTTCCGACTCAAGCCACTGATATTAATTATTCCAAAGCTAATAACCAAGTCTCTCGGTTGAATTATCCTGCAATGTGCTTTTCTTACTTCTTTAATTTTTAATTTTTTAAACGTGAACCGCGGTGGTGACTAAACAAATGAGACCTCTGAAAGAGACCTCGTGAAAATGGAAGATAACTCTCAGTTGTGGCAAAATAAATCCCCTCTGTTATTCTTCGCTCTCCCTCGGAAATTATATTCGCAGAGGTCGTAAATAAACGATACATTTTTCCACCCTCTAATTCTCACCATTTTTTTACACAATTGTGTGTGTTTCTGTCTGCATGTATTGGCTAAATTTTACATCGTAGATGCACGTACGAACATCGATCGCGTTAACGAGGGGGATTGAAACATAACGAGTTCGAAGGGGTTGTAAAAAAAAACGATCCTCGCTTATTATCGACAAACTCTATTGATTGGCGTTTACGCTTCCTTCTCGCTAATAATCCCTCATGTCTGTTGACGAAAAAAAATTGCCTCTCTGCATTGAAGAGTTTTTTTCAGTTTCCCTGAATTTCATTTGCAAAAATTCATCAAATCAACCCTTAATTTCCTGACGAATTAGTGAACAATTTTTTCGCGTTGTACCTTTAAATCCACCCTTGTCTATCAAATGTCTCGAGTACAGTGATGAAAAATGCACTTTGTGTAAACACGTGAACGAAGAAGAGGAATGAGAGTGCAAAGAATGGCAGTGAGAGAAGAACGAAAGGGAATTGTATCGAAGAGTAAAACTGTCGAATGCCGGAAGTCAAGTTCCGTTCGTGGAAACTCCACTCGAGGGTTGTACGAGTTCGATACCTTCGTGGCTTTTGCTCCTGGAAAAAGACGGAATTTCCTCCCTCCTCACCACGTGGGCACATGTAATCTCCGTCTCAGCGTTTAGCTTTCTTGCTCAATATATATATATGGGGCGTTCCACACCAAACCGGACACCATTCAGCTTTTGCATCTCCGATTTTTTTCAAAATTTTTTATGTTTTAGTATTGGTTGAGAGAGGTCTTCATGATTTTTTTCAATTTTTTTTGTTGAGCCGTTTTCAAGATATCGATTTTTCAAAAATTGGGCTACTTTTTTTTCACACGCCCATAACTTTGCGAAAAATGGGCCAAATAGGACGTTTTTTTTCAATTTTTTTGTTTTTAAACCTACTTTTAATAAAAAATATCGAAAAAAAATTTCAAACCGTATCTCTATGAGATTTTCAAGTTTAAAAAATAAATTTTTAAGTTTTAAATTTAAATTGTTGATTCACAATAAACACGTACAGATCGATTTTCTTAAAAATTTGTTGTGGAATGGCTGACAGTTTTTTACAAAATATTTTAAGAAAATCGATCAGTACATGTTTTTTGTAAATCATCAATTTATTTTTAAAACTTGAAAATCTCATAGAAATACGGTTTGAAATTTCAAGCTCAAGAACAAAAATTAAAAAAAAAAACGTCCCATTTGGCCCATTTTTCGCAAAGTTATGGCCGTTTGAAAAAAAAGTAGCCTAATTTTTGAAAAATCGACATCTTGAAAACGGCTCGACAAAAAAAATTGAAAAAAATCATGAAGACCTCTTTCAACCAATATTAAAACATAAAAAATTTTGAAAAAAATCGGAGCTGCAAAAGCTAAATGGTGTCCGGTTTGGTGTGGAACGCCCCATATATAATATATATATATATATATATATATATATATATATATATATATATATATATGTATTATTATCGTGAATTCTGTGTGTTCACAAACTCGACTGGGGTATCTATCCTCGTACTGTTTGCACGACGCGATAAGGGATGATTGTTTGACTCCTCCGGGGACGTCTCAAGAAAATATATATCTATGGAGTACCGTTCGCGATCCATCTTGAATGTGAATCCTTTCTCGCAGATCAGCGAAAATTCAACAGGATCAGTCAATATGGCCTTTTCATGTATAGGCATTCAAAACTAATCATGGAATCTCGTTGATGGATTAATTTAATGAACTCAGATTGAGTTCACCATCAAATTAATTAGCCGAATAACAGCTCGACATTGAAATTCATTGGAAATTGCTAATGAACATTCGGAAAAGTGCTTTTATTCTAGCAATTTCGAAAAAAAGCTCAAGCACCCCTATCGTAACTTTTTATCTAGGAAAACGATTCCACGACGATTCTGATAATTGGGGAGAATTGCGGTTAATTCTATGGAGGAAAGTTTTCGCGAATTTCGATTACTCGCACGTAGGAGTATAAAAAGAAGAGAACGAATCCCAAGACCATTCGAGTATTTCGATGCGAGCGAAGCTGCGTTTTTCGTGAACATGGAAGGAAGGGTAGAGGGGTTACGACCTCGTTTTTTTCACTATCGCCTCTGTTTTTTCCTATCCCACACTTTCGGTAACCAATTTACCATTATTACTATACCACAGACTCGTCAGATTCGCTGCTCGATTTTATCTTTTGCTCTCTTCCTCCCTTCTTCACCTCTCTCTCTCTCTCTCTCTCTCTCTCTCTCTCTCTCTCTCTCTCTCTCTCTCCCTCTCTCTCTCTCTCTCTGATTTTTTTCTCCATCTTCCTCTCGACATTAGCGGGAACTCTTTTAGCCTCTCTCACTCACGAAATATATACATAGTTCTTCTTCTCCCGTCATTGGTTCTCGTGGCCTCCTTCTGCCTCGATGGCTATCGCGACAAATCGATTTCTCGTAATTGCCTCTCCCTCGCCCATTCCTCGCTGTCTCTCAATTCCCTCCTCGCCTATTCGATATCTGGGTTGTTAGCGTGTTGGATTTCACCGATCCTCGGAGATTTTTTATTTTTTCATCGAGTCTAGGAACGAATTACACCACGATGAAAATCGCAAGCTTTGATTTTTTCGGTCCGACCAAAGCAAGCTTTTACTACTGCGAGCACATTTTTTTTTCTCAAATCGTTCTCGAGGCAATCTCTCGTGAATAATTTCGTACAAATGAGAAATTCGATATTCGGACTATCGGGAGAGTAAATTGATACGATAGAATTTCAGGCGTCTGACCAAACTTGACTTTTACTACTGAAAAAACTCTCAGCCATTTTTTTTCGAGGATTCATGGGCTTTTTATCGCGAATTATTTCTCAAAGAAAACTATACACTCGATTTCCTACTAAATTCTTTCGTACATACATTCAGGCGCTTACTCGAACATTTTCGTTCAATTCCTCAGGAAGTTATTCGCTCGGAATGAGGATCATGCGAATTGTTCAGCGCCATATTGCCGGATATTATTCACCCGACGAAACGCTCACGGTTACCCGGATATTCGAACTTTTTTCCACCGACATTCTTTTATGAATATCTTTATCGAGTCTCCAGTCTCTGCGCTACGTTTTACACGGATATACAGGGCGACGTTTTCCGTCTGACCGCTCTTGTCTCTTACTACTGCGAGATAGTCCTCGGACGCTTTCGGGCTTCCGTATATCTATATGCGACTTTATATTGCATACTTTTGGACATATATGTCCATCGGAGAGCCTTTTCTACGGATTATGTCGGCAACCAAGTTGTCACCTCCCTCCCCTATCTATAAATATGTGTGTGTGTGTCTGTGTGTGAGAAGGTGAAAAGTCGACGCCTTCGCCACTTCCGTTGCCGGGTTGTCGGGCGTAAAATAGTGCTGTACGTGCGACTCTTGTACCACGCGCAGCTTCTATTAGTTTTATGACAGCCTCGTCGTCTGCCTCTGCTTCTCGGCATCCCTCGCTGTTGGTACGAAAGTCCCTTGAGAATGTCGACGCCTTGCATCCCCGTATTTACTTTTAAATCGTTGTTTCATCCAGACTTTCTCTCGAGTATTAAAAAAATTTCCTCTCTCCCAAGGAACTTGATAAATTCTCGACAAAGTCATACGCACTTTTATTATTTTCATAATACAATTTCCAGCGATTTTTACGATAACACACTGAGAGCAAAAATTACTAGAACCAATGAAATAAAGTATACTATAGAAATGATAGTTCTTTGCTTCAAGAAAATAAAAATTTCATCATTCCAAATAAATATTCTATTGGAATAAAATAATATGTTATTTATTTTACTACAGCTTCTTTTCAAATAATCACAATCAATTTTATATCTAATAAATATTAAAAATACCACAGAAATATTTTTAGAAGTAAAATAATGATGAATTTATTGCAAAAAAATAATTTTGTTCGAAAAAAATAATTTCGTATTGAAGTCATTTTTTAGATCCAAATAATGCCATAAATAATTTTCTTCAAAAAAAAATAATTTCACATTGTAGTCGTTTTTTAGATTCAAATAATCACCATTATAGATTCAAATAATCTAATATTTATGATGCGATAAATGTAATTAATCTAATGAATACAAATTCAATCAAATCTATTGAAATAAAAATATTTTTTGAAGTAAAATAATAATGACTTTATTGCAAGAAAATATTTTTTTCGAAAAAAAATACTTTTGT
Organism: Alloplasta piceator; assembly: GCA_946863875.1. Classification (NCBI taxonomy): domain Eukaryota; kingdom Metazoa; phylum Arthropoda; class Insecta; order Hymenoptera; family Ichneumonidae; genus Alloplasta; species Alloplasta piceator. The sequence continues at coordinate 2,380,251 of OX333076.1, read as the reverse complement.
ATTGAATTCGTTTTTTAGATTCAAATAATCTCATGTTTATGATGCGATCAATGTAATTAATCCAATGAATACAAATTTAATCAAATTTATCATGCATTTAATTGTTACTATCAAATAAGAGTTTATATAATGGAGTAATAGATTCGTGAAAATATTTTTTTAAATGAAGAGTGATTTTCTTGCTTCAACAAATAAATAATTGAATTAATACTTTCATTTAATAAATAAATTCATATTCTCAAATTCAGTAATTTTTTCTCTCAGTGCACAATTTGAGGGTCGACTCACTCAGGCAATGAAAGATCGTTCATGCTGTAAAAATTTTAATAGTTAGTGCGCTTTTTAGAGATAATATATATCAGCTGAGCTCCCAAAAATATGTGCACAATTTCAGTGTAAGAATAATGAGTTTCCATCGAATTTTGCGCGAAATTAAAATTGACTTTATTGAACGTCATGCTGGGAATTGAGTAACCGGAAATACGATTTCCGGTCGAAGGACTCGTACGTTCCGGATAATAATGATCCTCTCTCGATGCTAGGAGGGCGCCACTCGAGTGCTCTTTATGAGAATCCCATCGATCTTCCGTCCAACGCTCTTACTTAAACCTATATCACTCCCTCTCTGTCTCACCCTTTCTCCGTCTGTTCGTACGTCAATGTTGCTGCATTGATCAGCTCTTTGTTAAAAATATAATTTTTTCCCAGAACCACTCAAATTATCTGCAATAAAAAATCGAATCAGAATCAGAATTTAACAGTTAAGCGACTTAGTGACAATTTTTATTCCTCTACATAAATAACCAAAAATCATGCTCGTCGTGATTCGTTTTTTACAGAGTGAAAAATCTCAGTCTGGTGAAACGAATTGCTGAAAGTGTTGCACTCAGGATTACTTGCGTATACTTGTAAAATATATGTCTCTCGGTGAATGGACTCATCACGTCGACTCTTATAAAAAAAAAACTATAGCCAGCGTCCCTTTTCCCCATATAAATATACATATATATGTTGGGTTTCACATTTCGCGAAAATCCTCCCGCTTGGAAATCCTATCTGGAAATCCTATCCGGATCCGCTCTGCCTTTAACGCCCCGTATATATACAATTTTGCTGCTGGCAACCAGACGTATATGCACCAGTATTTTATTCGAAAACTTGGCTTTTTTCTTGATGCCCGCTTGAAAAGCTTTCCTCTCTGAACTTTACCCCAATGGCGAGGTAGATAGCGTTACTGCGGAGCTTTAAATTTCTGCATTCTCCTCTCGGGTTGTTGGTTCTGGCTAAGCCGTTGCCAGCCTCCCCCTGAAAGGGAGAAATTGTGGGTGAGACGGGCCTGAAAGTCTCTCACAACCCGTTTGGAATTTTAATGTTTTCGCGAGACAAGAGACAAGCCTTTCTCTCTGATCTCCGCTCCAACTATCGCGCGTTTTATCGTGCATATATCTCGGTAGGATTTGTCGGATGATTTGCAAAAAATGGTTACCTGGGTTGTAAACGTCGGCGATGAAAGAACAGAGCAAAACAATGACCAAAAAAAAAGCTCAACAAAAGACGGCAGGACAGAGATTCGACGCTAGAAAAAAAGGTCCATCGTGACTCGAAACTTTGCCTTCATCGACGAGTCCTTCGTGGAGACAAAAATAACTGCTGATGTTTATTTATTGCAAGGAGAAGAATTAAAATGAATCGTGATCGTTTTATCAACGAAATGTGCCATTGTTAACGCCTCATTGATTTACAAGTACAAATACAAAAATAGCTGCAAGCTTGGAATATAGAAATACGAGTTGGAAATATTTTCTCCACGTTCGAAGAGAAGCTACAAGAGTCTCGTAAATTTAGGGCCGAAATACGAATGTATATTTGTATTCTGATGTAAATAGCCCGTGATAAACTTCATCCCCTTGTATAACGGGGTAACTTCGTAGCAAATTTCACACGCTGGAACGGCTTTTTAGGGCGTGAAAACGTCCAGCGAAGCGAGTGGCTTCGGATATTTTCGCCCTCGAAGGGACGAAAAGAGGGGTTGAAAAACTTGACCTTTCGAATGGTCGAAGTGCGACTCGCGAGTTGACCAGCTGTCAGCTTGAAGAATACCACGAACAAATTGTCGTGGAAATCTTTTGCGAAACTCGATTTATCAATCGAAAAAAAACGAGACAAAACGAACTACCCTTACGTGAAAAACATTCGATAACCAAAAAATTGAGGATTCTGGGTATTGTTAATGTAAAAATATAAATATATGAATATAACTTACTGTAGCTGACCCAAAAAATTGAACATAAACTTGGCGGAAAAAAACTCTACTATATCCACACCAGGGTTACGAAATTTTTAATGAAAAATTAATGCATTAACCATTACTTTTTTAATGGCTAATAGAAATTATTTTCATTAACCATTAAAATTTAATGGTTAATGGAAATTATTTTCATTAATCATTAAAATTTAATGGTTAATGGGAATTATTTTCATTAACCATTAAAATTTAATGGTTAATGGATATTATTTTCATTAACCATTAAATGTTAATGGTTAATGAAAATCATTTCCATTAACCATTAAATTTTAATGGTCATTGAAAATAATTTTAATGGTTAATGAAAATGCAAATGCATTAAAAAAAGTAATGCATTATTTGTAACCCTGATCCATACATTTCTCTCAGTTTTTCCCACCCCTATTATTCTTGGTACACTTGGTACACAAACCGCCATAATACATCTCGCCACAATAAATGTGTGCTTTTTCTTTTCTCTCCCCCAATGTAATATTTCATCGCCGGATAAGCGAGGTGTGAAATTTTTTTTGTTGCAACCCCAAATACTCGGGGATTATCGAATCGTGCCATTTCATCCGAAAGGCAACAAAATATTTATCTTGCGGACGTGCGAACGAGCGAGCGAAGAAAAATACAAGCGTCGAAAAATTGAACAACAGGAAAATGGTAAAAATCGATCGATGTTGTTTCCGCATCGAGAAACACGAATGAAAAAATATTATATATATATTCAAGCAATACAAAACAAAAACGTGTATCGAAATGAGTGGACGTGAAATGTCACAATTTCGTATTGAAATGAAATTCGTTCAGCGAGCTTGAAAATGTAATCAAGTAGAGAGAGAAAGCTTGAAACTTCAACGCCGGGTGATCCCTCGAATGTTCGAAGTGCCAGAAAACACTCGAAATGTCACGGAATTCACGAAATTTCGACATTATCACGATGAAGTATAATTATGAAGGTATGAGAACCAAAATATACGATGATGTCGGATGAAGCGTGTAATTCTTACGCAAAATATCCCTCTCAAAGTTTATCAAAAACTTTAGCAGCGTTTATTCTGTAAACCATGTTTCCTCCAACTTGAACCCAGAAGGTAGGAAGAATTTTCGCGAAAATTTCACGAATAATATAATTCAATAAAAATAAAAATAGACAATTAATATAATAATTAATAAATTAATAAATTTCAATTCTGAATTCATTTTTCAATGAATTCAACAATTGAAAATATTATTTTATTGATTGCATAATTTTTATCATAAAAAAGAGGAAAAAAATGTTCTTACTAACGTCAACATTTTTCCACGCTTTTCCTCATTTCCGTCAACTGATTCGCCAACGCTGATATAGAAAAAAAACGCGTAAAACTTTAACTTTCTTCGAGAAACAGCGAAATCGTACCTCCGAGAAATAAAACAAAAAAAAAGGTATATATTCTCGCAAGTACTTTTTCTATCTTGTCTTCGAGACTTGATGGACAAGACACGAGAGTGGACGGACGAAAAAGTTTTCGGCAGGGGAGATAAAAATAAATGAAACCCCTCACGAGAAATCGAATATAGCGAGGACGCTCCTTCATTCTTCGCTATTCGCGAGTGAACGAATGTGAGAGTGAGACATGAGAATGAGAAACAGTTGGGAGAAATAAGTCGAGTGAGCACTTCGAAAAAATACTTCGAAAGAGTGAGCAAAATGGAGCGACACAAGAACGCAAGTTTAGTACGGAGATGTACGTGGAAAATTGAGTGGGGCGAATGCGAACTTTGAAACGATGCAGGAAAAGATGCTCGACATATCCGTTGAAAGCTCGTAGCTTGTAAAAATGTTCTTGAACATGACAAGAAGATTTTATGGCAAATGGAGAAACGAAGGACGATGGAGGGAAAAAGATTAAACGTGAGAGACGAAGCAGGAGAAAAATAAGAAGTGAAAACGTACATACGAACGTTTCAGCTGCGACTTTTATGACAGTCAGGATAACCACTGTGACATCCGGTGCTCAGGATCTACTTCCGATTTAAGAATCCGAGCTTTCCGGAATTTTCCTTGCAACTACAGCTTTTCTTTCATTTATTCTCACCTTTACTCGTGCAATTGTTGACTCACAAATGCGCTTCCGATAGCGAGAAAGAGTTTCAGTAGAACAAGTCAGTATATAGTCAGACGACCCTCTCGCTGGAATAATTCCAAATCTAAGCATGAAAAATAATTCTCAAAAGAACTAATCGTTGAACGATACTTTGAATGATTATCAATTGTTCAAAAAACAGTAATTTTGAGATATTAAGGGGTTGTTTTTATTAAAAGAAACTAATCGTTGAACAATACTTTAAATGATTATCAATTGTTCAAAAAACAGTAACTTCGAGGTATTAAGGGGTTGTTTTCATTCGAAAAAGTCTCATTTGTTGCGAACAAAGAACACGATATGCCAATTCTCACCTTTACTCGTGCAATTGTTGACTCACGAATGCGCGTCCGATAGCGAGAAAGAGTTTCAGCAGAACAAGTCAGATTATAGTCAGACGAGACTCTCTCTAGAATAATTCCAAAGCTAAGCGTGAAAAATAATTCTCAAAGGAACTAATCGTTGGACGATATCTTGAATGACTATCAATTGTTCAAAAAACGGTCATTTCGAGGTGTTAAGGGGTGGTTTTCATTCAAAAAAAGACTCATCTTCTGCGAACAAAGAACACGATACGCCGATGGAGAAGAAAAATATGCAAGGGTTGTAAACCGCGAGGCTAAGAAAGTGTAGCATTGAAAGTAGGTCAACGCGCGAATAACCGGGCTCTCCTTTTCTGTGAATATTCTTTTAGTCTCCTCGCAAGGGGTGTTCTCGCGATAGGCGAAAAAAAAGCTAAGCAACCTGTGCCGAGTTCAGTCGGACAGAAGCTTTTTCTCTTTCACGTGGCTCGTCTCGTTGTGTGTGCTCCTTCTTTGGGACGTTAGTTTCTTTATAGTGGAAAAAGCGCCGTGGGAAAACTCCCCGAACGAATACGCCGGACGCACGAATGCCCGGAGAATGGAACGGCGAGAAAAAGAGTTGCACACCGGTGGGACTTCCAGAAAGAGAGATACGAGCTAAAGGGGGAGGAAGAAAGCGAGTGAAAAAGATAAGGGTGGAGCTAACAGGGTGGCTTTTCTCGAACATCCCCCAGTGCGACTAAGTCTGCCCCGTGGTTCTCACAGTATGAGGTCTCTCTGGTTGTTAGAGTGGTTTCGTGTGTAGCCCCAGGCTGTTGGAGATGCTTACCACCCTTATCCCTTATATGGGGTAACCCGTGTCGAGTCAACTAACCTCTGAATGTATCTCGGTTTTTTTGATCATTATTTTTTCCACTATTGTACAGAGGTTAATGATCATTAAAAAATTTTGACACATTTTTTTATTCATCCTTATTAAAAAAAAAAAATTTCAAGAAACAAAAATAATTTGAAGGTTTATTGGAGAATTTTTTTTTATACAAGCTGCGGGAAAAAATCTCAAAAAATTTTGTGGCTGCTTATCAGCTTCCCTGCGATCGTGATATGAACCAAATCCGAGAGGGTAAAAGTGAGCACACAGATACAAGAGTTGGCTTTTCTCCCTCGATGTCGCACCCTCGTCAAAATTTTCACCCCTACGCGTCGCGCAAAGGTGAATCGCAAGCTCACATATCTCTGTACAAGACAAGCCAAGAAATAGCATGAAAGCCTTATGCCTTGAGGTGGATGAAGGTAAACGAACGAATTTGGTTAGAATTAACGGAGATTGTTGATAAGCAAGTCTCGCAGTTTGTCAGATTGCGCGTAAAGCATCGGATGCATACAAAGCAGGGAAAATCTTTGCAAAATAAAAGTGTACGAGCTTTTCCAAGATCCGAAGTGATGCTCTCAATTTATCGAGCCAGTTCCCCACGGACACTCGCTCAGCTGCTTTGAGCTTTTCTTCTGTGGGCAAATACATAATATATATGTATAGTCAGTGGTTAAGGAAAAAGCTCCCTCTCGAGTCTCGCATAAGCTCACGCTGTACGAGCTTGAACCCTTCTCATATTTTTCTCGCGTCTCTCGCGGTTTTCCGATAGCGATTCACCTGCCGATAACAATTTTTTCCAATACAACGTTCCGCATGGAGCTTTTCATGGTTTTTTTCTGCTTTTCCTTCCTCTGACGTCGGTTGCAGCGAAAAATTGGCGGCTCCATTTATACCAGATGTCTCGAAGGGTAACCTCGGTTACGAAAATCTCAGAAAATTGCTTCTTTCTTCGCAAGTCTATCAGCAAACGTCTAATATTTCCAACGATACCGCCATAGCACTGGATCTTTTGCTCAATGGCTTAAGGGGAACGTATAGAGAGTGTGTATCGTTTTAATACAGTCGGTAGACGGCCAACAGGACTGTTATCTCTTATTGCTACGGCGAATCTTACAAGTATATGTGTATAAGCCTCGCGAAGGGTTTAAACCGAGAGTCCGGGATCGCTATAGACGGTGCTTAATAGCACCCCCGTCCTCGACGACTATCTCGGTCTATAGTCAACCCTCCAGGGCTCCAATTGGCCTCACACAATCATGGATATCCAAGAATGCCTCGTCGTTCCACATTTTCGACTCTATAAGTCTGACCTACACCGAGAAAAATGGATTTACCCTTAATCCCGATCAGCTGTACCGATAAACTTTTGTCTGAAGCTTGAACGATGTTAAGGGACGATTTCAGGTGGATAAAAAAAAATTAGATTAAAAAAATTCTCAATCAGTATTAGTCCGATCAAGGGGGCACCATAATGAAAAAAATGTTCCGAAAATTTTGAAAATGCGTCATTTAGAATTTATTTTTATAATTTTTTTATCACGTTTCAAGGGTTGTTAAAAAGTTAGACCTACATCGCTGTGGACAGTGTTCTGAATTAACAAAAAAAAAGTATCATGACAGAGTTTCATTCTATGATTTCATGAATATTTCAAGCAAGCTACAAATTGTTGTTCATAAGAAAATACCTATAATCAAGCTCTGCATAAAATATTGAATGAGGTTAAGAGAAAAGTTTGTTTGCACAGTTGCGACTATTACGCTAATTTGAGACGCAAACACCGAGAGTTTTCACAAGTATGGAGTTGGAAATAGAGTGTGAAATAAAGAAAATTAATTGTAATGTCAGTAAAACGGTGTCATTCATTTTTGTACTACTTTGTAATTTTTTTTCAGGCCATGGAGATTCGAGGTTTCAAATAAAGTCTCAAGCAAGGTTGCAAATAATGCATTACTTTTTTTAATGCATTTAAATTTTCAATGATCATTAACTCTTATTGATTAATTGAAATAATTTCCATTAACCATTAAATGTTAATAATTATTGCCATTAACCCTTAATGGTTAATGGTTAATGGAAATTGTTGCCATTAACCATTAAATGTTAATGGTCAATGGAAATTATTTTCATTGACCATTGAATTAACCGTTAAATAATTTCTTTTCTTCGATTGGGTTTGACAGCTGTTAGTATTTGTCAAAAAAGTAACTCTCCCAAAATTTGAGCTTCAAAAAAAATTTTTTAGAGGTCGCTCAAATAACTTGATACTTTTTTCGATTTTGACTAACGATCAATATATAGAAATTTTCATTTTTCTTTGTTGCAACAAAAAATATAAGTATTTAATGAAGCAATGACATTCACCCAAAATTTGGGACCTTGAAAAAAAAATGGTATAACCTCGTGAGCGAAAAACGTGAAAGAGCGGATGATTTTCAATCGTTTTTCGTAGGAAACGTAAAAATTGACAGGGATGTTAATAATTTACGATCTTTTGACCCCATGTGAGCTTTCAGTAGTAATAGTAGTCGTGAGGTCAGACGAGAATTGTTGGGAGTTTGAAAAAGAGGGAAGAATGAATCGTGGAGCTTTTTATAAGCTTGCGCACGGTTATCGTAGAGCCGAACTGAACGGTGTAGAGGCACAGAACAGGGCAGAGGGTTGTGGTGCTGCTGGCTGTAGTGACGGCGGCAATGTGGCCATAAATCAATGAATACTCACGGAACTGGGGAAACGGCTCCCTCACTCTCGCAGCGCTGTCTCTCTCGCTCTCTCTCTCTCTCTCTCCTACGCTACCCCGACATGCATAATTAGGTACTCGGTCACATGACTCGTTGTCGTTGTTGTACTGCCCCAGCGAATACTGAGCACGATACGTCACTTTATATATGTATATACGAGGCATTCCTGACAGAACCAGTCAATTTCCAACCCTATCCCCTCCCATTTAAGTTCCGATGGTATTAAAAATGGTTCTCTGAAGAAAAAAATACTTTTTCAATGTGAGATATAATTTTTTTCATCCATATTTAGTGAAGCTATAGTTAATTAACTAAATACTTTTACGATTCTAATTAGTATTTGTACTTTAAATTTTTAAGTTTTTAATATTTCTTTAAGATGCTACCAATAATTTTGTACTCACGTATGGACAAAACTATCCTCTCATATGCGGTAAAATGATCCACTATGAGGTGAAATGATCCCCCATGGGGTAAAATGATCCCTCGGTCCTTAGCTTGGAATTAAAGTGATTCAAACTGTTTTTATTTTGTTTTATTATAAAATTTACATGCAGTCGAAGTTAAAAATTACAAAAGCCACGTATGAATCGCATAATAACATAATACGCAAACGAGCCAAATATTCGTTATCATTTTTTTCTTCAATTAAAAAGGATCGTGAGGGATGAATCTTGAATGATTTTTGGCCAGGAATGCCTCATATTCGGTAAACATCAAATACGATGAGGGGAACCAGAGCGAATCAGCAGACCATAGTAAACAATGGTACAGGACACTCAGTACAGCCCCTCTAAAAGCCTTCGCTATACAGTCGAATCTCTCGTTAAAAGCTCTGAATAAAAATTTTTGCAAAAATCCTCAAAAAAACACGATTATTGGCAAAATATGGTAACTATTCTTCACAGATCGAGAAAAATTATCAATTTCTATTGTATCGTTGAGGAAATTGGATAAATCATGTTTAAAAAAAAAAGCTCTATTCAAATTTTCAACTATCAGTATTTTTTAACATTTAAATCCCGCCATTGATTCCTGCTGAATTCAATGCCGAGAATCCTTATTCCCTAAACTATATACGAAAAAAGTTTCAGCTTGATAACTACAAAAATTGCAAAATTCAAAAAGTTCTTCTAAAAATTCGAAATTAAAAAAAAAAGAATAAACTTGTCGATTTTCGTGGAGATTGAATGTCAACCATATTTTACGTCGGTAAAAATCTTCAACCCGATAATTAATTGGATAATTAATGATCAGCTGGATGATTTTGCTTCAAAATAATTATCGACAGGGAGCTTTGATATTAAAATTTTTTTTAAGTGAAGTTCTTGGAGCGAGACTCGTAAGAAAAGTTCACTATACGAGAGGCTTTACTGTTTGACGTTTGTTCAGGTATAAGGAGGAGAAAAACCACGCGCAAGCTCTCCAAGCCACCCTCTCTCTCTTGCCTGTGATTGCCATCGCTCGCACTCACCAACGTACTTTCACACTTCTCACGCAAACCATCTCTCTCCCTCTCTCTCTCTCTCTCTCTCTCTCTCTCTCTCTCTCTCTCCCTCTCTCTCCCTCTCTCTCTCTCTCTCTCTCTTTCTATCCCTCCGCATATTCGTTCTTTTTTCCTGTATTTTCCGTCCCCATTTCCTTCACAAGACACAACGTTCGTGAAGTAAAAAAAAAGTTTTAAAAAACCACGTTATCGATTCTGCAAGTCATGAACTCTTTTGCCAGTGGATAGCGCATTTTCAGTGCTGTCAATTTTTCTTTCCTTTTCATCGCTAATGACACGTAATTCATGCGTTATTATTCTTTACGACCCTTTCTCGGATATCTTCCACCATTTTTTTTCCGCTCGTGCATTCTCGCATCCACCTCGCTGTATTATCGACACCATTTTACACCGTTGCTTATCGACGCTCGTTTTCTTGACTTGAGAAATTCCACGAACGACCTCTCCGATAAACGATAATACGTCTGCAGGGAAATTTTCTACTTTCGCACTCGGTTGTTTCGCCAAATTGTCCCTCGCAAAGCTCACAAGGGCGATTCTATTACCGACGTTCTATCATGAAGAATCTCACGCATGTGAAAGAGACCGCTTTCGAGCTTTCTCTCGAGAACTATAAATGAGGTGTTTGAAAAAAAACTATTTGAAAGTATGACTTTCCCAGGGGAAAACAAATGTGTGTTGAAATTATATTGAAAATCCTGGATTAAAAACTTAAAAGCTGCTATTACAAAACAAAAATGATCAATATGATTATCTTGCTTATGATTATTTTACTTGAAATTATTTATTCTCAATTTTATTTTACCTGCACACAATGAAACGACATCCCTAAGTTTTCAACAACCAATTATTTTATTATTTATCAGAATAAACATTTTTGAGCTTATTAGAATTTCTTCCATTTCCAATTTTGTTGGTTTCTCTTTCACGAAAAATAATGGCTGCTGCTGTAAAAAATCGAAAAATATTCCAAGTGCTTTTTAAACCCTGTAAAAATTAAAAAATAATCATGAAGCAAATCAGAGACCATTTATTGAGTTATCTTCAAAAAGCTCGTATCTCTCTTTTTCTCTTCCAAGACGTTCCAAGGTTATTTCCTCAAATTGCCCGGAAAATCTCGCGTGTTTTCATGTTACTACGGCGAATAATAGCTCCGTTTTACGCTGCAAAAGGCGTCCCGTACGGATTTATATAAGGGTGCAATTCAGAGTGAGAGGGAGAGATAGTGACTGCGATCCATCGTCTGCGTGTATCTGTATTCGGACGCCGAGCTTCGTCCGATGTCACGAGATGTCCATTGGGAAATCTCTGTAATGTCGACGTACATCGCGATATATATAGCACATTCGTGTTATCTTCCCTCGTATATAACAATACACGCGTCGATATACATATATATACACAGTTATCGAGTAATCTAGTTTGATCCTGTACGCGTTTTCCCACATTCTCTGGAGTCAGGTAGTGACCCTGTACGAATCCCAATCAGCGAGGGCTCAGTTTGACGCGTCGATGTGAAACGCGGATTGAGCTTGCGAAGCCTCACGCGAAATAATCCACGTATAACAGAAAATAGAGACAGAGAAAGAGCGAGAGAGAGAGAGAGGGATGATAGGAAAGCTCGAGCTTACCGGAAATGGATAAAAAAAATCTATCAATTGAAGAGGAAAGTCCACTGTGAGGGGTGCAAAAATTGTCATTTGGGAATTTTTTTCACAGACACAAATAATTATTAAAGAATCGAATTATTGGTCCTTTATTCCATAGCAATTTTTATTTTTTATTTCATTATTACAACTTTTGGAAATAAGAGCTTACGGACTTAGCCACTGCAATTGCGAATATCAGACGAAAAAAAAAATGGAAGATCGGTTAATAAGTTCAAAGAAGTAATTTCGAGAAAAACTTGACTGAAAGGACCATAACTCGGTTAATTTTCATAATTTTAAATTAGAGCTTGATCTATATTTTTTTGAAAATATATACTTTCAAGCAATGCAAAAAAAAATAATTCCAGCTTTCCCCTTCAATAATAAAAAATGATGAAAGTGCATGGAATAGTGAAACCGGATGTACGAGAATTTAAATGAAAATTAAAACCTCAATTCCCAGAGGTAAGAATAAAATTGTATTTTCCATCGTTCATCGCGATTCATCACACTCGGAGCTTTTTTTCGCGCTCTTTTTGCGCTGCAAGAAAAGGTCAGAGGAATAGAGCGCTAAACTTTTGTAGGAATTGCGAGCTAATTTTTTTTCCGCAGCTCAATTTTTTTTCTATCACTGTAAGCGTTTCCGTGTGTGTGTGTGTGTTTATCTCTGTATGGATATTGCATGAATACGTGGGCAACCGAGCCACAACGAAAAATTTTGAAAGCGGCTTATAGCTTGGAAAACTTTCCGGCGAGCTTTTTTTTAACTCTCTCGCCCTCCCACTCTCTCGCCGCTTCTCCCGAGACTTTTCAATGGCTCTTGGAAAGAAGCTCTCGGCCTCTTACTCTCGTGGCACAGCGAGCTAACGGGTTGAAGCAAAAAAAAAAGAAAATCCACGGTCGAAAGCTTCGCCCTTTTTCACTGCCAGAAACTCCATTGTTCATCCCCGCGTATGCCGCTATTCCGAGGTGCTACGGCTAACCTGACATTCTCAGGTTATACTCCCGACAAACAGAAAAAAGCTCCGACGATTCTCGACTTCCGGTCGAGCTTTTTGTTCCTCGAAACAAAAACAGTATTTTGGGCAATAAAAATGTTTCCACGCGAACGTAATTTGCGGCAAAAACGATCTGAACAGCATGTCGACTCATCGCGTTGATTAAAAATGTGAACAAACCATTCGAGAAACGAAAATTTTCCTGCTCTATCAAAAAAGCTCATCAAAAAAAGCTTCCCAAATTGGTCTCGGTTAATTATTCCAGGCCAAAAAATTGGCCAATGTAAGAGAGCAGCAGAATATCGACTGTTTTCAATTTTGCTACGATGCCAAAAAAGCTCCTCAGAAAAGCTTTCCAAACAAATCGATCTCGGTAAATTATTCCGGGCAATAAAAAATCGGCCAACGTGAGGGAGAAGCACAATCTCGACTATTTTCATTTCAATGGCGATGTTAGAGCACTGTTATCATCCCTTTGATGGTTACGTCGTTTTCTTTCATTCTTCACGTTTCCCTCGATTTTTTTTTCCATCACAGTGAGAGACACCTTTGTCGAGCTTTTCCGTAAAGAAAGCACGAACGTTTCTCGAATGCGAAACAGACTCTACCCGTACCCACGCGCTCCTGTTATTCCTTCCTTTTTTCCCCTATCGTTGCAAGCTCTCGTCTTTATCATCAGGAATCGTATGAACTACAAAGGTGTCCTTTTCCTTAAATCCATCTCACTGTCTGCCGGTGTACATCGACATTCAAGATCAAAGCCTCTCATCCTTATCCCTTCGCTGTCGATTCTCATTTTTTATCCCCCTTTTCTTTGTCCCAGACGTCTGGAATGGAGAGGCAAAAATAAATGTATATCGCTCGGCCAATATCTTCGAAAGCTCCGCACAGTCGTGTATGAAGGATTGAGCTTGAATGGCGAATCTTTGTAGAGCGATCAAAGTAAGTCGCGCCACAAACTATCGCTTTGTTGTGTTTATATAGATATACATGAACGCAAGCGCGCATCGAACCGGAGAGTTCCGACGTGTACGTCCTCTTAAAGCTCAAAAAGCTTCGATCGGGACTTTATCCATTGCTTTCCAGGGACGTTTTGTATTTGTGTTTTCGTTAGCAGGGTGCGTAGTCATATTTGTATTGATGGATCGTTTCACGTCAATAATATCGAACGCAGATATACGGAGGGATGGAGCTTTTATTACTTTCCAAACAACGTTATTTCGCACGCAGTTCCTCTCGTAAAGTCGTTGCTCTCATATCTGCATGCTGCCGACCCTTCCCTCGGTTTGGCCAGAGTGAAGCTGACAGAGCCATAATTTCTACTGCACATACGACTGAGGTTATGGAGCACTAAAATCTACCCCCAACCTTCCAGCCCGCGACATTCGAATGTATTTTTTCATCGATGTTTGTGGATTGGACCAATCGCGTTTCGGGGTTCAGCACTCGACCAATGAGAGGCCCAGAATGATGACTCACCAGTACTTTATGAACTCGAATCCACGAATCGGCCATGAGAGAGGGCTCATTTACGATCCTGAAAGTTATTTCTCTATCGGGAATAGTTGCCATTAAAATCTATCGCAACGTCTCTACCGAATGTAACTTTTTTAATGTACTTAATAAATGGGAAATCTATGAAAATTAATCTCTACCTAGTAAGAACCTTACATAATGAGATGAATATTATATTGTTATAATATATTAATATTATTACAATAATAATAGTATATTAATTAGTCTCGCGTTATTCGGTAAAGATGTTAAGGTAGACTTTTTTCGAGATGAGAATGTATTTTCGGTGAAGAAATAATCGGTAGAGTTGCAAATGTACCGTAAGTTATGACATCCGATTCTCATGTACATTTCGAAGTGGAAGTTGTAACCCAGAAGGAATTTAAAAGTGGAAAGAAAAGATGTACGTACTAGCCATAAAATTCTACTGCAACATCTCTACCGAAAAACAAGTCTGGATCGATTATTTTTCAATCAGAAATTCATTCCTTGAATGATAAAACTAGAATGTTTTAATATGTGTAATGAATGAGAATCTATGAAGATTAAGGGGGTGTTCTTGTGTAGAAAGCCAAAATTTAGGGTTTTTTCAACATGCTATGAAAAAAAAAACTAAACATGTTTTTGCATTCATTTTTGCACCACATATTTATTGATTCTTCAACATTCGACAAAAAAATTGGCGAAAAAAAAATCCAATATCTTGACAGATACCGGCTGATGAAGTGGGGGTGGGAAAAAAAACGTCGGTTATTTCCACCTCACTAATTATTACTATAACTCCGTTAATATTTGGAATTTCTACATTTTCTTTGGAGGGTACATTCTTGAGACATCAAACACTGACATTATGCACACAAAAATCGACTTTTTCAAAATTTTACACAAAAACACCCCCTTAAACTGTACCTTTCGATAACTTTTTACATGACATAAATATTCTATTTTTATATTAAATATTACATAATACATTTATATATTCTATTAAATATTACTTAATATATTAATATATTATATTAAATATTACATAATATATTAATATATTATATTAATATATTAACAAGTCACTTGCAATTCGGTACAGATGTTACGGCAGACTTTTATTGACATGAGGATGTATTTTCGGTGAAGAAATAATCTGTACAGTTGTAAGTGTACCGTAAGTTACGAGATTCGATTCCCATGTGCATTTCGAAGAGGAACTTGTGACCCGAAAGAAATTTAATGGTGGAAAGAATAGATGGACCTACTGGAGGAACCATTCTCAAGGACTGTAACACAAGATCTGAACGATTCGCTGTTCGTTCATGCGATTTTTCCTCGTTTTCGTGAATCCTTCAGACTCTCACTTGTCCTTTACTCATCCCGCACTCACCGGCTAAAAGGATAAGTGCCCTGGACGGATATTCCGGGATATCGGATTTCAAACCTCTTCTGTTGGAAAAATGTCTCTCTCCCTCGATTTCTATATATCTCTCCGTCACTCTAATTCGTTTACTATTTTGGGATTCGCCGCACTCGGTGTCAAATATCGATTTACTATTAATCGATTTAATATTAACGTTTTATCGCTCATGTCACTTCCCTTCTGTCTGTCCCTTTATTTTTTCATTTCGTTTCAGCTGAAAGCTGTCCTTCTTTCCATCGTCGTAATGGCTTTTCAGTCATCCTTTATTTTGCCGATGGATTGGATCGATCTCTGTCATTAGAATAGTTGAATTGTGATAATGGAATTGTTTTACAGACCTCATTGTAGTTTTTGTTTTCTCGGAGAACTCATCGAATAACATTTGCTTTTTGTGTCTCTCACTCTTCCTGATAAAATGTAGAGAATCTGAAGAGAGAAACATACGCTTTATTCGAGGCGGTATTGATCGATTTTGCAAATTGGATTGTGATTGTGATAAACCGGCTTATTTGATTACTATACAGCAAAATGTAAAATATAACGCCTGGGCGTGAAACCCCGACGGTCTTTTAATTGTGAATTTAATTGACGTTGGGGAAAATTAATTTTCATTCGCCATTCTCCATTTCATTTCATGATTATAAACCTTTTTAATGAGCTCTCGAGTACAAACAATAGTCTGTGCAAATGGATCGTACCTGTATGCATACAAAATGGTGTTATAATCCAAGGAATAACAAACGAAAATGCGGTTGATGGTGCGCACATAGATTTTACGTTTCCTGTTAATATCGGCATTTATCCTGAAAAGTGTAACATCCCGCGTATCTTATTATTTCAGCGCGCTGAGAGTGAAAACGTGTTGATATTAATTAATAACCCTGCCAGGCGTTACCGGTGAAAGCTTTCAGGCAGTAACCTGCATTTCCGGGCCTAAATTGAGGGCAAACTCGTTCGGTATTCGCGCGAAGGGCTTGTGTGGAATAGCATGTGTCACATAGCGGGCGACCTGCTGAATTGAGAGGATTACGCGTTGAGTACGAGGTACTCTTATTCCCGTTGCAGAGAGAGAAAGAGCGAAGGGTAGTTATTGACGTGAAACAAGTGACTCGAGGACAAAGGGTTTGCAGTCCTATATATCAAGTCCCAAATAGCCCCTACAAAATATAGGCTTTTTCATAGAGGCTAGTTTTAAATTAGGCAGGTCAATTTTGTAATTAATTAATTTGCCAATTTGTTTTGTAGTTAATTTTGTAATTAAGGTAGTCCACTGCACGAAATTTCGACGTTTTTTAAAATTAATTTTTTTAAATAACAACATAAAATGTGATCGTTTTGAAATTTTCACATGTTGTTATTTGTATCTTGAAGAGTAGAAAAAAATTTTTGTTTACTTAATTTTACATGAATTTGTTTACGATTTTGTGCGTCAAAGTGGAGTCCTCGAAAAAAAGGTGACTTGTTTCGGGAAAGCACGCAGCTTTCCGTAGTCATCTGAACTTGTGAACAAAACGGTTTTCGAAATCGATTTTTTTTTTTATAAATTGTTTAAACAAATTCATTTATTATTAAAAAATTGAATGTTTTCAAGGTTAGGTATTTAGCTATGTGTGTCTAAAATAACGGGTAAAATTTTGAGCCAAACCGGTTGAATAGTTTTCAGTCAGTGCTTCGCCGAAGTTTCGAAAAGGTAGTTTCGAGAAAAACGCGTTTAAAGTTTTGACAACAGATTTTGTATAAACCAATTATACTTGCATTAATCAGCTATGCCTGGTGCGTAGAGAAATCCTTCCGTTTCCTGAAAGTTATCTCAAAGCTCTCTTCATTTTTTCGGGAGATTTACTTTCTTTGGTGATTGCCAAACCGTAGTAATTAGTCATTTTTAATATTAACTTATTAGTTAATTGCTCCCTTCTTTTGGCTATAACTTTAAAAATATTTTTAATTTCGCCCGAAACTTTAACAGTATATATTCTTAAGATGTTTATCTTGCGAATAATGTAAAAAAATCGATTCTTAACTTGTTACACGAATGTCCATTCACGAAAATTACCCATTACAAGAATGTCTAACAAAAATATCCATGGATCTGATATCCAGTAAAAATTACTTATCAACATTATGGAAATTAAATCCGTCAACATCAGCCATTAATATTTTCATCATTAACATTGAATCGAGTAACAACATTGAATTATCGGGCATTACTTATTTATCAATTATTTATAAATTTACGTCGCTTATCGGTTTGATCTTATCAATTTATTTATATACCAACATTAATATTTACATCAATATTATCGAAATTATATTTTGCAACAATTGCCTTAAATCTTTCATCATAAATTCAATTTTCATCTTTGCATTATTATTATTATTATTATTATTATTATTATTATTATTATTATTAGTATTTATATTATAATATAACTATATTATATTTATTTTAATATTTTGAGTTGGCTTATCAATATTATCAATATTATCCAGAGCTTATCAATATTTTTCTCAGCAATCCTTCGAGGATCCCTTATCAGGCGACCAGTTTCGCGTTCAATATCCCTCGAAAGCTTCTCGGCTAAAGTAGAAAGCTCAACACGTCAGAGTTTATGCAGGATTCTGTCTATCCAAGACTCTGCCAAGATTCTCAGTATTATTCCGCATACAAACGCTTCGGTATGAGGATTCTCCTGTACAAGGACAATAGGACACACCTAAGAGGGATGAATATGCATGTGCGTGTGTGTTTGGGTGACAGAGAGGTGGTCATATGTACTCTGGAGTCTAAATACTCTCTCTCTCTCTCTCTCTCTCTCTCTCTCTCTCTCTCTCTCTCTCTCTCTCTCTCTCTCTTTCCCTCTCTCTTTCTCTCTCTCTCTCGCTCTCTCTCTCTCTCGCTCTCTCTCTCTCTCTCTCTCTCTCTCTCTCTCTCTCTCTCTCTCTCTCTCTCTCTCTCTCTCTCTCTCTCTTTCTCTCTCTCTCTCTCTATTCTGCGTCTCGACGTGGGGAAACCCGGAAACGCCTCAGGGATTTTGGACTACTGCACGCGGCGTCCCAGTTATGCTAATTAAGCCAGACGTCGCGTTGACTCTCGTAGATGGCGCCCCTGTGCAAGCTCGTTCTTTGACTTCCGGTCAAATCCAACGCGCTCACGAGACATTCGACCCCGAATACGCTTTACTTCAATGAAACCGCTCGTCTTATCGCTGCTATCACGGGCAATCATCCCCCATTCGAGCATCTCATGTTTACTCTATTATGCGATCGATGAAGCGGATATATACATATATATATATATATATATATATATATATATATATATATATATATATATATTAATGTGCGTTGAAATGAAAGGGGAACAGGGGCAAAATGGTCCCCCTAGGTAAAATAGCCAACCTAAATGTTAAAAAAAAAACGAAAATTCGAGTCATAAGAATCAAGAGAATTTTCATGATCAATAAGGGATGGTCGAACTTTAAAAATCTGCAAAAAATTGAAAAATCCTCGGATTGGGATTAATCAAACGTCATTTTGAAGCTTCTAATGGTTGCGAAGATCTAGAAAAAAATTATAGCCATTTTAACTAATTAATTTAATTTCAGCTAAGGTGGAGAAGAATAGAAGAATTTTAGGGGTTGGTTTTTTCCGGTCCTTTATTGTTAAACACAAAATTAAATCGATGAAATTATTGTTTTTAGGTGACGAGCGATGGGTTTAATCTAGTGGTAGCTTTTTCGTAGCTCTATTTCCTAAGGGTAGTTTTGCCCCGCTCCCCCTTAAATGTATACACATGTATATCCAGATCCTTCGCGATAACGTTCAGAATCGAGCATTCCATTTCCTTGCTCGCACGCAGCTCAACTTCCGGAAGTGGCTTCGGGAATATATGTGTGTTAAATTAATTCCTCGGCCAACTCGTCGGGCAAAGATACGATTTCACTTTCCGGTTGTTCATGTTTCTACAAATTGTGATGAATTGTAATCGCTTTGTACTGAGTCCACGATTTTCATCCCCTCGCATTCGATTGATTCTCGATCGATTTTTCTTGATCAAACTTCATACTTGAGAATTCTTTGGAGATTATTTTTCATCAACCCCTTTATTTCCCGTCCACTTCAGAAAGAATATGGGCAAACCAAAATTTCCAACCCCCTTTAATTTCTCAAAAAGCACCGACGACGTTTCTCGCGCTGAACGGATGCCTCGATCTTGGGATAATTTTCTGGTCTACGAGGGGAATTCAATCAGAATAAAACGCAGAAAAATCGATGAAGGTTTTCGGCTTGGAATAAAGATCGGGGGAATGAGGAAGTTCGGTGCGATTGAGGAGAGAAAAAGCTGCGCTCGGCGATAGTCAAACGAGCGAGGCCTGAGCTTTACTTCATTATCGCCGCGGAGTCGGTTCGTTTCCTCCCCATTTTTCTTCCTCGAGTCTCCGAGACTTCACCACCTCTCGAACCTCCCCTAAGATCTTATCTCACTTTCGCTCTCTTTCTCAGCAAAATTCTTCCGCAAAATTTTTCTCATCAACGACGAACCAAACGCCCGCAGCAAAACGATCTAATTTCACCGCTCCTTTTTACACCCTTCTTTGCCGGCGGTTCTTTTCTCAATCGAATCATCGATACTTTCCAAAAGTACGTCATAACATTCCTGTTGTTCGCATAATGGCGAATAAAATCCTTAAGGTTAGGAATAAGTCCATTACTAGTCTGCCCTAAAAAAGGTGGTTTTCGGGAATTTATCGATAGAAAAATATTGCACAGAATGTTTTGAAATTTTCAGGATATATTTGTGTATAAATTACCTACATAGAGTAATTTTTTTGAATGAAAATATTTATTTTTTAGCAACTTATGCGCTATGTCCCGAGCTTCTAAAAAAAAAGCTCTCTCACTGCTGCAATGATTGCGACCTTCGGAATGCCGAAAATCAGGAAAATAAAAAAAGTCCATTGAACTAGAAGTAATGGTCCATAAAATAGCACGTGATTATGAAGAAACAATTGAAATCCAACAAAATGGCGGAGTTTTCATAAAAAAGCTCCAAATCTCGTTTTTTAGAGGGCGACCTTGTAGTTGCTCTTTGGAAGGCTGTAATTCAAAAACTATTTGAGATTAGCCCTCGAAATTTGGGTATGTTATTCTTGAAGGTATGGACCATCGAAAGATGCCGAAAAAAACGATTTTTCGAAAGTACCGCACCACTGGTGAACCCTTTAAGCTCTTTCCGTCCACGATCGGCTCCATTCGATGGGGAAGCGAATGGGGGTTGAAAAAATGATGGATAGAGGAAACACGCGCGAGGGTGTTTCTTTGAGGGTCAATGAGCCTCTCAAAGTTGAGGGGGATCAAGGTTGACGTAAAAGTATTAGGATCCTGATGAGGTGTCCGAAGAATAGGAAATTCGTTCTGCGAGCTTTTTCGAAGTGTTCGACCCCGGGAAATGATTATGGTCCACTGAGCTCAATCCCGCGAGCGATATAATAAAACCTGAGAGTCCCCCGTGTCTTCGTACACGCGAATATCTATCCGAGCAATTTTGCGACACCCCGTACTGCCCTTGAAAGCTCATTCATCCCCTTTCTACGAGGGACATATAAAACAACGATAAAAGCACGAATAAAGGGGGTTGAAAGAAACAAAGGATGAACAGAGAGACAGCAAAGAGAGCCTAGATATTTTCGGGGTCATTTTGGGACAGGATATTCGCCGAAAACCAAAGTTTAACCTCGGTAACGTACAGAGAGGGTTGAAGGACAGAACAAATCCTCCCTCGGCGTTTCTTGATGGTTTTTCCAACCCGAAAAAACAGCAACGCCATCAGGAATTACGCCCCCGAGATTTTCTCGCTCTATTTGCATCCGCGTGTTTCATGTCGTCGCATTTGCTGGTCGAATTTGGATTTAAATGGACAGAAAGTAACGAGAGAGAGAGAGGAGAGGAGAGAAAAAGTTTCACGAGTGAAATGCCGAGCGAGCAGCAATCGAGCGTGAGTACGAAATTGCGTACGCGCGAATTGACGGAGAAACGAGGAATGGCGAACGAGAAATGTTGGTGGAGGCGATAAAAAAAAATAGGAAAAAAAAAGACAATTTGTCCCCTGCGAGAGTTTATACGAGCCCCGGGGTATTGCAACCCCTTGTTTGCACGCGAAAAACTCTCGTCGCGCTCTCTCGATCAACTTGCAATGTGAATGCATAAAAAATAGCAGAGTTTTTCGTGCCAAAAAGACTGCACAGTCATGAGTAAACTCGTCACTTCGAGAGTTTTTTTTTTATTTTTTCAACGGAACAATGGATCGAGAATCGAAGGGGCTAATTGATCGTTACGAGTGATGAAAGTAGCTTTTTTCTACCCCTTTTATTACAGGAATTTCTACCGTGCAATTTCCATGGCTTATAAGTTCACTTGGAACTTGATTTTTTTTTATATTCGAGGAATTATTCGTTTTTATAGGCTGTCTGTCTTTTTGTCACAATACTTTTTTTAAATTTTATTTTGTAACGTAGGATTTTAAAATTTGGCATTTTGCAGGGTCTTCGTGATGTGTATATAATTTTTTTAGATTATAATATAATAATTGTACGAGTCAGTCCATGTCAAATCGACCAAGAGAATCGACCCCCTTCAATTTCGATGAAATTTGGTCAGAAGTTTTCGTTTTTAATAAAACAAAGTTCTACCAAAGGAAAAATATTAAAAAAATTCTTTTCGAAACTTATGCAAGATTCAAAACTTCACCATTTTTTAGATCTTTCAAGTTCATTTTTAAAATGTCTCGAAAACTTCTATAGTTACGATAAAATCGTTCTGGATTTGTCTTGGAGCGTACACTTGTGGCTACGAAAAAAAAAAATATTCCGAAAAAAAAAGTTTTAAATGATGAATTTGGAGAATTTTTAATTTTAAAAAATCGTACAAATCCACGATCAACATTAAATTTGTGATTCAATTTTTTTATATAATACTTTGTAGAGATTTTAAAAAATCCTGATGTTTTCAGAAAGGTGTTTTTTGTTTTTTCAAAAATATGTATTTTAGCATTTTTAAAAATCGTGTAAATCCACGATCAACATTAAATTTTTGGTTACATTTTTTTTATATAATACCTTGTACTAATGTCAAAAGGTCCTGAAATTTTCAAGATCTTTTAAGATCAGTACAAAGTATAATATAAAAAAAAATTGAACCAAAAATTAAATGTTGATCATGGATTTGCACGATTTTTAAAAATTCAAAATTTTCCAAATGGAATGACCCATACATAATAAAAACATATTGAAAATAATTCTCTTTAACCTTCCATAACACAATTGTAAATTTTCTTTGTAACTCAAAAAAAAAATCAAAAATTTAGTAGTTGTATTGCAAAATTGAACAAAATCTTCTACGAATTTCTTACATTTTATTTCAATTATTTTTTTCCTCCAAATAATCAGTGCGGGAAAATAAGGGATGATTTTCAAAGATAGGGGAAACTAGATCTCGCGAGTTGTAAAAGGTTGAATGATCGATCGTTAACATTGAAGATAAGAATTATATTCGACACATTTCGAAGCGCAGCATAAATGACAGACGGAACGATTGGTTGTGACAAGACAGAACAGGCGAAAGTATGAGGTGGAAAAATATAAAATGAGGAGAAGCATCGGAGAGAGAGAGAGAGAGAGAGAGAGAGAGAGAGAGAGAGAGAGAGAGAGAGAGAGAGAGAGAGAGAGAGAGAGTGTGTGTGTGTGTGTGTGTGTGTGTGTGTGTGTGTGTGTGTGTGTGTGTGTGTGTGTGTGTGTGTGTGTGTGTGTGTGTGTGTGTGTGTGTGAGAGAGAGGGAGGATGACTCGTGATTAATTGTGCCAATAGCGATTTGTAGGCGTCGTCAGGGAAGGGAGGTAGGTCGCAGCATCCTACCAGCATAATTTCCCGTCGGGAAACCCGGACGGGTAAATTCGATTTCCTGTCTCTAAATAAAGCTCTCCCGAAGCGAGATCTCACTCTCGGCGAAGGCTGAGAAACGCAGGGAGTCAAAAAGGAGAGAGAAATCCTCGAAGCGATGTTTCACAATTTTCTTCCCAGTATAGAAACAATTCGGCTCTGCCTAGAAAATTATAAATCAATAATCGCGAGATAAGCTCTCGAGTTAAGCTCACGCGGGAATTCCCCCTCCCGTGACTCCGATCCCGAAAATACATCCTTGACTCTTTTTCCCGTAGGGGGATTTCAGGACCCTCGGCAAAAACCACCCCTCTTCTCGCCTTAAAACTCCCGAAAAAGTAACCCATCGATTCCGACACGATCCATCTCATTTGCATCCTCACTGCCTTATTATCGAGAAAAGAAACAAAGAAGCGGGCGCAATGACCCCCGTCTTCCTTTTATCCTCTCGAGCGACTCCGAGGTCCCGAGGATTCCAAGGAGCAAAAAGGATAATAAAAAAAGAAGAAGAAACAGGAGAATATCCAAGAGGGCTCCTTGTTTCGGACTATAAACCCGGCGAAACCGGGCGCGCTAGGCAGTGACCTCGAGGTTTATTGAAGAAGCGCGCGAGGAAAGCGGAGAGACCGGAAGGGCGCGCGGGGGCGTAGGAAAGACGGGGAAAAAAAGGTCCAAGAGGCAAGAATCTTGAAGAGGGCACAGAGACAAGGCTTCAGACGGAGGGAAAAGCTTCTCAGGCACAGAAACATGGAGGAATATATGAAATTGCTCGCCACCGGATGCCAAGTATTCCTATCACGGTCCGTATACATATATCTGTATACAAATGGATCCTGGTGGGTCATTCAAATTCGCAATTTTTCAAGATGTTACGAGCGAGTCAAGCGTAATGTAAGAACTTTGAGAATCAATCGAAATCTCATGCGCTGAAGGGGAAAAAATTCCCAGTGATCGGCAATATAGTGGAAATCGAGACGCGGTGATAGCTCGTAAAAAAGCATAATAACTTTGATAGAATTGTGAAAAAGAGTTTGAAATTAATTAGATATTGCGGCAAAGTTTTACGGTGATAATTGCGAAAGCTTTTGGGTCGCTTATTCGTTCGAAATTCCACGAGATAAATGGAAAAGAGCCAGAAAGGACTCAAAAGCGAGTGTTTTTTTTTCTTCATCCCTTTGGGAAAGAGTAGCTTTGCAAGCGAAACGAGATTATTGCTTTTCTCGTTTTCCCACTGTATTCAATGGTCATTCGCGATAGCGATGCTACGAGAAAAAAAAATCTGGTTCTCTCGAACAGCCTCTGGCTTTTGTGAAATCCACGCGACGTGAAATATACAACCTCGACGACTGGCTTCTGCGTGCTTTGCGAATCCCCGAGGGAGTCATCCGGATCCGCGGGGTTGTTTTTATGAATTATTCAATAGCCGAAGCTCCTGAAAGATAGATATTCGATTTTTTTTTCAAAAAAAAAAAAGCTCACAATCATGGATTTTGACGTAAATGTTGCGACGAAAGTGTACCGTCAACAACTCGGCCATTTCAAAGGGATGATATAGAAGTGCCTGGGCCGGAGAGTTTTATATTCCCATCCTGAGTCTCTATTGTACCCGAGGACAGTGTCACTCGACCCCGGAAGTGGACCATTTCCGGAAGAAGAAGGGTATCCCAGAGCCGGAATTTAGGGGTCGTAAGGGTGCAAGTTTAGGCGTCTAGCCCGGGGAAAGAGGTCATTGGAAGTTTTGGGACAACATTTACCGCGTGCACCGGGGAAAACGTGAAGGATAGCCCAGGGAAATGTCCGTATAAAGGTACATGTTTATTTGCAAAATGGCGACGATGAGAAGGGCTTACCGCGCGTGGCAGCCTTCTGGACGAGAAAAAAAAGCGAAGGGATGATACACAGGGCTGGAGAGAGAACTCGAGAATCATGGATCCACTCGAGCGAGGAAAAAATCACGTCGGAAAAACTTTTTAGTCCCACGCGTCTGTTTGCATATTTATATGCCATTGTCATTCAAACTACGCTACGTTGTACTTTTTTTCGCAACCGAGTATTTTCGCGTTCTCCGCGTTCCGGAAAATGTTCCCGTATCGAATATCCGTTTTTCCATTTTACAACAGAATCGCGCAGCGACCGTGAAAATCGGAGCTTTCAAAAATTGAAATACACTGCCGAATACTTGAATGTCACCTCGAAGCTTGCGTACCGTGTTTTAAAAAAAAGCTCTATTGTCCTAGGATTGAGTATAGTTGATTTTTTTCGGAAAAATGTTCTGCCCCATTTTCAACATTTTTAAAAAAATTGAAGGTTCTTTTGGATGTTGAAAAAAGTGACAAGCTTTAGATAAAGGATTGCAGATATTTTTTTATTTAAAAAATACCAGACTAATTCAGAAACATTGTTTTCAAAATGCAGAAGGATTCAGTCAAAAAACTTCAAACGTTTTTTCAGAAAAAAATTGCGAAACTTAACTTATTAACATACCTTAATAAACAAAGCTCAGTAGAGCTTTTTTACAAGAAAAAAAATCCATATAAAAAATCTACAACATTCTTCCGGGTTCCTGAATCCTTGAATTTTGCAAAAAGTTCTTCGTCTCTATTTTTACGATTTTCCAGGAAAAGCTTTTGTTTTTCACATATAAAAAATCATAGGCTTTCGAAAAATGATGATATCTCCGTCATCCGTGAATACGTTTTAATTTAAAAAATACAAGACACATTCGAGATCATCCCTTTCAAAGTGCAAAAAGATTCAGCCAAATAACTTTGCAATTTTTTTCATAAAAAATTCAGAAAGCTCAGCTTCATAACATACCCTAATCAAGCCCAATTCAAGAGCTTTTTTACTGAAAAAAACGGACTTGTATTAAAATTTTGCAACTTTTTTTGCACATATGTACGTGGTGACCAATATTGACATATTGTCAAATTGGCAACGGTCCAGTTATGAAAATGCAACCATGAGCCACATATTTGGCAGGCATATGCCAGCAGAATGTACGTCATCACAACAGGTTGAAATTCGTACAGAGAATATACATTTTACTAGAAGAAATCCACACGTTTCCCCAAGATTCGAATAAATTCTGGCCGATACTCTTTGGCTCGGCTTAGTTCCCATCGAGAATCGACGCGATTTTCAAGCTGCAGAGGCGGAAGGAAGGCACAATTATCTTGGTGGAGAGATATGAGGGGAGAAAATGCGAGGAAGAGAGGCAACGACAGAGACAAGAATAGGGGATGAATAGGGGATGACAGACCATTAGGGAAACGCACAGCAGGAAATTGCCTCCCCTGAACTGCTCCGTTAGGTTGAATCCCATCTACAAAACCACACATTTCTGGCCTCAAGTACGACCTCATTAAAGCGAGACGATTCGCGATGGACGTCCCATCGTTCCATAATTAACAAGCCCACAGAATACAGCCCAAGAATCCCCAAACCGCAACGGTCTTCGCGCCAAAACATCCCCATAAATTTCAATGGGTTTCTCATTCGAACGATCTGACTGATGAATTTGCCTCATCTCGACTGTTGGGAATCCCAGCGATAAAAAAGGGACCAAAATAGGGAAAGGACAACAACGAAAGGGCGGCAGTGAAAATGCTAATGCGACGAACAATGCTGGGAAGTTACATTGGATCAGATGACAAGACTAAAGTAGAATGAGGAACAATATGACGAGGACAACACGAAGGAGCAAAGCCCTATTTTGGTCTTAACGAATGAGGTACTCGAAGCGATGAAACGGAAAGATGGCGGAGGGAAGAGCGGAAAAAAGGAGGGAAAAAAAACGTCGGATAAATGAAAAGAATTCTGGGCACAGCGTTAGGGGAAATGAAGGATGCAGGCTGAATGTGGCGAACGAGCGGGGAAAAAAGGTCAAAACAAAAAAAAAGAGGCCAGACACGAGGGACACCGTGAAAGTCGCAAGATTTTCCTAGATTGGAGGCAGGAGAGAGAGAGAAGGATGAAGCGAACGAGAGAGTGAGAGGGAGAGTCACTCACAGTTTAGGAGGGTTGCCCGAATATTGATCCCAGTCTGGAGCAGTCCCGAATGAAAGCCGGGTCCCGAACCCGGGATTCAACGCGTATTACCATCGCCACCACCGCATAAATCTTCTTCTCGTTTACCGTTATCCCGAGCATGTACTCTGCAAATTCGAGGTGTATCCTTTTTTTCCTTTTCTTCTCATTCACACTGGAAACTCCGCAGTGTGGGAGAAGAAGAAACCGTTTGAGAAGCGTCGACGCGAAGGAAAGAATTGAGGGGGTTGTTATACGCAGCTGAAAGGGCGAACGAAAGCGGATTTTCGTTTTTTTTTTCACAATCGCAAATATACACTTCCGGCGAAAAGTTTCCGGACGAAACTTCAAAAAAGGTCTGGAAAGTTTTTTATGCCATTTTGCCGGAAGTCAAAGTAAACTAATTTCACAAACGGCATTTTCAAGGGGAAGAATTCGGCTTCATTGCCTGTTTTTTAAATTATTTTTACAATTTGTTTTCAGTTTTGGACTCTATTTTGAAAACAACTGGTTTTCACCTTTTCCCCCTATTTTCATGTGCACCCATCTTCTAGAGGAAACTTTTTTATATATTTTCACGATTGGATTCATAAAGCTTCAATTTCAATTTTTTTTTTAATTTTGGGCGATATTTTTTTCCAAATTTATTTTGTTTTTTGTGAAAAAAGAGGAAATTTGATGAATCTTGCATAACACGGAAACAACGAGGATTCATAAAAAATTTCAAGATAGCAAAAACTTGCGTCTGTTTTCGTTGAGTTCAGAGGAATTCTTTCAGATTTTTTTCCCAACATTTTTTTTCTCATTTTCTGGGTCGGAGCTCAGATCATTCAATTACCATAACTCGAGAACTATGGGATTATTGATATAATGTCAAGGGGGAAAATACTTTATTTTACCATTTTCAACACTTTAGAACTTTTTTTCAAATTTTTTCACCAATTTTTTTTTCCAGTCTCAACATGAGAAAAAAAATGTTGGAAAAAAAATCTGATAAAATTTGTTTTGTACGGAAACTTTTCGCCGGGAATATATATTTTTTCAAAATATTGGTATTCGAAAAAGTAACCTCTGAAGAACGGCCAGTAATTTTTTTTCTCATGAAAATGTAATTGTAACGAAGTTACAGCTGTTATTCTGAAAGCTCTTTTGGAAAAGGGTTTTTGAAGATTTTGAGGGTGGGCAACGGTCCCATATTATCAAAAATCGAACAAAATAAATTTATTTCGTTGGTACAACAATTATCCTTGTAATTTATCGAAAAAATTTTGGATCATCGTGATTTTTGAGAAAAAAATTAAGATATTCATCCTTATTAACGTGCGCCAACAAAAAAGTCTGTAACTCTGCAAATTTGCATCCGATCGCCTTGAAATTTTCAGATAACTTTAGTCAAATACTGTTGAAAGTATTGCTCAAATAAAAAAATTAATTTTTCGTTTTTGATGACGAATTATAAACCCTTAAACGCGTTAAACCTGTCCCAAGGATTTTCTTCCTTATCGTCCATTCTTCCTTCGTGAAAATGGAGACTGGAAATTTTCACGACGGGAACCACTTAACAAAATGAAAATTCATGGCGATACATTGCCCAACAGACACGGCTATTCTGTGCTCGGTAAATAGAGCTTGCGATGCGGCAACTGATGAAACGACGCACATTCGTTCCACGAAGACGATTTGCTCTCCGAGTAACTTTAATGAACTCGTTGAATAGTCAAAGTCATCGGACGCAATCACGTGGCTTTCTAATGGATTCATTCAATTTGTGGAATGCATATATAAATATTAAATATATATCGCGTTGTGTTTACTGTAAACTTACTTATAAAGTTCCATATGGATGAGGGTGAAAATTCTCACGAGAAAGGGCAGCCAAAGATTTTAGCGACTCTTTCTCGTCTCCGCTTTTCCCCTGCAATTTTGCACGAGCGTCCAAACTTTCGCTGCAAGTTTCGCGCATATCCCCAAAATGCCTACGTACCGCATTAAACTTTTACCAAGAAAAGCTTTCTCGTTTCCCGTGAGACATCGTTTTTGCGCGATACACGCGACGTTATTCGATCAAGACGAAATTTTACAATTCAATTTGGTGTTTTTGGCAAGAAAACGAGGGCAAAACGAAGTAACAAGTGGGAAGTGTCTCGTAACTTTTTGAACCTTCAGTCTGAATATTTCTGGTGCAGAAAAAAAATTGTATCAAATTCATTCAAGCTCTTTCCTTCATCTTTGAATTTTAGGGCGTTGATTTTAGGGACACATGCATTTCGGTAGAATTCTACATATCTGTGAAAATAGTGAATCATAAACTCGTTCAAATCTTACCAAAACACTTTTTGACGTTTTAAGGGATGATCCGCCACGAATATAATTTCGCAAATTCCTTTTTCTCGGACAATTTCCGATCAGCCAGTCATTATGAAAAAAACACCCCCTTATGGTCAAAAAAAGTTTTTTTTCAATTTCAAGTGTTACGTCCATTTAAAATTATCCCCTGATCACGAATATGCAATAAAACAAAAATTCCATGTGAATGTGGCGGAATAGCTTCTTTATTCACGCCAAGGTCACTGGAGGTCAAACCGTGATTTTACAGCCTCAACGTCAATCGTCGGTAAAATTACTTTTGAAAAGTGGTCCAAGCTTCAAAAAAAGAAGGGAAAAAAGGCGATAGAGCTCTAAATGCGCCTCCGCTTTAAAATTTCATGATTTCAAATGAAAATTCATCCTGATGATGATTTGCAGAATCGATAACGTACGAAGAATCCTGGAGAATATCGTTGCAAGATAAATGGGAAAAATTAAGGGTTGGTGGAACGTTCGACCTCGATGCAGCGCCGTTAAAATCTGCATCGTTAATTCGAGTGTATGACTCGTTGGCGAGAGTGCTGGGGTTGATGTGAGTGGAAAATGGGAAGAGTATACGTTTAGGAGAGATATAATTTTAGGATAGGCGATCAATATGCTAATTCGACAGATATGCCTCGGATTACAAGAGCCATGATTTGTCCACACTTGAAACTATATATATATATATATATATATATATATATATATATATATATATATATATATATATATATATAGTATATATACATATATCTATATATTGAGATGCATGTGGAAGATCGATGGTTCGTTCGTAGTCGATAATTGACATAATTGTTCCCCCGTCCATATACTAACTAGACGTTGAGATAGCAATTTGAATTGTTTGGAGTGGCTGCCATTGCCCGTCACGTATGTATGGATCAAATATACCGAAGTAATACACCGGAAAGCGCGGATGTTGTTCGACGAGTCGCGCACAAATGCTAAACGCATAACAATTCGTACCGTTTAACTCCATTATAACTCCAGAGTTCCGCGTCATCGACTAACCGCGAGATAGACTCGGAATTAGCCACTCAATGCATTTCCCCTCGATTCGCCAGTCAGATATTACGGAAATGGACCCGGGAAATTATTTCTCGCCACGGTAATTGCTCTATCAAAAGCATCGAGACGAAGACTGCTTCAGCATTGCCAAAAATTATTGAACTTACAGTATTTAAGAATAATAATAGAATAACAATAAAATAATTATTGAAAATTTAAGCCTCTGATAAACGATGAGGAGAAAAGTCACCGTAAGGGGTGAAAAAATTTGCAATGGTTGAGAATTTTTTTTCGCAGACATAAATAATTATCGAACCATCGGGTTATTATTTTTTTATATGAAGTATGTAAACGATTGATTCTGTTGCATTTTTTAGTGGAAAATCTTGAAAATTAATGGAGATACAGATATTATCTTTGAGGCAGACAAAAATTTCAGGCATTGATATCTTGATGAAGGGTTTTCTGAAAATTGAAACAAAATTAATATCCCCATGAGAATGGCGACGAACCGAAATTTTATTGATTTTCTAGGCTCTTTTTTTTTATTCAAGCTGGTTTAGAAAGTTCTAATTATTGAAAAATTTTAATTGGCTTCGTAAAAACTCACTGCTATCACAAATATTAATAAAAATAAAAAATCGACTTATGTTTATTTATTTGGGACGAGGTCGAAAAAAGTCATCTTGGAAAAAACTGATACAAAATTTTGATTTCATCGCTCACTAAAGTAACGGTAACTCAGTCGATTTTCAGAATTTGAATCTAAAATTTTTCCTACATGTTTTTGAAAATATATACTTCAAAAAACTACAAAAAAAAATTTAATTTAATTTTAACAGTGGCTTTCCTCTTCAAAAACTTGGAGTGGTAAAAAGCGAAAGTCTCATGAAAACGCCGTTTCTTATACATTTTATAAAATTTTCATAAATATCTATTAATAACGTTGAATTCAATTTTGAACCTTCAAGTGCTTTTTCGTTAACTACGTTTTCAAAATTACTTAAGGGTCTTTTTCTTAGATGTAAAAATATAATTTTTGATCGTAGAATATTTTTTCCAAGGTACATTTTCAATTCAATGAAATTGAGAATGTATGCAACGAAAATTTCACGAATTACCGTCGACGATTTTAACGAGATTTCGTTGGTATTTTTCTCGTCAATGTATGAGTCTGAGGAGCTTTCCATCGTGTAAAAGAGATCTCGAGGAACACCTGTGGATACAGAAAGGTCATCGAGGTTCGTTCACCTCGACCTCGGCGAGCAATTTCGATGCCGCAAGACTTTCGAGCCTAGACACTCAACGCTCGCGTTTCTCCATCCACGGGGATAATAAGAATAAGGGTTAACGAACGAAAAAGTTTCGACCACCTGACTTGTTTTTTTTTCTGATGCTTTTTCTGTTCCTCGACCATTCTCCACGCTGCACAATTCCGTTGACTCTGTAATCCGCATGAATCCGGAGAGTCCTCTAATCCTCCGAGTTTCTCGTGAGCTTTTTTCCCTCAACAAAGACGCTATTATTTTTCGGCTCATTCGCGCAGTCAACTAATTGCCAACGCGAGAATTCACAAAGAGGATTTCTCGCTCGACGTTCATTACCTGATCCCGAAAATGCTGAAATCCTTGGAGTCTCAAAATGAATTTTTGAGGCACTTTCTCATCCACCCTTAATCAATTTTGATTTGATAGTATTCGAGGTTGGAAATAATGCTTTCAGAAGAAAATTGTAAAAATTTCCTCGAGCTCAGAGACCGAGCAAAGGACATTGGATAAATAACGATCACGCGTGTCCAAAGAAAATTGAAAAATATTGCTGCGTCATGGCCAATTTACCGACAAACCGCGCGCGCAACCCTCAAACTTACTGCGCTAGAGCCAACCCATTTACCTCACCATTCTCACGTATCATAGTTAAGGGGGTGTTGCGCTTTGCTCGGGGCTTTGCCCACGACATCGGGGAGGATTCGTTGCTCCTTTTCTCAGCACATTTTCGTTATATTATGTCAAGACCCAAAAAGTCCCTTACTTCTCGTTAACCCTTGTCAGCTGGTCCACAACTTTGTCGCCCCGATAAATTTCATCCCCCAACGCTGCCGATTTAATTTAAAGGAAAAATGTCTGGAAAAGCGAGCAGCCTAATGAATGTTGGAACTCCAGTGGATTACGTTGCATTGAAATTTTCCTGGAACAGTTGTGAGACGATGGAGAAAATATTCTTTAAGGGGTGAAACTGGGAGGGATGAAAAAATGTTTGAGAATTTTTTTCACAGACATTACTAATTATTGGAGAATAAGGTTTTTCTTATTTTATTGATTATTTAAGTCAACTTACTTCATGGCAACTTTCATTGAAAAATCTCAAAAATTAACAGGGACAGACAAAAGCTAACAAGCTGGTTTCAAAAATAGCAATTAATAAAAATTTTGAAATCGGCAACGCATAGACTCACCCACTGCAATTACAAATATTTTGAAGGATTAAAAATGGAAATTGTCTCATAAGTTTTGGAATAATGCTGGAACAACATGGAGAAAAAAGATTTTTTTCTCCTCTCTTCAGGTGCACCCATCTACTAGAAAAATTTTTTTTTATACATTTTTACGATTGGATTCATAAAGAGAAAAGTTTGAGCTTAAATTTTCTTTTTTTTTGAAACTTTGAGCGATTTTTTTTCCAAAGTTATTCTGTTTTTTGTAAAAAGAGAGAAAATTTAAGAAATCCCGTATTATACGAAAACAAAGAGGATTCATGAAAAACTTCAACAGAGCAAAAAGTTGCATCTGTTTTCGTTAATCAGAGGCATTTTTGTAGATTTTTTTCCAACATTTTTTTTCACATTTTCTGGGTTAGAGCGCAGATCGTTCAATTACCATAAATCAAGAACTATGGGAATATTGATAAAATTTCAAGAGGGAAATATGCTTTATTTTACCATTTTCAACACATTGGAATTTTTTTCAAATTCTTATCCCAAATTTTTTCCCAGCCTCAACGTGAGAAAAAAATTTTTTGAAAAAAAATCCGAAAAAAATTCTCTGAACTCAACGAAAACAGACACAACTTTTTGCTATCCTAAAGTTTTTCACGAATCCTCTTCGTTTTCGTGTTATACGGGATTTTTCAAATTTCCTCTTTTTTTCACAAAAAAACAGAATAACTTTGGAAAAAAAATCACTCAAAGTTTTAAAAAACTTAATTTTCACAGTGGCTTTTGCCCTCAAGATGCAAAAGAGTTTTTCCAATAATTACGACCACACACAAACCCTTGAAACTTTTATATGATAAAGAATTCGTGGCTCGAATTTTTGAATTGCTTTTTAAAAAAAAAAAAAAAAAAAAATCTCGATTCAAAGAGTCTGAAAGTGACGATATCAGTGAGGAAATGATTGTCAAAATTTCCACGAAGATTTGATGAATCACCGAAACGATTAGTCGAACATTTTCGATTTTTCGGCATATGTACAAAGCTGCGAGGGTCCCATCTCGGTTGGTAAATCGTTCCGTGGATAATCCATCATTCGCAAAATATTATGACGCGTTTCAACCGCGGCGTATATCCCAAACGAACCGAATTTCGAGAACGACACGTGTGGGAAGGTGGGAAAACTGAACCCCTCAACGGGGAAGGGGGAAAACTGAAATTTCCGCGTCATAACGTGCCGCTAGTTCATCCTGGATCCGTGAATTTATATACGCGTTTACGTCACGGAATTTCTCGTCGATCTCGTACGCGAGAGAGAAACCGAATTGCTCGATTTTACCATCCGCCCTTGCCTCGCCTCTTTCCTCATTTCCGCTGACATATCCCGCCCGGAAATTCTCGTGAGTCCCTCATCATTACGAGATATAAAAATCCTTGGGAAGAGCCAAGTGCTGGGATATAAAAGAGGGAAGGGTTGAAAAAAGAGTGACAGCGAGAAAGAGAAGAGAAGAGAAAGAAGAAAGTGTACGTTTAGCCGAATGAGGGTAATTTTCAAGGGCTCTCTCTCTCTTGGACTTTTATTTCGGTTGACTTCAAACTTCAGAAAAATATTCTGGAGACTATTGGTTAAAGAAATGAAAAATAAATTAATTTTTTGAAATTTTCAACCCCTTAACGAGAAAAACACTTTTGCCTCCGAGCTGGTTTATTCTTCTTGACGACGAGCCAATTCATGAAAATTCAAGGTGACACTGAGAAAGAGATTGAACAGGGCTGAGAACAGCTGGAATGATTCACAGCTATTGGACCGCATTTATTCGTTCTTCAAGGTGCTTTCTACAAAAGTAATAGATTGCCCGTGTCTTCGATTAACGATTCGTTCATTCGGAGAATGTCGAATGCTCCGGAACAAGTCGAACAATGCTCGTCCAATTACTTCGACAATCCCAAAGGTCCATTCTTCAGTACCATTTTTCTATTATTCGATTTCATTGCGTGTCCTTTAAACGCCACTCATTTATCATTCCCCCCAGAAGTCCGACGCTAATTGTGACAGGAAGAATAAAAATAAAATGAGAAAGGAAAAGCTGATCACGAGAAGAGAGTATATCTATTCTGAGTCGACTAGATTCCTCCTCGATTGTCACAAAAACCTCTAGTAAGCTTCAAGATGGATTTTTTCCGTCCATTCAGCTTCCCTAATTTCTTCCATCGCATTGAAAATGGGCACCGAAATGGTGAAAGAGATTGAAAAACTGAGAGTAAAATTTCCATCGTTTTAAGGGATGAAACATAGCTGTAAAATTCAAAAGCTCATTCAAAAAGAAAAAGGAATATTGTAATTTCGATTTTCCACAAAAAGGCCTGTCCAACCCTTAAGAAGCCTAAAATACAACCTCCAAAACGAGGAGCGAAGAAAAAGTATCGCATATTTTGTAGGACATTTGGAAAACAATGACATGGAAATTCAGGCAGGGAAAAAAAAGAATTTCAGTAGAACTTTGAGGCAGGAAAAATGTATTCTTCGATTTGAATTTTTGGACGAGAGACGAGAGGCCGAATGATGAAAGAAAGTAAGGAAAAAATGAAAAATGTAAACGACCGTGAGGGAAGAACGAGGGAAGAAAGTTTTATGCATTCGGAGTAGAAAGTACTGAAGAATCCTCGGTCTGCCACGATATAAACGCAACCGCGTCATGAAATTGATAATTAAAATTTATGATTGCTTTAAGCTGCTTACTTTATCTCGCTCCCTCGCTCGCGGTGATGTATAATCAGAGTCGGTGAAGTTACGAGCCAGCAAAAGCTTGCAAAAGTTTTGAAACAATCGTCGTTCTTTCTGCTCACATCGAAAAGCTCGAAATTTCAACGAAATAATTATGCGACACCTCTTCCTCCTCTTTTTTTTTACCTGCGACGAATACTTTCTTCCTTGCTCACCCCTTAATTACATGCATATTCTTGGGATCGTTCTTACGAAGCGGAAATTTTTGTAATCGAAAGCTCTTTTTTTCGTCACTTTTATTCATCTCAAAGAGAGCACCTTTAGCTGATGAACGACCCAGAAAAATGAGTTTTTACTTTGCTTCACAAAAAAAAACGCTTTAATTGCGAGATCGAAAGTCTCAACTTTGTTTATTGTCCTTATTCTTTCCTCAAAACGCCACGTGTTCTTTTCGTGGGCGATATTTTTTTGCCTCGTCGAGCACGAATTTCGTGTCTGACTATGCGCTGACTATTTCTAGTTGGCGCGGCGTTTTTATCGTTATTTAGACGAAGAACCTTTGGAAATTAATTTCTCAGAATTTTTCAACGTTACTATTTCGGCTATAGTGACACAGGTTTTCCGCAGTTTCCCTGTGTCTATGGAAATTAATTTCCATAGCAAATGCGCTATAGAGGGGGAAGTCGGATGCGGCCGCATGGGGATCTGGTTACTGATCCGGACCAGATCCTCAGGGGGGACTGGCTACTGACCCGGGCCGACCCTGTAATAGGCGAAAGCCTCTAAACGGGGGGAAATGCACAATAATAATAATAATAAATATTTCCATAAAAATGGCGGAGAGTTGACATCAACCCCAGAGCTTGCGGGATCTAGCCAAAAAACTAATTTCGTGTCTGACTGTTTGCTGGTTATTTTTACTTTGCACAGCGTTTTTATCATTATTCAGTCGAAGAACCGTTGGAAATTAATTTGTCAGGATTTTTCAAAGTTACTGTTTCCATTAAAATGACTGAGGGTTGACATCAACCCCAGAGCTTGCGGGATCTGGCCAAAAAATAAATTTCGTATCTGACTGTTCGCTGGTTATTTCTACTTAGCTCAGCATTTTTATCATTATTCAGTCGAAAAACCTTTGGAAATTAATTTCTCGGGATTTTTCAACGTTACTATTTCCATTAAAATGGCTAAGGGTTGACATCAACCCCAGAGCTTGCGGGATCTGGCCAAAAAATAAATTTCGTGTCTGACTGTTCGCTGGTTATTTCTACTTAGCTCAGCATTTTTATCATTATTCAGTCGAAGAACCTTTGGAAATTAATTTCTCGGGATTTTTCAACGTTACTATTTCCATTAAAATGGCTAAGGGTTGACATCAACCGCAAAGCTCGCAGGATCTGGCCAAAAAATAAATTTCGCGTCTGACTGTGTGCTGGTTATTTCTACTTAGCACAGCATTTTTATCATTATTTAGCCGAAGAACCTTTGGAAATTAATTTATCACAATTTTTCCATTAAAACTATTTCCATTAAAATAGCCGAGGGTTGACATCAACCCTAGAGCTTGCTGGATCTGCCTGGTTCTGAAAAAACAGATCGTCTTTCATCATTTTTCTCTAGTTAAAGCAATGCAACGACGAGGTTTGAATTTTCCACACAATGAATGCATAATCTTGCGAAGCTCGCGTCCTTTTATTTAAATATTCACAAACAATGAAGATATCTAAACAAAAGGATGTTTTTGTAAATTCCAAACTACAAAGATACAACAATAATGTCCATCGTAATGCAGAAAAGCGAGAGAAACTTTGTTATCGACGGTGAGATTGTGGAACGTTGGCGGCGAACTCGGTTTAACCAGTCTCGGGTATGTCGTTCACGAAAAAAAAAAGAACGAGAGCAAAGACGGAAGATTTATTCATGCAAAACTTGCGGAAGGGGGTGAAAAAAATACGCGAACGTACGAGGGTAGTGTCGGTTCCCGTGCCGAAGAATAAAAGAGCTGGAATGAGAACGACGAGGATGCCTTCTCTCTTTCAGTCTCTAAGGGTTGTGGAAGCGAGCTTTATAATGCGCATCGTCAAGCACGAAGTGAGCGTCTCTGTGAACGGTTATAGCACCACCTGGGGACTCGTCGCTTCTGACGACCGGAATTATATACGTTAGGAGCGTTACATCTACGTGTCTCATCCACGTTCGTACGGACATTGAAGTATCGTTCCGGTTGTTCTCTCTCTCTCTCTCTCTCTCTCTCTCTCCCTCTCTCTCTCCCTCTTTCTCTCTCTCTTTCTGTTGTTTTCTTCTCCTCGGGGACCAAAGTCATCGGCTATTAACTTGGCCATTGTTTTCCGCTCGCAGCGCGATACCTGCAACAGAGAAAGATTAATGAGCAACGACAATTGAATTAAAAAATTGTCGCATTTCATGAATAATACATTCCCTGAGAATTCGTGATTGATCGTCGAGGAATCGTATTTCGCGGGCAAAAAATTCTCGCTGACAGTTTGGCATGATTGTCAAGTTTAGTTTGGAAGAAAATAATACACCCTTGTTCCTTAAGGGTTGGTCAGTAAATTTAGAAAATCACTCTTCATCAATTTTTATTGAATGATTTTTAAAATTAACAAAGATATAGATATTATTTTGATAAAAATAAATTTATATTTGAAGATTTGAAAGAAAAAAGAGTATCATTATCAATACAAATGTAGCATCCAGGGCGTACTTTTTAAAAATTTCATTATGAATGGCGAGAAAGGACTTTTCTTCATTGTTGAGACTCTTTTTTATTCAAAGTTAAAAAAATAGTAATTATCATGATATTTGACTGTAGCTCGTCAATTTTCAAAATTTGTACTAGAAAGTTCGCCTTCACCTTTTTAAAAATACAAAACACAATGCAAAAAAAATAAATTTTTCCAATGCCATTAAGGAGAAAATTTTTTTTTTGCTGTCCCAACTATAACCCCTTGATACACGTGCAGATATATATTTTTGTCACCGTAAAAACGATGGAATAGAGAGCTAGAATGATGTAGGAACGTCCTCAACGTCGTGATGATCGATCTGTGACCTTCCATTTCGAAAGCTTCGCGAGAGAACTCCCTGACTCTTGCACGAAAGCCTCGATGCATTGTCGGACGGCTCTTCACCTGTCTCGAGTCCATCCAGATTCTACGATTAGTTCGACGTACCATCGTGCAGTCGATAGTATTATAGATCGTACAATTGTATAGTTGTACGAAAGATGAGAGATGCCAGAAGCAGAAGCCCAGAATTCAAGCTCTCTCTCTCCCTCTCGTTCACCATTAATCTTTTCACGGAAGTCGCCAATTCCGTTCTACCGCGTCGAAAAATCAGCGACGAATCTCAGAGACGTTTTCATTTTTTTATTGCATTCATTTTTCATTATTTCCAGAGTCAATTACTAATATCTGAAAAAATAAATGTTATTTCCAGTACGCCGAAGCTTCGATAGGATTTTTCGGATCATACTTTATTTCTTCCATTGACCTACTTGTCGAGAAAAATGTCCTTTTTTTCTCGTGAGACGAGTACGATTTTCCTGCATGATGACACATCGATAAACTCGAGTCGATTCCATTGTATCTCACATATTCACGAATCCATTTCGGTGAATAGTACTTTTCTCACATTCTCGACGACACTGTCATACCTTGAGCCAATTTTCTTTCAGGAAATCCATCGTCTGGTTTTATTAAACTCGCACATATACATATATGCGTCATTCCATGTCAAATCGACCAATAGTTGGAATCAAACCCTTTTAATTTCGATGAAATTTGGTCAAAAGTGTTCATTGATCATAAAACGAAGTTCTACCAAAGGAAGAAAATTAGAAAAGTTTTGTTCGAAAGTTATGCAAAATTCAAAATTTCACAATTTTTTCAATTTTTCAAGTTTATTTTTTAAATATCTCGAAAACTATTATATTTACGAAAAAATTGTTTTGGGTTTATCTTAAAGAATATACTTGGAGCTACAGAAAAAAATATTGCGAAAAAAAAATTTGAAAAATGATGAATTTGGAGAATTTTGAATTTTTAAACTCGTGAAAATCCACGATCAACGTTAAATTTTTGGCTCAATTTGATTTTTTAAGATCAGTACAAAGTATTTTCGTAACTATAATAATTTTCGAAGATATTTAAGAAATAAACTTGAAGAATTGAAAAAATGATAAAATTTTTAAATTTGCATAACTTTCGAAAAAAATTTTTTTAATTTTTTTCCTTTGGTAGAACTTCGTTTTATGATAAAAGAAGCCTTCTGACCAAATGTCATCGAAATTAAATGAGGTCGATTCCAACTATTGGTCGATTTGCCATGGAATGTATATATATCTGTATACATGTATGACAATGCAGTAAAGATACGGCAATGGAAACTGTTCGGCGCGAAGCTCATTTTCAGCGAATGTCCCTTCTGTCAGATCAATGAAGAAAAAATGTCTTTGACCTGTTTTCAGATAGCGCAAGCAGCATGATCAGCGAATTGCGGATCATTCATGAGACTAATAATGTCACAGCAAAATTTTACAACATTGTGTCAGACTTTTACGAGGTTGGGGAACGTGCCAGTTAGAGTGCCTAATTAACGAATTAACTGGACGAAAGGTAAAAAGATTGTTGAGTGTTTCAAAAGTGTAAAAAATAACGAACAGTGGCGTTAAACGCAAAAATTTCGGACATTCGTGTTGAAAAAAAAACGATGAAGAGAACGTGAAAGGAGGCTGCAAGCTCTTCAGCATCGTAGGGAACGTCATGGGGTTTGATTTTCATGGGAAAGAACCCAATGGCGGACACAAGCGGATATTGGTGCTCGACAAGAAGACAAAATTCATGTTCCTTCTCGGTCCGCTGGGTCAAATTTAATTCCATCATCGTGCGCGATAAATCGTCGAATCATCTGTCATCGGGCGGTGCGTGAAAATGCTTGTTCACCATGAGGAGCTTTCGGGCAGCTGAAAGTTACCGTGACAAGACAAGAGTTCCACCCTCAGGGCACTTCAAGTATTTGAGGCTTTGGTAACACGAGATTGAGGAAGTCTCAGAGGGTGACGAATTGAAGGAAACGTGACAAAGTGGAGAATTAGAGCTAAACAAAGAATCCTTTTAAAGAAGAAACAAGAAGGAATGATGGACGGTACAAAGTTGAATGGATTGGCGGCTCCGGGGAGTCCGGGACCGGAAGCGAGTGCGGTACCGAGTTACGGACTCACGGGTGATGGTAACGTTGACTACATAATAAGCGATTACATGGAGCGACTTGGTACGCGTTTGAATATTCTCGAAACCGAGTTGAAGTATGCTTGGAGAGCCCTGGATCTGCTGAGCCAGGAGTATATCAAGATGTGGGAACGACTGGAGAAGCTCGAGGGTCTGCTTTACGAGCAGCAAACGGTCATTAGTCAATTGATTGAATTCTACACGGGTGGAAGTGGACCAGGAGCTCCCAGTGGAAGTGGTAATGGTAACGGCGGTAGTGGTAATAATAGTAATGGCAGCGGCGGCGGAGGTGGCGGTAGTCAACACGAATCCGTCAGCGTGATGGAAGAGAGCCTTGCCGTTCAGCAGAGCTCGGTCGGTGAATTAGACGCGATAGCCCAGAGTCTGGGTGCGGCGATTGGAGTCGAAGAGACCAGTGTGCTCAGGGAGAAACTAGCGCAGCAGGAACTAGCGAGAATGCACGGACTCACGCAGGA
Organism: Alloplasta piceator; assembly: GCA_946863875.1. Taxonomy (NCBI): domain Eukaryota; kingdom Metazoa; phylum Arthropoda; class Insecta; order Hymenoptera; family Ichneumonidae; genus Alloplasta; species Alloplasta piceator. The sequence continues at coordinate 2,338,621 of OX333076.1, read as the reverse complement.
CAGTAGTGCGGCAGCAGCGGCAGTCAGTGATATGCATCGTAACGTGAGAAGCCTTGAGACCCTTGAAACACTGGAGGAGGAATCCAATATGCCCGATGAGGCTTTTTACAGAAGCCTTAACAATGCGTATCGCGAGGATCTTATATGCGGTGAAACTTCGAGGCCTACTTCGCAGCTAGGTATGATATGGGAAGAGGCAGAGGACGCTGAAGACTCGAATGGTAAAAAAGAGACTGAAAGTAACGGCGTTATATTCGAGAGAGCATCGACCAAGGACAAGGATAACGAGAGACCAACGAATCAACAGCAACTGGAGCAGCAGCAGCAGACGGAGAAAGAAATGAAGCAGGATCTCAGTGAGAAGGAGGAAAAACAACAAATCGACGAGGACGAGGACGAGGGTGAGATATTCAGCGCAGCCGATTACAAGAGTTATCGTGGCAATACACCGTGCGTGAGCGAGCAGGATCTCGCTCAATTGTCGAGACTCAGCTCTCTGGATCAAGTTGCCCTTGAGAAGCTTCACGAGCTCGATCGTTTGACCTGTAAATTGCAGAAGGACTCGCAGGATCTCATTGAACTACAGACGCGTCTGATGGAATCACCGAAGCGTCAATACGCGTCCGAGGCCGAGGCAAAACTCGCCGAGGAAGCGAGCAGCATTGACGAACAATTGAGAAAGATCTACGCCGAAACGGACGTTGACAATTGGACGTACTCGAAGAGTCCTGGCTCAACGGGTCGTTCGATATCGCGCGTTAGCACCGACAGTGGTTTAGCGACTGACGGTGATTTTACGGCACGTTCGATTTCGCCGAGACTCAGCTCAACCCCGAAGAGTCATCTCGATTCGATATCCTCGACTTATACACCTCCGCGACTTGGTTACACGTCTAGTCTCTTGGAAAAAAGTCCCGAGCCCGTTATTCAACTTCCCATTGACGTTGGTAACTTTGCCAAAGGTTACGCGGAAAACAAGGAACTCACTGATCTCATGGTGGACAGTTACGTTGCCGTGACTTGCGCATCGCCGACCATTTACAGCGGAACGACGGAAAAATTACCATCACCGACATTGTCAGCCTCGAGTGTTCACAGTGTTCATAGCGTTCACAGCGCTCAGAGCATTAGAACTCGTCGCGATGGTTATTTTGGTAGTGCAGCAAGATTGAACTTTGAATTCCCGGAAAGTAGAACACCACCGAGTCCATCACCAAGTTCACCTCCACCACCAGCACCCAGAGACTCGACAGACGCTTTTCTAATGCCAACCGCGGAACAGAGAGAATCCGAAACAAAACGCGCACAAAGTCCGAGTTTTCTCAAGAACAACGAGAAGATAATTGCCCTTGAACAGGGCAGATTGAGTCCACGTACTACTCCGCATTCGCCCAAATCACCGAGAATCTCACCCAAACACGTTGTAAAGCCTTCCAACGCCAGCATTGTGGCCGCTAAATCGGACTCCGGTCTGTCATCAATGAGTAGCTGGAGTAACGTTGAAAAATCACCTGGTTCACCGAAAAATTCCATCACGAAAATGCTCACTTCATACTCGATGGATCACGCGAGATCCGCCCTGATGTCGAGTGCTGCACAATCGATGAGAACGGCCAGTCCTATTCCTCCACTTCCAGAGACTGGAACTGCAACGACAACAGGTTCTACGATCATGACCCAAGAGCCACTTTACGATACACCCGAGGGACGTGATGCTTTTGGCAATCTCGTGACAGCGGTCACCAGCCATTCCTATCCGGCAGTCGCCAAACACATGCAACCTTTTGCGTCCATTAAATCACCCAGTTCAAAGGAAGATTACAACTTTGTTCCGCCACCAGCACCATCTGCCGTCACTTGTCAGAGTCCAAAGAAACGCACACGTCAACAGAGTTTACAGCATACTTATGACATGGTACCACCCGGTACCATGGACTTTTTGTATCGTTCTGAGCAGCCTGCCATTTATTCCGTTGCCGGTAGCCAACGTCAGCACGCGATAACGAGTGTCTACACCAGTGACTCTGGATCGTACGGTTTCAGATCGGAATTTCAGCCTGAATCGAGCGATCAGTATGCAAATTATCAGGAAGCCTACAACGCTCTGCAGTATGCCGAAGCTACGATGTCCGCGAATTTTCCGCACGCTAAAAAACCAACCAGAGCTATGTCCTATGGTGAAGGTATGGGAAATCACGATGCTTACAAATCAGCAATGTATCGCACAATGTTTCCAACTGGCAACATCACCGATGCCCTCTCATATTATCCAACTAGCGCCAATCTTCCGCGTACCGAAACCAACGAGAATTCATCCTGGCGCAGCTCAATGGAAGGTCAGGTACCTCATGACTCGACGTCCTCGAGTATAAGGTCACTGACTTCGGACGGTAGTTACGCACAAAGTCCATACACCGATCGTAGGTATCCCCAACCACCGGCCTATCAGAGTCATCAGTATCATCATCCCTATTCGTCGCAGAATTATCCACAGAATTATCAGCAACAGTATCAGCCGTATAATCAACGTTTGACGAGCTCCGAGAGTGCTCAATTGACCGATGGTTATCACAGACAGTGGCAACGCGAGCATCAGTACATGCAGGACGAAGAGGTCACCAGGCCGGCGAGCGCACAATCGCAGAGCCAACAGGGTAATTATTACGACGCATCGAGCGTAATTGTCTCGCAATCTGGTTATATCAGTATATCAGCGGACATCAAAGATCACGAGGAGGTCAAAATAACGAAGAAAGTGCGACGCGGTGCATCACTGAAGAGCGCGATGAACTCCATGAGCAATTGGCTGCCCGATTTGCATTTGACGAAACGACACAGAAGTCAATCGTTACCGGGCGGTGTTAGAAGAGAGGATCTGGATATGCCTGCCGAGACAGTTGGCCAACAAAGATCCGCCGCTGAAATGACAGCCTCCAGAGGTCGTGGCAGAACACAAGCCGCCAGAAAGAAGAAGAAACACACGCTTGTCTCGACTGTCTCGGGTATATTGCAAAAGGCCAAACGTCGTAGTCATCATTCACAGTCATTGTCGGATCCGGAACAATCGGAGACGGAATGGAGCAGCGGACGTCAGAGTGGCCTTTCGGAGGATGAAGACAGCGTTATTTCGGACATTAATCAGGATCCACCGTTCTTCGCGAAAGTTCGCACGAGTACAAAGAGAAAACCACCGACTCAACAGCAGCAGCAGGGTATACAATCACCCGGACAAGGTCAACAGCAGCAGCAGGCGAGCTTTCAACAGCAAAAGGATTATCTACAACAGCAGGAGCAACATCTTCAGCAACAGCAGCAGATGTTGCAACAACAGATACAACAGCATCAGGAACAACTACAGCAACAAGTGGCCCAGGACAATTGGTCAAAGGAGAGAGAGCAGAGAAAGGCCGAGGGCAGCGAGCACGAGCTTTCGGACAATATTGGCGGAGGAGAGGAGGAAGCTTCGGGTAAAAGCACAGGCTCGGGTTCCGGTGGATCGACCTCAATGTTTCCAACTGTCGGTGACATTAAACGTTCCACCGGTAGCTCGGACGAGGCCCCGAATGAGAAAACACCAAAATTACCGAGTGTCGCACTGATGGGAGGCGCCAGTATGGAATTTGCCGTGTCCCGAGCACTTGGCAAATATCGACAGAGACAATCGTCAACGGTATCCGATGATCAGGCATTGAACGAGGACAACAGCGGTGACAGAAAATCCGAAGACGATCAGACCCAGAGTCTCGAGCCAGGTCAGGAATATCCCGAGGATACGGTCTCGGAAAAGAGCGAGAGAACCGGCAGCTCGAAGCCACCGGAATTAGTGACCAGCATTTCGGAGGAAGCACCAGCCTCCGAAGGCAGTCCATCGGCCTCGAGCATGAGAGGTCATGTGCCCAGTGGCTCGAGATTCTTGCCGAGGCATCAACAATCACTGGATATACCCTGGGGTGGCTCGAGAAGCGGAGAGGGCGACGAGGATAACAGAAGTACCCATTCATACAGAAGTACATCGAGAGTATCCTCGAGACGACAGAGCACCGAGGACTCGATCGATTCCGAGGACGAATGGTACTGTTACGAGCTACGAAAGCTCCAAGAACTCGAGAGACAGTCGGAAGTTGAGCCGGACATGAGTGAGATCCTCGTTGAGGAACCCGAAGGCACGGAACCTTATCAACCGGACGAGGATGTGAAGGAGAGAATGTCATTCGTACTGAGGGAGTTGCGATTGAAGGCAAAGCCGAAGGACGATGAAATTAAGAGAGAAATTCGCAGGGACGAGTTGCCCAGAGGGGCAAGGATAAATGGTAATGCAACGATCACTAAAGAACGTCATTACAACGATCACGATGCACAAATGAACGGTAGGCCCGTGCCAAAGATGAAGAACGCCGAGAGCGTTGAAGCTGTTTTCGCCAGAGTCACGGATTATCATACTTGGGCACACGAGGAAGAAGCGAAGAAGGAAGAAAAGACACTGCAGGTCATCACCATGGAAGAGGGCTCTTCGGGTGAGACTTCGGGACCCGATAGTCCTGTTCACTCGATGGACGAGCTCGAGGAAGACGAGATGCTGCACAAGGACCTCGAGGAAGAACAATCGCGTCGAAGCTCAGCTGGTTCGACTCTGCGTCACAGTGACAGGCTTCTTCAGGGCTCAGATTCATTGTCGCGCGAAGGTAGCGTAAGTGTACCACCTAGCGAGGTCTCGGTCAGTATTCCCGGGACCTGGGATTCTGAAAGCACTGTCCTTGAAGGAGATCGCGAGGGCGCGGGCAGCGGTGAAACCGCGACTACCGCCACTCTCAGTCTTCCAAAAATCAAGATCGATTCGTCGTCCTGCGGTAGCTCGGACACGACCCTCAAGGAGGGTCAAGTGAGTCCGGGTCCACACGGCTCGAAATGGAAATTACTCAAGGCTCTCAAGGAGCGCAAAGCCGAGGAGAGGCTCAAGGAGGTCGAAGACGCCAAGGAACCACCGATTCCTCCGCCACCCGCGGCAGTGAGTATAATGATCAAGTGAGGACACGAAAACCTCTGTAAAGTGTATTCGAGATTCGGGAGTTGGAGAAAATTTTGAATTTTTTACAACGTCAAGCGTTTCTATCTGACAATTTTTTACTTTCTGAGTCATCGACCCAGAATTACCGATTGACGGGAAAATATGACCAAACAACGAAAGTTTGCACGGATGATGAAAAAAAAGGGAGTGCGCCCATTTTTCCGGATCAACTTTCGTAATCCTCTTTATTCCAGCCAATTTACGAAAAATTTCGTAACGAATTATCGCCGAAAGTAAATTTTTCACAACGTCCCGAAGTCAATGATCGAGGCAGTTCTGTTGTCAAGAGTTTTGAGGACGATTTCAAGGGTCGACTACATGGGAAAAAATTCCCAGACAAATATTAAACAGTTTTGAGACTGCTCAAAAAATTATTTCAAGGGTCAAAGCCATGGAAAAAAATTGCGAGACAATTAAACAGTTTTGAGATTGCTCAAAAAATGACTTTAAAGGTCAAATACATGGAAAAAAAATGCGAGACAAATATTTGTCGACTCTTCAAGAATATTGATATTATCCACAAATATGGAGAAAAAAATCCAGAAAATGAACTTGAGCAGTTTAAGGGTTGTTTGATCCCAAAAACCACCCTCCCGACGACAATACTGCCTCGACAATTCGACGAATAATACTCCCGCAATATCGAATACACTGTACGTCTTGCGAGAGAAAATTGTTGTAATCCAAACTGAGAAAGAAGACGAGGAAAAAACCTTACTGAAATAAGTCTGTTTACGATTAAATCGCTGCGTTGAATGTGCAATTGTATTGTGCACAAACGAGCTGTTATGTGATAGCGCGAGATACAGAAAAATCACAAAATATAGAATAAATATCCCCCGGCGAATGAAGTCAATAATATATAGAAGAAGATGCTGGTACAACGTACAATTTTGAGGCGAACGTGAGAGTCTGACTTTGCGATTTGCGTTTATTATTATGAGCACGAAAAATACTCTGTGAGGGTATGTCAATGTACGATGAAGATGCTAGTCAATTTTTTCCATTTTTAGACTCCACGAAGACGCTTTTTCGGGCGAGCAATACACGTAAGATACAAATAAGATACGAGTATATTATATACAATGTTTATATCATCGAGAATATCGATAATACTCTCGGAAATATCGAGAAACAACGTGAGTACGATAAATGTTTAACTGACAACAGAAGCACAAAAACACAAAAAACTGACACAAAAATTGACCCCAAAAATTAATCAGAGACAAAGCTGGATTATTAGTCTGATGAGAGGTTCATTTTTTATCGACAAAATTAAGGAAAATCAACATGATTGAACCGTAGAAATTTTGTCGATGGATTGTAGGAGTAATTGCACGAGGATTTAAACTTTTACTTTGGCATAATTTCGAATTACTTGAATGCAATTACGTGTCTGAACGAAACTTGAGCTTTGTGACTTTTAGTGGTTTCTCTTGGAAATTTGAGACGATATATATGGCTTTCAATTAAATTAAAAATATTAATCGATCCCACCGAACACCGAATATTGCCTCGAGGAAAGTTTCACCGGATCAAATCCATGCGAAGCTTCAAGAGGAAAAGCCACTGTAAGGGATGAATTATAGGAATTAGTCACTTGATGCATTTCCCCTCGATTTCCCTTCGAAACTGCCTTATCACATTGCTTGGAAGCATCAGGACAAAGATTCATCAAAACACTGTCGAAAATTATGAAATTTATTAACCTTCTGACAAATAATTCTATGAAGAGGAAAAGTAATTTTAGTAAGGGTGAAAAAATTGTCGATATTTGAGAATTATTTTTACAGCCCCAACTAATTATTCAAGGACCGGATCATTGTTATTTTATTCAGTATATATTCAACTTACTTCATAGCAATTTTTATAGAAAATTTTCAAAAATTAACGGAGCTATAAATATTTTATTGACCAAGTATTTTTTTCCATTTTTAAGACCCTTTTTCATTCCAGCAGATCTCTAACCAAAGATGCTTGTAATTCAATGAATTTCCAGAATTCTAACTTAAAATTTTATCTACACGATCTTCAAAAAATATACCTCAAAGAAATGCAAAAGAATTTTTTTTTCAATTTTTACTGTGGCTTTTCCCCTCAACATTTTCCAATCAAAGCTCTCACCGCAAATGCACGAGGCTTGATGAGTCAATGCTGAAGTCTCGCTGCGTGAAATCCTGGTTCGTCTCATTGACTGTGCACGGTCTCGGAATTAATTAAAGCCACGATGATGATGAACTTCTGGCTTTCTCTGACCGCAAATTAAAAAGCTTCTTCGTTGAAGAAACAGAACTCGCCTCGGGAGAAACGAGCTCGATCTTTACAGTGAGGCTTAATCTGACGTGCGATTACGTCGTATGGAAATTTACAACCTAGTTGTAACCTAGGTTCAATTTTTACAGATTTTCCACTACAAATTACAATGTACGAATTTTCCCATCCACAATAAAAGCCGATTTCTTCGTCAGTGACATTTCTCAAGGATTCCCAAAAATCTGGCTCTGCTTCTCTGCCAATATCTGGTTATCTATGCAAATGAATCAGTGATAAAGCTCAACTTTTGCTCAGGCACTCCGATATACATCAACGTTAATTGCACATCGAAATAATATTAACTAATCTATAAATTCATCAATATTATTTCAATGAATAATATTATTATTTAATTACTATTTTAATTACATTATTTCGATAAATTGATTAATTTATTTATAAATTAATTTTGGAAATTTCTCCATCGGAATAACATTACAAAAGCATATTTAGAAAATGCGAAATTATATCCGGTTTCCTATTGTTTTTTTCAATTTTTTTTTTTTATTTTAAGCCCTCTGCAATTCGACTCCACTTTCGATCCTGTGAAATATCGAAAAAATAGGTATTCAACTCACGTTTGAAAAAAAAAATCCTTTGTCGCCTTCAACACACAAACACAAGCACTAAATGGAGACGCATATCCGATGACACAAAGAGACAACGAGAGCGTGGAATTTAATCAGTCAATAATACACTAAAGAAAATAAAAATATATATATATAATATAGAGAACTGATGTACATGGTAAATAGTAAAATTACAATTAATAGCAGAGACTAATCGACGCAAGCCACGATCGAAGGGATGAAAATTGAAGAAAAAACGTTTCGCCTCACTTTCGTGCTCAGTATTAACGGTAGACAATACCCAAAGGCACTCGCGAAATAATTAACTAAATCACCAAAAATATCGATTGAACGATTCATCCACACGACCAAAGATCGGACGAAGAACCGAAGCTCTGACATTGAGTGTCATTGAGCTTTCGTTCTTCATTGATAAAAATAAAAATAACAACAATAACAATACAAGTGTCATGCACAAAATTGAGACCTCCAAAGACTGTTCCACAGCACGAATTCACTGCTAAAGAGTTTTCTACACTCGGCCGGAAATCCTGCGTGTAAACTAACCGAATTAAGGGGAATCAAGGACTTCCAAGGGTTATCATTCAAGTATTGAAAAAAATTCGAAACAAACGAAAAAGCACAAAAACCTCATCCAGTCCAATGAACCAAAACAATGAAGTTGATGAGAAAAGCACAGACAGCAAAGAGAATTTGAACGAAGTAAGGAAACGAAAGAAAAAAAAGCGATTCCTCAGCGGTAATTACCGTGATTAACGAGATTCGTGACGTGTAATGTTGTTCTCGCGTGCTAAGCCCACGTGGGCGCTTTCGCGAATGTATAATTATCGATAAACGATACGAAAAAAAAGTATGCACGAGTGTTGCACAAAACGAAGAGAGAAGAAAAAAACAAGGGGCGAAGAAAATAAGGTTTAAAAAAACCCCCAAGTACATAAATGCTTCCGTATCTAAAGACTTGCAAGCTATTAGGGAACGTAATCTTAAACATTCGTAGGTTATTTGTGAAAGCAACACGAGAGAAAAAATGAAATTAGGGAGAAAAAAAGGAAAAAAACAAGTGTCGCGCTTTCGTCTTTGACTTCGGGTCAATTTGAGATGAAAGAAATAATGGAGAGCAGGAATTTGTGTACCTGGTCGCGATTAAAGATGGCTCGTGTTTTTCACGAGATAGAGATTAAAAGCTGCGAAAGCTTCACTCTTTTTCTCTCTCCCTCTCTCTCTCTCTCGCTCTTTGAGCTTTTTTTGGGCGTGTAAAAAAAATAACTTCACCGAAAGGAAGCCAAAAATGTAATTTTTTTCCCATCTGCCGTCCGGAAGGCAGTCTGTAACTTTGTGTAAAATGTGGAACAAAGTAAAATTCGTTTTGAGCTTGCAATTTGTATTTGTGTGTGTAAAAGGTTGGATCATGGAAAATGCATTTTTTTTCTAGATAGAATAGAACAGTTTGGGAGATTGTAAAGAAGAAAAGGGGGGGGGATGCAGATTCGTGTTGGAAATACATTTGAAATGTGTCGGGAACAGAGGCGTGTAATATCGGAACGTGGGAAAAAACGGTGAGCTTTCGAGAAAGCCTCTGCATTCGCAATTTCATTTTCTCCTTTGCTCGTTTATCATCGTGACCTGAATGTAGGCTCAAAGAGGCTGAAACTACCACCAAAATGGTGCTCTTTTTATTTTTAGGTTGAACAAAAAAAAATACATTGCACCAACACTTTGCCTAATTACGAAAGCTCGAAAAAAAAAACGGCGCGATAAAATTTGTGCAAAAACCGACTTTTTTCGTCTCGTCCTAAAAAAGTATTTTCTCGATGTCTTCCGCTTTAAGAAAAAAATGACTCATCGCAGTGTCAAAAACTTGAAAGTCATTTTCATCAAGTAGGGATTTTTTATCGACGCTTTTTTACGAAAATTTGGTAAATTGCCTCGTCGATCAATCTTCTCGAATTTACTTATCGAGCGGAATTATTCCTCGTCCTAAACTCATTCCGTTCGATGAATAAATACGATGAATATATATGTATATAAATATATATACGATGAGCGAATTGAGGGCTTCTTTCTCGTTCCATTATCGAGGCTCGAATATTATTATTCATGAGATTCGAAATCCTCAAGTTTATCTTTGATCAGAGTGAGAGGTAACTTTCGCGCTTCTTCCCGAAGGTTTAACCTCATCTGGTGTCCCTCGGCGTCGATATTTCTATTATTAGAGCTAATAATCGCACACTCGATGGATTAATTAACGGAGAAGCCAATAAATTCATTTTTCTCTTCCTCCTATTATTATGATTATTATTGGATATGAAATGCAGTATTATTCGTTGTAGTCTTCCAATTCCGATCAATTGTTATCCAGCAGCATCGCGAGGCTGAAACTTCCAAATATAATTAACCATTTAGCACTGATTTGTGATCAATACTTCGTTATAACAATATTGAACATGCTCAAGCAAAAGCACAAATTTTTATATCAAAGCTCCCCGGGAGCTTTTTCCAAGAGACGATAATTTTAGACTGTTTATTCCAGGAAAATTCAATTCAAAAATCTCTCTCCAACGTTCAGTCTGCATCCCTTAAAAAAAAATAACGAGCCACGCACGTTCTCGACAATTTTTCCATGAGAAACATCCAGGTTTTTGTTCGGACCTCCCTCATTTTACTCCGTTTGGAAATTCTCGTATTTCCCGTTTAATTAACCCACATAACGTCTTAATTAACGTCGCTCTAATTAACGAGGGATCGCGTAGCCTAATTTGTTCATTGTTTTTCCTGCCTGAGGCTAAATGGAAACTAGTAGATTTAAATGCAACGATTTTATCAACGAGAGAGAGAGCTATTGACGATAATCAATTAAGGGGTTAAATGGGTTTCAAAGGTTAAAAAAGCACGTTTTCTCCAATATAAAAAATAAATTATTTTATTCCAAAATTTAAGCATATAAAGAAGCAATATTTAAACAATATTTTATAAAATTTTCATTGAGAAAATTACAAAATTTTCTCAGTTTTATAAAATTTTCATTGTCCGGGATCCAGGAGAGATTCGATCAGGGAGTAAAATTCTCCGTGAGTTCGCATAAATCAATTTATACATTCGAGTCCTTTATAACCGGAGCTTCGAAAGCTCGCTGGAGCTTCACCGGATACTTTATATTATTTCACGAGTGGATGAAAAAAAAAACGAAGGCAACTTCGTGGCTTTGGTGAAAATCTTGAACGAGCAGAGGAGAGAAAAAAGTTCCAATCACATCGAGGATTCATTTTAAGGGAATAAAAGTAGGAGAACTGAAAATACCTGCATACACACACAAATACATAAAAAGAGGGGAAAAAGGGAGTGAGGAAAATTGGAAAATCCACGTGGATAAAAAGAGATCGAAGGAAAAGCAGCGACAAAGAAAAGACGAGGATGAGAGAAGGGAGCACGAGACCAACGTAAGAACAATTTCTCACTTTTATATGAATCAACTTTTTGGCGCCTGATGACGAATTTTTTATCATCATCGACAATATCGTCGATAATTTATTGATTTTCATCGATCGCGAGATAAGAAAACAATGCGATAATCCCCAATGACTGATGGAAAAGAAAAAAATCGTTGTTTGATTGCTGAACTTGCGATATAAATAATTATGTAGTAGCGCGTAAACTATAGTGATAATCGAAGGTCACGCAAAAATGAGACGAAAAAAAAGGCTTTTGACGGCGATAATTTTGAGGCAAATCGTAGGAGGCGATAAATCATCGAAATGTTTTCGTAGGGGTTGATTATAAATCGCGCGAGCAAACAAAAGCTTAATCGTCATTTCCCGATCATTTCGATCGAACCACACGTATCATTGCACTGGAAAAAAAAAGAAAATTCACAAACTCATCGGAAAAAGCATGAGAAAAAAAAGCTCTATGCGTTTCATCGTCATTAGAGCGAAAAAAAATATAAACACATATTCCATACGCGGTAGTCTGTGTCAATTAATAAAAAAAATTATATATATATATATGACGTCTGGTTTTTGCCGGATAAAATCATAGTGATAATGGAAACTTTCGTGATAAATTGATGAGGTATCTGACATTGTCTGAAGGGATGAAAACGATTATGAAAAGAAAAAAGCACGTCTCTCGAGCTTGCGATTATTCTGCCTCGACCCGCGTGTGAGCTTTCGTGCAGGAAGTCTCGAATTTGAGATTCCATAGCTTACATATATTTTCCTGTGGAAAATGCTAGTTGGCCGAGGGGGGTGGGAAAATGGGGGGAAGGGCAAACACTCGCGACAGAGGGAGGGAGAGAGGGAGCACATGGAAGCTTTCTCTCAACAAAAGCTCCAACATAAACTACTTCCGGTTGGTCCCAGAGTGCTTCTCACGGGATTGTATATAGTCGCGCGTTATATCGAGCTTCTCGCGGTGTTTTCAGACCCTAAAGTTTCACATCTACCTTCGGCATCTGCTCTATATATCTATATACGTGCGTATATATTTATGTAAGGCCGAAAGCTTTTGCCAATACCGTTTCGTTTGTGAATTACTGCCTTGTATCGACAAAGAGGGTGGTTGCGAGGGGTTGGAGGGTTGGAGGGAAGGTCAAAGAGGTGAGAAAAACATGATAAAAGTTAGCGAAATAAATTTTGCTTTAACGAGCCGAACAGAAACGTAAAAAGAAGCCATGACAGCGAATGAAAGATTGAAAAAGGCCAAACAAGATCCAAGAACTTTTTTGGCCAGACGAAAAACGAGACACAGAAAGGGGCAGATAACGCTGATACGTAATTCCTTCGTTTTCCCGTCACGTATCACGTAATTGACGTTCGCCGCCTCCACCATTCCCTAATTCAACGACAACGATAGAATGATAGAGGGAGAGAGAGAGACAGATGGTGGAAAAAGGGGTTGATTTTAACGAGTTTATCAGACGCCAGATCCAGCGACGTCTGTGGAAGATACGCGCGTTTCCACGATGAAAATGTCCATTTCACTATTTCGAACGATTTTTTTACGAGCTTTCATCCCCTTGGATTCGAAGAGGAAGGGATCACGATGGATTTTATAACAATTGCCTTGGCGAGAAATTGCCAAAAGCAACAAACTCCATTCGTTCCAAACATCGTAAAAAGTGTCCTTTCGTAAAGCTCGGTCGGAGCTTCCAGATGTGACCTTAAGAAAAATCCACTTGCTAGAATAATACCTTGCGGAGTCTCGTCTTATTGACTGCGAAGAAAATTCGAAATATCTTGAATTATTCGCGATTAAAGTAACAAACTTTCGTTATTGAATTATTTTTCATCCCTTAAAGCGTGCTTTCGAGTATCTTTCATTTTTTTTTTACCAAAAAAATAATTGCAAATGACGTCACGCAAAAATTAATCGTTTAAAAGCTACTTTTTTGAAAAAGCTCGACAGAGCTTCGACCCTTTAACTTTCGACCCTCGTAACTTTGTTCATTTTAATTTGATCAACTTGCATTTTTCAAAGATTTCGATTTATCATTTTGGTGTAAATTTCAACCAGGCGTGATAGAATAATGGATGCAGAAATGCAAGATAATGAGATTCAAACTCGCGTGGCAATTCGGCTTGAGAGCTTTTTATTAATTAATCCACGATTGCACGTGTCGGATCATTAAAGTTGGCTTGAAAGAAAAAAATACGGCGAGAAAGCCCTCGTAAATTCATGAGAACGAAGTTCGAGAGAGAGAGAGAGCTTTAAGGGAAGTTTCTCTGATGTTCTTGCAACTTCCGGTGCTCCACGAGAGCTTCGACTTCCGGTTTACAGGGGTACGCTATGCTCAAATCGCATGCGGTCGCGTTTGTGCAAGGATGATTAATCTTGTTTCTTGCCAACGCCATCTTTCGTCCCTCGCAATAGTTTCAAGGATCAGAATGAGCAGAAGGCTTATTCGCGCGAGCTTTTAACGAACGAATCAAGCAGAAAGTCGTTTCTTTTACATCCGTACATTTTTAACTCACCCACGAAGAACGTTCCAAGGTCGAAAGCTCGCATTGTCCAAAGGAAAGCTCTGTTTGACCTTGATACTCATAAAATACGCCATATTGAGATTAAGTACTCGTTCCACGCATATTTCGATGAACCAGAGTCACGAAAGCTCGGTTTTCACAAAATTACATTGTAAAATACGAGCTTTTTGCAACGAGGCAACGATCAATGCGCCAGTTGACTGTCGGGGAGCAGCGAATTCCCATTGGCAATGATTTATTTATCGAATGACGAAAATTGCGCCCTTATTCGTGAAAGCTACTCAATGGCGCAAATTGCACGGAATATTAATGGAAGGCAAACAGGCGCAAGTAGAGTGCACAGAATCTCGCTTGTTTGGGGAAGCCAACGTTGATCAGCAGGACGAAAAGCTCCTCCATGACCGAACTCTGATTATCCATCTGAAATAATTCAGTATACGTCCGCGGGCTAATTTGCCCCATGAAAACATCCCCAAAAGGCAAATTAAACGGTACAACGGAATACGATATTTCGCGCGATTGGTCCTCGATGTGACACGCGCAAAAAAAACAATGTTTGGTCCTCTCCCGTGAGGAGATTTCTTTGTACACAATTTTGTTTCAAAATTTTTAAAGCCTCTTCCAAGCTCGATTAGAATGAGGGGAGGTAAAATAAGGGGCGATTGAAAGACGCGTGCACGAGAGTTCCGTCGCAATCGGGTCAAGGCAAGAATATGAATATCAAAGACGAACAAGGAGAATAAAAGGGAAAATTAAAAAAAAGCATGTTTCAAACTCTACCGATTATTTCTCCACCGGAAATAATGAAAATCTAACAAGACGTCTCTATGGAATTTAAACTCTACCGCACAAAATGTCTACCGAGAATAATTAAAAAATAATAATTAAATTTTAGAAAATATATCTTTTTTTAATTAGTTAACTGCAGCGACAAAAATTCAAACCAAATTTACAAAAATTAAAATTACAATCTAGACTAAAAAAAAATATTAAATCTCATTTTTATTATTTAAAAAAAATCTGTTAGACAGTTATATTCGGTAGAGATCGATCATTATGTCATTGTCATCCGATGGCCATTTTGAACGGGTTATAATCAGAAGATATTCCATGCAATGAAGTTGCCTATTGGCAAAGATGCATTTATTGCAGAGTAATAACTGGTAGAGCTGAAAGAGTGACTCTAAAACGAAATTAATATGGTAAATGGGATGATAAATGTCGGGAGACGTGTAAGGGTTGAATTTATGGTCGTTGGACAACCCCGAGGTTATCTATTATCCCGTGAGCTCTGTATATACAAACTTACATACAAAAATATACATAAATATATATAATTATATATAAAAATGTGTCATTAGTAAAAATATGCCTCACATATCATCACAGCACAATTTTCACACACAAACACTCGCGTACATACTTTCACGTCATACGGAAAAAAAAATAAAAAAATAAAAACATATTCACGGATCGTGTAACGCACCGTGCACGCAATTGCCAAAGGCAGCTAAGCTCAAATTTCACCCTATTTGCGTACTGAAAAAAAAAAACAAAGGTGAGCGGGAAAAGGGGGCAAGAAAAATCTCCCCCATATGCGTGAGGAATTAATGGGTCACGTAATCTTAAGAGTATCGCACAAGAGTGATGTATTGTATATAATCCATAAACAAGATATACAATATCGTTGCCACGAGACCTCGACGAGTTTCCGATGAATTATTTCGACCTTATTAAACGAAGATAAACCCCGAATAAATTAATGTGACTTCGCGGTACCGAGCACGTAGAAATTGGCCATTTAATTCGAACGATTTGCATTGTTCGTGATCTGTCTGATCGCAGAGTGACTTTATCTACTTTGAATATGTATTATATTGGGGCGAATGGAGGGAGTTCGGAGGATCGAAACGTCGATAAGGTCCAGGTAATTCCCGTGGATATATCTACGTATCTCGTATTTGCATATAAATAAATATATATATAGATATGGGGCATTCCATCCCAAATCGGACAGGTTGAAAAACTGTTTTTTTTATGTCCTCAAATTTTTTATATTTTTTAGTACCCATCGAAAGACCCTTGCTGGTAAATTTTGAGATTTTTTTGTGTACTCGTTCAATAGACCAAAAAACCGCTTTTTTCGGTATTTTGGTCATAACTTCTTTAATAATGATTTATTAATTGTTTTTTATGGCCTTCAGAAAAAAATAAGATAAACATATTCGACGTATTTTTAAATGAGTTTTTTGAGTTTCAAACTTTAAATCGCGTTTTTAAAAGGGAGTGTATATTTTTATTTTTATTTTTATTTTTTGTTATTTATATATATATTTATTATATATATTTTTTGTTATTTTGTATATTTATTCAACAACCTTTAAGACTAATCGGATCGTGGGCCTCCCATAACTACTTTTTTTCGATTTTTGAAAAATGACATTTTTTTTCTATAAATTATTACGAATACCAATTTTCGTTACTGTGTAGTATTTTTTTCATTATTTAGAATTTATTTTGACACTTTTTTACAAAACTTTTTGAATAAAATTTTTTTTTTATTTTTCAAAAATCGAAAAAAAATAGTAGTTACGAAAAGTCCACGATCGGACTAGTCTTAACAGTGGTTGAAGAGATAGATGTTTAAAACAAAAAATTAAAAAAATATATATTCATACACTGACTTTTAAAAACGCGATTTAAAGTTTAAAACCCACAAAACTCATTTAAAAACACGTCGGATATTTTTGTTGTATTTTTTTCTGAAAAGGCCATAAAAAACAAATTTTCAAAACAAATAACATTTAATTTGGATTATTATCAGTTATGACCAAAATACCGAAAAAAGAGCGGTTTTTGTTGTTAATTTAATATCTTTCGAACGGGTAATCAAAAAAATTTCAAAATTTACCAGCAAGGGTGTTTCCGTGGGTACTAAAAAATATAAAAAATTTGAGGCAATCGAAAAAAGAAGTTTTTCAAACTGTCCGATTTGGGATGGAACGCCCCATATATATGTATGCATAGTGGGTGAGCTTTGAGCTTGCAAATTAGGCGTTATCGCGGGGCCACCCGAATCGAGACGGGAGAGCAATTTCTCTCTTACATCCCCTACTGTGAAACTTTGTTTGCGAAATATTTCGGATCTTTGAGAGGGAGCTTTCGGGTTGTCGTTTGACTTGCCTCGAGGAAAATCGAGCGAGACTCGAGCTTGCAGGGATTATGTCTTATTCATGCGTCTGTGGAGATATTTGGACGTGTCTAAGTCACCTTGAGACTTTGACATGCTCGTTTAAACATTCACGAGGATTTGTCAAATCTCCTGCTCGTTATTACAAGACCTTAACGTGCGTTACAAGCGTGTGTGTGTGCCAGGCAAAATGAGAAGGATTTTGCTGATGCTCCTCTTGGTATACGAACTTCCGGTTAGGGGTGGTTTTGCGAAGATCAATCTCACGTTACACTGTAATAATGACACGGTTGATACGTGGATCGAATTTTGACGCGGAAACGTCGGTCCCGTTCTTTCGCTGCTAAACCGCTAATGTTACTCCGATAATGCGTGGATGTTTGGCCTGATATAGGAACGCGCATCCGAGGGAAACGAGAAACCCTCCCGCGCTAACGACCCCGAGGCTCATCCTCGATTTTACATCGAGCCCCGCGGCATCGAGTTAACGATGCTCGCGATAATTTTCATAATTAAATAGCGCTCGAGACCACGTTAGGTGCAACCAGTCGCTAATGAATTATCCTTTCATTTGAGTGCGCGAGAACGTTGGATGGATTTTAATGGGCGTTATATTGAGGGTGGATTACAGTGATTTTGACAATTTCGAATCACGTTGAACCTCTTCAATCTGACTCGGCTTTTGACAATATTTTTACTCGTAAGAATTTGTCATTTGAATTTTTCATCCCTGCTACTATTTTTTCATTTTTCTCAATCTCGTAATTTGCTGAAAAAATAAAAATACTATATCTACTATATATGAGGTATTCCCGCTAAATGGAACCCCCTTTTAGGCCGACCTCTTTCGATTTTCTTGAAACTCGAGTATATTTTAGTGTTGCCTGAAAGTATATTGTACACCAATTTTCAGATCTCTAACTATAATACTCTTCGGAATACACCAAAAGTTATATTTCAAACTTTTTGCGTATTCATCGCTTCGGAGCTTTGGCACGGCGCGAAATAAAATCGAAAAAATTCTTTAACAATAGCTTTCGATCGGAAATTTCCTGCGCTTTTCGAAAAAAATATCAGCGATCTCGAAAAAAGCGAATTCATTTAAATTTTGGTCAAAAATTGAAAAAACTGATTTACATAAAAAGAGCGTAATTTAATTCAGCGGGAAATTTTTGTTCATGTTTTGTATGATTCTGAGAAGTCACAATATAAATTTCAAGTTGGAGCTCGCATCCGTTTACTAATGCCAAGTCTTTTAGTAGGATCATTTAAAAAAACTATATGATATATCAGAGAACTGTTGAATAGGAAAAACACAATATTTAAGAATTTTTATCCCACTAAAAGACTTGGCATTAGTAAACGGATGCGAGTTCCAACTTGAAATTTATTTCGTGACTTCTCAGATATATACAAAACATGAAAAAAATTGTCCCGCTGAATTAAATTGTGCTCTTTTTTTGTAAATCAATATTTTCGGTTTTTGGCCGATATTTAAATGAATTCGTTTTTTTTTCAAAATCGCCGATATTTTTTTCGAAAAGCGCAGGAAATTTTCGATGGAAAACTATTGTTAAAGAATTTTTTCCATTTTATTTCGCGCCGTGCCAAAGCTCGAAAGCGTGGAATATAACTTTTGGAGCGTTCGAAATATAACTTTTGGTGTATTCCGAAGAGTATTATAGTTAGAGATCTGAAAATTGGTGTACAATATACTTTCAGGCAACACTAAAACATACTCGAGTTTCAAGAAAATCGAAAGAGGTCGGCCTAAAAGGGGGTCCCGTTGAGCGGGAATACCTCATATTCAAACATTAAAATTTTTTTTTGCCCCAAAATCACGATAATCTACCCTTATTAGATCCTATCCGACAAAACTAACGAAAAAATACGAGAAACCATCCGTTAAAAAAAAAAGGTTCGAAATTTTCATTCCACTTAAAAACTCGCCACCATCTCGATTTGGGTGCAACCCCTAAATATCATAATTCCATATCATTATCGTCAGCCAGTGTTCGCATTAAATGTCATATCATTAAAAAAAATCGTGTGTTAAAGAAAAACATTTCATCGATCAATGTAGGGAAAAAAGCAAAACGCAGCTATACAAAAATATAGATATTTAAAAAAAAAACGAAAAAAAATGAACATGTAGATGAAGCGTTGGGATTATTAAGTGCTTTCGACGTAGGCAATTCGTATATATATATATATATATATTTATAGTATACCAATAATAGTATTATACCTTAACTGTAGTATCAACAGAATCACAAGTCATTATTAACCATAGATATTATGATTATTATTATTGTTTATTTATTTTCAATCTGCGCCGGACGTTGTAGCGGCTATATATACGTCCACAAGGCCTAATAGATAAATAAATGAAAACTAATTTAAAAAAACACATACACACTTACACAGACAAATTCTCTTTGATAAGAATAAGAAAAAAGGTTTCTTTCTGTAATAATTTTTTTAACGGACATTTTGCTTGACAAATGGATGACGTTGATTCACGTCCTTCGATTAAATCAGCGTGTGATATTTTCTACTCGTTTGTACTTTTTTGCGACTCCTGAGGGTGTAATGCACTTGGCGGATATTTAAAATGATTTAATTCAAAAAAATTCTCTTTGATCCATTCGACAATTTGTCTCGATTTTAATGTACATAAAAATCCTCGACGATCGTTCGAATCGTCAATTAACTTTGCACCGTCCAAAACAATCGATCACGCGAAAATATTTTATCGTTTTGTCGGTCACACGTAATACAAGAGCGATTTGAAAAAAAAATCATCCCCCGGGTGACGAGAGCCCTTGATCATTAACTGATTTTATCCACACAGAATTGGCGATCATCGACAATCGTTCGGCCCCTTTTTTATTCCCACCCTCACTCCCGCATTCGTTGATAACGAGCCATTCATTACTCTCGACTCGTCAATTCATTCCACACGCTATTAATTTTTCGGGGTATCACCGATGACAACTATGACCGTGGAAACCTCGGACCAATGAAAAGCAGCGTGCTTCATGCGCGGTTATAAATGGACACGAGCTCGCCAATGAATTATCTGAAACAAGCTTTTTCGCGAATTTAACTCTCGCCCTTTGATAAAAGCTCCCAACATTTTTTTTCTTTCATCCAATCACAAACTCTTTTTCCGCGATGGGAGTTACGGAGACTTTGAACTTCTCGTGATAATTTTTTTTCTCTTCCTCTATCTTCTCGAGACTCTTTGCAAAATAATCTTCCCATCACGATTTTTTGGACGTTTTTTATCGCATCGCCCGAGGCGAGGCATTCCCGGGGGTGTCGTTAAGCGGTCTTAACGAGGACTGCGAAAATAAAGCACACACACACACACACACAAATTTTTGCGAAAAAAACGTGGACGGTGACACAAGAATTCGACGGCAGTATGGAAAAACGTGCTATCTCAAATTGTGCTAGAAGAACGTGCTATTTCAAATTGTGCTAGAAAAACGTGCTATCTCAAATTGTGCTAAAAGAACGTGCTATCTCAATTTGTGCTAGAAGAACGTGCTATCTCAAATTATGAGAGGAGAAGGTGGTAACTCCAATTGATCGCAATTTGAGATCTTCTAGCACAAATTGAGATAGCACGTTCTTTTAGCACAATTTGAGATAGCTCGTTCTTCTAGCACAATTTGAGATAGCACGTTCTTCTAGCACAATTTGAGATAGCACGTTCTTCCATATTGCCGTCGAATTAACCAAGTCGAGGCTAATGGGCTAACAGCTAAAAGCGAACGGAGAAACTCGTGAGATAATGAGGGGATGAAAAAAAAGATTGGAATGAAAATGAGAGTCGAGTGGACACGTTTGACGGAAAAATCACACACGGAAATACACGAGAGAGATATTAAGGAGCGAAAAGATTGACAACGACGTTTGAAAAAAAAAAGATGAATTAAAATAAATGAAGAACCGTGGCTCTAAACTCTAAATCATTTATTTATACTTGTTATGCTATCGATAAGTTTGTATTATATATTTCGGCTGATCGCGCCGAAAACGATCTTCGAGAATTGTACGTGATATTATATTTATACGAGCTGTTAAACACTCTACAGAAATTAATTCGTAACAAAGAAGGAAAGAAAGAGGAAGAAAAGCAAATAAGAGGAATGAGATGCTGGAGAAAGGAATCGCGAAAACACGAGAAGCACACATTCTTCCATGAAAAAGCCTGCGCGATAACGAACGAAAAAAATTCAATGAGGAAGCGAGACGAGAGACAATCTTCGAGATACAGAAAATAGAAGACAGTGTATCGAAATAGGAAAGAGAAAAAATTCACCGAGATATCGCAGAAATTGTGGCTCGTTCTCTCGAAAAAGTATTTCAGTAGAAAAGTCAATTTTAGGTCAGACGCGCTCGAAACGAGGAAAATCATTGTCTCTCGTCTCGAAAAAAAAATGAACGAAAATAAATTACAATGTAACGTCGAAGTATGCGGCTCAGGACGACTTTTTTATCCCGAGAGTGTGGGCAAAATAATAATAATAATAATAATAATTCTCGCATAAATTGTACAGCGTGGATTAAGTAGAAAAATGCTACGTGTGTCAGACGCGATGTTTTTATTTTCATCCCCTATTCTTTTGCGTCAGAGATGTCGAGGTTGAACGTTCCAATTTTCGAAAATAGCGAGCAAAACGAGGCGTGTGAAGAAGAATGGCGGATTTTAGCGAGAATTTTTTTGTTTTTCTCTTGTAAAAAGCAGAGGAAACAAGCGACGAGTGAAAATCGGTGTCCGAAGAAGCGACAAAAACGACGATAGAGAGGAGCGAGAAAGAGCAAGGCTCAACGATCCGAGACAAAGATATAGCCCTATCCCTCGTAATCCAGACTGGAAGAAACGCCAGAGATGCTCAAGATCTCACGGAATGGCCACGCTCGAGTTCTTCTCGTCGCGTGCTTTTTTTTCCTCCCCTTCTTCTCATTCTCGCAAACAACCCTCGTGTTCGTCGTTCCGCCACTTTTTCTC
The DNA here is from genome assembly GCA_946863875.1 of Alloplasta piceator. Lineage (NCBI taxonomy): Eukaryota > Metazoa > Arthropoda > Insecta > Hymenoptera > Ichneumonidae > Alloplasta > Alloplasta piceator. The sequence goes on along the minus strand of OX333076.1, from coordinate 2,316,462 downwards.
ATTTCTTCGCATCGTTGTCCCCCTTAAAGTTACACGCAATCTCGTAAAATCCCCGCTCTTGCTTTTTTTTTCCTTACCGTTTGAAAAAATAGGAGCGTTCAACCCCTTCGAAAATTATTAAATGACCTAATTTGTTCTCTCTGTTGTTGTTTTCCTTTTTCATTGAACACAAAAACTTGCAGAATGAAATGGTGAAAAAGAGCGTAATATTAAGAGAACGACGGCAAAGCATTGTGCATAATATAATGTGTACGTGCGTCCACGAAAATGAATATTCTTTGAGAGAAAATGATTTTAATCGAAATTTCCAACGAAATGATTCAATGAAATGAAAATTTGCGGCAGATTAATCGTCCTTCGAGTGATATTCAGGATTCGCGGACGCATCTCTATATCGAAGACTGTGTGTACCTCATAAATGTGTATAACGTAACACTTAAATTCAGCGTTCGCAACTATGAAACAATCCTCCTCCCTTGCCCCAAGAACCCTCGTCCAACCCCTTATCCGGGAACGTGCGTGTTCTCCGTTTCGTTAAGAACTGTTATTAGCTTGTTTTTCTAATAAACTTGTTTTTTTGTTTGTTAGAACGGAAGTGGACCTGGCGGCGAGTCCGGTGGAAGGGCCAATGGGTGAGTAATTCAAAAAACATAAAATATTATATGGGGCATTCTATCTCAAATTGAACAGTGTGAAAAAATTTTTAATCAAAATATGCACTCACTTTTGAAAACCCGATTCAAAGTTTAAAACTCAAAAAACGTATTCAAAATTACGTCGAATATTTTTTTAATATCTTTTTTCTGAAAAGGCCATAAAAAACAAAAATTCTGAATAAAAACACTTAATTTGGACTATTATTAAAGAAGTTATGACCAAAAAACCAAAAATAGAGCGGTTTTAAAAAAATTTAATATCTTGTGAACGGGTAATCGCAAAAATCTCAAAATTTAACAGGAAGGGTCTTTTGATGGGTACTAAAAAATAAAATAAAAATAAGGAAATTAAAAAACAAAATTTTCAAGCCGTCCGATTAGGGATGGATAGCCCCATATTTCTTATTAAATTAATAAAACTGGATATTAACTGTATTCAATAATTGTCATAAATAATTAATTAAATATTTGAAAAAATATCGCTCAGAATATTGATTCACAAAATAATGACAATTGATCTTACAAGGGTTGGGGTATTCCATGCGGAATTAATTTTTTTGCCTAAAGATTTACTGTCTGATTGAGAAAATATAATTTTTAAAATCTTGAAATTTGTATATTCTCAAATTTTGTAAATGTGTACAATAAGCAATGAAAAAAAGTCACTCCCGAATCTTTCAGGATTCTCTTTGCAGCATATTTTCTCCATTTTTTTCTTACGATCTACGCCCAACCTTCTGAATCTTTTTTTTTCTTTTCCCGAATGGAAAAGCTAACGAGACGATCGTCTCCGAGTTCTCTTTCGTACGAGTCTGTAGCTAACATGTTTCGAGAATTCCCTTTGCCTTTTAGCTCATCACCCGCCCTATGCTCGACCCTCGTGGCTACGGCTTCTTTCTCGTCCCTTCCGCTCACGAAGCTGGCGAAAAAAAAAATATGTTTCCTCACGTTCATTAGGAGGGGAAAAAAACTGTGCGTGTCGAACGATGACTTTTATCTCGGGTGGATTTGAAGAGGGACGAGAATCCCTTCGAGGAACTATAAAAGGCAACTTCCCTCACAAGGGTTGAAGCTGGTTGCAAAAATTTGTTTGTGCCTTTTGAAGCAGACGAAATTTGAGTCCGAGCTGATGACGTATAATATGCAATAAAAATTAATTGAGAAAAGTAAAATATTGACACAAGCTAATTTGACAAATTCAGAATCACTTTAATCATTTGTTTAATTCATGAAAGAATGAGAAAAAAGCTCGAGAAGGAAGTCCTGCAAAAGATTCTTGATGTGAAAGGTCGGGGCTTGTTTCTAGAAAGTTTGAAAGACATTGGATATTTTCCTATTGAATATCACTCGAGAAAGAGAGAGAGAGAGAGAGAGAAAGAAGAGAGAGAGAGAGAGAGAGAGAGAGAGAGAGAGAGAGAGAGAGAGAGAGAGAGAGAGAGCGAATCGCTGATCACAGAAAGTAACAAAAGACCTGGATTCCATTGACTCACTTCCGTTGATTCTTCGTCGAACGAGTTTCCAATTTAATTCGGAAGTTGGAATAATTTTCAATTCGTTCGCGTCCGATCTATCCATACCGAACTATGCCGTTCAATTTCTCTCTCCTCTCTTTTCCTCTCTATCTCTCACCATTCGTTGCATTATTATGACTATCAGAGGCCAAAAGCCTCCCCCAAGGAAACCATTCAAGAGTGATTAATCGGCCCGATTTATTATGACCCGTAAAAGTTTCACGCGAGTTCCCTCGCGAAGATACGAAAATTTAACCCTCAATGAGGACACAAACGATCGAACTGAAATGGAAATATTCAATATCCGCCTTATCGTACTATGATGCCCATTCAATGAAATACCAAGGCTCGATTCATATCGCTGCTAAAGTGACGAATAGAGAATATGAATTATCGTAAAACTTGGAAAAAACACAGTAAAATGTTAAAAATAAAAAACCGTGCAAATAAAAATTTGCACATTGCCTCTTCATCGTTTTTCGTCATTTCCACAAATTCTTTTTTACAGAAATAATAGTCTAAATGTCCAAATAACGAAAAAAATAATTCAGAGTGCAATTTCCGTCGCGCAACATTTTTTTCTATTTAAATTTTCAATTCCAACTTTGGCTATGTTTATATAAAATTCTTGGATAATAATTTTCAAACTAAACATGGAGACAAAAATTTAAAAAGCGAAGCCTTTTTTTCAGAAAGCAAAATAGTAAAATATGCTCTCACAGCTTCTCCTGACGTTTCAAATGGAGAAGCTATGTGCAAATTTCAAATTTGCATGATTTTTTAGCAATTTCGTTCAATTACAGTATTAATTGTTTTCGTCGTCCAGTATTTGGTGCTAAAGAAGCGAACTTGATAGCTGCTAAATTGGTAAACTTAGTGTTAACAAGTATTTTTCGAAAATTTCAAAAAAAATTTCAGAACGATCCTCTCAAGCTTTTATCACGAAATTCAACCCCAAGCATTCTTGTCAACTAGTGTATTACTACAAAAAATTTTAGCTCGATACTTCTAAAAATGCAAATGTTAAGCGGTAACGAAATTTTTTAGAAAATTTAAAAAAAAAATTCCAATCGAACCTCTTAAGCGATTTTGATGAAATTCAGTATTATTTTTCATTATCATTGAATGTATCGTCGCAAAAAAATTCAGCTCGATAGATGCAAAATTACAAAAGTTAGAGAACTTGCAATTTTTTTCCGAAAAATTGATTTTTTTTTTAACCGAACCTCTCGAGCGATTTTTTCTAAATTCAATCCCAACCATCCTTATTGTAAAGTGTATCTGCACATAAAATTTCAGGCTGATAATTGCAAAATTAGAAAATTAAATAATTGCAAAGTTAGACGACCCACAAACTTTTTACAAAAAATTGAAAGTCTCGCCAAATTGACAATTATTTTGCAATTTCAAAAAAATTTGCACTCGGAACAGGAACACATGTGGTCTACTTGCAAACCAAATTTCGAGTTGATCGCTTAAACCGTTTTTCAGATATATCCATTTTAAGGAAAGCACAAAGCGTACACACACACACATACGTCCGGATATTTTTTCTAAATGCCCTTTTTAGACGTTTTGGGAAATGTTGAACATACTGACATAAAAGTGTCGAAAAAAAAAATTCACGATAACAAAGCTTCCTTTATGAGGAAGAAAAATCAACCCTTACCGATGCAATTAACAGAAAAATATTTCCAACTTGTTCGGATATTGCAGGAAAACGTTTTTCTTTTGTTTTTCCAGGCATCCGGGAGACAATCCGTTTTACAGCAACATCGACAGTATGCCGGATATCCGACCACGCCGGAAATCGATACCGTTGGTCTCCGAGCTGGTACGTAGTCGATTATCCATTAACTTTTATTCTCAATATTTATATATATATTTATATATCCATGCCTATTTGTATATCAACGTATATACGTATATCTCTTCATCCCTGTGTCTACATATATTGCCTGTACCGTCTATATACGTCCAGATTGATTAACGTCCCACGGGACAAATCGATGTCTTGGCCAATCTCGTGATAATCGCATATGATTAACGCAATCATCTTCATAATTAACGTCCCGGTTATATTCCCTCCTCGTCGTCGATGTCATCGTGATATTATCGCGAAAAAAAACGTCCCGATCGTTCAACGAGCGTTTCTTCGTACGTGACAACCCTTCATCGACCCTTTTCCCACCCTCAAAGTCATCCCCCAACCGCAATTCGCACGGCCGATCGTTCAAACACGAAAGCAACGAAACCTACGTGCCAACTATGAACGCCGAAACAACGTGACTGTTTTAATGCACCGATGTTTGTACGGCTCGTTAATTCGAACGCTTGATTTCCTCCAACTTGCTTCGACGAGCCAACAAACTCCACTCTCGTCTCTGTGTGGACGAACCGTCGAAACTTTCTTGACAAACAAACCCTCTTGGGTTAAGTCGGTTACTCGAATAACCCTGTTTCAGAGAATTGTCAAAGTGGTGATGAATTTAGACAATTCTCAGCTGCTGCCGATGATTTTGACTTCCATAGATTGAGTCTAAATCAAATAAAAATTCAACGAGTCGGAAAAATAAAATTGAGAATATATTGGAATTGTTTCCCCAATTTTTTCACCGCAATTTATTGGGATATTTTAGGATCACTTTTTGCCTAAAGTTGATAAAAATTGAGAAAAATAAAATTGGAAAAATATTGGAATTATTTTTCAAATATACTGGGTAATTATCCCAAAATAATTAATTAATTAAAAGCATCCAAAAGTAAATAATAATTAGAATCATTTTCCTAAGTCATTGAGAAAGATAAACAGTTGAAAATATAATCTAAATAATTAATTACAAATTAAATTAACTGATTTATTAATTGAATCAATTTTTCATTATTGATACTTTTCCGAATCCACGCGTCAATTAATAATTAATTATTTTTTTAATGTATGGAAAGGCAATTTAATGTTTTGTGTTTCAATAGCCGTGAGAATCGAGACTCGTTAGGGACTGAATTATTTTCGCGCACAAGTCGGCGTACATAGATTGTCATTCGAACGGTGGTTGGTGGAAACCGGAAGCGCGAAAATTCTCTCATCCGTAACGTTCACTATATCACCGTTGGTCGTGGTCGACCGAGCGTCATTTCGATTATAATCGAGCCGATCATATTTTAACACGGACGAGAAATTCACGTGAAAATTGAGGGTGAAAGAAGATCCCCGGGGCTTCCGGTTTACCGATCGGCCTTGCGAAAATTTCGACACCCTTTGACGTGTTCCTGTGTTTTCATAAATCGCCACAAATCCCATAATGATAATAAATATGACATTAATCATTATAATAATCCATTTATCGATGATTAATAATAATAATAATAATAATAATAATAATAATAATTTCATCATTCAATAACGGAGAACGTATAAATTTTTGTCTTTATGCAGCATTTATTCACAGTGATATTTATACCTTATGATCAGTAGATTTATCCAAAGTTACTCGTTGCGAAAAAAAAAAATCCCCGTAATGAGCAAACTCAAAATATAGCACGAAATTTCGGCTGGTGACAAAAAATAAATTTTATCTTCAAACGAAAAAACTAATAAATTGGAAAACTCAAAATAGTTTTGGAAAATTTCGTCAAATTATAATTTCATTCACTACAAAAAAATTGCTATGAAAAATCGAGCTTTTTCAGAGGATAATAAATTTTTTTTCTCGAAAAAAAAATTTCTCCTGTTTAAAATATTCGTGACCCTTTTTCTGAAATATGTACGAAAAACTCGCCGGGCCAGATGCGTGACAAAATTTCCGAGAGCTTTATCAAGCGCGACGAAAAAAAAAAATACCAAATTAAAAGAATTCTGCAAAAAAAAATTCTCAGAGGCTCGCGGCGTTCATCGTTGCCCTCGCATTTTTTATTTTTTATTTTTTTTTTTGCTGCCCTCCATTATGCTCTCTCGTTTCTCCTCGTTGTAAACTTTTAATTAATCCGTTTACCGCGCGTGCTTCGCGAAAAGTGGAAAAAGCCATACTCGACCCAGCCGAAACTTCGTGCTTTTCACTCCCCTCCCTTTTTTCTAAGGATTTTTCACCACAGTCTCTCTCTATACCCCTTTTAAAAACTTTTTCTTAAAAAAAAATAAAAAAAATAAAACCCATCTCTGTTGACCGTATATCAGGCAATTTCGAGGATGATTATAGAGGGTAGAAAAAGACAAGAAGAAAAAAAAGATTTTTGAAATCGGTGTTTCCCATTGACGTGATGAAGAACGAGGAAATGATCATAAAAAATTTCGCCTTACTTTGAACAATTTCAAAAAATTGAAAAAAAAATCGTCTTTCTCCATCACGAAAATTAAGCGTTTAATCTTTTAAGCCCAATTATCTGTGTCCCCTGAATGTTAAATGTCGAAAGTTTAAATCTAATCGTTGTTTACTGTACCCTCGATCCTCTCAAAGCCCGAACGAGATTTTCTCGTCCAAAGAAAAAATAATATGTACGAGCTAATTCTGCAAAAAAAACCCGAGAAGATTATCAGAATATCCAAGCTGGAATTGATTTTTGCTTTTCTCTCGAATGAAATGAAAAATTTCGAATTTTTACAACTGGGTCAAAGGACAAAAAACCATATTTGTGGTGTTTAAAAAAAAAAAACTTCCCCGCTGGATCATTTCCCATAATCTTCTCCGTCGCCTTTTGATTAATGATCTTTCTCTTTTTTTTTGCCTTTTCAAAGAGGATATGCAATACGAAAAAATACGGATGAACTAACCGGCATATAAATGCTATTCTTTGTTTGTTCTCTGTGGCGCCCGTTGTTGTATCTGAACCTGAACACCCGACAAAAAAAAACCACCTCATTGAACCTCTCAAAAAAATCTCAAAAAAAATCTCCACCTCCAGGTCTTGAAGGTACTAATTAAATGCCTCCTTAGTTGAAGTTTAAAATTAAAAAAGCTTGCTCGAACGTTGCATGAAATTTTTTTTATACATATATAAATATATATTAACATTATATATATATATATATCATTTGTTTTCTATCTATCATCACTCTCTCTCTCTCTCTCTCTTTAAATGTTCTTCATCTCTTTCTCTATCTATACTTATAAATATTCTCTATATCATCATACATGCAATATAAATATTATATAAAAAAATATCTACATATTCATTTTTATTTATATATATATATTATTGTTTTAATTTGTCTCTTCTCTCTAAATTCTGACGTCGATTTTTGACACCAATTATTCAAAGCTGCATCCGAGATGTCTATTCTCTCTTTTTTTATTTAAATTGATTAATTTTTATTTATTTAACAAAAAAAAGGAGAATAAATTAGTTCTGATTTTTTTTTATATTAAGTTAAATTTACGTATTATGAAATATCTTGCCTTCGACGTCGATTCTCTTATTTAGTCTCTTCGACCTAACTTGAGTTTTCTTGTTCTACGCACAAGCACGCTTTCGCGCGAATCCTCGAGATCGAAAAAGAAAAAGTGAAAGGAGATTGTGCGGTAATTATTTAAACCAAGGATATCTTCGACCGCTTGCTAGAGCTTTCGCTTCTTTTTTTCCATCCACGAACAGATGTATGGCGGAAAGTAATGTTTATTATTAATTATCGAACGTAAGAAAATTTTATATATATATATATATATATATATATATATATATATATACATATATATATATATGAGTTTAAAAAAAAAATTTTATTATTATTTTTTCAATATTTATTTTCATCACGTTTACACGAGAAATATATATGTGTCAGCGAGAGCTCGACGTTCAAATGAAAGACGAGGAAACGGATTTAAAAAATTACAAAAAACAAAGGTACAATTTATTTCGATGAAAATTGTGAGCTTTTTTCGCGAGAAAATCACTATTTTCGTTCTTTTCCGTCGAAAAACCGTCACTGCTCAATATTTCCTCCCGAAATATCAAAATTCACCATTCTTTCAACTTTTTTGTGTCCATGTCGTTGTTCCCTCTCCTTTTCTCTATTTTTCTATCTCTCTGTTTCTCTTTTTATTATACATAAAATGTATTCATCGCGCACGTGGATTGTGTTGCCGATTTTTCTCGGACATTCGAATTATCACCGATTTTCCTTTCGCAGATTTATATATATTTCACTGTTCATACACCAACACACGCATATCACCGTTTAAAAAAAGGAAAATATTAAAAATATAATAATAATAATGAAATTCTTTCATTCACCCATGATCGACACAATCGGTTCGCTTTTATTTTTTTTCTCTATCTCTCGAAATTGACTTCACGAAAAATTCGATAAAATGATAAAAAAATAAAATTAAGATGATAATTCCTCTCGGAGTTTAGCACGCAGATTGCATCCGGCGTGGTAATTTAATATTGAAAATTTGCACGTTAATTTTAATGATTTTACTGTACACACCTTTAACATTGATTGAGTAATCTTACTATTAAAAAAAAATATATATATATATATGTGTGTGTTGCGTATCGATAATTAGTTAGTTTCGTAGCTCCTTAGTCTAGTAGACTGGATTGACCATTGAATAGTGAAAATAGAAGGATTTGGCTCCTCGCTTGTTGACTCGCATCACTGAATTTGTTTTTTCTTTTTTTTAATGCGATTCCACGTCACTCTAGCGTGAAGCGTCGGTGCAACAATTTCCCAAAGAAAAAAAAATCCTGTCTCAAAACGTGAGGAAGAAAAATAAGCAATGAAAGATTTAATTAATTAATTGATTAATTAATTAATTAATCGAGGGTTAATCGAGCGAAGAGAAGGATTTTTTTTTACAAATGAATTAAAGTGCATTGGTAGAAACGGAAAAAGAGCAAAAAAAAGAGTTGCACTTTGCGAGAGGAAAGGACTCTTCTTCGCGGGACACACTTGGCTCAAAAGGGCCTAAAAAAGCTCTGTTTGTGTGTCCGGTTGTCAACACTAAAACCGTCACACTGACACGGCAGACAGTCGACAATCTTTCACCGCATATATAATTATATACATTATATAAATATATGTTTATACATTTTGTACATTTGTATGATAATTTACGAACAGACAAACAAGACAAACAGTCTCACTCTTTGCATCAAAGTCGAGCGAGAGATCATTCAAGATTAAAATTCGCGTTAGCAAATTTTTTCCCGAACGCTGACATTCATTCCACCACATTCCATAGGCTGAAATTAAATTAGATCATTCCACGTAGAGTATTCCAAACAAAAAAATTTTTCTTACAATTTCCGATGAGGGAACAAAAAAACAACCTTCTGTCTCTATCTCGAAAATTCATCCCTCCTCTCCACGATATTCCAGCAAGGGTCCTCCGAAAAAATCTACTTTCAACCCCGATGACTTTCTCTCCAATCTGAATCTCCATTTTGAATTTTTATTTTCGCATAATTAAATCAAATTTCGCATAATTTAAAAAAAACGGATATTCGATAATTGACCAGGGTATTTTTTTTTCATCCCCTGTAAATAAAAATATCCTCTTGCGGAATGAAGAAACAAGTTTACGATCGTGAAAATTTGATTTCTGTAAATACGTTGAATCGTCGATTAAATTTTGTGTGTCTGTCTCATTGTGTGGTAAATCGAGATGTTTTTTAAAATATATTTTTTTTAAATATTGTTAGACGATGTGTTACGAAAAATTCGATATAAATGTTTGATTTTTTTCGAAATGTATTTTTGATGTGAGTTCATAAAATCGTGAAAGGAATTTTTTGTTTCAATTTTTTTGTTCGATGGTTTTTCTCCACCTTTTTATTTATGCTACTTTGTCTTCACCGATCCAACACCTTCATCTCTCTTTTTCTATCTCTATCTCTGTCTATCTTTCATGCACACATATACATGCACACAAAAAAAATTAACACACACACAGACACACAAATGACACACGCACACTGTTGTCTGTAAATAAATTTGAAGATATGAAATATCGCCTTTACATCACGCGAAAACTAATCCAATATCTTTTCTCAGACGATGGCAGTGACGAAGCGAAATGCAGGACTGACATCGGCCGTGCCAAGAGCTACATTGAACGACGAGGAGCTGGTAAGGATTCGTCCTTTTGTCATTGAAATTATTTATACATTCAAATGTGTGTTCTAAGCATCAAATTTCTTTTCATTAATTATTTTATTAATCGACTAATAATAATCAAATTATTGACAACAAAGATTGTTAATAATCGATATTATTGACGATCACAATTAAGATTATCAATAATAATGATTTTTTTATTAAAATGGCGCCTCGACAGCCAGAAAAATGATTTATTTCATTTAAATAAATGATTATTTTTTTTAATTCAATTTAATCCAGGTTAAAATAATTAAGTTGGGTCCGTATCTACTTATTTATTTCATTCAAATCAATTTTAATATGGGCCTGAAAAATGGTCCATTAGACTGATATTTAAATAAAATGTTATATCTTAAGTTTAATTAAATTCGAGTTAGAATTATTGAATTAAATTTATTTAAACTCAATAAATCATTTCTCACGAGGCACGAGGGGTTTTTCTGTCTGCGTCTACTTATTTATTTATGTCAAATCATTTTTTCCAATTTATTTCAATAAGGGCTTGATAAAAAGTCCATTAGGCCGATATTTGAATAAAATTTTTATTTATTTCAAAATTGATTGAAATTCGAGTTAAGGATGTTGAGTCCCTATGAAATCTTTTAATGTTAATTTTTCAATAAAAAGCTTGTTAATCGTCGTGATATTTTTACACGACCTCCTGAATACTTCATGTAAAAACATATTAAATTTTCAGAATTCTATCATCATTACTTCAACCTCCTTAAGGGTTAAAATGAAAAATGATGAGAAAATTCTGAAAATTTAGTATGTTTTTGTACGAAGTATTTAAGAGGTTGTGAAAAAATTTCACGACGATTAGGAAGCTCGTTATTAAAATATTAACATTTTGTTAAGAACAATTTTTTTAACAAGTAAAAAAAATGTTTATCAATAAACTTCGTTTTGTTTCCGGTGCTTTCAATATAGTGTGGGTATTAAAAAATTGAGCGGTCAAAAGAAAAACTTATCGCAAAGTTATATCAGTTTCCATAAGACTCCATTTAATTTAATTTAATTTCTTAATGTTTATTGTTCGATAACGAGCTTCCTAATCGTCGTGAAATTTTTACAGGACTTCTTTAATAATTCATCCAAAAACATACCAAATTTTCAGAATTTTCTCATCATTTGTGATTTGGGACTCAACATCCTTAAAATAATTAAATCAAATTTATTCAAACTGAATAAATCATTTCTCTCGGTGCATTACGAATTGCACTGTCCGTATCTATTGAAGAAAAAAAACTGTACTGTTTTGTCTATTTTTTTTAGAGACATTTAACTATTAGGCATAACTAAATCTTGGAAAATTTAAAAAAAAGTGTATGCAAATGGCAAGGTAACTGAGCCTCTATCGAGACTCACCCTAAAATAAATATTCCTCGAAGCGATTAAGGTGGACGGGGGTGGTTGGCAGTGTTGCTCTTAACCCCTTTGACCACGAGTGCCTCCACCCTCGCGATTAACACACGATTTAGCCGCTAAAATTCGCTGCGAAAATAAAGATAAATAATTTTTGAAAAAATAAAAAAAAATAAAAAAACGAAATTAAGTGTTTCAAGTGCCAAGAGGCTCAGTGAGAAGCGTCGAGTGTGGATAAATGAACTCGATGAATTATTCATGATCTATGCTGATCTATGATCTTTCGCAGCCTGTAAACAAATTAATTTCCGTAAATTTGATTAATTTTGTTTCTACTGTTATTTTTATATTTTTTTTTATTCGAGTATATCCTACAGTAGAGTTCAAAAAATTGTTCGCCTCGCGACCTCAAATTTGATAAATCGCGCTTTTTGAATCGAGCTGTTTACAATCAAAATCAAATATTCGTATAATCGGAACGTGGAATATTTTTTATTTGACTTGCAAAACAAAAATATTGTTCTGCTGACGATCCATCGATTTCAAAGTCATTGGAAAAAAAAAGTTTCTCGTTTCAGAGTTCTGATTTTTTTTTCATTGTCATCTCTCGAGCTTTCGAAAGCTTCTAATGAAAAAAAATCACTGTTGAACGATTCGTGAAGCGTTTTTTTTTTTTAACGAGGCACACAGTTTGACGAACGGGTTTAAATTTAACCTTTAAACTCTCTTTTCTTTTCCATATCTACCGTGCTGCCATTTTATCCTCATTTCCACGCTATTTTCTTTCACGTAAGTGTGGCTCAGCCTCTGTCTCTCTCTCTCTATCACACGCTCTTGGATCTTCTGTCTGTCTATTTACTTTCTTTGTGCTACCTACTTTCGATTTTTCTGTCTCTCGCTGAATTTTCGATCTGCAACTATCCCTCAATTTTCTATTACTGTCTCTGTCTCTCTCTTCTCTCTCTCTCTCTCTTGATCTATCCACCTGTCTCTTCCGTTTCTATTCTTCACATTTTATTATACTATAATATAATCTTTATGAAAGCAACGTGTAGCGAAATAGAAAAATCATCAACATAGCGAGCATAAAATAGCGACGGAGCATTATTATTATTATAAATAAATGAAATGATCATAAGTGCGAATGCATTACATTTTAAAATAGGCACATTAAAATTTTTTTCCCCCATTTTCAATTCGAGTCTCATTCGGTCACAACCATGATTATTATAAATATTTACATCTATATATATGTCATGATAACAAATAGGGGTGAGTTTGGTAGTGATGTAAATCGCCCTAATCGCACCGAATAATGTACAGATAAAATAATGTACAGTTTAGGACGACCAGAATGTATATTTCATATGCATAGGAAAATTTTCGAGCAGGAGAAAGCTGACGATGAATTATATTTGACGAGCATTGAATTGGCAAAGTAAGACAAATAACGAAATAATTGAAGTAATTTTTCTTTCGCAGTAATTATCGATTCTTTTTCTTTTTTTGCTGACACATGTTACACAAATATCTTTCAATTCAATGACTCTCAATCAATTTACCTCTTGATCGATGCGTCATGCTGAAAAAAAGGGGAAATTGATTTTGTGAATTTTTTTAATTTTTTTTTTTTGCAATGGTGAAAAAAAATGTAGGCTAGGAGAAGTTTGAGAGTCTCTGAGATCCCGATCGAGCCAGGATGTTCCTCAAATTTCACGATGTAAAAATAAAAATTAAAAAAAAGATTCAGGGGAAAAACCACTGTAAGGGGTGAAAAAAATCCTCTCGATTGGCCCATCGATATCTTGGTGAAGAGATATTTAAAAATAAAATAAAAAGCTATCGTTATAAGTATTTTTGAAAGTTTTATTATTTACAAAATGGCGATGAATTGAATTTTTTTTCATTCTCAAAATCCTTTCTTTATTCGAGCAGGATTAAAAAATAGCAATTTTTGAAATCTGCTTCGTACAAACTTATTCACTGCAATAACAAATATTATGGATTAAAATTTTTTTTAATCAGCTCATAAGTTTGAGAAAAATGCTTATCGGCTCATCTTGAAAAAAACTTGTTTAAAGTTTTTGTTCCTGCTCTCACTAAAATGACCGTAACTTAGTCAATTTTTAGAATTGTGACTTTAAATTGAACCTTCATATTTTTGAAAATATATACTTTGAAGAAATGCAAATAAAAAAAAATTTAATTTAAAAAATGGAAATCGAGGAACATCCTGCGCGAATCCTGAACACGTCACCTATTCTAGTGCTTTTTAGCGGTTCGATGCTTAAACCACTCTCAAACCCCCTCGGAATCATCCACCCTCGATTCACCCCTGTTCCCCCATTTTTTTTTTTTTTTCAAGTATACGTAGAATAGGCTGCACTTGGAGCTACGAGCTAGTGCAAGGATCCAACGTGAGACCTTTTTAGGTAAAGGGGATGAAAAAAAGAGGAAGAAAAAAAAAGATCGATACACGTATTTTGTATTGTGGTGGAGACTCGAACGAAACGAGAAAAGTTTGCGTCGAGTTGATGGAAATATATTTAAAAAAAAATGAAGGGAAAAAATGAACGTCTTGAGAAATCCGTGAACTGCAAGCTGAAATTGAAATCCTTCGAGCTTGTATCTTAAACGCAGAATTTTAATACCCGGATATACGAAGGCACAGACTTCCAGGAAAAATGAAAAGCTTCTTTGAGGAAGGATTTTTTTTTAAAAGAATATCGAGGCATTTCCGGGATCCGTAGAAAATTAGAGACGGAATAAAGTTTGAAAAAAGGCTCTTCAATCTTGATCCTTGAAAAGAAATGATCATATTTTTAGGAATATTTTATCGGAAATCGTGAATATGTTTTTGCCTATTTTAAATTTAACAATTTCACAATAAACAATTTTTTTTATTGAAAAATCATGAAGGAAAAGATATTCCAAAATCGAATCATTTGTTTGTTCGATATTTTTGTCGATTTTTTGCTTCAAAAACGTTCAAATAACTTAGCGGGAATTATGAATTTGGGATTTTGGCGCGATTATTCTTGAAAAAAAGCTTAATTTTGGATCCGAGAGGACGTTGAAATTGAGACTGAGAATCCTTGAAGCTCGTTAGGGCTTGATCAACGTATTTTCCTCGGTGAAGAGGTCCTTTGAGCCTACTCGAAGGATTCTCTCTCGGATCTACGACTTTGACCCTCTCGTGAACCATATGCGATATATAGATGTAGATACGATTCGAGGATAACATTTAACCGGAGGAGGTGAAAAAAACGACGTATAATCACAGCTGAATGAAACGGCAGGGCGGAAGAAAAGGGGAGGGCCGAAAGTAATATTAGCCTTTGGGGAGGGTATAAAGTTCATTTCAGGGGGATTATCCTTCCTCGAGAAGATATATATATATATATATATACATATAAAATACTTATTAGAGCTTCTTAGAGGGCTCACTGGCTTTCACCCACCTTAAAATAATCAAAATAGCTCCTCGGCGCGATGAGGTTACAAAGAGAGTTGCGATATTCATTTGTGCCAATTCACAAAATTCTCCCTGGGTTACATCAATGAATAAACGCTTGACATTCAAAAAAAACCTGGATCCTACAATAATATCCTTCAATTCCTTAAAAAAAAAATCATTCCTAATTACCTAAATTTTAATGATTAATAAATTAATTAAGGAATTTAATTAATTAATTAATCAGAGCTGGGCAATACTTGAAAGTACTCGGTACTTTCAGGTACTTGAAGTACAGTACTTGCAAGTACAAATTACTTCAAAAGTACTTCAAGTATTGTACTTAAATTTTGCAAGTACTTCATGTACTTGAAGTACTGCACTTGAAAATTTCAAGTACTTTTCTGTACTTGAAGTACTTTTTTCAAGTACAAGTATCAAGTACTTTTGAACGTGTCTTGCTGATGGTTGCATGTGCAACGCCTTTGAATATGGGTCATTCCATGTCAAATCGACCAATATTTGGAAACGACCCCTTTCAATTTCGATGAAATTTGGTCAGAAGTTTTCTTTTATCATACAAAGGAAAAAAAATAATTTTTTTTTCGAAAATTCAAAATTTAACAATTTTTTCAAGTTTATTTTTCAAATATTTCGAAAACTATTATAGTTACGAAAAAATCGTTCTGGGTTCGTTTTAAAGAGTATACTTGGGGCTACAAAAAAATATTCCGAAACAAATTTTTGAAAAATGATGAATTTGGAGAATTTTCCAAAATCGTGAAAATCCACGATCAACATTAAATTTTTGGTTTTATTTTTTTATATAACACCTTGTACTGATATTAAAAGATCCTGAAATTTTCAGAAATGTGTTTTTTTTTGTCTCAAAAATATGCATTTTTGAATTTTGGTAAAACTTTTTGTTTACCTCTGAGTTAAGTGAAGTTGATCAATCATGTAATTTTGACTACTGAAAATTACAAAATTACAAAATGTTAATTCACTGTTGTACCCAAAAAAAGTCTAATCGCTAAATTCTGCCATATTTTTTTGCCTCTTCAACTTTCTTCGCAATCTCGTTGAAATCTCTTTGCGTCCACAAGCCCTCCCCCCCCCCCCCTGGCGAATGGTTTGTCAACACTCGACTGTGTATGTCATTAGGATTTGCAGGCACGAAGTTCATTGGCTTGATAAATCTACTACGAGAGTTTGTGGGTCTTGTTGAGCGCTGAGATACGAATGAATTTTCGTCTGTCTGTTTCTGTGTTTGCGTCTGTCGTTGGACAATAAAGTGTGGATGAATTTCCGAGTGCATCTACACTGGGAGACATTTTACAGGGTCGTTTGTCATTCTGGAATGTAAAAAAAAAACATTCGTAACATTTACATCGGGATTGTGGCGACGAGGGTTGTTAAAATGGGATTCAAGGGTTGAGAGGGGGTGGGAAATATTTTGTTTGGTCTCGGGTAACGCGAATGCGCCTTGCTGAAAGTCCCCGTGGACTTTGTGACCTGGCTTTTTTGCCTATATACACTAATTTTACGTGCCTACACATTTATAACCTCCATATGTATATATATATATACAAACACGTTTACTGTATCAACTTGGCGATACATTATTCAAGAGTGCCTACTTTTGCATGACTCCGGAGTGCAAGCTGATTGAGTATTTCGATAGCAAACACGAGAGAACTCGAACTCACTATAAACGCCGTTTTGTACACAGTAAATAAATTTTTTTGTTTTTTTTTACATCGTCCCTGTTAGTAAATTTTGCTAATTGGTTCAATGGCCTTTGTCGAGTAAGACGAGAAATGACAATTTTTCGAGACATTTTACAATCTTCTAAAGTGGCGAATTTAAAAAACAATAGCTTTTATACAAAGATTCGAATTTTGGGAGATTTTTTGCAATTAAATTTTTTTTACATCGCTCAGATGACTCCTCATAATTGATCAAAGACAAATGTTACATTTATAATTATTCTCATTTCTTATCTTTCTTGCATAATTTATTTTATTTCAAAACTTCCAAGAATTTAAATAATTAAAAATAAAGTTCTTAATATTGAATTATGAGAACATTTTTAATTTTTTATACGTAATAAAACGAGTATTTTTTTTGTAATGAAAATTTGTGCTCTCAAATCAATACGATTGCTATTAACTTTCGTTTTTTTTTTTTTTTTAATAAATAAATATTGCCAAAAGATGCGAATGTAAATATTTTTCTGGAACTTTTCCGGAGCACAGGGAAAAATTCGAAGAACTCTTTCCGTGTCAAACGATTATCGAGCGAAGGTTTTTCGTCCAAATATAAATTTTGGAAAATCGTTGACGCAGATACGAATAAAGAGTGAACATAGAAAAATAAAATAAAAGAGCATATGCAGCGCTCGAAAGGATTAAAACGGCTTTTCACTCGAGTCCATTATTTCCATATTTTCGGCTCGCGAGTAATTTGTAAAGCTGAAAGCTCTGAGTTTCAAAAGTCCATAAATTCTCATGGAATTCCAATCTGGCCGATTCTCCAGTCGTTAAAATACCGGAAAATGAAAATCCCACTCTATTTCTCAGTTTTCCCGGGCACGATTTTCCTCTTCCAAATGTTTTTGTTCGGATTTCCCTGGAAAATCCTTTTTTAAAATTAAAAAAACAACAACAACAACAATAACAAATACACACGCAGCACACATAGCGATATAATTTATATCGATAGAGGGCGCGAAAAAAGCTTGGCTAAAAATGCAAAAAAAAATCAAAAACAAAAACAAACAAACAAAACAGCATGACCGTGAGAATGACGAGTGACAGAGAAGAGTGAATGTTTTTGCGAGTCACGAATCGTGGGAGAATGATTTTTTTTAAGTGTGCCAGATTGTTTTCGACGAGTGTGGGATTGTTTATTTTTTTTTTGTCAAAATTTATCATAACGATCGATGAAATAATAACGAGATTCACTGACGAGAAACATCGAAAAAAACATGCTACCCGCAGAAGATGCACGTGTACAAGAAGACCCTCCAGGCGATGATCTATCCGATCTCGTCGACGACACCTCACAATTTCGTCACCTGGACAGCGACATCGCCGACCTACTGCTACGAGTGCGAGGGACTTCTCTGGGGAATCGCGAGACAGGGCGTCAGATGCATGGAATGCGGCGTAAAGTGTCACGAAAAGTGCAAGGATCTTCTCAACGCAGATTGTCTTCAACGTGAGTCCAAAAGTTTCATTATTTTCATAGAAATTGTTCAATCTTTTTTTTTTAGGGATTTCAGGTTAAATCTAGGGAAAAAGTCCAATTCCATGGACGCCTCGTACCTCGAAATCAACCAAATATTTTTTATTCCCATTTTGTAAACTCAAAAGCTTTAGAAAAATCGATATTTCAAGTCGTCAGCACTTCACTTCCGGTTCAGAATTTTTTTCCATTCACGAACGTCCCAAAGCCGATTTTTTTCAGGTGGGAATACTTTTGAAATCGAGGGCAAAAAAAATTCAAGAGCTCAACTCGAAATTGAAAAATCTGTAAAAAAAAAATGAAAAATGATCCAATGAATGAAACAGCTTTTTGAAGCTTCAATGGTTCAGTGAATCGACGTATCATCGACAAAAGTGTAGACAATATTTTGCAGACAAAATTTAAGGCTGATAAATTTAATTAACGAACTTGGAGCGACAGATTTTTGGAGCAACCCTTGAATTTAAAAAAAACCGTAAAAAACTTTTCACTGCTGAAATTGAATACCATTTTTGTCACATGTTGGCTTAATTTGAACAATGGAAGAGGAGACATAATGTTTTTCGTTGTAACAATTTTTCTCTAATTCAAAATAGCAGTTCTCCTTGTAGAAATGACAACGAAAATGATCCCTATTGTTTGGAAAATATGACGAAAATTTTAAACAAGATCGGATAATAATTTCTGATGGTATTATATATATTTATATATTCATATATATTGCTGGAAAGCTGTAAAGATATACTTTCCGCTACCGGCATGTTCAGAAATAATTAATTTTCCGCTCGGCCGACCCAGTCGCAGCAGACTATAAGCTATGCGTGTTAATTAGCCCACAGACAAGAGCGGAGCAAAAAAGGGGTGGTGAGAGAGGGGAGGGTGAAGGGTGGTATCAGCCATCAGTGAGGGATTTGCAAGAACAACTCAAAGTTTGTGCTGGAGCCTCGGGTAAAACGGTAGTTTGGGAGATAAATAGTGAAAGGCTTGATGCATGGCGAGATCAAAATATATATCTACAAATATGGGCTTTTCAAGGTCACCTCGACCAATTTTTAACCCTCACCCTCTTAAAATCAATCATATTTGACGCAATAGGAAATTGATAAGAAATAATTGAGCCATAAATCAATCTACGGTTATTGAAAAGGAAGCTTTTCGGCTTTCAAGGTTGATGAAGGTCACTAGAGGTCAAATCGATCAAAACGAGCAAAAAGCTCACATAAAATGGCGGAAAAAGTTCGTTCTACCTTCCGGTCCACCTATCAATATTTTTCTTCTCTTCTGGACAGTAAGAACGCTTTTGGGACATCTTTCAAGGTTGGTGAAGGTCACTAGAGGTTAAATCGATTAAAACGGTCAAAAAGCTTGCACAAAATGACGGAAAAAATTAATTCTACCTTCCGGTCCACCTATCAATATTTTTCTTCTCTTCTGGACAGTAAGAACGCTTTTGGGACATCTTTCAAGGTTGGTGAAGGTCACTAGAGGTTAAATCGATAAAAACGGGCAAAAAGCTTGCACAAAATGGCGGAAAAAAATAGTTCTACCTTCTGGTTCACTCATCGATATTTTTCTTCTCTCCTGGACAGTATTTTTACCCAATATCAGCTGAAATTACAACTTTCTTGTAAATGTAGTCATTTTTATCGTAATCTTTTTGTAGATTTAATTGAATGAAATAGAACGTGAAAATGCAATTGAAGCATTGATGTGACCGAAAATGAGATAATGGCGTTAGATAATCAGCAGAATCGATGGAATTTAATTATTTGGAAAATAATGGAGATACTAAAATTTTTATATCCAACGTTATGTCCCATTGACCCAATTCGAGATGAGATTTTTCAGCGCGCCGAGAGTGCGTTTGTAATTGCGCACTGGAAGCCATCGCGATTCACAGTATTTTCGCGGAATAGAATTCGGATACCACCGGAAAATTAGAGCGCGGTCGATAGAGACAGAGACAGAAAAGACCGGAAACTCATCGGAGAGACAGAACGGCTTTAATGGCGAAGGCCTTGGTCCCTAAAGCGTGCCTGGAAAAAAAAGGAAAACTCACTTCCCTCGAAAAGCTTAAATCGTCGCGTGAAATAAAATGCGCGTGGGGTAATTAACACGCTGGAGAAAATTGGTACACGAGAAAATATGAACGAGAAAATTTTGCCCAGAGAAAGTTGCACACAAATAATTACATACACTTTGGTCGATGAACGCAAGGATGAAATTATAATTATAGAATTTTGGATAATGCTCGACATTTCCTTACATTCATTTTTTCACATTAAACATTTTAATAATTTTTTTTTTTCATATATCGTCAATTAATGAAATAAAATCGTGCAAATTATGAAAATTTCAAAATTGCATCAATTTTGTATTATCTCCAATTTATGTTTTTATTTAAACTTCTGAAACAATTTTCACGATACTAAATACGAATTTAAGGGTTTAAATGGGTTTCGAAGTTTAAAAAAAATATATTTTTTCTCTATTTTTATTTTTTATAATAGCTAAATGATTATATTCGAAATTTAATGCATGGAAAAGGGCAACGTTTAAACAGTGTTTTATATAATTTGCTGGGAAAAATTTGGAAAATTCAACCGATGTTTTGGAATTGAAAATTTGAAAAATGTTTTGCCAAGTTCTAATTTTCTAATTAAATATATTGATGAACGAAGAAATTATCATGATTTCGATGAAGATCCTTTTAAAATTCATCTCTCAGATTTTTTCAACATTAGAAATTCAATCCCAAAACTTTGGGAAAATATTTCAAACAAGTACTATCAAATTTTGAAAAACAAAAGGATTTTCTGAAATTTAACGTAACGCCTTCAAAAGTGTCAATTTTTCGAACGAATCTCCCGTTCGTACAATTTCGCAGAATCTCGAGATTCTTAGGGCTTCCTCATCGCCTTTATTTTTCTGCTTCAAGGGGCCGCGGAGAAAAGCTCGAAGCACGGGGCCGAGGATAAGGCAAACAGCATAATAACGGCGATGAAGGAGAGGATGAAGCAGCGAGAACGCGAGAAACCGGAAATCTTCGAGCTCATCCGGTGAGTCAAATTCGCACCGACGAATGAGAATCTTTTTATTCTCAGCCATCGGTTCTCTATAATGTTTTCGCTCCATTTGTCGTTTGTCTTTCTCTCACACTTTTTTTTCATTTTTTCCGCCCCAACCTTATTTCGTTCTTATCCGATTGCGCCAGGCATATATTTCGACAGGTGATCGATAGAGAGTCGAGGTGTCGACACGCAATTTCAGGCAGGGATAATAATAACGCAAGCACGAGGGAAAAGAGTGAAAACAGGGGGGGGGAATGATGTCATGTCCGGGCGAAAGCTCAGAGTGCGAACGAAGTCGAGGACGACTCATTCAAAGTTAACGCTCAGCGTACAATTAGTAAAGATCCATGATGATAAAAATAATAGTGCAATAGAAAAAAAAGACGCGATAACATCGCGTCAGTCGCCATTGCAATCGCATCCCTTATTATTCCGGCTGCAAAAATGCATAAATAATGAATTTGTAAAATACACCCTCTCCGCCATTTTTAAATATATGTATATATATCGATCCAGGGGAAAAAATAGCGAAATTCAGGTCAAGCAATGTTCGCAACAGCGAAACGAGAAAACGCGACAGAGGGGTTGAAAAAAAGAACGAACAAAATTCTCAACTTCATAATTTAAGGGATGAAAAAATGCAAGCTTCGAGCTGGGGATGAAGACTTTTAAAAAAAATATTTTTTTCTATTGGACATTTTTGAGAATATAAATCCTGTCTCAGCGAAAAAATTTATATTTTTTATCGAATAAAATCCACCCTTAAAACAGAGGGTGTCTCGAGGATGGGGTGCGAAAAGAATGCAGGGAAAAAAATCGTATTTGACATTTATTTTTGCTTGAAAATAATCGGTGGGATATCGAGCATTTTTGGGAGTAATATAAAAAAAAACAATTGCAACAGAGATTAATACAGAGAGCTTTTGGACGAATTTGGACGATAGACCATCGAGTCGGGAATGCATCTGGGTTTACACTGAAAGTACTGGGATGGTTCATCGATAATTCAGCTTTGCGAGGTTTAACTTATTCAAAAGGTTTCGCTTTGGGATTTTATCGTTTCGAAGTCTCCTCGATACTACAATTTCGCTCGATTTTTCAACCCCCCTCGTCGATAGTATCGACTGACACGTGTCTTCTCTTTACGAATTTTGCCGGAGAAAATCGATTGGAAATGAATTCAAAATTTTGCCATAATTTATTTTTTAATTTTTTCAATTTTTCGACATTTTTGTGAAACTTTTCGTGGCTTGAAACACAAAAATTGGAAATTTAACGAGATTTGAGCCAGTAGCAACGTTGTTAAATTCAGCAAAAAACAATTACTAAATTTACAACTTTTTTTTTTACTCATTGCAATTTCCTCGTCGCTGATTTATTTTTTATTTTTGTTTCTCTCGCGATAACGAAGCTCGTAAATATCATTTGACACGTTAATGATCGATAATACTATACTTTTTTATCGCGTCGTATATTTTCTCGCATATTCGTATAATCGTGATATAATTTATAATCGAAAATGGCGCGTCGAATAAAAAAATTGTCGCAGATCCGGTATCGCGGAAAAGCAACGACTCGTTAATTCAGCGATATTTTACGTTGAGTAATTACGATTCGAGATTGAAAAAAAATTCATTCCCAGCTTTGAGCACTCGTAAAATCTGGGAAAATCAATTTTTTAAATAATAAATTAATGAGAAATAAAAATTCAATATCAAGAATTTATTAAAATAATGATGAGAACGAATTTAATGAACTATACGAAGAATTTCGAGACACGAATCTTTCACAAACATAAAAAAATTCATCGCTAAAAATCATAAACAAAATATGAACAATTTATTCCTTTAACTAACAAAAAATAAATTTAGAAAATACAAAAAAATCTATAACTCGAGAATCTTATCATTAATGCAAAATATCGGGAAAAAAACGCTCGTTCGCACAAAATAAAAAACAAGGTACATTTTTTTTCACACCGTTCGCGCTGTTATGAAAATTCTCAGCGTCATAAAAACCGCGTACGCAAAATGAAATACCGTCTGTGCCAAGGATCATAGTAAAAAAAAAAGAAATATCGACGATAATGTTGTAAAAAAAAAATCTCATAGTGAGCAATTTCGAGCGTTTCTATACGCATTAAAAATTCACGGATCCGCATTTTTCTCGACATGGTTATTTCGCACATTGCGAAAGCCGAATAATTATGTTGTTTACAGTTCTATAAAGTCGCAACACGAGTGAGTAGTTTAAAAATAAAAAATTCACCTCGCCGAGGATTCGAAAATGGAAAAAACATGAATCACTTCATTCGAAAACGAAACGCAACGAGTTTATCGCGATTCGTGTAACGCGAAAATTTTGTATAGCCACTTTTTAACGACAGAGTTATTCGTTAAAAAAAATCAACCCCAACAAAGCGAAAGGGGGAGGAATTTTTTTTTCGACGTTCGCGCGTCGAGTTCTGAAATTGCCTCGTTATCGCATCATCGACGATAAAATCGAATGAAAAAAAGGAGTGTATTTAGAATCGTTGATCGATGAAAATTGAGTTTTATCACCGTTTTTTTATCGAATAGAACATTTTTCGGTGAAACTATTGAAACATTTTTTTATTGCATTTGAAAAAGCAGAATTCAAGGAAAAAACCAGAGAATTTTTTTTTGAATGATTTTTTTGGGAGCGAGTATTGCTTATGCAATGGCGACTGGGGTGGAAAATGAAAAGATCAAATGACTGTAAAAGGTTTTTCAATTAATCATGAAAATGTAAAAAAAAAAAATTAAAAAAACATTTCGCAACTAGTTTCTCACTCTCTGCTTTCGATGGAATTCACGAGAGATGCATTTCGATGTAGGCAACTCGTTGAATCTTGAATTTTGGTAGGTTGCCATCGTCCAATCAACGTCGCGGTTGATGTGGTAACGAGGCATTCAAAGGTTTCGCATAACCGAATATATATAAATATAGGACTGTAGGGCATCAGCAATGGATTTTCTACCGACTCTAGTTTGTCAGAGCTAATTGCCAAAATCATCCATATCGCAGCCTCGCGATCATTATCGAAATGTTAAGTACACAAATGTGCTAACAAAAAATCAACTCTTATAGGATCTGCAAATACGAGTAAATCGCTCTTTACTCAATCCCATTTGCAGAGTCAATAGAGTCTTAAAAAAACTAGAAAACTGTCACTTGATTTATGTGGAGTTGAAATCAATTTTTCAAAACCAATTTAATTAGTACAATTTTTTAAAAATCAGTCCAAACAAATTTCAACTCAATACACTTAAAAATTAACCTCAAGGAAATTTTTTCAATTGGAAAAATGGATAGAAAGTGGAATTCTTATTTTTTAGCAATATCTTGGGGATAAAACTGAAATTCATTGAGTTAGGAGTTTTCATAATGACGACGATAATTAAAACACTGCATAATTTGAGCCCTTGAAATCTGGTGCCAGCAAATTTGCAATTAAATTTCGAGCGCGGAACCCAAATAATGATTTTAAAAATACAAAAAATTTGGATACCTTTTCCCCAACATATCTAAAAAAATCTTGATCCCGACTAAAGTTTGTTCGCTCGAGTTCACACCATTCCCTCGATTATTGATGAAAATTTTCACTCGTCCGAAACTTTGGATAATAGAGGATGATATACATATATATCCACTAGAAACTCGTTGAATTATTAATTCGCGCAGGGGGATTTCAACATGCCCAAACATGAGGGTAAAAAAAATCGACTATTTTAAATATTCTTCATTTCATTTCATCGTTCAAAAAATTTCACCCGACAACAGGCCAAATTCAACCCTCAAATATTTAATTTCTTGAGCCCAGGGCGCAGATTGTATTTTTCACGTTTATTTTACCCTGAATCTGACAAAGCTGCCAGGGGTTGATAAAAGGATGAAATAAAAATTGAGGCACGTGCAAACGTGATAAGCTTCAATGAAAAAAAAAAATTGCCAATATGGAGGATAAAAAATATTCGATTTTTTTTCAAGAAACAAAATCGTCAGTGGATAAGTGTTGGTCAGGCTTTACGTTTATTTTATCTTGATCTTCGGGCAAAAAAGCTGCTAGGGGTTGATAAAGGGTGAAAGAAAAAATCGGAGATCGTGCAAACTTGATAATAGGAAAAAAAAAATAAAATGGCGAATGTGGAGGCTAGAAAAAATATTGGTTTTTTTCGAAAAAAAAAATCGTAGTTGGGTAAAATTTGGCCAGGCTTCATGTGAATCTCGTCGGAGTTTAGGTCAGTCTTCGGGACCGACGAGAAGAATCATATCGGGCACATGACGTCGGTGAAGCAGTCAGTGCTGGATGGTACCAGCAAATGGTCCGCGAAGATCGCCATTACAGGTTTGTTAGCCATCGATGTGTGCTATCTCATATTTGTCCTTAATTATCCTCATACGACATACGTGTGTACATGTATATATAAAAAATATATATATACACGTACAAGCCACTTATATACATTTATACATACCGAACAAGTCTACAGTACAAATTTCCTGTCGTATAATCGTTCGATATTTAACTGGTGTAATTTAATGTCAAGATGTACCATGTCATGTTTATATATATGAATATTTGAAAACCCGATATTTTTACATACATACAAAAGCTTCCGTTCGACGAATTTGCCCGGCGGCTGCAACTCTTGTATGAACCACGTCAATAGTCACTGTACTTTTTTTTCATGCCTCTGTGTGTATTCTTTTTTTTTAATACCGATATATCAATATATTTTTTTTTAATCATTAATTTAGCGTCTTGTTGGCAGCTCCGATTTTTTACAGCCGATCCTGAGTCGCACCCAAGTGCAACCCTCGCTAGACATTATCAGAAAAAAGTGGCTGTCATTCCATTAATTTTTGTCTGGTCTCAGTTTTATCTTTATCCTCTATTTTTATTAACAATCGTATTTTTTTAATTTTTCATGAAGCTCACTCATTATTCTTTTACCATGACATCCACGATTTTGTTGAATTTTTATCAAACTCTTTTGTTGTGTCAATTGGTTTTTATTTTACATTTTGTCCTCGCGAATTTATTCTTGCGCTAGGCTGATGCTGCTAGTTTCGTTGCGTTGTCTTGATTTTAGGTGTATCATTTTTTATTTCATTCATCACTGTCGATCGATGTAACCATATATATATTGTGTGTGTTTTTTAATGATGATGAGATTGTATCGGATTTGCCGGATTTATCGCTGCTTCGATTGACGTCAACGATGTCACTGATTCAACGAATATCTGATTATTCTCATCACGATGACAATTTTTTTTCCTGTGCTGTCAATTGCGCACCGAGAGCTTTTTTCGTAGGACGAATTATTTTGCGAACAATTTTGCGAAATAACGAGCTTTGTTTAAAGAGAATTATCGATGAAATTATATTTTCATTTGACTTGAAATTTTATGCAAAGCACGACGTCTATTAAACTCAAAAGCACACATGAGCTAAGAGGAAGCCGTAAATTCTCGTGAAATGATTTCCCGTTACTTGTGACAGCTGTGAAAGCTTCGCATTGGGACTTCTCGCGTTTCGAGGTCAAACTTCGTGGCGAAGTTTCAACCGAGCAGTAACGAAGCCTCGCTAGTTTCGTATCAACTTGCTCAAATAAATCAAATCATTAAATTCAGAAGCATTTCCATTTGGCAAGGACTCTGTGTCTCTCTCCCGTATTATTTCTCGTAACAAATACGTGAGAGCTTGAAACTTGCGAAAATTCGTACGTTTTCGCTCGCTATTCAGCGATAAAGCGCGTCGGGGGTTGGAACAGTAGTAATGGTCATCGTGCGGTCAGACAAAGCTCGGAGTCAGTCGTTCTGTATTTTCCTGAGGATATTTTGGGTATCTTGATATTCAGCACTGTGCCATAGACCATACTATCCATGAAAAATGATTTTTTATGGAAGTTTGAAGAGAAACAGTAGTAGAGGTCGTCGTGCGGTCAGACAGTGAAAAATAGTCGGGCAATCTCATTTCTGATTATTTTCTGATTTGTTCAGCTATTATCCACTTCTTTGACGGTCTTTTTGCCTCTCGTTATTCACAAATTTCAATTATTTCTCCGGAAAAAGCACACAGTGGTATTGAATTCTCGGTCTAAGTAGTAAGAGTCAATTATAGTCAGGCGGACAGTTATCTATCCTTGATCCGAACAGCGTTAATTATTCAAATACATCTCTCGAGCAGCTTCAAGTGCCACGAGAAACCTCGAATACGTCTATTATTCTCGTTATTTCTGTCAGTTATCCATTCATCAACGTTACACTGAGAGAAAAAATTACTGAATTTGAGAACATGAATTTATTTATTAAATGAAAGTATTAATTCGATTATTTATTCGTTGAACCAAGAAAATCACTCTTCATTTAAAAAAAAAATTTCACGAATCTATTACTCCATTATATTAAACTCTTATTTAATAGTAACAATTAAATGCATGATAGATCTGATTAAATTTGTAATCATTGGATTAATTAAATTGATCACATCATAAACATGAGATTATTTGAATCTAAAAAATGACTTCAATACGAAATTATTTTTTTCGAACAAAATTATTTCTTTGCAATAAATTCATCATGATTTTACTTCTAAAAATATTTCTGTAGTATTTTCAATATTTATTAGATATAAAATTGATTGTGATTATTTGAAAAGAAGCTGTAGTAAAATAAATAACATATTATTTTATTCCAATAGAATATTTATTTGGAATGATGAAATTTTTATTTCCTTCAAGCAAAGAACTATCATTTCTATAGTATACTTTAATAGTATACATAAGTTGTTGAAAATTAAAAAACTGGTTTTTTAAATGTTTTCTTATATTCGAATCTTCATAAATCCTAACTTTTTTCAAGTGCACAGTAGTAGTCGATGGCGTAATAGGTAGCGTGTTAGGTAGTTAGATAGGATAGGTATGATGGTAGGTAGGGTCGAGGGTTCGAATCTCCGTCGGACAGAGAAATTAGATCGGAAAATTGGCGCAGATTTGTCTTTTTTTCTATTTATCTCTTTTTGGGGTCACTAAACTGTGCATATTCAATTATTTGGTATACATTTTTTATAAAATGTTTAGCAACAATTAATAAACACGCATTTGATTGAATCAATCATTTTTCCTGTTGATTGGACTAATTAATTTGTTGATTCAACAAATTTTTCTTCTCAGTGCTTCCTGTATTAAAAAACACGCATGTTTTGAATGATAAAATTTGTCCTTGATTCAAACAACATATTACATATAATTGATAACATATTGTTAGATTCAAGTAAATTCGTTTATAGAATCAGAAATTTATGAAATTGACTGAAAAAAATGAACCAAGTTAAATATATAAGGGAAATAATCTAATATGTTTTGGCAAATAATGAAAAAAATTATTTTTTGCCTCCAAAACTTTATTTCATTGGTTCTAGTAATTTTTTCTCTCAGTGTACAGACAGTCGCAATTTCTTCGGAGTTAATATTAAAAATTCTAACTATCCGGCATTTTAATAATGATCTCACAATTGAGAATATTGTACCCGTGAGATAAATTTAAACGAATTTTATACTCGAGCACGTAATAATCCGATCTGTACGAAGGATCATTTTATTTTTGCTCTTTGATCTTCATTCACCGATATTGAGCTTGCACCGAGACACGATCAAAGGGTTCAAGTACAATAAATATGAGATTCTGAAGTTGACGCACGTTTCGCGTGATACAAATACAACCCCCTTTGTCAGAGGATGATGATTGTATTTGATTGATAAAAGATTCGATACTTCCAACAATCGGAGACGGGAATATAATACAAACGCCAGGAATTACATCCCCTCCCCCAACTCGAGTCCATTGTGGAGAATACTTGGATTCATACGAGAAAACCCAAGTATCAATCTCGTTAGTGACAAAAGCTCATTTTCTCCTTGTCGCCAGTGAAGACATTCTCGTACGTCGATAATCAATAATTCCAGTTCCTGGTACATTGTATAATAGATATCAGTTGCAATACGTGAACTACATTGTATATGTAATAACATTCGGCGTGGCACTGCGACCATATACAACCCCTATGTATAGTTTATATGAGGCATTTCTCGCAGGACCGGCCCTTTTAGATCTTTTCATGGATTTTTCAAAAATCAACAAAAAGGATATTTGGCCACTTTTTAAACAGTCATGAATATTTCGACAAAAATACAATCTATTTTTTGGTATTTTTGGAGGTTCTAAAATGAGGGTTGAAGTTTTGGATGAAATAAAAATTATAAATAAATCCGAGAGGGTTAAATTTAAACATTCATCGGCACATACAGGAATACCTCATACACATTCAATTTACTCCGTTGCCTCGCGATATCCTCGAGAATTGTAACTCAATAAGCAACGTGCGACCCTCCCCCCCCCATCTTTGTCCCCTCGATTTCTTCATCGCATTTCTGCTTTCTGCTCCTTTTTTTCCACCCTCAATCGATCTTTGCACGTGACCCCGATCGGCGTTGCTCCCTTGTGATCGGTAAAGCGGGAAAAAACTTTCAACGCCATTCGAACAAATTGAAACGGAAGCAAAAATGCATTATTCGTGGACATGACCCAAATCGACGATCGATTAAGGTCATTCCTCTTGTTCGAACAATGAAATATCGTGTTGAGGGAAAATTCGCATTGTTCTCGTTCGATGAGAAATGTGTTGGAAGTCACGGAAAATCTTAATCGATGAGAAATTTCGTGGTATCGCTGGGGATAGGTTTTCCAGAAAATTGATATCATCCAACATCGAGGTTACGAAATACGTTACCCAACGTATAAAGGGGATGACTTTAATTCTACTTGAAACAGAGTGTACACTTGCATTCTCTTCATTATTCAATGTCCCGCACCCCCTTTTCGTTGTGCCATGACCTCCCCCAATCTGACCTACCCCCTCAGAGACCCTTTGCGGAAATTCGATCAAAAGTCCATTAAGATCACGTGACAAGTTGTTGCGGTTCGGTCGTCTCGTCCCTTCCATTGTCAAAGCAACCCCTTGCGACATACGAACACGTAGCAATCTTAAAGTTTGCTTGACACAAGTTTGTTTCACACAAGTCTGGGGACATTAACCATTGATGTGAGGTTTTTGAACAATTGATCCATGAGTCGGTTCATTGGAGTCCTAACATTTCAATAATTGTTGGTGGACGTTTTTATGGAGAAAATGTGACAATAAGTTGTTTGTGCCTCAGATAAATCGTGATTCCTCCCAGTTTGCACCAGTTTCACCCTTGAAATAATATTCAAAGTCACGAAAGCTTGACCTGAATCACTTATAGAAATTCCAGTCCTCAATCTAACTTTTTACTTCGGGGAATCGATTCCAGCGATTAAATGCATGATCATAGGGGCGAAATAGTCCTTAACCTCTTGTAATCTACAGCGATCTAAGCTTGATCCCTTTCAACCCCTATTCTCGCCTCTCTGGCCTATCTCGTACGGAGGATACGCAGGATCAAGTTTATCCTTTATCGAACAATGCCCCTGGCGTTTCTCGGCCGTTACGTCCAAGGCAAATTCAGACACGAAAGGTAATCTACCAACCACCTGTGATGCAACGACGTCGACCAAACAACCCAAGGGGGTTGTTTCAATAATCTCACGTGTACCCTCAAATCCCCCAAAGACGAAACTGTCTGCGTGACACTGATGAACTGCCGAGATAATGGGAGCGATACTCGCAAGATCGATGCAAGATTAATCGATGTCCCTTTGTATGTACAAAGGGTAAGATTGCGAAACAAAACGAATCCACAAATAATGAACATATATATAATAATGATATATAATATTGGGGCGATTTTTTTCGACTTTTTTTAAATTTTTTTCACTCCCCAACCGAAATTTTGTTGCATATGTCTGAAAGAAAATTCCCTGAAAGTTACAGCCCCTAATATTAATATTAAATACTTTCCCTTCGCGTGATAAGATTTTCCATCTAAAATACACGCAAATGAAAAACTTTTTTCGTCAAAATCTTACCACTCCGCGGTTTTTTATGCTATCGCATTGATTTTGGTCGAAATTTATACAGAATTGATCGATCTTTAAAAATGTTCAGGACAACGTAAGCGTAACTTACACTGGTGAGATGTTATGGGTCCCTAAACTTGATTTTTACCCAGAATTCTCGTTTTTTCGGTGTTATCTCCGAAATGATTAACTTTACCGAAAAAATGCAAAGGAAAATTTTTCGGGCAATTTAATTTCCTACAAAAAAGGTCCTCTAAACCCTATTGCTAAAATTAATATTTCTTGAGATATTGGACCTTAACTTATTTGTGATATAAAATTTTTTATGGATTATAGAACCAAAAGTTTCAAATTGTTGATATTTCATATCATATAACTACTGGTGACATGATATGTGATATGGTGATATGATATGGAATATCAACAATTTAAAACTTTTGGTTCGATAAATTTTATACCATAAATAAGTTAAGGTTCAATATCTCGAGAACTATTAATTTTAACAATTAGGTCTAAAAGAACTTTTTTGTACGAAATTAAAATTCCAACAAAATTTCCCTTTGTGATTTTTCGGTTAAGTTAATCATTTCGGAGATAACAGCAAAAAATCGAGAATTTTGGGTAAAAATTGAACATTTTTAAAGATCGTTCAATTCTGCATAAATTACGACCAAAATCAATGCGATAGCATAAAAAATCGCGGAGTGATAAAATTTTGACGAAAAAAGTTTTTCATTTACGTGTATTTTAGATGGAAATAATTATCACGCGAAGGGAAAGTAGTTAATATTAATTTTAAGGGCTGTAACTTTCAGGGAATTTCCTTTCACACATATACAACAAAATTTCGGGTGGGGAGTGGAAGAAATAAAAGAAGTAAAAAAAAATCGCCCTAATATAATATATATATAATTCGACATGCCAAGGGGAGAACATCATTTTTGATGAATTTATAATTTTTTTTTCCTTTATTTACTTATATTCAAAAATCAGTTTAAAAAAATTGTCAAAAATAAAAAAATTTTAAATAAAATTAAAAATTTGTAAATTTGTCTTCTTGCAATAAATTGTTTCTAGAGAAAGTTAATAACTTTTAAAAATATTCTCTTAAATCATTGCAAATTCGAATTTACGTGTTGTTTTGCAATAAACTTGAGATGTTAGCGAGGGTCTCAAATTTATCAAACTGTCGTCTTTACTCGTGTACAAGCCGAGAGCTTATAACCGCAATCCATCTTTGCGGCATATTTATCGATAATCATAGTCTACAACCCCATAATTTGTCAGTTGCACTCGCGCTTCTCGATATCGACGAGAATGTCACTCCACCTGTGGCCGCGTGGCGACCTTTAACCAGCTAGAGCACGACTTCGATGAACAACGATCCATAAACTTCACAACGTCAAAGGGGGATGCAAAAAAATGACGTATTTTCAATTTTTCCAAGAAGTTTTCCGCTCATGGATATATATTCCCGTTGTGTCAGAAAATTGGCATTGTCGAGGAAAATTTATTCTTGGTAGAAAAAAATGGAAAAATCACTCGACACATTTTACGATCTTCCACTCGGTATTTTCTCACGCGGAAAAATATTTTCCAAGCTTTTTACCTCAAGGGGATGAAAACCTGCGAGGATACAATTTTGTATGGATTATTTTCCGAAATTACGATCGGAGGAGGCAATGAAAGAAAAGACAGGGAGACTCAAGGGTGCAAATGGACTCGAGGGTTCTTAGGGGAGGTTTTTTCGATTATTTCTCCAACTGCAAATGTAGCGTCGTATTTCTTCGATTCTTTCCTCGATGCCAAAATATATACGAACATTTAATGCCCAAGACAATAGACGGTAATTCGTTCGGACAGTAAAAGTGTCGACCAACTTGGCCATTCGCCATAGTGATAGATATAGATAGGGAAAAAAGACTCCTGTGTATATGTAATACGAGCATCGAGAAACGACGAGACGAGCAACAAGTTTTCTTATTCCGGGGTGAAACAGCGCGACGGCCGATTCCGAGCTTTACTGACTAAAGGGTGCGAGTGCAAGCTCCCTTTCTCCTGTCTCTGCGGTTCGCAACCCCCCTTTAGGCACCCTCCAACGACTACGCGATGTTAATTCCACTATCGTTCTCTGTCCTCTCTCTTTCTTCGTTTCCCTCCGACTAACAGGTGGTCTTGTCACGCTCATGCTATAAGAAACTAATCGCGATGTGACGGTTTGAATATAGAGCCTCCAACGATCGCCTAAATAGTCTAGCCAATGATCCCTTCACTGTCACCCCCTTAATTTCCTCTCCTCAACGACGAAAGCACGCAACTTACAGCGTGAAAATGTTATCAAAAGGACAAATCGCTGCTAATCATTCTCTCAATTATGTTTAAATAATCTATGGATATTATTCCCATCACTTGAAATTATTCTTCATCGCTATTCCCATCACTTGAAATTATTCTTCATCATTTTCTTTCTTCTCGTCTCGCCAATGAATCTTCCAATTTCGCCCCTTAATGTGGAAATTTACAGCGTCGAAAATTTTTAATTAAATGACATATTTAATCACTGCTAATCATTGACATACGTAAAAATAATTAATGGATATTATTCCCATCAATCAAAATTCCTCATCGCTCAATTCTTCTCGTTCTTAGGATCGAAATTTTTGAACGAGACTGAAAAATGATATTGAAAATATCGTAAAGCTCCGTTACGATTTCAAAAGCGCAATTTTAGCTTCCACGATGACGAAATTTTTGTTTTTGTCATTGTTGTTCTTTTCAGCACGACATTTTCAGTCGACCCGGACACTCACATTGACAGCCTCGAGCAGGCCGAGTTCATCGTACTCGAGGGTACCAGCAAGTGGTCGTGCAAGATCGCCATCACAGGTGACCGTCTATAATACACGCATAACTCTGACTATACAGGGTATTGAGCAACTAGATAACCTGACTAGGTTCACCGTGTAGAGCGCGCCAAGACGAAAAATTAGCTTTTTTAAAAACTGTTATACGGCCAAAATTGGCTTAGTTATTCATGTTTAAAGCTGACCAATTACGGCTCGAATCTCGGAGCAATGCTACTGGTGAGCCGCGTGGTGGGGGTAACGGTGGGCGAGACGGAAGAAACCCCCACCAGCGGCATTTTTCCTAGATTCTAGCCGTCATTGGTAAACTTTAAAAACATTAATAACTAAGCCAATTTTGATCGTACAAAATTTTTTAAAAAAGCTAATTTTTTGTCTTGGCGCGCTCTACACGGCGAACCTAGTCAGGTTATCTAGTTGCTCAACATCCTGTATACAGCATAGAGAAACAAATATTGATGCGACTGATGAAAGTTCGAAATTTTTTTTTTTTAACCATCATTCGTTAGAGAATCACGAATAACATTTCTCTCTCTCTCTCTCTATTTCTCTCGACCACAATTTCACCCTCACGTTTATCTCTCACAATCTCTCTTTTACTATTAACTCTGCAAAGGTTGAACAAAAATATTTCTCTCACTAAGAAAAGCTCAACAATTAGATATAGCGAGAAATGTTTATCTTCCCCCGTTCGATGATAAGACAGGGGTTAATTGAAGATAAACGAAAGCTTAATTAACACACGCTCCACATACTCGTACATAATTGGAAAAGACATCTTCCGGTGGAAAAAAAACGGTAGAACCAAAGTAAAAAAAAACAGCAACACGTTAGGTAAGAAGAAAAAAAGCGTATCACGACCCGAACGTGAACAACGAGATTTTTCGTTTTCAATTAAAACACTCGGGACGATAAGCAAGGGTTGAAACAGAGCACCGAACGAGCTGATTTATTCGCGCATTGCGCAAGCTCGTTTCTATTCCGTGAATAACGCATATATGGGCTGTTCCACGTGAAAAATTTTCCTTCGAATTTTTTTTTTCATCGGTGAAGAGTAATTTCGAGATATAAATAAAATAGAGAATTGTGCTTTGGATTGTCATTGACTAAAATCAAATTATTTATTGGAAAATCGGAAAAATTTAGTGGAAAAATCGGCTGACTCTGCCTGAAATATCCCATATGAATAAAGTAGGTACAGAATCGTAACCGGACGAGGGTCAGACGAAAACGAGACGCATATATATTTATTCAACGAGGTCATACCGTACGATCGCATTCTCGTGGGAATTTAGCTCAATGTACGAATGTATTTCGCCCTGAAAAGGGAAAAAGGCTCAACCCGCACAACCCTCCGCGTTAAATCGTGCTCTTTTACGCCATTCACTTTTTTCACAAGTCGATATATATCGTGCAAGGGGGTGAGTTATTCTCCACGGATCTTCAGCCCCGCACTTTTTTTCCATCGGCCTGCCTAATGATTTTTCTATTTTCCGAGCCCTCTGTGCCAGTCAAAAAAATATCCTTCCCGAAGGTATCGTCGATTTTTCCTCAATTTCCTCAAATAAAAAAATTCTTGAATGACAGCAGTTAAAATAAAATAAAAATAACAACCCTATCAGCATAAAGGAAATTTCATGGTGGTTGATAAAATGAAAATTCAAATTTTTTCCGACACTCTTGGCCGAGGGACTTTTCCACAATGTTCTGGAAAAACAAATATCGATGCAAAACGTTGAGTTTGGAAAATTTTTAATAATCCCAAATTTTTTTCGAGTGATGCTACAAAAAATCGTTCAATGTTAAAAGGGGATGATAAAAATTGCCTCAATTCGTGGAAAATGGCTCATACAAACATATACATGTGTACATAATCGTCTCGGTGGGAAAAGCTCCGGACGAAAATGCAAAACCACCCTCTAGCCGCGAAATAGAGGGAGAGAAAGGTATCTCGCCTTTTTCTCTCTCGTTTGCTTTCTCTCTCTCTCTCTTTGGTGTATATAACTTTCTATGCGAGTGCGTCCGGAGATCGATAGTTCAACGTACAGGCAAGTGCAGCGCCATCGTTGTGTGCGGCACAGCAGAGAGTCTCGTGTCTACTGCACACTTTCCCTCGCGCAACAACCCTCGAGTACCCTATTCTCGATTTTCCCTCTCCCCCTTTCCTTTCCCTCCCCCCCTCCCTCCCTTTTTCTCACGCTCCTTGCCTTCTCTCTCTCGCGCTCTCTCTCTCTCCCTCTCTCTTTCTTCTCTCTCTGCTCACCTTTTCCCTATTCTACCCCTTTTATATTCGACCCTCCGGCTAAACCCATTACAACGTTTCTTCTTTATAATCTCCCCGCGATGCTCTCGAACTCGCGCTCCATATACTCGGTGCAGATAGAGAAAAGATAAGAGCGCGCGAGAGAGAGAGAGAGGGGAGGATGTCTCGATATAACAACCCCTATATGGTTCCTCGATATAACAACCCCGTCTGGAATTCTGTACAGTATCTATCGTCTGCGTTACTTATGAGAAAGGTATTTACGTTGAGCTCGGAAATTGGAATACATAAAGATTTGTAGGTACAAAAATTGAAAAAAAAAACTACCCCCTTTGACTTTTTTGAAATTTTTCCATACCAAAAAATCTCATGCTGTGATTTTGCGTTAAATTTGAATTCTAAATTTTTTTTCAACCGTCTCTAAGAACAATTTGTGTATTTTAAATAATTAAATGAAGGGGTGGCCATTTTTCTGTGTCT
Organism: Alloplasta piceator; assembly: GCA_946863875.1. NCBI lineage: Eukaryota > Metazoa > Arthropoda > Insecta > Hymenoptera > Ichneumonidae > Alloplasta > Alloplasta piceator. The sequence goes on along the minus strand of OX333076.1, from coordinate 2,279,425 downwards.
GCAAAAATTCAGAATGTTCTATTGATTGTTTTTATAACGTTCCAGTTATTATTGTTTATACAACAAAAATAATGCAAAAATTTATTATATTTGTCATACTTTTAACAGCGGGTATTGTTCCGATTATTTTGCATCCAGATAGAATGGGAGTATTATTTATCTGCTGAAATAAAAGCCAAATGCACTTTTGGTGCATCCCCCCGTGCACTTGAATGGTAAACAAAGCTTTGAATTTTTGTTTTGTCCGAGATCAGAGCCAATTTAATCAGCTACGGGAAACGAGTATCGGATATCGTCGAAATTTTTTTTTCTCTTCCAAAATTCGATTCTTGAATAAAATAATTTATCTTAAGGGGAGTTTGCGAAAAATAAATGTGCGCCAGGTAGAAATATCCCAGACTTTCGGTTTTTCACTAAGGAGAGAACGAACGAAGATCGATAAACGAGAATGAAAAGAAGGATATGTATATAGTTGGAGGGCAGACAAAGTGTTGCCCGCGCCCTAGGGCAACAAGGGGTTTGCTCTTTCGTTGAGAAAACAACAACAAAAAAACCCTTAGAAAAGGCTTGGTCGACGCGAAAATGGTTTATACTGCTCCGGGCTGCATTTAAATTACCCATTAAAATGTCTCGAAACTGTTTTATTCCTTTTCCCAATCAACGACGCCGATTGCTCAACGATAAATTCTCGAACAACGTCTTGGAGTCATTTTTCCTCGATTCAACGAACGGATGATGGAAAAACACGACAAAAATTAAATTCGCGAAAGTTTAGAATCCCTTATGCGATTCGAAAATCCGTGAGAAAGATTAAGACGAATTCTTGGGATTCTCACACGAGTAAAAAAGCTCTCAAATTCGCGGGAAAATTAAGCAGAGACTCACTGAACATTGGGCAAAAATAAAAAGGGAGGCCCCGAAATTTTCGGAGAATGGCAGTTGGCGCCATTTCCGTTTCCGCTGTATTTGATCAAATCTCTTGATTCGCCGAGCGCGAGAATTAAAGTGGCTATATGGAAAGTTAACGAAAGCTTTTGGTCACGGTGAATGTGAGAAACGAGCGGTAGAGTCAGCTGCAAGGTTAACGCGAGCAGGGATGTGAAAAAGCTCTTATACAGGTTCACTGCATATAAACGTATATACATACAAAATCGTATATAGTCGTATATATATCTGAAAAAATGTACCGAATGCGTATAAAATCAAGAACGTTCTCGGAGGTCGTATTTTTAAAGCTCGAACGATCCTGCCAACATGAGGGAACGTCGAGCCATAAAATACAGACGGGGAAACGAAAAAGCTCTTCTGATTGCACGGTCAAGTGTCAATCACGTTTTTGAATTGAAGAAAAAAATCGATCGCGAAAAAAAATGAACGATAACACGCAGATTTAAATTGTAATCGATTCATCAAGCTCCCTCTCTCTCATTCGAGCTTTTTCGACGTTGTTGGAAACGACGGCTACCCGATTCGCAAACTCGGCGATATCTTGATACATCATGCAGTCAACTCTAAACTCGATTGCCCTCTCGTACACGCACACGCGAGTCGTCGAAAACCGATTAAAAAACGAGAAAAAAAAGCTCAACAATTCAATCACACCGGAGACAAAATAGAGCAGCGATTTACGATTTTTTTTCCATTTTTTAGTAAAAAAAAAACGCTAGAATATTTTTTTAGAATTTTTAATTATTTTAGAATATTTTTTTATATTTTTAGGATTTTTTTCTTTATTTTATTTATTTATTTGTAGAATTTTTTATTTTTTTAGAATATTTTTTTCAACATCTACATTTAATTTTCACTTTTTAGTGTGAAAAAAATTTGAAAAAATTTGAAAAAAAAAAAAATATACAGAGGCTGCGAATAAATACGAACAAACGTACATGTTTTTTTTAACGAACCTCTCGCGAAGATTTGATTGATTAATTGATTAATTGATCTTTTATTATATTGATGTATAAGTAGTGACTGACAATTTCGAGAATCACGATTTTATTCTGATCTAACAACGAGGAGACTTTGGTAACGAGCAGAAAATAGATTTCCGATATCTCCGACTGTAATAATGACAATATTAACGAAAAAAATCGTAGCATGAGCATGATTCGTACTCTGTCCGTCTATTTTTTCCCTCACTACTTGGTATTATACGATGTATGATACCTCGATCGTGGCACGCATCAAGCACATCACAAAATTCATCTGTGTTGTTATTTACATGAAAAACAAAAATTCTTAGACGTTGTGTGTGATAAGTAAAATTAAGCGTTAATAAATATATATCTATATATATATATATATATATGTTTCGACAACACCGCCGAGCTTTTGCACGCTTACGAAATGGCTGTCACATAGACACACCGAATACCAATCAATAAATTATGTCGTATCATTTGAGTCGTGTAGTGTGAAAAAACGTATGGAAAATTGAGCAAACTTATTTTTTTTCTGCCGTACATTTTCTTGAACGAAAGAACGAGAGAATAAAAGTCTGACCTAAAACGGGCATTTCTACTGATTCAATTTCTCGTTAGAGTTAACTGGAATTAAGCTTAACGAGCGCGAGCTCGCTGATTAAATTCTCGCCTCAATTTTCCTCATGTTCAACAAAAATGAATTCCACGTACAAAAATACACATAAAATTTCAAAAATACGAAATTTTCAATCGCCAAAGCATCGTAGAATGACGAAAATTAGAGCCATTTGATGGATCAACCGTGTCTGACTATTCGCGGCTCAATTCACTGAGAATTTAATTATGTCTGACCGAAGCCAGTCTTCACTACTGAATTTCTCGTTTCACTGCTAAAATTCGTCTTTATGTGCAACTATCTCGACTTAATTTTCGTCAAAGCTGACGAGCGTAAGATTGGGAATAAAATTACATCGACAATCGAGTCTAACCTCAAACCTCACATTTCACAAGAATAAGTTCCAAGAACAAAAAGACAAATTTCAAGAACACAAAACTTTCAATCGTTGAAACGCCGTAGAATGACGAAAATTAGATGAATTTCAAGGATTAACCATGGCTGACTATTCGTGGCTCACTTCACTGAAAATTCATCAATGTCTGACCAAAGTCGGTCTCCACTACTTAATTTTTCGTTTTACTGCTAAAATTCTACTTGGAGTGCAACTTTATGACTGTATTGACTTAATTTTCGTCAAAGCTAATGAGCGTAAGATTGGCAATGAAATTACAACGACACTCGAGGCACGAGGAACATTACAAAATTAAGTCTCGTGGTAAGAGGCAAGGGTTTCAAGGATATTTGATCGTTGATTGGATTAACGTTTCGTACGGAAAATACCGGAAATGCAGCTTGATCCGGAGCTCGGGAAAATGCAGTAACAGCCTGTAGTACTTGCTCGGATGACCGGCAGTAAAAGTTTTACAACAGATACGTGGAAGGATAGGTCGACACTGGCGAGCTGGACCCAGTTGCGAAACTCCGTAATTCCCCATTTGGTAGTTACGTTCGAGAGACTCGGCGAGTAAAAAGTCGAAATAAATGCAAACCACAGAACGAGGGAGGGATTAACTCTGGAAAGCATAAAATTCGAATTAACTGACGCGAGACTTTTTGTCATTCAATTTCACATTACAGCTGCTCGCGATTACAACGTTCGGCTTTTAACTTAAAAACCGCGATTGGATCACACTTAATGCAATCGATATTCGATGTAAAATATCCTTTGAAACCTTGCTCAAACTTCCACACGACGAAAATTACCACAATTTTGAAAAAAATTATTTACAATGAATTCGAAAAAATAATTGTGGATAATTAATCAAAAATATTTATTCACTGTAGTCGAATAATTTTTGTGAAATTATTTTATCGCAAAATCATTTCAAATTGTTTATTCGAGTCTTGCTCGATCATTTGAAAAGAGCAACAAAATTTTTTTTGGGTTTTTTTTTAAATTTAGGCATTGGTAGTGATTTTTCAATGAAACGAGATATTAATTGTGAATATTTTTCTGGCATTCAACGAAATCCTCAGTCATCTGCGCCCAAGGACTCATCGCCAAGGATAAAAGTGGTACTTCGGATCCATACGTGACAGTTCAGGTTGGCAAAGTCAAGAAACGCACGAGAACAATGCCTCAAGAGCTCAATCCAGTGTGGCACGAGAAGTTTTACTTGTGAGTAGAAAAAAAAACAAAACGACATGGTCGAAAAATTTTGAGTCCAAAAAATATTACACAAAAATAAGAGTCAATATTCTTGACTTGTATTTTGTTATTTTGAATCTCAGTCCCAAAATATATTTTTTTCGATCACAAAAAAATATTTAAAGATCGCTCTGTGCGTTTTAATATCGTCATTTTTGCGCGAAATCACTTTTTCAATTTTATTTTTGCTCTTCGCCTCATTTCACCATATTTTTCATCTGGAATTTTGAGTCCAAAAAATATTACACAAAAATAAGAATCAATATTCTTGACCTTTATTTTTTTATTGTCCAAAAACCTTTATTTTGTTATTGTCCAAAAAATATTACACCAAAATGAGAGTCAATACTCTTGACTTTTATTTCGTTATTTTGAATCTCAGTCCCAAAATATATTTTTTTCGATCACAAAAAAATATTTAAAGATCGCTCTGTGCGTTTTAAAATCATCATTTTTGCGCGAAATCATTTTTTCAATTATATTTTTGCTCTTCGTCTTATTTCACCATATTTTTATGTGGATTTTTTTTTAAATCCAATTAGGAGAGGTAATTATTGATATTTTGTTTCGTGTAATTAATTTTACTCCAGTGAATGTCACAATTCATCGGATCGCATAAAAGTGCGAGTATGGGACGAGGACAACGATCTAAAGTCGAAGCTTCGTCAAAAATTGACGAGGGAGAGCGACGATTTTCTCGGTCAGACGATAATCGAAGTTCGAACGTTGAGCGGCGAAATGGACGTTTGGTATAATCTGGAAAAGAGGACTGACAAGAGCGCGGTATCGGGTGCAATTAGGCTGCACATTAGCGTCGAGATAAAGGGAGAGGAAAAAGTTGCGCCTTATCACGTTCAATACACGTGCCTTCACGAGAATCTCTTTCACAGTCTGTGCGAGGGCAACGGGGGTATGGTTACGTTGCCCCAGGCGAAGGGCGACGATGCCTGGAAAGTTTACTTCGATCCACCGGGCGAGGAACTCGTCGACGAGTTTGCAATGCGTTACGGCATCGAGAGCATTTATCAGGCCATGACGTAAGCATTAACAAATTTTTTTTAAATGGCCTGTTAAATAATTATTCTGGAAAATATTTTATTTTTCATCTTACTTCGACTTACACTCTAAAGAAATGTTTTTTCATCATGAGGTTTTGTTTCCAATTTTGTTTTCTTATATATATTTGTTATATTATATAATAATATATGAGGCATTCCACGCCATTTCGATCAACATCTTGCCTCGATCATTCCGATTTTCCTCTAAATTTTTTATATAAAAAAACACATTGAAATGCATTATCCCAAATTTTTTCAGAATTTTTTGGCCACACGTTTTTTGGATTTTTTTTCGAAAAAAAATGACAACTTTATAAATCCTGAACAAAATTCAGAAAAATCGAATAAAATACAACAACATTTTTGTGCTTCGATCCAAAATGGAGATTTTAAGGATGTTGAGTCCCAAATCGCAAATGATGAGAAAATTCTGAAAATTTGGTATGTTTTTGGATGAATTATTTAAGAGGTCGTGTAAAAATTTCACGACGATTAGGAAGCTCGTTATCGAACAATTAATATTAACAAATTAAATAAAATTAAATGTAGTCTTATGAAAACTGATATAACTTTGTGATAAGTTTTTTTTTTGACCTCTCAATTTTTTAATATGTACACTAAATTGAAAGCAACGGAAACAAAACAAAGTTTATTGATAAATATTTTTTTCATTTGTTTAAAAAAATGTTCTTATCAAAATGTTAATATTTTAATAACGAGCTTCCTAATCGTCGAGAAATTTTTACACGACCTCTTAAATACTTCATACAAAAACATACCAAATTTTCAGAATTTTCACATCGTTTTTTATTTTAACCCTTAAGGAGGTTGAAGATGATAGAATTCTGAAAATTTAATATGTTCTTACATGAAGTATTCAGGAGGTTGTGTAAAAATTTCACGACGATTAAGAATTGCTATTTATTGAACAATTAACATTGAAAGATTTCATAGGGACTCAACATCTTTAATACTCTGTAAGTAAAATTCAAAAAATTGCGAAAAAAAATGATACTCATAGAGTATTAAAATCTCCACCTTGGAACAAATGCCAAAAATTTTGTTATATTTCATTAGATCATTCTGAATTTTTTAAAATTTAACGAAGGGGTCCCTTTTAAAAAAAAAATCCAAAGCACGTGAGACTAAAAAATTCTGAAATAATTTGGAAATTTTTTTTTCCGCGTGTTTTTTTATATAAAAAATTTAGAGGAAAATCGAAATCATCAAGGCAACATTTTGATCGGAATGTCTTGGAATGACACGACAAAATCTTGTCTTAAAGATTTCGATTTTCCTCTTCATTTTTTATATAGAAGAACACATTGAAAAAAAAATTCCCGAATTTTTCCAGAATATTTTGGTCACGCGTTCTTTGGATTTTTTTTTTTAAAGGACCCCTTAGTAAAATATAAAAAAATTCAAAATAATCTAATCTCTTTGGGCTTTGTTCCAAAATGGAGATTTTAATACTCTATGAGTAAAATTTTTTTTTCAATCTTTTGAATTTTGCTCATAGAGTATAAAAATCTCCATTTTGGAACGAAGCCCAAAAAATTTGTTATATTTTATTAGATTTTTCTGAATTTTTTCAGATTTTACAAAGGGGTCCTTTTTTCAAAGAAAAAAAATAAGATCCGAAAAACGCGTTGCCAACAAATTCTGAAAAAATTAGGGAAAATGTATTTCAATGTGTTTTTTTTTATAAAAAAATTAGGGAAAAATGAGAGTGATCGAGGCAAGATGTTGATCGAAATGGCGTGGAATGCCTTATATATTATATAAAAAATGGAAATATCATGAATAAAATGGGAAAAAATATTTTTGAAGAGGATGTATGGAAAAATAAATTTTATTTTTTTCTTCAAGGCACTTTCACTGCCTCTCGACAAAGTACCTGTGTCCAGGTGTACCGGCGGTAATGTCGACCCTTTTGGCTAATATAAACGCTTACTATGCTCACACGACAGCGAGTTCGGCGGTCTCGGCGAGTGATAGATTCGCGGCGAGCAACTTTGGGGTAAGTTTTCACCCTCTAAACAACGTTTCTCAACGTTTCTCGAACGTTTCTCGGATGTTGAGAAATGCGGCGAAACGTCGCACTTTAAGAGAGTGCCCACAAGGGAAAATGAGAAAACTGATATTATATGGGGCATTTAATGCTAGATTATTCCTTACCATAATTTAAATTCACAACATTGCAAATAAAACGTCAACGTTCGTGTTGAAATTATAATATTTAAGATGAAGCCAAGTTAATTTTTTTTTTTTATTTTTTTTTTCGAAAATTTATAACAATTATTTAATTTTTAAGATAATCCCTGGTAGGTTTGTGCTCTGCTTGAGAGAATATATTAGTATAAGGCCTTGAATGATTGAATTGAGAAAAAAAATTTCGCATTTTCGCGACAATTAAATCCATTTACTAAAATGGCCGTCATTATTTTTGTAAATCGAATTTTGAATTCGATTTAAGCTCATTCTGTTTCTGATCGCTGAAGCTTCAAAATGCCGCTTGGATCATTCCATCCCGATCGTTTTTCGATTTTTGACAGATTGTTAAAGTGGGACCATCGATTTTCACAAATTTTTGAAGGCACCCCTTTCTGTTTTTTTCCGCGATTTTCAAACTTCTACGTAAAAAAATCTATCCCAATGCAAGAACCGACATTTCCTGAGGTTAGTGATTCTGAAATCAATCGAGCTGAAGTAAAGTTATGAGCACTCGAAATTTCGCTATTTTGAGGTTTCTGAAAATGTGGCCATAATTGAGCGGCAACATTTTTTTTTTGCTTCAACATTTCGAACCGATAATTTGATGGGAAATTTATCGCTGATTACGAATACGTAAATTTTTCATCGAAAAAAAATTTATTCGCGAGAAAAGGCGAAAAAAAAAGTTTAAATCGAGTTTTTGATCTAATATGGAATAAGTTCAAAAAATTCTTCCTTCACGATCTCAATTTTAGAAAATTCCGGAATGCTCTTTTATTATTATTCTTCAAAAAAAAAAATTCATTTTTCATATAACCTTTTTCGAGGGGGTTATAAAAAATATAGTTGCCGTAAAATTCACGTGGAATTCGCCATGCAAAGTGCATAACTTTCGAAAAGCTTTCGGAGAAAGGACGGAGAATTGGAGAAATGCACGTGCAATTTCCCGAGTCTCAAGGGTCCATTTGTTATTCTGTTTCCCCAAAGGTTTACCCCCCCCCCCCCCCCCCGTCTCTGCAGCGGCATATACCATTGTAATACCGCAGTGCGTGGACAGAATCATCCCCCTTATTCGAAAGCTCGAATTTCCCAACCCTATCAATTTCGGCCATCGAGCCAAAATTCAACAATTTTGATAGCCTTGACGAAGGCAACTCTCACAGTTTTCCAAAAGGCGAAAAATGTTCCCACGTCAAATGAAATAAGCCGTGGAAAAATTCGAAAATGTTAATTTGATTTTAAATCAATATTTCGATGATTCGAATGATTTTTTATTTGCCAAACGTCTTCAATGATTATTCATCGAATAATCAAATTTATACCGAATGTTTTCAATTCAAATTCATTGCTTGGCTCTTGACTCGCGATTTTTCCTTCTTTCATTTGCCTCATTCGAGCTGGAAAAATCTTTTCACGTTACACCTCGAGAAAGATGAATGAGCAAAGGTCCCCTACAGGGAAATTTCTTCTTGAACGAGAAATGGCACTTGGTGGCACTTTTTCATTCCCGCGAAAGCTTGTTTTTCATTACTTTTTTTTCGCTTTTCACGTGTTAGAAAATATATTCGATATAACACCGATAGGTCTCTCGTGGATTTACGACCTTCCGTGTAAAAAAACGAGCTTTTATGCGTATCCATCAACGAGGAAGAAAAAAATAGGCGTGTCATCGGACAAATGGCCGCTCATACGTGTAATCTTTGAAAAAGAAAATCGCGCTAATCTGCATATGAGGCATTCCATGCCATTTCGAACAGTCAAAAAGTGCTCCACTCTCAAAATAATTGACATTTTGTCAAATTATTCAATTATATGAAAAAAAGTACTGTACATTTTTTCATAATTTTTGGATCGCATGTTTTGGAGTTTTTCAAAATTACAAAATTTTCTAAGTACCGTTATATCTTGAAAGCATACGATTGAACAGAAAAATTTTACAAAAAAGTTGCAGTTTCCCATGAACTTTGTGAACAAATTTTGGTTAGAATTTTTCGAGTTTAGAAAATGACCATTTTCATCAAAAATATAGGAAAATAATTTTTTTCGGTCGGTATGTCACTTTCGATTTATGTCGAAAAATTCAAGAAAATACTCTGGAGTGTGTGCAATAGACACGTATTTTTTTATTGATGGTTCGATTACTTGTTCCAAAACTATGCTTTGTTTTATTAATAACATTATTTTTTTTAGAAAAATCAATTATTATGGAAAATCATTCTCTCCCAAATTGTTTATCTCAAATTTTTTGATAAAAGAACATCTACAATAATAATATTAATGTTTTTGAGCTTATTGGAGCAAAAACAAAAAAAAATATTATTAATAAAACAAAGCAGAGCTTTGGAACTAATCGAGCGATCTAAAAAAAAATACGTGTCTGTTGTACACACTTCAGAGTATTTTCTGGAATTTTTTGACATAAATCGAAAGTAACATACTGACCGAAAAAAATTATTTTCGTATATTTTTTATGAAAATGGTCATTTTTTTAATTCAAAAAATTGAAAAAAAAATTTCTTACCAAGTTTATGTAAAACAGCAACTTTTTTTGTCTGAAACATTTTTCTGTTCAATCGTATACTTTCAAGAAATAACGGTACTTGGAACATGTTGAAATTTTGAAAAACTCACAAAAATGAGATAAAAAAATTTTGAAAGAATTTACACTACTCTTTTTCATATAATTAAATAATTTGACAAAATTTCGATTTTTTTGAGAGTGGACAACTTCTTGACCGTTCGAAATGGCATGGAATGCCTCATATATTTAGATGGAGGAGAAAAATCATAAAAAAAAGCTCTCCGAAAAGAGGCCAACAGTTTAAAGAAGAATGGAAATATTTAAAAAAATATATTATTAAGAAGATGCTAAAATGCTCATTAAAATGTAAAACGTTAAAATGTTTAAATTTAAAAATGTTAAACAATTTATTCAGCTCGATGATGAAAAATAATGCAATTTAACGAATGCTTTGATTATAGAAAGAAAAATTCGTAAAGCTTCTAGATCAGTTGCACAATTCACTGAGGATCGATATGTCGATGTATCGCAACAATTTCCCAGCTTCGAGTCAAGAGAAATTAATGGATCTCAAGAGCACGGTTGATCTATTGACGAGCATAACGTTCTTCAGGATGAAGGTCCAAGAATTGTCGAGTCCACCGAGAGCAAGCACGGTCGTCAAAGAATGCGTGAAAAATTGTCTACGTTCGACTTACCAATTTCTCTTCGAGCACTGTTACGATCTTTACAATCGTGAATTCCAAGTTGACCCGAACGAGGTGAAGAGAGATCCGGAGGATCACGGTCCACGTTTGGACTCGTTGGACTTCTGGCACAAGCTCATTGCTCTCATAGTTTCGGTGATCGAGGAAGATCGCAATAGTTACGCGCCTGTGCTCAATCAATTTCCCCAGGAATTGAATATCGGACAATTGTCGGCCGAGACATTGTGGTCATTGTTCGCCGTCGACATGAAATACGCCCTTGACGAGCACGAACAGCACAGACTTTGCAAATCATCGGCCTACATGAATCTACACTTCACGGTCAAATGGTTACACGCTAAATTCGTTAAGGACGTTCCGGCTTACAAAAATTCCGTACCCGAATATCCGGCTTGGTTCGAGCCATTCGTTATGCAATGGCTCAATGAGAACGACGATGTTTCACTCGAATATCTTCACGGTGCCTTCAACAGAGACATGAAGGACGAGGTGAGTTCTTGTTTCATTTTTTTACGTCGAAAAAATTTGTTCCAAAACTTTTTCTCGTCTAAAATGTCTTTAAAATAAAAAATATAATATTCAGGAAAAATTGAGAACAGAAGAAATATTTCAATGTCATTTGCATGTCAAGTAAAGGTCAACAATTTTGGATTTGGGTTTAATTAGTTATATTTTAACTTAGTTAGTAGGTTAATTAGAAAAACCTATACTCTAGACTGTGCGCATTCTCTTCGTAATCGTTGAAGCTTCAAAACGCCGTTTTGTAAGGCATTTTCTAAAGCATACATTCCCTTTTCATTTTTACAATAAAACACCTAGGAAATTAGATAACGAAGAAATTGACGCCTGAAAGAAGTTTGTACGATCAAAAACACGAGAGTTTCGGCTGTTCCGAAATCTATTCTCTGCGCGACCCCTTACGGATTTCGAAAAAAATAAAACTATAAAAAAGTAACTTGAGAGAATGAAAACAAAGAAAATGACGTCTGAAAGAAGTCTGTATGATGAAAAACACGGGAGTTATGACTGTTCCAAAATTCATTCTCTGCGCACCCCCTTAAGGATTTTGAAAAAAAAATAAAACCTCCAAAAAGTAATTTGAGAATTTGACAACGAAGAAAATGACGCCTGAAAAAAGTCTGTGTGATGAAAAACACGGGAGTTATGAATGTTCCAAAATTCATTCTCTGCGCAGCCCCTAAAGGATTTCGAAAAAAAAATAAAACCTCAAAAAAGTAACTTGAGAATTTGACAACGAAGAAAATGACGCCTGAAAGAAGTCTGTATGATGAAAAACACGGGAGTTACGGCTGTTCCAATATTTATTCTCTGCGCACCCCCTTAAGAGTTGCGAAAAAAATAAAACTAAAAAAAAGTAACTTGAGAGTTTGAAAACAAAGAAAATGACACCTGAAAGAAGTCTGTATGATAAAAAACACGGGAGTTATGACTTATCCAAAATTTATTCTCTTCTCACCCCCTTAAGGATTTCGAAAAAAAAATAAAACCTCAAAAAAGTAACTTGAGAATTTGACAACGAACAAAATGACGCCTGAAAGAAGTCTGTATGATCAAAAACACGGGAGTTATGGCTTGTTCATTATCTCATTCTTTTTTATCGCACTTGTCGCTCCCCTATGAGGGAATTCCCCCGTGACGTCAGTACATAGAATTTCTTGGAAGCTCGGTGGAATATACGGCGGAATTTTTTCCGAGAATATAATCGTGACCACGTCTCGAGCACGGTCCGTCTCGAACAGCTGTTCGACAACAGCTGCTGACCCACTGACCTACATAACGAAAGTTAGGTCTTATTTCGACAGAGCGCGCCACGATGCAGTGCAGTGTATTGCCTTACCGGCAGTCCCCATAACTTCGATCTTCCTATCGACTCGATCGTGCGCGCACCGGCGCGAGTATTCCTTCCCGGTGCGCACGCTCACGCACACGCCACACATGCTCCCACTGCTCCCAGCTCCACGCTGCTCGAACAGCTGACGCCGGCTGCGTCGTCTCGGTCGTCTCGGACCCGTGTTCGACAAGTTTAAACGTGTTTTTCGACTCATTATTTTCCGATATTACCTGTTTTTCAGTGCTCTAATTAACTATGTGACATTGAACAAACCAGTTATCGAAAATCGCGACAATAAGCGTCTTTCTGAAAATTTTGCCTACACAGTGGGGATAGCAGTGACGCGTCTCGCGCCTTTTCTTCGTGAATTTCTTCGATTCTTGGCATATTTTTAAAGTTCAAAGTTTACTTTATAGCAGAGTGCAATTATCTTGTACCTTTTCTTCAAATTCTTGAAAGTACGGAGTAGAAAAATCAGATACAAAAACTCATTTCTAGAGGTTAGAAGCCCGCAAAAGGTTCATTTGGAAGAAACTTAAAATTTGCAAAATCTACAATTCTTAACGATAAAAAAGTCATTGTTTTTTCTTCTATTTTTCCACAGTTCCAGCAAAGTAGCGAACACGCCCTGTTCAGTGTCTCCGTCGTCGACGTATTTACCCAATTGACGCAATGTTTCGAGGTCGTCTCGAAGCTCGAGTGTCCGGATCCGGAAATATGGAAGAGATACATGAAGAGGTTCGCCAAGACGATATCGAAGGTTCTGCTGTCTTACGCGGACATCGTGAAGAGAGAATTTCCAGCCCATCTCAAGGATGAGAGAATCGTGAGTGACGAAAGATGAATTGAAAAATTAACGACAGAGGAAAAGGAGAGAAACGAAATTTTAACTCTTAACTCTGTTTCAGGCCTGCATTTTGATGAACAATATTCAACAACTTCGCGTACAATTGGAGAGAATGTTCGAGTCGATGGGAGGCGATAAACTCGAGGAGGACGCCGCGACGATTCTCAAAGGATTGCAGGGACAATTGAACAGCGCCCTCGACGATCTTGCAATTATATTCGCGATAAGCCTCGAGCCAACGATAACGGAATCGGTCAGAGAACTCGGTGATCTCTTGATGGCGATCAAAGGTGGCGGTCAGGTCGGCGCTTCTCAGCCGACTCAGGCAAATGAAATTGGCAGTGCCGCTATTGTCGTCTTGAGGCCGTTGATGGATTTGTTAGACGGCAGTTTGTCGCGTTATGCTCATACTTGCGAGAAAACTGTATTCAAGAGGCTCCTCAAGGAACTCTGGAAAATCGTCATGAGAATATTGGAGAAAACTGTCGTACTGCCTCCGATGACGGACAAAACTGTAAGACTGCGAATATCTATTATTTTTTTCATTCCAGAATCTCAAAGAAATCAGTGATGCATTTTTTTAAAAGCTTTTATTTAGTTTCACCTGTCCCAGTGTCTGTCTGTAATCAAATCTTGGAAGTTAAATTTGATCCACTTCCCGGTTTCCAATTGAGATAAATTTGGCATGCATATGTAAATCGGATGACAATGCAATATTATCACAAAAAATTTGCAAATTTTTCACAAAAAAAATTGTTTCGCAAAATTTTTAATACAAATTTGCTTGAAAATTGTTTTGCAACAAAAAATGTTTCGCATAATTTTTTGCAAAAAAAAATTTTGCAAAAATGTTTGCAAAAAAATTGCAAAAAATTTTGTTTACAAAATGGTTTAAGCAATTGATGTACAACATTTCTCTACGAAAATTTTGCGCAACAGTCTTTTTCCAAAAAGTTTGTTGAAAACATTTTTTTGCATACATTTTGCAGAAAAATGTTACAAATTAATAGTAAAAATGTTACAAAATAATTTTTGTGCATGAAATTTTGCGAAACATTTTTTTTTTGCAAAAAAATTATGCGAAACTAGTGATACATTACTAAACTATTTATTTAACATCATAAATACTAAAAAGTAAAAAATAAACAAACGAAGAAATTTTTTTTTTTAAACAAGCTTTTATTAGTTATTAATAAAAAAATAACTAAAAACTTAAAAATAAAGCTATTCCGATTGGAAATAAGTTTTCAAATAAAAGCGTGTTACATTTTAACAGCAAGGGAAAAAAGCGTGTGTAACACGCTTTTATTTGAAAACTTATTTCCAATCGGAATAGCTTTATTTTTAGGATTTTAATTATTTTTTATTAACAACTAATAAAAGCTTGTTTAATTTGTTTGTTTGTTTGTTTGTTTTTATTTTATTTTTATTTTTTTTAGTAAATTCGTTCCAAGATGAAGAATTATTTTTTTGGACGAAATTTGGGAAATTGCAAGAATGTCTCTCTTTTCAGATGATGTTCAAAAATTTGACGGACAACGCCAAAAATCTCGCTGCCAATGCTAAGATCGAGGACATGTCGAGGCTATTCAAGAATCACATGGCTGGAAAACCTGATGTGAAAAATGCCCTGAGTGGAGTTATGGTGAGACTGAAAGAAAAAAAAATTGACGTCCTTTGAGACTGACATTTTGCTGCAAAATTGTTTTTTTTTTTTTTTTCATTTGCAAATTACTTGTTTGAAAAATAGATTTTACAGAATTTGAAAAATTCAACAAAAATAAATCGTAAGAAAAATTTGCACAAGGCTGCGTCGTCCTTTTTTGCATTTACAAAAGTTCTTTCATGCAGAAGGAAAAATTGAGAAAATCTCTAAAAATTGAGGAAGAAAAAATTGAGAAAAGAATAAAAGGCTGAAAAAGCGAAGTGCAAATTTTAATTTGCACGCTCCTTGACTCTTCAAAAATAAAAAAGGATTCAAAAATTAAAATTAAAAAAATTTCTTCACTGAAAGTTAATTAAAGAAATGAAGAGTTATTAATTTTTAAAAATTGCAATTTCTTCCTAAATAAACAAAAAATGATTCTTTCCCGCCCTTCAGAATTTCATGATTTTCATCAGTGTCATAACGAAACAATTTTTGAAAAAAAAATTTATTTTTTCCTCACAGGACATATCGAAGGAGGTGGAGAAGAATCTTTCGCCGAAACAGTGCGCCGTTCTGGACGTTGCGCTCGACACGATAAAGTCATTCTTCCACGCTAATGGTATCGGCCTCAAAAAAGCTTTCCTCGAGAAATCACTCGAGCTTCAGAGTCTTCGTTACGCCCTTAGTCTTTACACGCAGACAACGGATACCCTGATCAAGACTTTTATCACGTCACAAGTCAATCAGAGTGAGTATTTGTCAAGAATTTTCCAAAATTAACAATAACAACCAATTCGTCAAAATTAAAAAAACAAGAACCCTGAAATTGCGAAAGGAGTTTCCTCAATAAACGGAAAAATAAATACAAACCGTTCGAAAATGGAAAAAAAAAATACTGAAAATCGACGAGTCCTCTGCGCATCTGAAAGGGCATTTTTAGCTTACGAAAAAGTCCCTAAGAATGTCAAAAAACGGTGCACAAAATATTTTACAAAGAAAAACCTGATATTCGTGGTTTTACGTTTTTTTTATTTTTATTTTTTTTTAATTTAACTGCGGATAATGATTATTATCGGGGATCTAGTGCCGCTGAACGATCCGTCAACGTTGCGTCAGCGTCAGCGCTCGATGAGCAGCGAGAGAGCCGACGAAGGGGAGGGAGCCGAGGGCATGGAGGGCCTCGAGGAGCCCCTGCGCCAGAGCAAGCCTCCTCTCCGTCAAGAGAGTCGACAAGGTACCAGAGACCATGCACTCTGAGACCGAAAGAAACTTAAAAAAAAAAAAGAGAGAGAATTCGCTTTCGTTTATATATTTTTTTTCACTCGAATAGGTCATAGTCGACGTTAGTTGGTACGTTTTGTTGCATTTGACCTTGAAAGTGTCTTTCAATTCGATCGTGCATTCGAGTTTTGTATCGCGATTATCAAAGTACTCGGCACTTTTAATGCCAGAATACTCAGTGCCGAAAGTACTTTGAATACCGAAGTACTCGATACAAAAAGTACATTGAATACTGAGTCCATTACCTGAGGAACTTTCAATACCAAAATATACGCGGTACTTGAAGTACTTTGAATACAAAAATACTCGTTGCCGGAATTACTTTGAATACAAAAATACTTGGTACTGGAAATACTTTGAATACCACAGTACAAAGTATTTGAAGTGCTCTGAATACCAAAGTACAAAGTATTTGACGTGCTTTGAATACCAATGCGCTCAAACTTGACGTACTTTGAATTCCAAAGTACTTGGTACTTGAAGTACTTTGAATACCGAAGTACTTTGAATATACGGAGATTCTTACTGCTAAAAGTACTTTTCGCTTGAAATATCTTTGAGTGTACTCTGAGTTACAGATTGCCCAAGTACCTTTTATACTTTGGCCGTGTTTCAAGTACCAAGATTTTGCTCCGTATTTTTTTGAACTCGTCGAATCGAAAGACAAAACGGAAATGTACTCGTTGAGCACATTGAATAGCTGAACTAGGTGCTGATAACGCTGCTGCGCTGTTCCTGTTGCTGCCTCTCTGCGAGCCTCTTGCTGACTGACAATATATCTCTCATAGATCATAAAACCATTTATATATATTTATATATATATTTACATATATATAAATATTATATATTAATATTGAACGACAATTTTATTTTTATATATATATATATATATATATATATATATGTCCCTCATCGTTCATGAATTCACATTTTTCACCAACACAAAACCATCGCCATATGTACACGCGAATATATTTACATCACTAACGATTTTTTTTCATTTGTTTATCGTTCACCAAGAGTAGATCAAAATCACCACGAGTAGTTTGAAATTAATTTCACGCGAAGACAAAATTTCACTGGGTAATTTTTTTGAAAAAATGCCACCACTTTTCACTTGGCAATTGAATATTTGATTGAACATTTTTTTCTTACCATTTTGAAATTTCAATTTTTTTCAGCGCACTTATTTGAACATGTCTCGATAATTATTGCTATGGGGAAGAAAATTCGGTATCATTTTTTTTTTTCAACCTCGCCTAAATTTTTTTTCAGGCAGAAAATGGTGAATGGGTTCATGAAAAAAGAAAACTCCAAACATCATACAGCATGTAGTTTTCGCTCTGAAATAATAGACAATGGTCTACGTAGAAAAATCCGTAGACGCGTAGTCGACCTCGAGCATAGGCGAATAGAATAAACGAGCGAAAATTAGAATTTGAATAAATGGTTGTTGAAAATAGTTTCTTTAGCTTTTCCTTATATTTCACGATTCACCATTAGGGTACGCCTTGGACTTTTAACGTGATCGGGAGGCAAAGAAAAAATATACCACTTTTTTTTATGGCTGCAAATTTTCTAGCTCTCATCTATTTTCCGATTAAAATCTTGAATTATGATTTTTTCAGACACCGTGGGAACCGAAGGAGGTTCGGTGGGTGAACTCAGCATTCAGGTCGATCTTTTCACTCATCCTGGCACCGGCGAACAAAAAGTTACGGTCAAGGGTGAGTTTTGTAAATTTTCTATTTCACAAGCCCCATTATTATGTTATATATAATATTTTTAGTTTTAAATACACTTTTAAGTATATTTAACAATTTTTTATTCGCGTAAAACCAGAATTGAACGTAATAATAAATAAAAATACTGCAAAGGTGCAATTTTCAATTAATTAACGATTAATAAATATCGATTAATCAATTAATCCCAAATGTCATTGATACATGTCAATTTGGATGAAAAACGTTATTCAAACAATTATTTTACAATCAAATGAAGTTAATTAAATGATATAGATTTAAATTAATATTTATACTTAAATGTAAATTAAATATTTTTTGCAAATTATTTTATATTAATTCTGACAATCAGACCCAACTTCTTCAGAAATATTTCCCATACTTAATATTTAAAAAAAATGTCGATAAAAATGTTCTTTCCAAATGTGAAAATATTTATCTTTTTTCAAAAATGTTTAGTGGTCGCTGCGAATGATCTCAAATGGGCGATCGCGACTGGAATGTTCAGGCCATTCGTCGAGGTCAATTTAATCGGACCTCATCTGGCCGAGAAGAAGAGAAAATTCGCCACGAAATCGAAGAGCAACAATTGGTCACCAAAATTCAACGAAACATTCCACTTGTACGTATCGAATTTTCGGTCTTTTTTTTGGTTCAACTTCAATCCAAGTAACGTTTTTTAAATATTATTTTCCCAACAGTATAATCGGCAACGAGCAACAGCAACTCGACTTTTTCGAGCTTCACATCTGCGTCAAGGATTATTGTTTCGCGCGGGAGGACAGACTCGTCGGCGTTGCTGTTTTGCAGCTCAAGGACATCGTCGAAGACGGCTCCTGCGCCACTTGGTTGTCGCTCGGCAAGAGGATCCAAATGGACGAGACGGGCTGGACGATACTGCGAATTTTGTCACAGAGAAACAACGACGAGGTCGCCAAGGAATTCGTGAAATTGAAGAGCGACATCAGGCAGGAGAATCCACTGCCAAATCCAACTTGAAACGATCAAGGATAATCGAGATAAAAACGAAGAAAAAAAAGAGGATGAAAATCGTGAAAAAGAAAAACTACGAAAAAAAAACACGAAAATGACCTTTGAGAGTCTGAAGCTTTGAAAGAGCCTTAAGAAACCAAAAGAGAGAGAGAAGTGAGGGAGGCGACAAAAGGGTTTGAGGTCAAACCGGAAGTTGCCGGGGAGACGTTGAAAAATGGGTTTAATTCAGGATGGAGCTTGATGAATCGAACGGGAATGAAGGGATGGGGCATCGAGGTCAAACCGGAAGTGGCGTGAGGTCCATCGAAATGTGAGGAAACCTCACAAGATGGCGCTCGACGCGACAGATACAAGATAACACAGGGGAGCGCGCTGAAACCGGAAGTTGCTAGGAAGGAACACGGATATATGGGAAAAAATCAAGATGGCGCTTGGCTAAACGAACGAAAGAAACGGATGGATCATGGCCAGACCGGAAGTGCGTCCCCGTTGATCCGAAAAAATCGAGAATTCAAAATGGAGAACGGAATTTCGACGATCCTTCTCACGTTGCCGGAAATGACATTCTCAAACGGATGAAATCCGATCGAGGCAATAATAACGACGTAAAATCGTGACGAGCAGTGAATTGAATTTTTTTTTCAGCCGAATCACACTCTAAGAGTGTCTAGAAAAAAATAAAACATGAAAAAAATGTGAATGGGTTCGTGATAGAGCCTATTGTCCAAGCACATAAAAAATCGTTAAAAAAAAACGGAGTTGAATGAAAAAACATTTTTTTTTCAATCCTGACAAAGGACCCAGCGAAACGATCGGAAAGTCCTGCCGATCGTTGTCGATCTTCTACGATATACGAGACATAAATTTAAAAAAAATAAATAAATAAACGAAAAACACAAAACGTCGATAAGTGAAATCCACGTGGGATTTTTTTATTTTTTTCGTTTTTCTCGAAAACAAAAAAACCTCCGCGCGACTGTAGATAAGGTGAATTTGTTGAAAGAAGGGAGTGATTTTTCTAAATACGAGTTTAAAGAGCGGAGTGAGAGAAAAAAAGAATATTAAGAAAAAACAAAAAATTTAAAAAAAAAATTAAACAAATATTGTAGCATTGCGTACGACCAATAGGCGCGTTTTTTCATCATCCGAAAACGTGAATATATATATATATATTTTATTTTTTCGTCATTCGTTTTTTCTGGTTTTTTCTTTCTTGAATTCTCAGTGGATAGAAAAAAACGCGCCGCTATAGTAATAATAGGGCATATTAATTAATTATTCGTAAACAATACAATTGTAAAGTATGTTCTTATTCGTAAATTAATAATTTAATGGACAAATCCAGAGATCGCGAGAAGTCTGACTGATGTATGATGAATGACGTAAATATTGAAGAAAAAAATATATATATATATATTATATATATATATATTATATATATATATATATTATATATATATATATATATACTATACATATATAATAATAAAAATTTATTATTATTATCAAATTATTAATAATAGTAATTATTATTATTATTATTATATGTGTGTGCCATCGAGTCTCGGAAAGTCCCAAAGTGGTCGAACTCGAGCGTGAATCCTCGATCGCAAAGATCCTGATTTTTATTTTTTTTTCCTTCGTCCAATTCGTTATTTCTCGTCTCTCGAGGATCCTGCGATCGAATTCGCGCTCTCGCTCGATCGCCATGAATGTCGACCTCAAAAAGTGTCGGAAAAAATTGAAATGCTTTTCCTTCGTCGTGAGAAAAATTAACGTTGCAAAAATTTTCACGAATTTGGGGAAAAATGAAGTTTGAAGAAAAGTAAAAAAAAAAGAAGAATGAAGAAGTAAGAAATTATTAAACGATTATCGTAATTCTTTGCGTTGTTCGAAATTTCTACTGATACGTCATAGTCCAAGTCTAGAGTATCTAGTTTTCAAAACGAGGAGTGAATTTTGGAAAAATCACGAGAACGAAAAAGAGAATGAAATAAAAAGGAAAATTGATAACGAGGGGGGCGAAAAAAATCTATGAAATTTCGAGGACGAAGAATGAGGACACACGTGAGAAAGAGAGAGAGAGAGAAAGAAAAATAAGTTTTTCCGACCACAACGGGCTCACCGTTTTGTCCTCCTTGTCTCTTCGCTTTGAATTAAATATCTTCGTATAAGCTTATGGAAAAAGAAAAAAAAAGATACAAAAAAAACAAACAAATATCTCGTGTATTCTGTGATAATTACCCCTTACAATGAATGATAAAAATGAGTAATACATAAAAAAAAATGAGAAACATTCCACGTAAAGAGCAAGATGTGTGAAAAGAAGAAATGATTCTTTTTTTTTGGTCTTTGAATCGATAAAATTATAATTTTTGACCTCAGAGCCTTCCAATTGCAGCTCAATGCTTAAATTGGAAATGAAAAAGAAATTCCTTTTCTTTTTCCCTAATTATTCGTTCAGTTTACATTTTGAAATTTGAATAAAAACCTCCAAAAAGGGATTCTCGAGAGTTGAATATGCGTGAAAAAAATCTTCCCCCAAGAGGGAAAATAAAAAATGATATTTGCACCCCTAAATATTGAGCTGCGAATGTCCGCTTCCGCCTGGATTCGTCAGGATTCATCTGAGGTCAAAAACTGAAGTTTCATCCGTGAAAAAAAAAACAAAAATAAAAAATCTCTCTTCCTTTTCAACAGATCCTCGTCTAAAGCTGACGCGTTAATCGTATGCCAGAATCATTTGAAAATATCACAATAAAATAAAAACAAAGGAAAAAAAATCCATTCAAAAAACAGAAAAAACAAAAAGATTCGAGACTTTCGGTTCTTATTTTTTTTTCTCCAAAAATCGCAATCCAATTTCTATTCTCCGTATGCGTGTTTAGCGAAAAAAAGGCAAAATTCGAAAGAAAACATATGAGAAACGGAAAAGGTGGGCAAAAAGGGTTTTGAAGAACAAAAAAAAATCGAAACACGCAGATGAACGGAAAAGAGAGAGACTCACGAGAGGAAGAACAAAAAGAAAAGAATTAAATATATACACAACTGTTGACAATACTATGCTTGAAAAAAAAAATCGTAAAAAAAAACATTAATAATAATCGCATGACGCGTATGTATTTCTAATAAATATGTTGAACGATCGGATGTTTGCTGTTTCGCGAGTAAAAAAAAACCAAAAATGAAAAATTAACGGCTGAGGAGAAAAACAAAAGAACGTCAAAAACAAAAAAAAACCTCAATCGTACAGTCGAGGAACAATTTTTTTTTTTCTATTTTTGGTGAAAACGCGTGTTATTAATCACGATCTGCGATATATTATTGTGCGTATACGTGCGATGGTTGCGTGTTTATTGAAGATACAAAGATAAACAAAAAAAACATTAAATGAAAAAAAAAACACTCGAATAACTGAGTTCAATCGTTCGTCTCCCACGGAGAGCGTTATTTACCATTGTTGACGAAATTTTTTATGCGAAAGAAAAATAATAACAAAACCGAAAAAAAGAACAAAATGCGCGCGAGAAGAAAAAAAAACACCACCCACAAAAAATGCCCTTTTATCATCCGAGCACACGCGAGATCATTTTTCATCAATCGAGCGAAAAAATGAATTTGAAATATATAAATATAAATATATAAATCAATGTATAAGTTACAAATGAATCTTGGAGAATCGCGAGCAATTGGAATGTTTAAATAATCCGGCTTGAAACACGCACATTCGACACAAATTTGAGATTACGAGAGCGCCATTTGAAACTATATTTTCTTTTTGTACATTAATTTCGTGACGATTTTGTGACCATTTTTCAAAGAGCTGAAAAAATAGGTATAGGATTGAAATCCAAAAATTTACCCAGGAAAATTCCGACTTTTTGGGAGACGCTCGGATTAATAAAAAAAATTCTAGAGTTTGTTGTTCAAAAAAAATTATTCCTCTGATAAATCGAATGTTTCAATTACAACAAGTTTGTTTGGAGAAACGAGAAAATTTTGATCGGATTGGGGAAAATTTTCGTCGATCTCACGATATCCCGAAAGCCAAAGAAAAATTTGAAAAATAAACGAGATAAGGTAAAGAGAAAAAACCGGTCGCGATTAATCACGCATATTTCCGGTCAGTTCTTCCACTTGCAAATTCACGATATTGTATATATATTTTTCTGTAAGCCCTCCCTGCACGATCCCCCCAAAAAACCCATCAAAATAGTTCTTCGACAATCGACAGTAAAACCGAGTGGATCAATGATTGAAAAAATCGATATCGTGGATCGACGAGAAAAAAACCCAAAAATAAACAATAAATCGTACCAAAATTAATTAAACATAAATTAAATAACAATTATTAAAAGAAAAATTCATTCAAACTGAAATGGATGACAAAAAACGAAATTTTACTCGTTCAATTAATTCGACTCTTTTTCAAAATGAAAAAATAAAATGATATATTGAATTTAATATTTATATCGAGATTAATAATATATTGAGTTTGATATTTTTCCAGTCCGATTGACAAAAATTTTCTCGCTGAATTTTCCACTCAAATCGTTATCAACGTTTCTGGATACTCTAAAAAAGAAGAGAAAAAAAATCCATTTCCTCTTGGTCATCGATAGCTCGATTTTGCAAATCAAATTTTTTTAGTTCCAAAATTTTTTTTTTTTCACGGCGTTTGAACAGGCGCGTTGTGTGATCGAAGAAGTGAAATGAAAAAAAAAAAATACAACAACAAAAAACAAAACAAAGAATCACTAGATAGAACTTGAACGAGAGTGAGTGAGAGAAAAAAAATTCGAGTGCGAGAAATTACTTCAAGTGTAAGTCACTCTAATGATTAATTAGCCAACGGAGAGCGGGGATAAAGAAATATGAAGAAAAAAAAATGAAAATTGTGAGAAAAAAGAGAGACCGACTAAAATTGTATATCACCAGTTGATCATTGTGCAGTGTTCCATATCATTATTATTATTATCATTATATATATAAATATATATATATAGATATATACCTTGTCGACGATAACGAGGGAGAACAGAGATTGAAATTTTTTGAAATTATAATTATCACGTTTACATTTAAGTAATTAGCTAGATAAAGTTATATATATATATATATATAATATATATATTATATTATATATATATGTCCAAAGCCACGTAATCTGGTTTAGATTATGGCGAATGCGAGAAGAAACACAAAGATTCGAGGCAAATGTATCCGGACTTCCGGTTGCCCGGAAGTGACTTATTCGATGGTTTGTGTTGAATTTTGAATTAAAGAAAATTTGAATTTTATTTTTTCGAAATCTCTTCACGAGTCTCGGAGTTCCCTCGGTATGTTTAACATTTTTATTGTAATTAAATTGAAAAAAAAAAACAGCAACAACTTTCGATTAACATGCTGTTGGGCAAAGCCTCGTGTTTACCTGTTGAATTAATTGTAGGAAAAATTTGTGTGCGTGAGTGCGAGTGAGTGTGTGTAATATATGAAATGATACGTAAGATTGGGAACTCTTGAGATCGCGGAAAAAAAAAATTTAACTTACAAAAATGGTCCTGCACATCAAGCGACTGAGAGGAAGGAAAAATGAGTAAATATAGTCATCGTAATCGTCAAATCTCGTCATCGAACCCAAACCACCCGAGAGTCACTCGCCATTGTCGAGGAATGTGGAATTAAAAAAAAAAAAAAAAATTAAGACTCGAAAATGCCATTCGTTTTTCATTATCGAATAGAAGAAAAAAAAAATACGAATTTGGCTTTCGGCAGTAACGCTCACGTGTAATATATTAACGCATTTTTTGGATCACATAATAAAAGGATAAAATGAAGATAAACGGTGTGAAGAAATTGCGCTTGGAGATTCACGATGTCCAATCCTTTTCCCGTTCTGTTAATTTGAGGGAGGTGCGGATGCTGTTTTTTTTTTAAAGGGCAAAACCTCTGAATTTCGTGGAAAAAGATATTTTTCTAAACGTTGGGATAATTTTTTTTAATTGACAAAAATTGAGGCCTCGAGCCGAAGGATTCGTTGTTATACTCGCTCAAAAACAAATTTTCGCTGAATTTTCAATAATCTGGGATGAAAATTTATATTTTTTTGAATTTCTAGATTTTATTTTCGACACCACAATTAAGTGATTCATTACCTTAACCTAAAAAAAACCCTAAATTTCTCGTTTATGGAAAAAATTTACGAAATCCCTCCTCAAACATTATTATTTAAAAAATATTTTATGTTCCATGACGGAGCAATAATTGAATCACTGTTTCTCCTTGCTACATATTTATTTCGAACATATGATCACAGCATGGACGACGAATAGTCGTCGGCAAAATCAATCAATTAATATACATTTTTTTATGGTCATAAAATATCAACTATACCGGAATTTTATAGCGTGTGAGAAAATTTAGCATAAAACGAAGCTTGAGACGCTGTTGTGGATCTGCTTCAAAATTGTTGCTAGCATCGAGCGATGATTTTTCGAACATTTCGCTGTACAGGGAATTATTTCCTCTCAGGCTGGAATAAAAAGAAACGTCTTAACTTCAGTCTGCGTTTCGCGATATATTTGGTGACATAACATGAACATTCAAACCTAAGTTGGACAATTCACAACTTCTGGTTGGCCCTAACCTCAAAACTTTTCCAATGCATTTTTCGCGAAGATAGCTCGAGGAAATAAACGAACGAATAAAACGAACAGTGCGACAGATATTGAAGCTCACCATAGGCTTTCTGTGCGGACCTCTGCGTGGCCACGGCCCGTATGGATCCATAGAGCCTTCGAAAAAGTCCGTCTTATAAAGGTAATAATTGAAGATTGCGTAAGTCGTCGCAAGCAGGGTAGAATGCTCCACGTGTTCAAGAATTCTTGCGATCATGGCAAACTACTTTTTTTTCACCTCCAAACGTTAAAAAACTTTCCTCACGGTGCTTAGGAAAAATTTCACTTCACGCTTCGTGAAAAAAATCAGCTGATCCGGGAACCTGGGAACTGCGTGGAACAGTGCTGCCACATGATCTCCGCGGCGTATCCTCACACTAAACGCGCGCGCGCGCCCCTCTCGGCGCGGCCACACAGCGCAGCAGAGAAAGAGGCGGTAGAGTGGGGTAGAGAGAGGGAGAGAGACAGAGCGAGCAGCTGAGAGAGCGAGCAAGACTCGGTTTCGTTTTTATTTCAAGCAACATGAATGTTAACAATGATACAAAGACGGTCGTTAATTCCATCGAAAAATTTACGGGTAGCGAGTGTCGTGTATGTTTGGCAAAATGCAACGAAGTTTGGGAAATTTTTCATCCGACAAATCTGGATATAAGGCAAAAACTGACGGAGTTTGCCGCTGTACAGGTTAGGTTTCTCCAGTTTGTATTTTATTGAAAAACCACGATATTGAAACCACGTATTAAACAAACGTTTTCTCAACAAACTTTGAATCGAGCTTGATATTCGAATTATAATTATCGATAATTCGTAAAAATAAAGTATAAGATTTCGGAGCATTTCATCGCTAAAGCGCGGCGTCGTTTTCATCCATTGTTGACAATTTTGTTTTTTGCACGATTTTTGCACAGGTGGAAGATGGCGATGGATTACCGACGACGATTTGCCACAATTGTCGTCGTTTGCTCGACGTTTCCTACGAATTCAAGCTTCAGGTTGAAAAATCCGATGCAAAATTGCGCCAAGCTTTCATGCTCAAAGATCCAAGCGACGAAACAGCCAAGATATTGTCGATGACCGTCGACGCCGCTATAACGGAAGCGATAGTCGACGAAATGACGCAGGGGCACTGCGGCGAGATGGTAAACTGCGTGGAATTGCAGAATCATCTTGGAGTCCAGGAAAACGGCATTGTTACGGAATTGAACGATCAGCATTACGCTCATCACGAGCCGATTATCTTCCGGATAGAGCCGCCGCCTCACGATCCTTGTATCATGGAGCAAAACATAACCAGCATCGAGAGTGAAATTTGCAGCAACGCAAAGCGCATCGCCATGAATTGCGAAGATAATCGCGCCGTCGATGCTCTCTTGGACAAATACGAGGGTCTCGGAGGATCGAGTTTAACGACCGGATACAAGAGCGAGCCGATGTTAACGTCCGAGAGCGAATTATCCGAGGTCGAGATTAACGAGAATCACGAGATATGCGAAGGAAACGAGTTAATGGTGTGTCGCATGAAGAACGAAAGTACGAAAGATGGTTTTGCCAAGGTGGAGATGATTCAAGGTGACTTTGCCGGTAAGGTAGAAAATAATGTTATATGCCACGATGATTTCCCGAGCATGGAAAATACTGGTATCAAAGAAACGACCGTTATCGAGGATAATAAAAACGACTGTAAGGACGAAGAGGTGAAGACGGAGGCGCAGCTCTGGGAGAGCGACGAGGAAAGGCCTCTGAGTGCCCGAACTCGTCGACTAAAATGTACCCAATGTATAAAAACATTTTCCACAAAGACCTCGCTGGAAAGACACGCCGAGATGCACGCGAACAAAACGAAATTACGCCGTTACGTTTGTCACATCTGTGAGAAGCAATTATCTAGTATGACGCAATTGAAGAATCACGAGTGCAATTTGTCGAACGAGGAGACAAATCGCGAGGATATCGCGAACGAGGCAACGCGCCAACGAGGAGAGAAAAGATTATCGCGCAACGATGCCAAGAGAGGCACGAAATTTATTTGCAAAATATGCGGCAAACAATTCACGTATCAAAAGCCATTTTTGACCCATGCCAGAATACATCTGGATTACAAGCCCGAGTCGATCGTCGAGAAGGGTGAAAATGTCGTTGCGGCGGTCTCGGACGAATCCAACGAGCGTGGACGCGCGTCGGAGAACGAAAACGGGGACGACGAGGACGACGACTACAACGACGAGGATGACGATGACGAGGATGATTTGCCAATCGAGGGCTTACAGTGCACTCAGTGCGGTAAATTATTCGCCACCAAGAGAAATCTCAAGAGGCACATATCCACTCACAGTGGATTGAAGTATCATTGTTCAACGTGCAGCAAGGAATTTTCGCGCATCGACAAGCTCAAAGAGCACGAACAGTCGAAACACAAGGAGGAATTTTTTGCATCCACGGATACAGATTCGGATGACGAGACTGACAACGAGGGCAAGAATCATGATGGTAGAAAGAAGGTATTAGGGTTGTTCTTTTTTTTCTTTCTTTCATCCCACAGAGTCATGCGAAAAAATTGGGGGATTGCGAATATTCGAATTTACGAATTATCCGAGACGAATTGAATCGAACAATTCGAATAATTCGATTAAAAACTCGATTCGAATTATTCACTTCGATTCGTCTCGAATAATTCGTAAATTCGAATATTCGCACACTCCTAAATACTAGTAAAAAATAAGAGACTATGTTTCTTTCATCAACGATATTGATTATATGAATCATTATCTCGAAAAATTAATAATTGGCCAAAAAATAGTACTAATTTTTTATAAAAATTCGTAATTAATGACAAAATATTTATAATTTTTCTAAAAAATCAGTAATTAGCGACAAAATAATTCTAATTTTTCCAAAGAAATTAGTAATTAGCGAAAAAATATTACCAAGTTTTTTTCTAAATATATTAATTGATAAGGAATATATTACTAATTAATTTAAAAAAAACAGTAATTTATAGAAAGTATTGTGTGTACGTACTTGTGTGTACGGATTTGAGTCATGGTTAAAAGCTAAAACAACTCTATTAAAAAAGTTGTTTTGTTTTTTATGATAACTATATTTTTTTATTATTTCACACATTAGTATTTATTGTATCGAATGTCATACGATATCGCATAAGTTATTATTAATACGAATATTTAATTAGTGCTTATTAAAAAATGCATCAGTTTTTTTTTTTATTTATTACTTTTTCCAAAATTGATACAACATTTCTCCACAAATTATTGATTTTTTTTTGTTATTTAGCAATATATTTCTCGCTAATTACTAATTTTTTAATAAAAATTAGAAATATTTCGTCAACTAATTACTAACTTTTAGAAAAATTACTATC
The DNA here is from genome assembly GCA_946863875.1 of Alloplasta piceator. Classification (NCBI taxonomy): domain Eukaryota; kingdom Metazoa; phylum Arthropoda; class Insecta; order Hymenoptera; family Ichneumonidae; genus Alloplasta; species Alloplasta piceator. The sequence goes on along the minus strand of OX333076.1, from coordinate 2,250,320 downwards.
ATGTTCCCGCTGATTACAAACTTTTCGAAAAAAGTTGGTAATATTTTTTTTGCTAATTATTAATTTTTCGAAAAAATTGGATAATAAAAATAGATAGATTTTTTTGCCGATCACTGCTATGTTATTGCAATGGCTGTTTATGATGAAAACCTAAATATTTGCATTGTCGAAATTATTGAATAAATTAATCTCAGTAGCTGAAAATAAAGTCAGATTTCAGAACGAGGAAGAAAAACAGCCATCGATCATAACAATAAAAAATCATTTCTTATTTCCCATTCAATAATTGTTAAAACTGAGAAAGAGAAACTAAAGATAACGATTGACTTCTTTTTCAATTGTCGTTAAAATGTTTTCAAAATTTGGGAGAAATATATTGCAGATAAATAAAAATAAAAAAAACTTTTAAAAAATTCAATTACACTTGTCTAATAATCAGGGTATTGAATTTATTTGTTAATTTTTCTAACGATGTATTTTCTTAATATCTAAAAAAATATTTTTAATTTTACATATCATTGAAAGGTCGGTAATGCAGCTTTCTTCTCAAAGTTATGTTTTGTTCAAATATTCATTACTTCAGTAGTGAGCTATAAAAAAAATATTATTATTAAATTAAATATATGATAGAACAACATAACTTCTTCATCGAAATCGATCAGTTTAAGAGCAACAAATGATTATTCGAATAATTCGAATATTACATTCGATTCGAATGCTATTCGCACAACCCTATAAAGAATGAACATCTTGAAGGAAAATGTAATCACTGAAATAATTTTGATTTTCAGGAAAAGATAAACAGGCCGCACAAGTGTCCGATGTGCCCAAAGGCATTTGCGCAGGAGCAATCATTGGCGAATCACATGGAGCGTCACAAACGAGTCAAGGACACGCAGAAGCGTTTTCTCTGCGAAGTATGCAGCAAATGTTTTGCCCAGAGTGGCTCATTGGTGGCTCACATGCGTACGCACACAGGCGTTAAACCGTACGTTTGCAGTGTATGCAGCAGGGCATTTACGAAAAGCACGTATCTGCAATTGCATCTTCGAACTCACAGCGGCGAGAAACCTTACATATGTCAGTATTGCAGTCGAGCTTTTGCTCGTGCGAATACTCTGGCTCGCCACATAACGATGCACACGGGTGAGGCGAAATATCATTGTCAAATATGTATGAAATCGTTCAGACGTTTGACATCATTGAACGAGCACACGTACACTCACACGGGTCAAAGACCTTACGCCTGTAAAATATGCACAAAGAGATACAACAACGCAGGCTCGCTCTACGCTCATACGAAAAAGTGCAAAAATGCCCAACAATCCGATCCAACAACGGCTTACAATGTTTTGCCGATCAATGACGAGCCAATGATTCATCAGGAATTGAACGATCATCAACAAACGATGATTTATACTCAGAGGAAATTGAACGATGATATCACGATCGAACAATTGCCACCGTCCTCGCAATTCATCATATCGAGTAATTCCTCGCCGACCTTGAAGACCATGACGAACAGCGGTATTCCACAATTTACGGTCGAAGAGCCGAATTTTTGCAATGTCAAATCATACAAAAATAATTCTTACTACACGATATATCCTGCCAATATGTAATACGAAACGGAATATTTTGTTTCGTTTCCGTTTCTCACGTTTCATTCATACATCAGAATTTTATCACGACAAAGAGATTCGTGAGAGACACGTGGAGGAAAAATATTGTTTTTGTTCTCACTACAGAATCCGCGTGATTCTGTGCGATGCATTTTTGCACGGAATGCAGTTTCCTATTTTTCATGCAAAAGTGAATCTTCCATTTATTATGATTCAGGAGCAATGGGAATTATTTTGATTCAGGAAATGAACTCCGAAATTATGCTGCATAGCAACCTTTGAGTATCGATCGTTGTAAATATTAAGAGAATGGAAAAAAGGGATACCGAGCTGCATTCGCGGATTGCAATAGTCTGATTTATTATTACGCGAAATTACAATTCGCGTAAAATAATTTTTTTTCACGTAGTTGAAATTCGATAGATGGGTAAGATGAATATACGATATTTTATATAATAAAGCTTTATATAAAAAAATGTTTTATACTTGATTTTTTCCCGAACAGACTTTGACGATTCGACTTTTTGCTTCAGTGGTTTCACGCGAATCGACAGAAGTAAGTTACAAACATTTTCATTTTCAAGAAAATTGTAATAACAAAGTGGTACTCGTTCCTCTCCAAATTGAACTTGCCGCCATATTCCATGGCGGAGGTGGCGCTGCCATGCGCAGTGTAGTACTGCGCATGTATAGGTAAATGAATCAAGGTTGCAAATAATGCATTACTTTTTTTAATGCATTTGCATTTTCATTAACCATTAAAATTTAATAGTTATTGGAAATAATTTCCATTAACTATTAAATGTTAATGGTTAATAAAAATGCAAATGCATTGAAAAAAGTAATGTATTATTTGCAACCCTGCCCATTACAATGTAGTGTGTAATGGAAAAAAATTTCCATTACCCATTGCAATGTTATGTATAATGGACAAAACTTTGATTGCAATTTTGGGAATAAAAAAATATAGATGAATAAATTATTGCAATTTTGCTTTACATTTTATTGACTTAGGACTTAGAATTTAAGGTACCTGAAAATCTAAGTCCTAAGTCAATAAAATGTGATGCAAAATTGCAACAATTTATTCATCTATATTTTTCCATTTCCAAAATTGCAATACAAATTTTGTCCATTACACATTACATTGCAATAATAATATAGATGCTTTTTAGAATTTAAGGTACCTGAAAATCTAAGTCCTAAATCAATAAAATGTAATGCAAAATTGTAATCATTTATTCATCTATATTTTTCCATTCCCAAAATTGCAATCAAAGTTTTGTTCATTACACATTACATTGCAATGGATAATGGAAATTTTGTCTATTACATACTACATTGTAATGGGCAGGGTTGTAAATAATGCATTACTTTTTTGAATGCATGTGCATTTTCATTAACCATTAAAATTTAATCGAGATAATTTGCATTAACCATTAATTGTTAATAGTTAATGCATTATTTTTTCATTAAAAATTTCGCAACCCTGAAATGAATGTACATGCGAATTTGTATACAGTATCGGATTGCGCATGTATAGATGAATGTATGAATGAATTATCAACACGGCGATACTCGACTCGCAATCCCCTCTGCAAGAATATTCGACGAGAGCTTTGAAATATCCCCTCTCCGACGCATGAATATAATACGCGGACTCAGAGGTGGTTCATTTTGCCCCACTGATATGTATATAGATAACCAGACACATTCCACAGGTATGAGTCACCTGTGTTGCGCGCACAACTTCCTGCTCTCACCGCTGCCCGCGCGTAGCCCGGCGCTCTCTCTCACATTCCATATCCCCACTCTTCCCCCTCTCTCTCAGTGTCGGGCGCCGAGAGAGCGGGCCAGAGCGGGCTCAGGCGGGCAGGCGCGTACGACGGGTAGCAGCGCGCGGCGCTCTCTCGTCAGTTCTCCTCGAGCTCGCCTCGAGGAATGTTCGGTCGTCGTTTGTGCGCGTCGCTAATTTTTCCGCGCTCTCTCCCGGTTTAAAAATGTTCGTGCTGTTTATATTCTCGCGTAATTGTCCATTGCCTGTGTATCACGGTTAATAATATCGATATAGCTACGAGTAAAACAACGCTGTGTGTGTGTGAACGAAAAATTTATCGGTAATAAGGCAGCTTCTTTGTCGTTCGCTCCAATTTTTCGAGACTCGCGAATAAACTCGATCGTCAATATGGATAAATATGATATTGTCGAGGATTAATGATGCATATTTGTGATACGCGTTGAAGGTTTTTTTGCAGGATCAGTGAAAATTCGTGATATCGTTGCGGCTTTGTCCACGAAACGTTCTCTCGTGCAGGGTTAAGCTTGAAATCGTTTGTGCCGTTTTTCCAAATTTTGTTTTTCGTTATTTTTGTGAATAAATTGAACGAGTTAAATTCTCGCAATATTACTCTATTCATTAATACTCTATTAATACGCGTCCTCCTGATTTTTTTTTTATTGTTATTTTCGTGAATAAATTGAACAAGTTAAATTCTCACGATATTACTCCATTAATTAATACGATTATTTATTAATTAATACTCTATTAGTAAACGTCGGTCTAAATTTTTTTTTTTTTATTTTCGTGAATAAACTGAACAAGTTAAATTCTCGCGATATTACTCTATTTATTAATCTCTATTAATACGTGTCGGGCTGAATTTTTTTCTTATTATTTTCGTGAATAAATTGAACTAGTAAAATTCTTGCGATATTTCTCTATTAACTAATACGATTATTTATTTATTCATACTCTATTAATACGCGTCGGACTGAAATTTTTTTTTCACGTACTCCAAAATCTTTTAAACGCGAGATTCTTGCTCGTTATTTTTCTGTGTTTAATCGTGCTACTTTTTTTCGTGTAAAAAATGAAGCCACGATTTTTTAATATATTTTTTTTCAACCAAAATGTTTGAAATGTGTCGTGGTAAATTGTGCAAAGTGATGTCAAGCTGTCGCAGATTGTCGATTGCCACGATGAAGCAGAAACTAAGAAGGATTTCAACGATGCTGTCATGGATTTTGGCAGCAACGATGCAGCTGTTGGCAGACTACAAGAACGTCCAAAGGGTATCGTTGATTTTTTTAATATTAATTGTCAATTTCCCTCCCAGCCCGATGCACAGTGACCGCGAGTCGTTCAGAAATGTCGAGATGCTCTCGATATTTCAAAAACGCCTCGCGAGTGTCCCCTTTATTGTCTTGTGCATATTTCATGTATTTTAGTCAATAGGGTTTACAATTTTCTCGGCTATTTTTTTAATCCATTTTATAAAATCAAAGAACAATGAATGTTTTGTAAATATGTTGTCAAGAGAATTAAATTTTTTTCTTTTATTGCAAAATAGTAGTTTTTTCGGTCGAGAAGATTTTTCGCGAGGTACGATGCTCAGGTCAGAGCAACGTGACTTTCTTTTGAAAACATGTATGAATATTAAATGTAAAAAAAAAAACGCACACGTTGCTCTTATCGTGCCATCAATGCCAAGGGACATTTGGCTCTTCAAGCAAAATTATTTTTCTCAGTATGACTCGTTTTTTACTAAAAATGATAGAACTGTCAAGTTATTGCTAAAATTAAAAAAAAAAATTATTTTTCACACATTTTTTCATAAAATAATTCTTTCACAGTAATATTTTCGTCAATGTAGTCTTTTATGAATTTATGTCGTATTTTCTCGTTTGAATTCTTGGCAAAGCTTCACTTTGAGGATGCTGTAATCCGAATCATTGCGATTGAACGAAATTGACTTTAAAAAAATGATTCGAGTATAAATCGTGATTTTTTTGCACCCTGGGCCCGCACTAGAGTCGGAGTGACTGCGAGTGAAGGGCAAAAAAATTTGGATTGATTATAAACATCCAAAAACCACCCCTTTGAGGCGGTGAAAATTTGGAAAAATTCTATCCTCGAGCGATGGGGAATACTCAATGTTTTTATCAGAGTTATACGCTCTGGGACCTCGTAGAAAGTAGTAAAAAAAAATATGAATAATTTTCGACTTTCGGAAAGTCCCCTTTTGAGGGAGTAAAAATTAAAAAAAAATTATATCTTGGAACGATGCGGGCTTTCTCAATTTGCCGAGCGGAGCGAAGCGAGGCCGAGCTGGCCGGGTCGTGCCGAGCCAGCTCAATTAATTGAGCGGTCCGAGCCGAGCCGTACCGAGCTCGTTCGCGCTGAGCCGAGCGGAGCGATACGGATCTTGGTGGAGCCGAACGAAGCAGGCCGAGAGTCGCTATTAAAGCTGAACTGTGCCGAGTCGAGCTCAGTTGAGCAGGCCGAGCCAGACGAGCCCACGGTTATCCGTGGTTGAGCTTAATATGCGCAGGTCGTGTCGTTAGCCTAGTTGAGCCTAAGCCGGTCCGTGCTTAGCCGAGTTCGATCTGAGCCGAGCAAGCAAACTTAAAAGTTGAGAATCTCTCATCGAAAATTATTCATATTCATAGTCAAAAATTATTCATATTCACAGTCAAAAATTATTCATAATCACAGTCAAAAATTATTCATATTTATTTTACTACCTTCTACAAGGTCCCAGAGCATATAACGCTAATAAAAAAAAGTTGAGAACCCGTCACTCGAAGATATAATTTTTTAAAAATTTCACCCCTTCAGAGGGATGGTTTTCGGATGTTTAAAATAAATTCAAATTTGTTTGGCTTCACTTACACTCACTACAAACCTATTGCGACCCCAAGATGCGAAGAAATCATGATTTATCCTGGAATATATATTTAAAAAAAAAAATCAATTTGTGGGATCGCAACGATTCAGATTTCAGCATCATTTTTCCCATTTGAATTCTTGGCAAAGCTTCACTCTGCCCAGAAGCCCCGGAGCGAGCTTCACTCGTTTCGAAGTAAAAAAAATCCATTTCGGACAGCGCGATTTGGATTATTTGATAAATATTGGATTGAAGCTTTTATATTTTTTAATATTTTCTTTGTGACGAGATAGCGTTTATATTGAATATTTTTCTCGAGTCTCCTAGAACGTCGTAGATTACTAATCCGTTTTATAGGCTTTTCAGCTATAATGTCGATATTTATTTTTAATTGATCGCTGTGCCTCGCAGAGAGCTGTCGCTCTGCTAGGTGCAACGATAGCGAATTTGCATGAGTATGAGTGCCGGCGCTCCTCCTTGAGCAAGAGGAGCCCCAAATCTCTGAAAGCTTTGGTGTCGGACACGTCCCGGGACGTGACGCTGGTTCAGGAACCGCGTGAACTGGCCAACCCATGCCAGTTTTCCCTAGGGCAGGCTTGGCACCAAAGCGGTGTGAATGAGAACGAGTGATTGTTGTTAAACGTTAATTCGACGTGGATCCACTTGGGTTTTAGGGCCTTTTTTGTATAGGGGTGTCGCGATTTGACTTTCTTTTTTATACCGATACGTGGGTGAAAAATAGGCAGGATTGTACGCGATCATTTTCATATCAACATTTTTTTCGAGTATGTTTCAGCGTATGTGAGATGAAATATCAACATGCAGAATTGCAATGCCGCTTTTGTGTCAATTGCTCAAAGATTTTCTTTTTTTTTCTTAAATAGAGACCTTGCTCCATTTTTTTTTAAAGAGTTTTTATCCGATGGAAAATCGTTGAGCAATCATTATTTTCAGCTCATCGTGGGAAAATCGTGGGTGATATCTATTCTCGAAGGATCGCATGAATATCGATTCGAGAATAGATTCAGCCACGACGAATGTGAAAATCTTTTTCACAATCACGTCGTCACTATGCACACGGAAAAAACCAAGTCCCAATCGTGTGACACCCAAATTTGTTAATTTGCTCCGATATATCCAGAATGGAGTTTCGTCCCGGGACAACTCTGTTTCTGGCGTATCGTGAATTCAGTATTCGAGTCATTTTTTCGAAAAAAAAGTTTCTAGAGTCATCCCCAAAAGTCGCGGTCTAAAATAAATCAATTAATACATTGTACTCCAAATGCACCAAAATCATAATAGTGAAAACAAACAAAAAAAACGCGTAAAAAGTAAATGTCGCGCGATCCACTCGTTCTATGTGGATCGCATTTTGGTAGGAATCAGGATGTTCGTTGTTTTTTTATTTTCAGGTCTTCGCAGGATTTTTTAAGTAAATTTTTTTTCTTTCAGGGGATAGGATGTTTCTGATTTGTTTGTTTGTTGCAGGTCTTCGATGAATGGATTGGTAATTACTTTTTATTCTCTCTTTACGCTTGTCTCTGTTTTACACGTTTCTTTCTTTCGTATCTGCGCTGTTTTTTCTTTCTTCCTTTCTTTTAACGCTAAATAGCAAAGGAGGAGTATGGTAGCACGTATATAAGCCTCTCTGACTCAGCTATAAAATTTGACTTTGCTTCGATTTTTTCGGCTTTCATCTTTCTCTTCCAACCGACCTTGTTTTTATTGCTTAGAATAGTTCTTCGTTTTCACGCTTCGCTTAATAAGAAATTCTATGCTAAAGAGTACGGCTAAAATGAGTGCTCCATACTCCGAGTCTCGATGAGCAGTGACCTTCATGTGGTGAGACTCGAAAAACTTGTTTCATTGGAATATCAAGACATTGACATTATTTTTGACACAAAAAAAGTATTTCGTCACTAGTTGTTATATTCCAATGAAATGTCAGTTTACCAACAGCTGCGCAATCGAACTTTTTACAGTTACATAAAACATCATTGTGTACTTTTGATTTTTGGAAAAGAAAAAAAATGTATGGGTCATTCCATGTCGAGTCGTCCAGTAGTTGGAATCGATTCAATTTCGATGAAATTTGATCAGAATTTTTCTTTTATCATAAAACGACATTCTACCGAAGGAAAGAAATTAGATTTTTTTTTTGAAAGTTATGCAAAATTCAATAATAACACAATTTTTCAAGTTTATTTTTTAAATATCTCGAAAACTATTATAGTTACGATAAAGTCGTTTCGGGTTCGTCTTGAAGAGTATACTTAGGGCTACAAAAAATTTTTTTTTGAAAAATGATGAATTTGGAGAATTTTGATTTTTTTTAAATCGTGTAAATCCACGATCAACATTAAATTTTTGGTTCTATTTTTTTTTTATATAATACCTTGTACTGATCTTAAAAGATCCTGAAATTTTTAGAAAGATGTTTTGTTTGTTTAAAAAATATGAATTCTTGCATTTTAGTAAAAAAAAAAATTTTCACCTCTAAGCTGAGCAAAGTTGAGCAATCATGTAATTTTGTAATTTTTGGCAGTAAAAATTACACGATTGCTCAATTTTACTTAACTTAGAGGTAAAAAAAAATTCTTCTTACCAAAATTAAAAATAATAAATATTAAATATTTAATATATTTAATTAATTAATTAATCTTATTCTTATTTCTCTTTATCTATTTTACTGCTATCAAAATTCAATCAGTCACCGGAGTTTGGTGAGTGTATTTGACCAATTCGATTCCGCTAACAATTATTAATGCTAAATGCTTTATGTTCTAACTCCGAAAAATTGAATTGTGAAACGAAAAAATTTGAATGTTATGTATGAATTTTAAGGCGTAGAATACATGCGCAGTGTGGTACTGCGCATGTATAGATGAATGAATTGAATTGAATGAATGAATGAACGAACGAATGCGCAGTATTGAACTGCGCATGTATACGCTTGTAGCAGCGACGCCAGTGGCCGCCCTATATACTATTCTAGTCTTCCTGAACTGATTTGAACTGATTCAAGACCTGACGATTTCGCGATTACAGAATCGAATTTACAAAAAAACCTGTTCGCCGAATTTACCCCTAAATTTTGATTTTGCGATTTTGAAAAAACCTTACGATCAAAAAAAGAAAAAAATCGAATAATTAAACTTGACCAATTTTATGAAAGTATCAAAGTCGATATTCAAGGTTATATTTCATTGTTGACAAACAACTTTTGTTTATTATCGCAATGGTCGAAGAATCGAGTGTATCAAGATTTCATTACGAAGATGCGGATTTACGTTTTACGATCACTCACAACGAGACCGAATCAGAATTTGATAAAATTCTCAGAGAAAAATGGGAGCGAGCCGAAGAGAATGGAATTCTGCGATACAATTTGCGAATAACGGAGTGGAAAATATTGGAAGGATCGTACAAATTTTTGGCTCAGGTAAATTGAATTTTGTTTTCATTCAATTGTTCGGTATTTCAAAACATAATGTATATATTTTCAGCTCAATCCCAATAGAGGCTCTAGCAGACGTACACCTCAAGATATATCCAGCATGTCGCAGCTTTTTAGCGCAGATGGATTTAACTTCGCAAAGATACCGGCGAGAGAGATATTCCTTGATATAGGAGACGGCACAGGAAATGATGTTATAGCCGCCAATATCAGTCCCATTGAACGAGGACATTACTTATTTTTGCCGGATAGATTGAGGTGTTTGCCTCAAAAAATGACGAAATCCAGTCTTGTCCGAGCGATGGAACTACTTCTGCTGAGCAATTCAAAGTATAGATCATTCGAGCCTCGCTGTGACAGTGAGGAATCGAAGTTTTTACGTACTTGAAGTTTCGAACCTTAATTTGGATAAATGAAAAATTAGAAGAAGTATTTATTTAAGTTGCAAATTTTTTAGATTTTTTTTCTCAGCTTTTTTATCAGATATGACTATAAAACTGTTGTTACAACATTGTTTCATCCTTTGAAAGTACAAAACAAAAATTTATTTTTCATTTTCATTCTTTGAATAATTTATAGAAGGCCCCAAAGTTGAAAATATGTCTTGTCCATGGCTGACAGTTAATCTCAGGAGTGGCAAGTCTGAAACAAAAAAATAAAAAAGCATTTTAAAGAGGAAGGTTTCTTATACAACAATTTACCACTGTTAATAAAAAAGGTGGTAAATTGTTGTGTAAGAAACTTTTCTGTTTAAAATGCTTTTTTATTATCTTGTTTCAGACTAGCCAATCCTGAGATCAACTGTCGGGACAAAATATTTTCGACTTTGGCGCCTTCTATAAATTATTCAAAGAATTAAAAAAAAATAAAAGTAAATAATAAATGTTTGTTTTGTACTTTCGAAGGATGAATCAATGTTGTAATAACAGTTTTATAGCCATATCTGATGAAGAAGCAAACACAAAAAATCTTAAAAATTTGCTTTTTTTGTCCTTCTAATGTAAACTAGTAACCTTAACGAAAAATTAAAAGAGCTTGCTAGTATTTGCTAAATAATAAATAACATAAAAAATTCGAAGATATTTCAAGAATTATGTTCAAAGTAAACAAAGTCTCAAAATTGATTTGCAAAAAAATAAATTTGTCGATTAATCGTTCATCTGAACGTTTGGAGCTTCAAGTCCAAGGATTTTGAGCTCTAGCAATAATGGTTCAATATTCCTAATAAAAAAATGAAACTGTTTCAGACATTTCAGAGCAATATTCAACAGCTTGTGCGCCTATGCATCCGTCAATCACCTGCATTGGCACTTGTATTATCTAAAGCACGAAATGCTGCTCGAGAATATTGTACGAATTATTAATTTTCCTATTTGTTTAAATATCCATGATCACAACTCAATCGAGTCTATGAAATGTTCAAGGGTTTGGATAAATGGAAAGGTCCAGTATTCACGATCAAGGATTATCCCGCGAAAGGATTTTGCCTCAAACAATCTTGGTTCGCCGAACAAAATTTACTAAACATCGGAGAGTGGGCGTTTTTCGTGATAAACTATCTTCAGGAAAAAAATATTCCTCACAATGTTTATATAACGCGAGCGAAAATTGATGATTCCGAGAGACACGATGACATTCGCGTTTATATCTGGGCGAGAAAAGCCAGCGACGGTTTCAAGGATCTCACAGCTTTTGTACCGGCTGTTGCCGAATTGTTCGGACATTTGTGTGCGAAATGTGAGTCATGGCACAATAATGCATTATCAACTTAAATAATTACCGATATTTATTTATTATTAATATTTTATTTATTTATATTTTCAGCGGAAGACGAATACAAAAATTTGACGGAGGAAAAGGTCAGCTGTATATTGAACGATGTAACGGCGGATACATTCGCAGAAATCAAAGAATCGTTGAAGGATGCAATTGAAAATAAAATGACGGGCAAATAAAAAACCGATTAAACCTTCGTCTTTCTCATGATGCTGGGATTTAATTTTTTTTTTGAAAAAAGCCCGATCTTCGCGACACGGCGTTTGGATAATAACAAAATAAAATCGATATTTCCGTTAAATCATCCTTCAGCATGGTAACCATGGCAACAGGGACAAGCGCAATTTTGTTTGCGCGAACGTAGCCTCATTCCCATGGAAATAATCTTAATCGTGCAGTCTGTCATTCTAAAACTTCAAGTTTTACAAGTGTCATATCATGAATGATCCGGAAGACGAGTATCGCTCCTCGAAAGTCGATTATGAAGAATGGTTCGCAGCAGATTCGGATAATGACGATGACGAGGGAAATATTAATTCTGTGTCTTACAACACGGATGATTACATATCTGGACCATTGAGGACCGTAAATGGGACGGTTCCTATCGATGTGCTGGAATTTGAGTATCCTTGCAAAATTATCCTATAAATTCACATTAATTTTCGCGATATTGCAAATTTAAAGCAAACAAACAATCTTGTACTCATAAATTATTCGATTGATACCGTTTAATTTTATGAAAACTACTCTTCTTTGCTCATTGATTTGAAGAAAAATTCCTATTGATATACTCAGTCATTCTTTTGCCTACGATTGTCAGAGATACTTTAATTTATGCGTGGCTGATCCTGAAACAATTATCTTCGCCTCGGGAAATTATATAAATTTTTTTGACACGTCGAGCGGTGGTATAAGATTCAGGAGATGTTCAACAGGTGGTGGAATTGGACACATCACTGTAAGTTATTCGAATACAATCAGAGTTGTAAATAATGCATTACTTTGATAATGCATTACTGTATTTATTACCCATTACACTGCATAATGTGCAATGGATAAGTGTACCATTACAGAGTACAAAAGTAATGTGTAATGGATGCATGTCTCATTACAAATAAAAAAGTAATGTGTCATGGATGCATATCCAATTAGAAATAAAAAAAAGTAATGTGTAATAGATGCATGTCCCATTACAAATACAAAAAAGTAATGTGTAATGGATGCATGCATCTGAAATATACAAACTACAAGTCTAAAAATTACAAGTTACTGAAACAAAATTTGTCGCTTTATTGAATCCCTAAATAATGTGCATGTTCTTTTTTTTAACTTTATGGATCATTTATGAGAATTGTGGATGAACTTTTAGTAAGCGAAATAAAATAGTGAGACAGCATTGTGCAAGTTTCTAATACGAGCACGGAAATTTTTCTATTTGGCACATGCATCCATTACAGATTAATTTTTTTTTTGTAATGGGATACGCATCCATTACACATTACTTTTTTTATTTGTAATGGAACATGCATACATTACACATTACTTTTTTATTTGTAATGGAACACGCATCCATTACACATCACTTTTTTTATTTGTAAGGGCACATGCATCCGTTACACATTATTTTTTTTATTTGTAATGGGGCATGCATCCATTACACATTATTTCTTTTAATTGTAATGGAACACGCATCCAATGCACATTGTTTAAAGTAATGGGTAATGCATTACTTTTACATTACTATTTTCACAACTCTGAATACAATTCAGGATTTTTTTCGACTCACACATGTCGTAATCTCTTCAACAATTCATGCCTCTTTTTTGCGGCATACAAATGAATTCCACGCAAAGCGGATATACTAATGTGTAAAACGATCGTTAGAAAAATCCAGTGATAAATCACATAGCAGTGGGAGAGAATGGAATCGATCCGCCGATAATAATTTATGAATGGCCGAGTATGATCATCGTCACGATTTTGAAACAAGGAACAACAAGATTGTACTCGCATCTGAATTACAGGTAAATTTCAGCATAATGCGCGATAAAGAAAACTAAACAAAATGAGAAATAAATATGCACGTGAAATTCCAATCGTTGAGCTAAAAAAAAATGTACAAATATATTTTTTAAAGAAAAATTGAAATACTTTTTCAAGTAATAGAGAAACTATGAAGAATTATCATCAGCAGTGTCTTTCAATTTTTTCTTTCGCTATTAAATTTATCATAATTAATGAAAAAAAATATTAAAAATGATTGTAACACATTATCAACAGCCCGGATGGAATGTTGTTGCTGTCCCAGGGTGGAGATCCGGATTACACTATCACAGTTTGGAATTGGAGAAAATCGAAGATTCTATTGCGTTGTAAATCGCACGGTCAAGATATTTACAATGCCGCATTTTCACCAACCGTGAGCGGTCATTTGACAACGAGCGGCGCTGGACATATCAAATTTTGGAAAATGGCAAGAACCTTCACCGGTTTGAAGCTCAAGGGTGAACTTGGAAGATTCGGAAAAACCGAGATATCGGATATCATTGGAGTTCACTCGATGCCCGATGAAAAAGTAATATCCGGCTGCGAGTGGGGAAACATTTTAGTTTGGGACGAGGGCTTGATAAAATTTGAAGTCTGCAAGAGGAGTCGTAAGCCCTGCCATGCTAATGTCATCACGCAATTCGAATACATAAACGGAGCGGACCTCGTCTCAATAGGTGAGGAAAATGATTTCAATGTTCAAAAGTCCCGACGAATAAACTGTTTTTTCTTGAAGGAATGGACGGCTGGATTCGGGTCTGGTATTACGAGACCATCGATCAGGCGGATCCACCGGAGGATGATCGTTTTCTCGAGATCGAACCGATTTACGAATTTCAAATAAGCCATCGAAACAGCGACGACAGCGAGGAGACGTCAATGCTCATGTGCATTGAAAAAAAAAATCATGATCCTGAGGAGACTCTGTGGTACGCTCAAGTGAGAGAAGTTACAATTTTACATGAATCCTATTGTTTTTTTTTTTTTATTAAATAATGTGAGATGCGAATATGTTGAGCGAATTGTGAAAATTTTAGGATGGAAACGGAGGACTCTGGCTAATTGACCTTGGGTCATTCGAAGAGCCGAAGAAAAGTCCACGAAAACTTTTAACCTGCCACGCTGGTCCTGTAACATGCATGGATGTTTCAACTTGGGGAACTTTCGTCGCCACTTGCGGCACAGATGGCCATCTCCATGTTTACAATTATTCCACTAAGAAACTGATATTGGTGGAGAGAATTCGGGACAAGGGCAGCCGTATCGTTTGGTTTCCATGCTCGGTATTTTCAATTTCAACTCCATCAATTTTATGAATTCCAACTCAACATTTTTTTATTTCAAGTCGACATTCGTGAAATTAGAGCATTGTTTTTTTTCTTTTTCGAAGGTCGAAGCTACCGGAACGACTTTGGCTTGGGCTTTTGAGAGCGGAATCATCAGAATTGTAACTGTAAATGTTTCAAAAGCGAACGAATCTCACGGCGATGTTCGTGGCGATTATATGAGATTGATTCAGGTGATGAAGCCTCACACATCGGCTATCACGGCAATGTCATTGAATCCTTCCAACAGGTATTCTCATTGCAAATGAAAACATAACAAAAATTCTAGGCGCAAAATAATATCTATTTTTTTGTTTTCGCTGCTTTCGCATCAAGTTTGCTGATAACAGGAAGCGAGGATTCCACGGTATTTTTATTCTCAATAAAAATCACAACAACTTATCCAATTTTGTCGCCAATTGGTTACATTAAATTGTTCTCCGGAGTTTCCTGCATCACGTGGAAACCCGAAAACGTGAGAATCGCGATTTTTAATTATAAAAACCTCTTCCACGATTGTAATTTCGCGTTTGTATAATTTTGTGTTCTTTTTTCTGTTTTTTTCACACGATGCTGAAGAACAATACGATTCTCGTTGGATGTCTTCACGGTGATTGTGCTGAATTGGAATTGCCAGATCGTCCCCAAGAATACACGCGCGTCAGTTTCGAGCTCGTCGAGTGTCGGACGAAGTATTTCAAGTTTCAATCAGTGAAATCCAAAATTCGAAGGGAATTGGCGCGTCTGGCGATGGAGAAAAGAAAGGAGGGAAAGAGAGCGGTGAAGCGTGAGCAGATGGAGAAGCTGATTATGGAAAATCCGGGAATAGAAATTGACGAGGAGGAATTTTTAAGTGTGTAAAATGCGTGAGAAAAATCATTGACAATTTACGCCGATGAACAATATGTAAATAGAGTATTTTTTCCGATCAGTGGACGACGAGGAGGATTCCGCCGCATCATTGCCTGAAATTTACGTGCCGGAAGTGCCGAATCGTGTATTAATGGCAAATTACACATCGGCCGGAACAATTTGGCTGTCGATGGGAGGATTCGATGCCGGATATTTTTACGAGTATCCGATACCGGAAATAAATGGGCGTGAAAATTTGATGGCCGAACCGATGAAAAGCACGATCATTATCGATGCCGATGACACGGAGATATCATGTTGCCTCGTTCAGTAAGAATGTTCCATTCATTCAGCTCATAAATTGACGAATTACAATATCGAATTTAAAAAAAATATCAATTGCAGCAAGGAGAAATATATTTTTTTGGGAATGGACCGTGGTGAGATTCGCGTGTGTCGCATAAATCCGGAAGATCACACAGATTTTTCGGATTATCTGTTACTCCCGATGCACGACAATCAAAACGGCAAGATATCCGTCATTCAAACGAGTCGTGACCAAAAGATGTTATTCACCTGCGGACAGGATGGAAATTTATTTTCCTACAATATAAACGATGGGGATGATGATTCTGCTAAAATCGAATTTGAAAAACCCGAGAAGGCTTTTAAGCAGCTGGTAAGAATAATTGATATTCGATACACTCAATATTGTTGAAAACAGAGTTGTAAATAATGCATTGTTTTGATAATGCATTACTGTATTCATTACCCATTACACCGCATAATGTGAAATGGACAAGTGTAGCATTACAAAATACAAAAGTAATGTGTAATGAATGCGTGTTCCATTACAAATAAAAAAAGTAATGTGTAATGGATGCATGTGCCATTACAAATAAAAAAAAGAATGTGTAATTGATGCATGTTCCATTACAAAATAAAAATTCATACATGTGCCATTACAAATAAAAAAGTAATATGTAATGGATGAATTCTCTATTAGAAATTACAATTGAAAAAAAAGTAATTTGTAGTGGAGAATATTCCATTACAAATTAGTGTGTTTCTACGACAATTTAGAGCAGGTACTATTTTGCTCAAAGGTAAGTCTATTAATTTTTCAACGAAAATAATTTGTGTGTATCAAGTTTTTGTTAACTTTACTATCGTAGTGGTAAATATATGAACAGTGATTTTTGGGGCAATTTTTACTCCGTTCTTGAATTGTAATTTTTACAAGAATCGAGTAAAAATTACTCCAAAAAATCACTGTTCATACATTTACCACTACGATAGTAAAGTTAACAAAAACTTGATACACACAAATTATTTTAATTGAAAAATTAATAGACTTACCTTTGAGCAAAATAGAACTTGCTCCAAATTCTGGTAGAAACACACTAATTTGTAATGGAATTTTCGCCACTACAAATTACTTTTTTTTTAAATTGTAATTTGTAATGGAGCACTCATTCATTACACGTTATTTTTTGTTATTTGTAATGGCACATGCATTCATTACACATTACTTTTTTATTTTTAATGGCACATGCATCCATTACACATTACTTTTTTTATTTGCAATGGCACATGCACCCATTACACATTACTTTTTTATTTGTAATGGCACACGCATCCATTACACATTACTTTTTTTTTATTTGCAACGGAACATGCATACATTACATATTACGTTTCTTATTTGTAATGGAACACGCATCCATTACACATTACTATTTTCATTTGCAATGGAACATTCATTGATTACACGTTATTTTTGTAATTTGTAATCGAAAACTTATCCAATACACATTGTTTAAAGTAATGGGTAATGCACTACTTTTACATTACTATTTTCACAACTCTGTTTGAAAATAATTTTATAAATAAAGTTAGTGGAATAGTTTTAAAAAAGTGTTAAAAGTGAAATATAATTTCAAAAAAAGTAAAAGAATTGGTAAAAAATTGTAAAAGTAGTGAAAAAACAGTTGCAAACGAGTAAAATGTAGTTTTGAAAAACGGCAAATATTAACAATTTTAGAAAGAGCAAAAAATAGTTTCAAGGAGTATAAAATATCTAAAAATAATTTAGAAAAAGAAAAACATAATTGAACAAATACATAGTTGGTTTTAAAAATATTATTAAAAGTGTGAACTACTCTTTAAAAAAAAAGAAAGTATTTCACGAAATCTATAGTTTCGCAATCGTCAAGAAAGTAGAAGAACAGTAAAGAATCTCGAAATTGATCGTGGCGATAATCGATGATTATTATTTTTCCAGCCAGTATCAAACGTCGAGGATATTATCGATGAGCCCGATTATCCGAGTCTCGAGGAGGTAAAATTGAGAGCGGAAAGCGATCGAATCGTCGCTCTGGCAAAAAGCAAGAAAAACGCGACACTGAAAGTAGTGCGTACTTTGACCGAGGAGTACAACAAGATACTTGAGAGAAACTTGGCTCTCCCGAAATCGCAACGACTAACGCAGGAGGAGCTTGAACTTGATCCCCGGATAACGGCCGATTTGAACGATCATTTGAAGGCGGAAATGGATCTGGTGCACAAAAAATTGGCATTCAAGGTGGAAAAGAGTCGTTTGGGACTCGAGAAACTTGTCAATTATTTCATCGAACCCATCACTTGTTTGCCCTTTGCTGTCTGTAGAATCTCGTGAGTCGAAATCGTTCATTCATTGCAAATTTTAAATTTTAAATGAAATTTTGCAGTTAACAAATCATTTTCTCGTCTTGCAGCAAACCGGATACCATGATTCATTCCCTGCGGGAGAGAAAACTAGGCGATGATTTTTCCGTCAACTATGCTGAAGTCATGAGACGCATTGAGGAAAAAAACAAAGCCAGCAGGTGAGGATCGTGAAAAAATTTCTCCTAATTTTTTTTTGGAAAATCAATTTTCTCAATATAGTTCTCAATTAAGCGATGGAAATGCTGCTGGACAATGTGAGCAACCCATGACACAGGAGTATGTATTAAAAAATTTAAATTGTCCACAAGGTCGAAGGATATTCAGCAAAAGTTTTGAAAGACATTTTTTTTCAAATTCTGATTTAGCACAAATTATTCAGATTGATGGACAAATTCACATTAAATTCAAATAGAAATCTATCAAGATTTTCGAAATTCTATCGATTCCTGTAATAAATTCAAATAATTTACCAACAAAATTAATTTCGATATTATTTCAAATTTTGAACTAGCAGCACAAAAAAGCTCTCACTGCACATCATCATTTTTGCCAATGCAGGATATCTATATATCGATATATTTTTATGGAATTTTAATTTCAATAGGATTCCCGATGTCAATATTCTCGAGGCAGTCGAGGAAGAGGATGAGGACGAGACGAAGAAAGTTGACGACGGACTCGAGAGCTTTTTCAAGAATCCAGAAGCTGCGATGGAGAGTCATTTGGGCGTTCAGATAAATCAGATGTTGCGAAAGTATCGAGCGAGAAAGAAAAAAATGGAAAAGCGAGCAAAAGAGGTGTGTGCAAAATTTCTCTAACTTACACCAAATCAATAGAGTCTAAATTTCGGGATATTGTTTCAGTGGAAAGTAATGTGGGCCTCGAAACCGGATCCTGAACAGAATCATCCGGACGACATCGTCGCGATAGAACGAGCAAAAAGTACGATCGGTGATTATAAATTGAAAACACTGACGGATTTTAGTAAATCATCACACAATGATGAGGAGCGTGAAACGACTCTGACGAAGTACAAGCAAATTTTGGACTGTAGAAAAAAGGTAGACGAGTGTTCTTTTTTCAGGACCAAGAAAAAAGCCATTTTCCTTGCTCAAAAATATTTTTATTTCAAATTCAAGACTCACAATCTTCGCGAAGACTTCAATTCTCGTTTGAGATCTCTGCGAGACGAAAAATTATCTCTTCAGCGTGAAATTACGTCGTTGATCGGTAAATTGAAGGACATACACGCGGAAATACCGGAAAAGAGTATCAAGCCATTGCCGATTATTCCTGTGATCGATCAAAATATCGAATATCCGGAAAAAAATTTGGAGGTAAGAAAAAAGGAAAAAATAATTGATCGTGAATCTGATTGATGCTTCATGATCATTTTTTCCGTGGAAAACAG
This sequence comes from Alloplasta piceator, assembly GCA_946863875.1. Classification (NCBI taxonomy): domain Eukaryota; kingdom Metazoa; phylum Arthropoda; class Insecta; order Hymenoptera; family Ichneumonidae; genus Alloplasta; species Alloplasta piceator. The sequence goes on along the minus strand of OX333076.1, from coordinate 2,230,455 downwards.
TTGGAAAAATATGTCTCTATGGCGGAGAGGGTCGAGGAAACGAAACGTAAGAAAATGTCCATCAGCGATCAAATTATAATAAATCCAATGGACGAGGAATATGAAGTATTGTTGCTCGATAAGAGATCGATCGACGCTGAGCTCGAGGCATCGATGATCAGTCTCGATATAACGATACCGGAAGTTAAATCGTCGAATGATCGACTCACGGAAATCCTGAAGAGTCTCGATGACGCTGATCGCGCGGAAACAACGTGGGAACGCGAGATGAAGCGTCACAGAGTGATGAAAAAAATTTACGAGCAAGATACGATCTTGCGAAACATTGAGAAAAATTGTGAAAATTTCGATCGACGATTGGACGAGCTCGAGGTCGAGAGACTCGAGATAACCGCCGACAGCGTTTATTCGGATATTTATTTACTGGCGCTTCATCAAGAGTTGATCGTTCTCAAGGATTTCGAGTCTATGGAGAATATTTTGAGCGAAAAAGTGAGCGAAAAATTGGCAGAGCGTCAATTGGCCGAACGAAAAATTCGCTCGATGACGAGCCAAATCCAACAGCGAAACAGGGAAATTGCGAAATATCACGATAAAATCAAGGATCTTCAAACCAAGTTCGCCAACATCATCAGGGATAACAAATTTGCCGATTTTTTGCGACGAATTTATCGAAAAAAATTCAAACAACCGAAAAACGACGAAGACGATGGTATTGAAAAATAATTTGAGGGCTTGCATACTCTTGGAATTTTCACAAAATTGGTTTTTCTAGTTTTGTCGATTTTCATTCTCTGTTCTTGAAGAAAAAAAATCCATGCTGTTGTAAGATTAAAAAAAAAAAATTTTAAACTAAAATCGAAGAGCTTATTTTTAACGATTTTTACTCCCATAAAATAATTAAAATAATTCCACCCTTCATAAAAGTCAATTTTTCATATTCAATTTTCAATAAATAATTCGAGTAACTTTTTTTTCCTTCACATTTTGAGCTTGATAATTTTGTTTTGTATAATCTGATGGGAGAATTTTTCTTATATGTTGGTTAAAAAAAATTTTCATAAAAGTCCAACATTTTTCATTCGAAAATTGCAACATCAAATTTAGAAAATCGAACTATAAATAGGGCATTATTTTACAAAACAATTGCTTATTTTTACCTATTGTATAATTTTTGCACAAGTTGTTAATGAGGCGCCATGGATAAAAAATATTGGAAAAATATTTTAATATAGAAAAAACAATTCAAATATTTTTTTAAATATAATTAAACGTTCAATTTTCAATATTTTTCAATTATTTGTGTACTTAATGGAACATTATTTGTCTTGCAGAATCGTCGACATCGTCGAGTTCAGATTCAAGTTCAGAGGATCGAGATGGAGCGAGCATAGCGAGCGACGATATTGGTCCCCTTCACTTGGATGAAAATATTTGTCCCATCGGTTGCGACAGAGAATTATACGATGCGACATTTTCCATGAGACAGGAGCGTTACGATTGCGAGCACGGAATCAAGGAGGGACAAAAAATAATTGAAACTGCCCGCAAGGAGATTGACGCTGATATGAAAAAATTTAAGATCATCGATAACGAATTGATCGACAATCGAAAGAATCTCGAAGATTTTATGGTAAAATCAATTCATATCAGGTTCTCGAGTTTGGGATCAGAGTCGGAAAATTGATGGGAAAAATTGGATTGTCAATTATTTTTGCAGCGTGAAAAGCAGAGAAAATTGAACGATATCGATATGACGGTGATACTGAAAATTCATCAGCTTCAACACTTTGTCGATGACAATAATGTCGCTGATATTCGCGATTGCGTCGTATTCGACGAAACAAAATTGTCGCATCTTTACGCGAGAGTCGGTGAATTGCAACAGGAAACGCTCGAGCAAAAGGCGAAACACGAGTATGAAATAATTTTATTGATTTTCCCTTTAACGATCACTTATTTCATGTTTTCCAGTTTATTTCATGAAACTGCAAATTACCGAAAATATTTTCAATATTAATCGTTATAAAATAATCTCCCCAATGATTAAAAAAATCTTTTGATAAATTTATTTTCAATTCTCAAATAATTCAATATTATAATTTTCGTTTCGAAACCGTTTCGATAAATTTCTCCAGTATCAATTTTCAATTGTCTTTCTTATTTTGCAGAAAAAATCGTACTCATCTTCATCGCATGAAGGTCGATTGCAAATACATGGAGAGCGAGATAAAGCGTCTCAAGGATCAAATAAAACAGGAGATGATGCAAAAATTTGGACGACAAGTTTCCCTCGATGCTCTTTACGAAGGGGTTTTACGGAGGATGTTTTACAACGTTAAATCTGACTTGAAGAAAATGACGAAGGAATACGACGAGAAAATAAAATGTGCGATCATTCGTTTTGATTCAATGAAAAACAGGCTGACAATTAAACGCAAAACTCGTCGAAAATTTACATCGATAATCCTGTTTTTGTTTCCTCCACTCAAGGTGTGAAAGACAAGTATTACGAACAAGTTCAAGTTCTCGAGGGCTTGATTCAGGACAATACGGAAAAATTAAGCTTCCTGTCGATCCTTGAGGCCGAGCAAATGAAATTAAAAAAAATTCTCCGCCATCCTCCAGAATCTGAAGTATAATTCGTCGATAGTATTTTCGACAGAATTCCATTTATCGTTTTTTTAATCCAAACGATTTTTCTAACTTCAGGAAAAAATGTTGATGGTCGAGGCGGAGTACAAAAAGGACATCGAGCGTTTTGAAGAGATACTGAAAAATCAGAGACACCAGAAAGAATTATTTCGCAATGACATTAGAAATTTGCGCTTGAAATCGCGACCACCGACGCAATTTTGCACAAACGACAAGCGAGGAACGAAGAAATTTGAAGACAACGATGATAAACATTCCGAAAGGATCACATCGTTGCAGGATAATTTAGGTGTTGAGAGTGAGGAGGGATCAACGATTCGTGAGGATTTTCACATCGAAGACGATTATGAAAATATAGAAGATTCGAGGAAAATCGTGGATGAAGCATATAACAAGCAACTTTCTCAGACTGGTTCTGCCGCTGCGATGGTTTGTAAAAGCTCAAGAAAATTCTTTGGAATTTTTTCCCAAGATTTTTTAAGGACATTTTCCGTCAGGTGCATCGTTTACTATCGCGAGTTATTGAAGGTGACAATAACGAGGCTGGTGAGAGATTTACACGAGATATAATAAAAAAGGTAATAAAGGATTTACCGATCGACGGAGGATTAACGGAGATGCGAGAGGTAATGAAAATCTCGGTGGATCGAATAATCGGTGAGGAAATGCCGCACGAGGACGAGGGAACTATGGATGCTATGAAGGACGCCGTTAAAGATAGTCTGCACGATATATTTTCACGGTCAGTCTTTTCATTTTCATCTATATTTTTGAATCTGAGCAACTGAATAAGGTACATTTAGATTTTAGGTAGAAAATATATCCTCTATTTTTACATGTGTTTCTGCATAATGACTTAATGAATTTCTGCTTGGAAAATTCTGTAAAAAAATTACCATAATCAAGAGTTTTTCTCTCACAGCGTCGAGGATGAGACGCGCGATTTGGAAATGACGAACATCGATTGGAATACACGACAAAAGATTAACGATCTTCTAGAAAGTATGGGAATAAATCGCGACGCGAGAATCGTCGATGAAATCTTGAGATTGTTGAGAAATGACGCTGTCGAGGGTGCGATGGATTATTTAACGAGTAACGTTGATAGGAGTTCCGACGATGAGAAAAACGTGGCCTTAAGGGAACACGCGTTTCGGATACTAACGGAAATTAAGCAAGATATCGAGAGCGGCCACGAAGCTACAGGTAAATTAATTTTAAGAAACTTCTGTCTCCCGTTTTGGGAAGACAAGAATCGAAACGATTTTGACTCTTTTACAGGAGAAACCGTCGATTCCTTGGAAAAAGTGGATGAAGATCAATGAATATTTTAGTCGAACGACATACTAAACTTAATTTATTTACAGTTTGCGTTTTTTTTCTAACTAACAGTACGTTAAATCTCGGCTACGTAAAAAAGAACCTAATACAGGCATGATTTTCGTATTATCGAATTTCATTCCCGTTGATCAGAGTCTTGGAGTTAAAGAAGTATCTGTACGTTTTAGCCGTAGATAAAAATTGGCATTGTGGTGAATGTTTTTTATCCCCTGAGAACAGGAAGGATCACTGCACTTTTTTTCAATATCCGACGATATTTCATCGTTTTTCGATGTTTATATTCGCGTTCGTACGAAGGAAAGGAAATTAACACGTGCGATACACGCTTGTGAGAACGCGATTAAAAATGGCAAAAATGCAAAAAAATATCGATGTATAAATTATTCGAATGATGAGGAAATGAAGATTAAGGGTTCGCGTATGAATCGATCTCTTCATCGATTCGCGATAGAGGCACAGATAATGTTCTCGACTCGTTTTCGAATATTCGAAACTAACGTCGAAGCACCAATTTTCGTGAATTGCCGATACAAAACAGCGGTATCATTGTTTTTTGAAACTTTTGAGAATCGGATAAATGTTGTCGAACGCCTCGTAAATCTCTTGACGAACTTTCGCACCTGAAATTTTGATTTTGTCGAGATAAATATTAATGAAATTATGTATTTGCAGATATAGAACGATATTTTTTTGTATATAATATTGGTACTCACCGGTGAGAACGACTTTTCCAGAGACAAATATCAGGAGAACGATACGAGGCTTTACCATTCGATAAATCAAGCCGGGAAATAATTCGGGCTCGTACGAGGAGAATTGACCGTGAGTAAGAACCAAACCCTCCAGTCTGATGGGAAACTTAACGTCGCAACTTCCAACCATATTTTGTATCTTGAAGTCCAGAAATTTGGCCTGTTGAGAAATAGTAAATTCCATTGATTCAATAATTCGATAATATATTAATCAAGAAAAAATCTTTGAGTGTGGATACTAACCGGAAAACCGAGTTTTTGTATAATTCGAGCGTACTTTCTCGCCGCTAATCGCGAGTCTTCCTCGCTCTTTGCTCCCGTGCAAACCATTTTACCACTGCTGAAAATCAGAGCCGTGGTTCTCGGTTCTCGTATTCTCATGATTACAGCGGCAAAGCGCTTAGGATTGTACTCTGCGTTACGAGCGTGCAGCGCTATCTTCTTCAAGTCTAGCTTGCAAGTCAGATTAACGGTGGAAACGATGTTTCTGCGAATTATCAAGGTATGATTTTTACCGCTGCATCATTTTTCGTCCTTACATTAGGAATTTTATCTCGTGCTTACTGTAATTGAGGAAGTATTCCGGGATCCGCCGAAGCTGGAGTCATGGGGGTCATTGGTCCCGGCGTTGAAGGTCCGATGGACGGAGGAGCTATTTGACTCGCCGGCTGAACTATCGGCGACATCATATTTTGCTGGAATCATCGATTATTCAATTATTCAATGTTTTTGCGAATGAAAATCGGTTGTTTGAAATTTATCATTCATGTTCACTAGACTGATTCAAAAAAAGCGATTGTTTTTTTTTCGAAATAACATAAATGCTTTCGGGGCAGAGCTCGAAGCAGAGTTGTTAATATATATATTCAGATATGTCCCATCGCAAATTTCTATTTCCCATTTAAATAAGACAGGAAAGATTTTTTCAAACTTTGAAATTTTATATCGCGGCTTCAAGTCAATGTACCGTATCGAACGATACGTATTCTTGTGGGGAATTGAACGCTCTACAAAAATGGTCTCTTGTGATTTTTCGATAAACTCACTCCTTAAAAAGTTATTAACGGTCTAATATACACGGAGAGAATGTTATACCAATTGTTAATATCGAATTCTATAAATTTTTACTATTTTTTGTTGTAACGTGGTACCATATTGACGTTACGTTTATTTTTGAAATGTCACATAGTAATTTATCGAAAAGGAAAAGTGACTCACGATTCACGCAAATTCGCCATTTAAACATAGCAAAATGCATGACGTGTCGCTGTATAGAAATTTTACTATGTTTTTATATGAAATGTTGAGCTATATGCACCCGTATTCAATTTCGAATCGTTGAAGCAGCAAAAGTATGCGAGAAATTTCACTATGTTCCAACGTACTTGGTTCAATGGTATTGTAGCATATCTGCGAGGATGTGACAAGAGCTAAAAATTTTACTATGTGCCAACATCTATTTCATATGGTATCGTAGTAATTTTACGGTGTGCGGACGTGTACTGATAATTGTAATATGTTGGATCGTTGTTTTACTTGCTACAAAATAGTAAATTTGGTATCCTCAAACGCAAATTTCACGGATAGATAATTTTCTATACAGTGCGATGATAAAATTATGATGTACATCTGAACAAAATGAGCAGGCCATGCTATATTGTTATAATTTCAAAATTATTTTTCCTACTAATGACAATATGGTTCCGCACTACAAAGCATACATAGTAATTTTCCGTATTAAAATCTCTTCGTGTATATATGTATTAGGGCGATTTTTTTTTACTTGTTTTATTTTTTGCACTCTTCACCCGAAATTGTGTTGTATATGTCTGAAAGAAAATTCCCTGAAAGCTACAGCCCTTAATATTAATATTGAGTGCTTTCCCCTAGCGTGATGAGTTTTTCCATCTAAAATACACGTAAATGGAAAACTTTTTTCGTCAAAATTTTACCACTCCGCGATTTTTTATGCTATCATATTGATTTTGGTCGCAATTTACGTGGAATTAAACGATCTTTAAAAGTGTCCTGAACAACATAAGTGTAACTTACACTGGTGAGATGGTACGGGTCCCTAAAGTTGATTTTTACCCAAAATTCTCGATTTTTTGCTGGTATCTCCGAAATGATTAACTTAACTGAAAAATCATAAAGGGAAATTTTGTTGGAAATTTAATTTGCTACAAAAAAGGTCCTCTAGATCTAACTGCTAAAATTAATATTTCTTGAGATATTGAACCTTAACCCATTTATGGTATAAAATTTGTATAGTTTATTGAACCAAAAGTTTTTAATTGGTGATATTCCATATCATATCACCATATCACATATCATATTACCAGTGGTGATATGATATGGAATATCAACAATTTGAAACTTTTGGTTCCATAATCCATAAAAATTTTCATATCACAAATAAGTTAAGGTTCAAAATCTCAAGAAATATTAATTTTAGCAGTTAGGTTGCAGTTTCTTGTACGAAATTAAAATTCAAATAAAATTTCCCTTTATGATTTTCCGGTTAAGTTAATCATTTCGGAGATAACAGCAAAAAATCGAAAATTTTGGGTAAAAATCAACTTTAGGGTCCTGTACCATCACACCAGTGTAAGTTACATTTACGCTGTTGGGGACACTTTCAAAGATCGTTCAATTCTGCGGAAATTGCGACCAAAATCGATGCGATAGCATGAAGAACCGCGGAGTGTTTAAATTTTGAAGAAAAAATTTTTTAACCTAAGTGCATTTTAGATGGAAAAACTTATCACGTGAAGGAAAAGTCCTCAATATTAATAGTAAGGGCTGTAACCTTCAGGAAATTTTCTTTCAGACATACGCAACAAAATTTCGGGTGGGGACCGAAAGAAATAAAACACTACTGTAATATAAATAAAGAACTACTGTTGGTCATTTCTTTAAAAATTAGGTCATTTATGTTAATGCAATATAAACTTTTGTTTCAAGAAAGATTTTACGATATTTAGTATCAAGTTTCAACATTTTGCCGAAAACAAAAAAAGGGGTGAAATTTACTCTAAATTTAACTTCAACCTTGAATAACTTTTGAAGGAGTGAGTTTATCGAAAAATCATAAGAGATCTTTTTTGTAGCGCGTTCAATTCTCTACAAGAATTATATAGTTCATTTTGGTACATTGACTCAAAGCTGAGATACAAAATTTCAAAGTTTGAAATTTTTTCCCCATATTTTTTGAACGGGAAATAGAAATTCGCGATGAGACGTATCTAAATATTTATATCAAGAGCTCCGCTTTTAACAGGCGTCTTTTTTCACCTCCCCGAAGGTATTTCATATGTTATTTAGAAAAACAAAAAATAGTCGCCTTTATTTGGAAGCCGCGGCTCTCACCGGTGTCTGAGGTTGCATGAGACTCTGCGGCGTGGCGAAAGCCGGAGTCGGTGCGTAAGTGTGCATAGATTTTTGAGGCGTCGACATCATGAGCATGGAGTTGCCTTGCATGTTCGGACTCATCGAGTGAAGCTGTTGCAGCTGATATTGCTGCGGCGTTTGTTGCTGTTGTTGAAGAGCATTTGGCAATATTTGTTGATCCTCCTCGGGCTGATGAAGAGGAGTACCGATACTGGGGATGCTGAATCCCGGACTCGGCAGCATTTGATCCATTTTCGTTTGATTTTCAATACAAACAGCGGGTACCAAAAAAAATTACCGGCTACTTCGGCCCGCTTCGGCCGTCCGAGTTTCACGGATAAAAAGACTGCGGACGATATTTACGCGTTTCTAAGGTATTTTCTTGCCTCTCATCATTTTGGGGCTACGTTTTTGAGAGCTTTTCGTTCTCGAGAAACTTTACGTGCCGCAAATTCGACGATAACGCGATACGCTGTCGAATGTCTTTCGACCGCATAACCTCAAAATCTTCGTGCGCGATGTTTCGGAGACAACAAATTATTTATCCTTCCGACTCACGGAAATTATGTTTGTCGACAATTAAAAAAACATTACCGCTGTAGTACGAAAGACAATAATAATACGATGGGCAATAAGAAACTATTAAGATAATACAACTAAGAAAATACACAGCGTCGAGTGGACACTGCTTTTTTTTTTGTTGTTCGGCTGATCAGTCAAAGGAAGCGCGTACTTACCAACGGAGAGTATCAATCATCCATCGGTAAGAAAGAGCTTGGACGGCGATGATTCTGAATCGATAATGTAGAGTTTCGGTAATATGTCGGTAAGGAGCCTCCCTTTAACTCTGTATTCGTTTTGGAAGCTTACGCCGCTTACGCGCTGTGAGCGCCACATCCTGTAGCATTTTATACGTCAATGTATATCTATATATACGTGCTGAAAGCGCGTAAGCGTCGAAAACGAATGCCTAAGTATATAGTCTGTGTCTGCTTGTTGATCGCAAGTTCGCACTATCGAGTCTCGAGCAAGTGCAACGGGTATTAAAAATAGTGCTCCTTTTTTCAACTATTAAAAAAAGCTATTAAATAACGAGTAAAGCTGCTCTGGACGATATCTCGATCGATCGACGAGCGAACAAAGAATCGGAAGAATGTGATAAATAAATAGAGAAACAAAAAGAGCTCCATTGAGCAAGTTTTGCCCATCAGGCAAAGTTGTTGCACAGATTGTTGCGTAGTCGTGAATACACACACACAATATATCTATATATAATGCATGTGTCGTGTGAAGAACTTTCGCGCAATCGAAATGCATTGAAAACAGCTTTTGATGAAGGAAATAAAATCATTGGTGAAATATGCGTAAAGATCTCTGAACGGAATTAACGATGGACTGGTTCATTGACAAACGCAAATACGGTTATTATTATTTCGATAATTCGACGTTGCTTTGGTCGTCCATTTGGTGAAGAAAATCGGCGCCGAACGCGTCACACACTTACACAGAGGCACGCACATACGTCATCGTCACAGCTGATACAAATGACAACTGACACGTTCCATGACAGTTCCTTGTTTATCACAAAGTTTATCGTCAATCGCGTAATTGTCGAATTCAAAAGGAAAAAAAAAGCAACATACGCAATTCATTAGCAGGAATAAAACGAGATTGCGCGAGAAAAGAGAATAAGAGAAAATTATCGTCGAATATTTTTTTTATTATTACTCATCATGGCGCATCTCGACGCACTTTTTGATACTCAACAACAATTCGGTCCTGATTCCCTGTCCGATCTTTGCTTCAAAACGATATGCGACAATCTCGACATAATATCCGTCAAGGACGAGCACGGCTATCGCACGCTCAGAGAAGGATTGAACTTTCCCAGTGAAATATGCGACAGGATCATAGAATTTGTACAGTGTAGCAAAATATCCAAAGCGGACGACACTTTCTTCGCTATATTTCACAATACCAAAGCTACCAGGCTTAAACACGTCAAAATAACCTCGAGCGCGCTCACAGACTGGTCCGTCATCATCATCGTCAGACCCGAATTGATCAATCTTGAATTTGACGACTGTTGCAAATTGACGAGTCTTTCTATCGAATATATCAACTCCATATGTCTCAACCTTCAGAGTCTGGCTTTCAGAGGTTGTCAAAACGTCATCAGAAAACCCTTGGAATGTGAGTTTTTAATATTTATCATTTGGCAAATGATTATTGCATGTATGGAAAATGAGAAGAGCCAAAAGAGGAAACTTTGGTGCATCTCGAAAGAAAAAAATTTCGAAACGTCCGTCATATTATTTCCCACGTATCCAAAAATTTTATTCGTGGATTCCTGGTAAAATAAAATACAACTGTGAAACAGGAATTAAAATCAAACATTTTTGTACTCTCCTACTGTTATGTCATTGCAGGGTTGCAAAATTTTTAATGAAAAAGTAATGCATTAATCATTACTTTTTTAATGGCTAATGAAAATAATTTCCATTAACCATTAACGTTTAATGGTTAATGGAATTTATTTTCATTAACCATTAACATTTAATAGTTAATTACAATGGTTAACATTAAATGTTAATGGTTATTGAAAATGTAAATGCATTAAAAAAAAGTAATGCATTCTTTGCAATTCTGTTTCATTGGTATTGAATTTCACTGAAATTAATTTCATTAACCATTAACATTTAATGGTTAATTACAATGGTTAACATTAAATGTTAATGGTTAATGAAAATAATTTCCGTTAGCCATTCAATGTTAATGGTTAATAGAAATAATTTCCATTAACCATTAACAATTAACATTTAATGGTTAATGAAAATAAATGTTAATGTTTATTGAAAATGTAAATGCATTAAAAAAAGTAATGCATTATTTGCAACCCTGTTTTATTGGTATTGAATTTCAGTGAAATTATTATTATGACTCTTATGAATTTCTATATTATTTCCACAGCGCCGAAACTTTTGGGAGATTACAACGAGAGAGGATACGTCTTTAGAATGCCAAATCTGCGGCGTCTCGCACTCGACAGAGTAAACATACCGACGCAGGATTATCGTCTCCTGCTTCGCAAATTGACGAAACTCACGCATCTCGATTTGTCAAATGCCACGGATGTAAAGAGCTTTGGTTTTCTCGATTCCGTGCCAAATCTCGTCTCTCTGTGCCTCTACAATGTTCGCATACCGAACAATGGAAAGGCATTCGTCGGTGAAATATGCCAATTGAAGAAATTGCGACATCTCGACGTTTCGCAGACCCATCACAAGCACGGATCTTTCGTCAATGCCAATCAGATTCTCAGTGAATTGGTTCGCGGCTTGCCGGAACTTGTTTCGCTGGACATTAGCGGTACGAATCTCGCTGGTACAGGAATCGCGGAACACTCGATCGAGGAACCGTTCAACTTTCACGAATTGTGCGATATTCAGGGTCTCGCTTCGCGAGTTCACAATCCATTGCAATTTCTCGGTCTTTACGGCACTCATCATGGTGCATGCAGAAGACACGATATACCGGCAAAAGTGGCGAGTATTTTGTCGCTCTTGTTATTACTAATTTTTTTGTTTTTCAAGTTCAACCTTCCTAAAGTCATAAAAAGTAGATGAAACGAAACTTAATTGAATTTGCAAAGAATCGCCCATTAACTTTTCAAATTTTGCTAATCACATATATTTTGTATTTCAGATCGCGGGTGACGCGAACGAGGAACAGATATTAATAGCTCTGAGAGTATACATGGACAACAAGCCGGATCTATTGCAGAAAGTCCTGAGCGACCTTTATCATGTTATAAGATACGAAGATTGCAAACGCACGGATCAGACTTTGTACACGGTGCTCGAAGCCATGGAGAAGCATCTTTCTGAAAAGTACATTCAAATTTCCGGCAGGTAAAATCATCGAATTAATCATAAACGACATATTTTTCAATCGTATCCGTTTAACAAATGTATCTTTATTTTTCTTAACTCAGTGCGACGCTCTTTTACATAGTAAAAATGAAGGAAAAAAGTGGCATGCCTGTACAGCTCAGACGAAGAATAATAGGTACTCTGATGGCGGGTATGAACGCTCACAAAGACGAAGAGATTATGATAAGAAACGGTTGTCTGGCTGTCTGCCAATTTCGCATACCTCAGGATGTCGTGAGTCTTTTTAACCGAGATAAATATTTAATAATATTCCTTATTTTCATAACCTCAGAATAAAAAAAAACGAAAAAAATACTGTACAAATAATAAATTTTGTTTTCTCACGGAGGAAGCTCCTTGCGAACCTTTTTTTTTATATTTTCATTCTCAAAATTTCGCAAATCTGAGCTGTGCAACTTCAGATCCTCAACATACTTTTTCAGATGTGGAATTACGAGGCACTCGTCAAGATTCTACTGCACTCTGCGAGACACGCCGAGGCGGAGGGTTTCGTTCAGCGTATCGGCATATATCTATTGAATTCATTGGCGTGCCCGCCCGAGGGCGAGAAAAAACGTTTATTGGGAAAATTGGGCTGCGTCAGTACGATGCTCGATCTTGTGAAGTATCGGGTCGAGTGTCGCATATTCGACGACGTTCTCGAGGCAGCTTGGTCAACGATGTGGAACATGACGGACGAGACTCCGATAAATTGTCAAAGATTCTTGGACAAGCAGGGTATGAGCTTGTTCCTGCGATGCGTAAAGGTAATTAATCTTCGTAGATACCGTGAATTTTCATTTTTTCGTGAAATTTTCAAGTGTCTTTGCTTTTTTCAAAATCCAGCAATATCCTTACAAGGAGGAACTTCTACGAAACATGATGGGCCTGTTGGGAAACGTCGCCGAGGTCGATTATCTTCGTCCCAATTTGATGCAGCATCAGTACGTGACCGTATTTACGAATTTACTCAGTTACGACAGCGATTTGATAGAGGTAAATAATTTTCTTGAGTTCCGTACCCTAAAAAAAAACGGAACCCTCATTATTATTTTTCCATGATTCACGGAAGAATCAAGTGGGTGAGGAATGGATGAGGAATATATATATATTTTTTTTTTTGCAGGTGTCTTACAATGCTACTGGTATATTGGCTCATATGGCTTCGGACGGTGTCGAAGCCTGGACAGTGGAGGAACCCGCGAGAGACGAGGTTCTCGAGCGTATGGTGACGGCTATTGAGAGATGGGATCTCTCGGCATCGAGAAACATAAATTATCGTTCGTTTTTGCCGCTTCTGCGACTCTTGGACGTGTATCACACTCCTCAGTGCCAACACTGGGCAGTCTGGGCACTTGCCAATCTCACCAAAGTCTATCGTGAGTGCAACAATCAGAACAACGAATAACTTCTTTTTTTAGCCGCGACGGAAATTCGTTTATTTCTCAAAAGCAATAGACAAGATACTCAGTTTCGGAGATGAGCGTGAGAATCCAAAAATACGAAGTACGATATAGCTTCTGGTAATTTCAAAATATAAGTACGTTGATCGAGAACTATTCAGACTCGCGATACCCAGTGATCGGCAAAAAAAATTTATATTTTTAATTAATCGTTATTTACGAAATTAATATTATCATCCATTATTTTTTTTTAGGTAATTCGATGATCAGTAATTTAAAGACCAATACTAAGAATTATTTCGATATTGAATATGTGTATTCTTTGAGTTATTCATTATTAGAAAATTTAGTAATCGTATTCTTTAAAATACTTATCATTACATTAATTAGTAACGTATGTATCTAAATTACTAATTATTCAAGTAATTATTAATTGAACTATTTCAATTACGCATTATTAGAATAATAGATACTTTAGATACATAAATTACTAATTAATTATAAATTCCTTCACAATTTAAGTACAATTCGACTACAAATCATTGTAGACGTTATTGAAGTGAACTTGTAAAAAAGTTTGAGTATATTTTGTGTACAAGTTTTCCTACAACTTGTATTGAATTACCGGCCGTAGATTTCGATCAACTTGTATCTAAATGTTGCTCACCAAAAACTTAACGTAAACTTGGCATCAAATTGATTCCAAGCTGCAGATGAGCAAGTTTTCATAGTACAACACTGGCTATCAGGGTTCCTTCTTAACTTCACTAAACAAATTTACAAGCATAAATATGCATTATCAATTAATAAATAATTGCAAAGAATAATTAACTAATTTTTTTGAAAAATTAGTAATTAGAAGAATTAATTATCTAATTATTCAAATAATTAATAATTGGAAAGAATAATTAACTAATTTCATAAAAAATTAGTAAGTAGAGTACTTGAGTATTTAATTACTTGGATAATTAATAATTAGAAGGAACAATTACGTAATTTTTTTTTAAATCAGTAATTCATAAGAGCAAAATTCTAATTACTTGGTTATTGAGTAATTATTTGATCTAATTACAAGTTATAAGTTTATTGGATAATAATGGAACATGAATTATCGAATTTTCGAATATTAGAAATACCTTGCTGCCTAATTACTGAGTGCCTTAATAATAAGTAATATTTATTGGAACAATTATAAAATTTTCTAATACAGAGTAATTAGCGGTAATTAAATTGACGAAAATATCGATTTTGCCGATCACTGGTAATACCTACATCTCAAGTTTTACGATATTGATTTCAAAAATTTCACTTAAACACTTTAGAGAATAGGAAGTTTTTGGAAACGGTCTATACCGAGTTTTTAGTTAATTTAATTGTTAAATATTCGTTTTTTTTTTACAGCATGGAAATATTGCTCATTGGTTGAGGCCGAAGGCGGTATCGAGAAGCTCAACAATCTACTGAAAGATTCGAGACCCTACAATCGTATCAAGAATCTCGCTGTCCTCGTGATCATGAATTGTGGACACGAGACTTACGAGTACTTCACGTAAAGCGAGAAAAAGAGACGCGAGAAAAATATTGAGAAATAAAAATCTCGAAGAAAAGAACTCAAAAGTTTTTCATCTTTCATGTTCAGCGTGAAAATTGAAAGAAAAAACATATACAGATCGAAGATCTTGTACGAGGAATGCGAATTAATCCGGGCTACGATACAATTGTGTTTCTAAGAAATACCGATTTCAAGGTGCAAATTGCGTGGACAATCCGTTTGGGCGAAATCGATTATGCGTCCAAAAGTAATACGTCGAAACAAAAGGCACAAAAAAAATGGTAATCATGCAATCACGATCACTTAACTATTTTTTCTCCAGTGAATCAAGAATTTTTTGTTTTAAAAATGGTGTCTATTCAATTCGTGGAAGATCGAGTCTTTGAATCAATTTGCTTTTCGAGTTTTAATCAATAATAAATCTTTCATGATTTGTTTTAATCAATAATAAGCGCCTGGCATTACAAAAAAATCAACAAAGAAAAAACAAAGTTAGATCGCTCATCGTTTGAGACAAACACACGTTGATGTTTTTTAATCGAAGTCGAAGAGTTGAAACGTAATTTTGTGACGATGGCTTTAGTAACTTATTCTTACGACTGTTTAGCGCAATAGAAGACAGAAATACGCGTAAGCGAGGATTTTACTGTAAATAGCAGTATGTAGAGAATGTGAAAGTATGAAAAAGGCGCTCTTTAGGTTTGTATGTTTTTGTATATCTATGATTATATATATGAAATATTAAAGTTGTCTCACGATTGATCGTTAATGCAATCGGAATTTTGAAAACGAAAACTATTTTTAAACCAAAATGCGAAAAAATCATTGTCACAACTAGATTAGAGTAGATTAGAATAATTTCTCAAATATATATTTTATTTCTCTTCATTTACTTTAATTTACCCTTTATTGCTTTAAATATATATTTTATTTTTCTTGATCACTTCCCACTTTTTTTAATTATAATTTTCTAAATAATAATAAATCATCGCATAAAAAATAATTGAGAGATTAAATTGACTAATAAAAAATGTGTCTTCTATATGGTATTTATTTCAGGCGTCATAATTCAGAACATACATATATATATATATATATATTTAGGCGATATTGACTATTTAAACTAATTTGATATATATATATGCACACACACAGATATATAATCTTCGTTACGAACACTACTACGCTCCCCCATATCGCTTCTCCCCTCTCTTACATCACCGTCTGCAGATACCCTGCGCTGCTTGGCTCATGCGCGACGCCCTGACGCAGTCTCAATCGCCCTTCGGCGCACTTCGGCGGACGCGTGGATCGCATCTCTTCGTACGATCGGTTATCTGCTCTGTTCATAAAGCGTGTGCGTCGTAAAACCTAAACGCTACGCTTTTTAAAAGGAAAAAGAACAAACAGTATTAGCAACAGCAGGAAACGAGGTAACTATCCTGGCAGACATGACAGACAAGTACAAGTAGCACAAAAAAGTAGTAAAAGTACAAGTACAATGGTAGAAATGGTAGAATTCTACCTTTTGGGGATGGTAGAGGTAGAATTCTACCTTCGAGGGATGGTAGAGGTAGAATTCTACCTTCGGGGTATGGTAGAGGTAGAATTCTACCTTCGGGGTATGGTAGAGGTAGAATTCTACCTTTATCCTACCTTTTGGGGTGGTAGAGGTAGAATTCTACCTTTGTCGGGGCGGTAGAGGTAGAATTCTACCTCCTGGGGTGGTGGAGGTAGAATTCTACCTCTTGGGGGCGGTAGAGGTAGAATTCTACCTTTTGGGGATGGTAGAGGTAGAATTCTACCTTTGGGAGGTGGTAGAGGTAGAATTCTACCTTTTGGGGATGATCTAGGTAGAATTCTACCTTTGGGAGGTGGTAGAGGTAGAATTCTACCTTTAAGGAGATGGTAGAGGTAGAATTCTACCTTTGAGGGGGCGGTAGAGGTAGAATTCTACCTTTGGGAGGTGGTAGAGGTAGAATTCTACCTTTGAGGGGCGGTAGAGGTAGAATTCTACCTTTGGGAGGTGGTAGAGGTAGAATTCTACCTTTGGGAGGTGGTAGAGGTAGAATTCTACCTTTGAAAGGGGCGGTAGAGGTAGAATTCTACCTTTGCCGGGATGGTAGAGGTAGAATTCTACCTTTGGGAGGTGGTAGAGGTAGAATTCTACCTTTGGGAGGTGGTAGAGGTAGAATTCTACCTTTGGGAGGTGGTAGAGGTAGAATTCTACCTTTGGGAGGTGGTAGAGGTAGAATTCTACCTTTGACGGGATGGTAGAGGTAGAATTCTACCTTTGAGGGGGCGGTAGAGGTAGAATTCTACCTTTTGGGGATGGTAGAGGTAGAATTCTACCTTTGGGAGGTGGTAGAGGTAGAATTCTACCTTTGAGGAAGGGCAGAAGTAGATTTCTATCTTTAAAGGGTGGAATTTTCATTGGAATAGAGGGTGAATATAGAAAAGAAACTCAGTTGATATTTGATATCAAACAACCGCGTTTATTTATTCAAGAACACTTGTTGATACAAATAAATACAAATCGTTTAATCATTTTAGAAGGGTTCAACGACATTCGGGAGATGCGTGGGTAGACCTATCTCTCACGAGATAGATCTATCGGTAGACGTACCTCATAGATCTATCTATCGTGAGAGACGTCTATGGGGATCAAGGGAGAGCGAGAGAGAGAGGGGCTCAACAGCCCCTTAAGATTGCCAGCCCTTTGGAGCGCCAGCTCTATCCCAGCAAGTTACCAGAACGTTGCTTTCGGCCACTGTGTTCTCGGAGCAAAGCCTGGGTCGTCAAGTTGAAATTGCGGCGAAATTGGAAGAGCGGCGGATGTGTAGATTCAATCAGCAGTCGAAAATTGTCCTCGTGAATCATGAATAATCCAATATATATTCTGGAAAAATTGAAATGAAAATTTAAATCGAGCGTAGAATCTATGTATGTACGACATATGTAAATGATGTGTAATAAACAAAAAAAATTCACGAGGTATTCAAGTACTATTATTATTACTACCCATTCTCCCAGTATCTTTTCGGTATACAGACTTTTTTTTATTAAGATACATAGGGCAATATGTAGACAGTTGTATTCATACCTTATGCCTGTACCTTTAACTTTTTTTGAAATATTGGGAGAAATTGCATTAATTAGAATCAGTTAACTCCTTTTTCAAAGCATGACTTCTAAGCGTAATAAGCATAGAAGTCATGCTTACGCATAGAAGCCATGCTTTGAAAAAAAGCGTCGATTGATGCTAAAAGCTGCAATTTCTTTTAAAATTTTAAAAATAGTCAAAGGTACACAGGCGTAAGGTATAAAGACATTTCATGGATAAAATTGATTTCTTTTTCTCTTTTTTTCCTCCCCTCTACTATTGCGCGGTACGAGCAATTTTGAAGCTTAGCTGGATTTTGAATTCTCTCCAAAATATCGGTGACTACTTTATTTTTCGTCATCTTTTTGTCAATAATGAGCCAAATTATATAAGAAATACACTAGATCATACGAACGATCGATATTGAATTTGAAAAGAATCATTCATGAAGATCAGAGTTTAAGGTCTTAACATCAAAATTTTTATTCAACCCCTGTCTTATTCGGAAAAATATTATGTCAAGGGCATGTTTCGTGAGTTTATAATAAAAGTTTCTCACCATATGTATCCAAGAGACTCTGAGGAGGCACAAAGCGCGTCGCTCTCGCGTTTTTGGCATCGGAAGGCTCGTAATTCACGTTGAGAATGCTTGCTTGTTGTGGAGAAACGGAAATTTGCCCAGCACACGTGAACGAAAGATCATCGATCCTGCAATGATATTTTTTTTATCAATTCGGAAATGTTTTGAATTTCTCTTTCGTTTTATCTGATTTATACTTAAAATATTTTTTCTATCTATTTTCTACGATGTTCAATATTTAAAAAATGTTTGTTTTGAATTTGTTGAGTTTTTGAAAGCCCCGAAATTTAAGGTATTATACAGACATAAAATTTTGAAACAGTCTCATAATACTGGAGAGCGTCAATCTACAAATTACAGTTTGCACCATTTTTTAATATATAATATAAAATAACATTCGATATATTAAATATCATCTGAGAATCTGAGTATTGACCTTTAAGGAGAACCTATTAACTATTTTTTATCCAAGAAAATGGACGGTGAAAAATTCTGAAATAATTTGTGGCGACGCATCGTCGCCTGTTCTTCTATTGTATAAAAAATCGTCAATGATCTGATTATAAGGGATGGAGAGTTAGAGGCGAATCTATGCAAAAATCGACATTAACTATTTCTTATCTAGGAAACTGGGCGGTGGAAAATTCCAAAATAATTTGTGGCGCATCGTTGCATGTTTTTGACAGGTTTTTAAGCGTGCATATAATAATTTTCATGTTTTTTCATTTAAAAACCCAAAATATTTTTTCAACTTGGACCAGTTTGATTTTTTTGAAAAGATTCACTTTTTGAGAGACATTTTTGGAAGTACTAAGAAATTTGCAGCTTGTGTATTGTAACACAAGCACAATAATGTCGCGGTTTCAATCCAACCCCACCGCGCACCGGTCTTTGGTCTTCCTTTTTTAATATAACTTCTAATGTAGAAAAAAAATATACAAGTCATGAATATCACAAGCTATGCATTTTTTAGTCCTTGTAAAAATGTCTCTTTAAAAGTGTCGAATTAAAAAAAAAAATTGGTCCAAGTTAAAAAAATATATATTTTCCCGTTAAAACTGAAAAAAACATGAAAATGAATTACGATATTTTTTTTGTATTATTTTTATGAAACTACGACTCAAGACGGAAAAAAAAGATCTCCTATTTTATTTTGATATCTCCGTTTTTTAAAAAGTTATGAGTATTTTTTAAAAAATTGTGTGAAATTTTGAAAAACTTATTGTGGTAAGAAGAGTTAAGACAAAAATCTTCAAAAAATCTGAAAGACTGCTTTCAGTACGCACGAAGAATTAGAAAATTTCCAACGAAATTAAAATTGGTCGGTCGTTCGTGACCCCGACCATTTTCAATTTTGTTGAAACTTTTTCATTTTTTTGTACGTACTGAAAGCAGTCTTTCGGATTTTTTTTAGAATTTAGTCTCAACTCTTCTTACTGCAATGAATTCTTTGAAATTTCGCACAATTTTTTTTTAATGCTCGTAATTTTTTAAAAAACGAAGATATAAAAATAAGATAAGAAATCGATTTTTTTCGACTTCAGTTATACTTTCATGAAAAAAATACAACAAAAATATCGCAATTAATTTTCATATGGTTGTTTTAGTTTTAAACCCAAAATATATATGGGGCATTCCACACCAAACCGGACACCATTTAGCTTTTGCATCTCCGATTTTTTTCAAAATTTTTTATGTTTTAGTATTGGTTGAAAGAGGTCTTTATGATTTTCTTCAATTTTTTTTTGTCGAGCCGTTTTCAAGATATCGATTTTTCAAAAATTAGGCTACTTTTTTTTTCAAACGCCCATAACTTTGCGAAAAATGGGCCAAATGGGACGTTGTTTTTTCCAAATTTTTTGTTTTTAAACCTACTTTTGATAAAAAATATCGAAAAAAAATTTCAAACCGTATTTCTATGAGATTTTCAAATTTTAAGAATAAATTGTTGATTTACAAAAAACACGTACTGATCGATTTTCTTAAAAGTTTTTTGTAAAAAAACTGTCATCCATTCCACAACTTTTAAGCCTAACGAGATAATGGGTAAACGATGGGATCTATTTTTTCGAATTTAAATTTCGCACCATTTAGCTTTTGTATCTCCGATTTTTTTCAAAATTTTTTATGTTCTAGTATTGGTTGAAAGAGGCCTCTATGATTTTTTTCAATTTTTTTTGTCGATCCGTTTTCAAGATAGAGATTTTTTTGAAAATATGTTTTTTATTGTAACCGTTCATAACTTCGCGAAAAATGGGCCAAATAGGACGTTTTTTTTCAAAATTTTTGTTTTTGAACGTACTTTTTATAAAAAATATTTTTAAAACAATTTCCAACCGTATTTCACTATTTCCATAAGATTTTTAAGTTTTAAATTTAAATTGTTGATTTACAAAAAACACGTACGGATCGATCTTCTTAAAAAATTGTTGTAAAAAAACTTTCATTATTTTACAACTTTTATGCCTAAGTAGGTAATGGGATAACGATGGGATCTATTTTTTTCGATTTTTCAATTTCCATATTTTATTTCCATCACTGAGAAAAAAATGTTGTTGAAAATGCAAAAATTTGTTTGACTCAACCAAATATTTGTTTCCGGACGTTCAACGAGATCATTTTGGTAATTGAACAAAATATAATGTGGAAATTTTAATTAAATCGTTGCTTGAATGGGCAAAGTTTCAGTTCAATCAAATAAAAATTTGTTACTTCGAATAAAAATGTAATCCACACAGAAAAATAAACGATTGAGCTGACTAATTATCAGTTGATTCCATGTATGTATATTCTATGTATCAAAATAAATAGTTGATACAACCCATTATTTATTTCAAGTACACTCAGTCAAAAAATTAAAGGAACAGCAAAATTTTCGAGATTTTTCAGCGATTTTCCAAAGGCTGTAACTTTGTTAATTTTGGTCTCAAAAAATTTCCAAAAAAAGTATTTTGAAGCTTGAATCTTCGACTTTTGGAATCTGAAGTCAAAAATTTTTTATGGGCATCACCCTCGACGCAGTTGAAAGAAATATCACGGTAAAAATGTTCTCGAAATTTTTGCTTTTTTCAAAACAGTCGATGGGCTCCAAATTTTTTTTTCGAACTTAACCAATCTATGGATCGTTCAGCTAAATTCTTTGGCTTTAATTTGCTTTTTTAGTTTTTGTTCTACGACCATTTTTCGCTGAGATATCGGTGATTGAACAAAAACTCGTCTTTTTTGTTTAATCTTCGATATCTCTGGAACTAATGATCGTACAGCGAGTAAACGGTGGGTTTCGGAAACTTAAATCTACCCTCTATAAGTGCCTGTTATTGTCATAAACAAAAAAAAATTGTTTCCATGCTTAATTTTGACTTGAAAAAGTCCAAAAATTAGCTTTCTTTCTTATTTCAGAAAATCTACCACAACTTTGCAGATATTGCGAAAAATACCAATGTTTGAAGGTCCTTTTTTAGCTCAATACACACCTAAAAACCATGCCAATTTTCAAAACAATCGGTCGAACCGTTTTTTGTGACCGAGTCATCAAACTTTTAGAAAAATTGAAGGAGCACGTTTATTGATCCTTAATGACCAATTAATGTTGTTAAAAAATTTTGAAAAAAATTTCTTTTTTTCCCTTAAATTTGCATTTAACGAGCGGGGAAAGCTAGAAAAAATCCAAGTTTCGAAAAAAATTTTTTTTTTCGAAATTTCGAATTTTTTTTTTTTATTTGAAAAAAAAATTGTATTGGCATTTTTTTCACAATTTTGCATTCAATATTTAATAAATATCGAAATAAAATTTTGGAAAAAATGCTAATAAATTTTTTTATTCAAATTAAACAAATTTTTTAAAAATTTAATTTTGAAAAAAAATATTTTTTCTTTCTCGAAATGTGGATTTTTTTTAGTTTTCACGCTCATTAAATGCAAATTTGAAAGAAAAAAAGAAAAATTTTTTAATTCATTTTTAACACTATTAAATTAATTGGTTATTAAGGATCAATAAACGTGTTTCTTCAATTTTTCTAAAAGTTTGATGACTCGGTCACAAAAAACGGTTCAACCGATTGTTTTGAAAATTGGCATGGTTATTAGGTATGTATTGAGCTAAAAAAGGACCTTAAAACATTGGTATTTTTCGCAATATCTGCAAAGTTGTGGTAGATTTTCTAAAACAAGAAAAAAGCTATTTTTTTTTACTTTTTCAAGTCAAAATTAAGCATAGAAACAATTTTTTCCGTTTATGACAATAACAGGCGCTTATAGAAGGTAGATTCAAGTTTTCGAAACTCACCGTTTACTCGCCGTACGATCATCAGTTCGAGGGATATCGAAGATTTAAAAAAAAGACGAATTTTTGTTCAATCGCCGATATCTCAGCGAAAAATGATCGTAGAACAAAAATAAAAAAAACAAATTGAAGCCAAATAAATCAGCTAAATGATTCATGGATTGGTTAAGTTCGAAAAAAAATTTTGGAGCCCATCGACTGTTTTGAAAAAAGCAAAAATTTCGAGAAAATTTTTTCCGTGATATTTCTTTCGACTGCGTCGAGGGTGATGCCCATAAAAAAATATTGACTCAAGATTCCGAAAGTAGAAGATTCAAGCTTCAAAATGCTTTTTTTGAGAAATTTGTATGACCAAAATTAACAAAGTTACAGTCTTTGGAAAATCGCTGAAAAATTTCGAAAATTTTGCTGTTCCTTTAATTTGTTGACTGAGTGTATATAAATAATGTGATAGATGGATTAAATATTTGGTTCACGAATTTATCCGATTGATTTCATTAAACGAATATTTTGTCGAACAAATAATATATTTAGTTGGCGCAATTAAATTTTTGGCGCTATTATATAAATAATGTGATAAATGGATTAAATATTTGGTTCATGCAATTATCCGATTGTTTCAATGAACCAATATTTTGTCGAACAAATAATATATTTAGTCAGTGCAATTAAATTTTTAATCCTGAAATTAATTATGGCTAAACATAGTATAAAAAATATGTAGTATTTGAAAAATAATTCAAAATGCATATTTTACCAGCCTCAAAATGAGCGACATAAAAAAAATAGTATCTGCGCGAATCGTCCGGTCTAATTTTACGCTCTCTCCGACGGGGATTCGAACCTGCGACCCTACCTACCTATCCTACTTGACGACCTAACACGCTACCTACTGAGCTACGGACTGCTTACGAAATTCTCAAAGTTTGTGGTATATGAATGGTACGGTGTGTCGAAAAAATAATGATATGGACTAAATAAATGGACTAAACAAATAAATAAATAAATAAATTGGACTAAATTGTACCTGTAAATTGACCAAATAATTTCGTTCACCTCATATCTTATGGTTAACCAAATCCATTTGTTGATTTAATTATAGTTTCATGGTTTCAAACAAATTAATATCAAATCAGTCAAATCAGTCAAATCAGTTAAATTAAACTAAATGGATCAAGTTGATTTAACTGAACTTTTTTCTCAGTGATAAAATTATTGTTCACGGTATTCAAATGAATAATTTTGTATTTCAACAAAATTAAATTTCGTACAACAAAATCGTTTCTTTGTTGTGAAATATGGACAACCAAATAATTTTTTCCATTTCTCATCATTATATGCTGGTTCAAAAAAACATTTCGCGATAGACACAATATTATGGATAGTTTTGAATACATATACTTATTTGATTTGGCAATATAAAATGTTTGTACCAAACAAATTGTTTGATTGAAAATACGAAATTTTCGCTTGTTACAGCTAAATTTATCTAGTTAATATAAACTAGAAATCAACAAAATATTTCTTTACGGCAACTCAGTAATGTGTAAATTGGACTAAATTGTATCTGTAAATTGACCAAATAATTTTGTTCACCTCATATCTTATGGTTAAGCAAATCTATTCGTTGAATTAATTATAGTTTCATTATTTCAAACAAATTAATATTGAATCAACTAAATGGATTTAGTTGATTTCACTGAACTTTTTTCTCAGTGCATATTCAATTTATATTTTGAAAACGGATCGTCAAAAAAAAATTGAAAAATATCATAGAGGCCTCTTTCAACCAATACTGAAACACGAAAAAATGTGAAAAAAATCGGAGATACAAAAGCTAAATAGTGCTAAATTAAAAATCGAAAAAAAATAGATCCCATCGTTTACCCATTGGCTCGTTAGACTTAAAAGTTGTGGAATGGATGACAGTTTTTTACAAAAAATTTTTAAGGAAATCGATCAGTACGTGTTTTTTGTAAATCAACAATTTATTTTTAAAACTTGAAAATCTCATAGAAATACGGTTTGAAATTTTTTTTCGGTATTTTTTATCAAAATTTTGTTTAAAAATAAAAATTCTGAAAAAAAAACGTCCCATTTGGCCCATTTTTCGCAAAGTTATGAGCGTTTGAAAAAAAGAGTAGCCTAATTTTTGAAAAATCGATTTTTTGAAAACGGCTCGACAAAATAAATTGAAAAAAATCATGAAGACCTCTTTCAACCAATACTAAAACATAAAAAATTTTGAAAAAAATCGGAGATGCAAAAGCTAAATGGTGTCCGGTTTGGTGTGGAACGCCCCATATATTTTTTTTAACTTGGACCATTTTCATTTTTTTTTTTTTGGAAAAAATTCACCACTTTTTAAGAGACATTCTTACAAGTACTAAAATGTTTGCAGCTTGTGATATTCACAACTTATATTTTTTAATGTATTTTTGAAGTTATCCGTTACACGTTTTTTTAATTGTTACGTATAACGTCAAAAATAGAAAAAAATATTTGAAGAATATGAAAGATTTTTGGAAAGGTACGACTCAAACTGCAAGAGCATTTCTTTTGAAAGCTTTGCAGTTTTCCAAACGAAAATTTCAAAAACTGTGATTTTTTTTATTGTTCACTAGATCAAAAAATATGAATGAAGTCGAAAAATATGAAAGCCTAAGTCTGAAAATATTGCGAATACATTTTTAATTTACCTCAATGCGACTTGGCGCGAAGGAAATGGAACATATTCGTGTGCTCATCGCCGGAAGGTCTTTTCGCACGGTGTCGAAAGAAAATGTAAAAGGATTTGCATTTTTTGGTGTCAAAACGTCGGGACGGGGACTATTATATTTGCTCATTTTGCTGACGAAGCACGTGCCGTAATCGAGGTTGTAGATCGAGCCGATGATGAGAGACCTTGCGATATAATTGTTGTGCTGCACCCTGCAAAAATTACAATTCAAAGGTAAATTTTTAGTTTTCATGAGCTCTTTTTGCCCTGAAAAAATGAAATGTGTCGAATGGTGTAAATTAAAAAATAATAAACAAATAAGAATGATAATAAATAAATAAATAAACACCTAATAAAATATGAATGAGAATGAACAATAGAAAATAGATAAGTACAAGTTATGAACATCGAAGGCTGCAAATTGTTTAGTACTTATAAAAATGTCTATTAAAAAATGATGAATTTTTTCAAAAGAATTAAAATGGTCCAAGTTGAGATTAAAAAAAAATTCGGTATAAAACTGAGAGAAACATGAAAATAAATTTCGATATTTTTTTTGCATTTATTTTATGGAACTGCAACTCAAGACGAAAAAAATGATCTTTTATTTTATTTTGATATGTTTGTTTTTTAAAAAGAAATTAAAGCAAATCTGCTAAATTGAAAGCAGTCTTATAGATTTTTTTTAGATTTTTGTCTCAACTCTTCTTACCACAATAAATTTTTCGAAATTTCACACCATTTTTTTTTAATGCTCGTAACTTAAAAAAAAACGAAGATATCAAAAAAAGATAAAAGATCATTTTTTTCATCTTGAGCTGTAGTTTCATGAAAAAAATACAAAAAAAATATCGAAATTAATTTTCATATGTTTTTTTCAGTTTTAAACCCAAAATATATTTTTTTTACTTGGACCATTTTTATTTTTTTTTTTGAACAAATTCACCATTATTTAAGAGACATTTTTACAAGCACTAAAAAATTCGCAGCTTTTTAAATCTATTTTTGAAGTTTTAAAATCTATTTTTGAAGTTATAGGTTACACGTTTTTTTTTATTGTTACGTATAAGTTCAAAAAAAGACAAAAAATATTTGAACAATATGAAAGATTTTTTAACACGTACGACTCAAAGTGCAAGAGCATTTATTTTGAAAACTTTGCAGTTTTTAAAACAAACATTTTCAAAAACTGTTTTTTTTCGCTTGTTCACTAGATTAAAAAATGTGAATGGAGCTGAAAATATGAAGGCCTAAATTTAAAAATATTGAGATTACATTTTTATTTTACCTCAATGAGACTTGGCGTGAAGAAAATGGAAAATATTCGTGTGCTCATCGCTGAAACGTGTTCTCGCACGGTGTGGAGAGAAAATGTACCAGGATTTGCATTTTTTGTGTGTCAAAATGTCGGAACGAAGACTCACGGTAACGTTCGCAGGCACGAAATAAAGGCACCTTTCGAGGCGCGATAAAATCGTATAAGCGTCGATTTAAATAAAAACAAAAAAAAACAATAACACGGGAAGTACTTCAATGAGATATTATTGATTTTCTCATGCTTTTTGTACGGTCCGAATAACGATGATAATTCATTATCCGCAAACAAATAAATACTTTTGATATTTACAGGGAACTAATATTATATATATAATAATAATAAATGATATATATATTATTATATATAAAATTATTATTTGTATGTAAAAATAAATTAAAACATATAACAATTAGAAAATACTTCGTAGAAGTGAAAAAAGAGGCAAAGTATCGCATATATTAAAAATTCCGAATATTCAAAGTTAAAAAAAAATCATTTACCCGAACCGAGAATAAACTTCAATAATACAATTATATCGATTTTTATCGTAATTTTTTCTAACCAAACAAAAATGATTTTTAATTATTTTGATTCATTGTTATTTTATTACCTTTTATTTCTGATCACATGGCGTTGCACGCCCCCGCGACATTTTTTTCTCACTTTTTTCTAAACACGTTTTTTCACGTACGACAAGGCATTTAATGCGATGCTGTACGCAATCTTTTTCCCACTCGCTATCGATAAATGCAATTTTCATTGCACTCACTTTGTCATGACGTTTCACGTTAAACACGGCATTTCCAACGATGATTAACACACTTTCTGCCATGCACTAATGAGAATTACATTTTGTTTTTAATTATTCTTGATGCCACGACTTTTTTTTGCGACGCACACGCTTTATGAACGAAGCGGATAAACGGACGTACAGAGAGACGCGATCCCCGCGACCGCCGAAGGGCGACTGAGGTGTCACGTAGTCCGGCGCGGGCAATATAGAGAGTCACCGAGACGGCGCGGCGCGCATGACCGAGACGGCGCGACGCGCATGACCGAGACCGCGCACAGGCTACAAGCACGGTGACGTCAGAGCAGGGAGAGCGATAAGAGGGAGACGTACGAAGATTATATATATGTAAATGTATGAATATATATGGGACATTCCACCAATTCGTGACTAAAGTTGTGCCGCGGGGTCTGAATTCTGGATAACAAAATTTTTTATTGAAAAGTACATTACAGAGAGAGCTTCCATGATTTTTTTCAATTTTTTTCGTCCAACCCTTTCGAAGATACGGTAGATCGAAAATTGCAAGATTTGCAATTATTGACTTTAGATATTAAAAATATCAATCCCTTGTAAAATTTCTAAAAATATATTAAATATTGGTTTTTGTGTAGAAAAAGCTCAGCTTTCTGAAAAAAATATTGTCAATTTTCTCCAGTATCAGGAAAACCCCAAAAAATGAGGTCAAAAAGTAAAATACGCTTTTTCGACCAATGTATCATTTTTAATATTTTTTTAAATATTTTTTTCGAAAAGCTGAGACTTTTTTACATAGGAAAGGTATGTTTTGATTTTGGGAATATTTAAAAATAAACCATAGCAAAATAAAGTTGAAACTGTTGTGATGAATTGCCGATAAGTATTGTGCTGCCGTCACGGTCGATACACGAACTATCGAATCAAGTTTGAAAATTTCCTGTACATAGCATTATATTCAGCGATTATGTAGTGAATATATATGTTCAAAGTGTGAAGTGGGTAAGAAATTAAAATTATTATACAAAAGCGATATGACAAGGATCAAATCTTTATTATTTGTACTCTTCTTGTCACTGTTGACAGAGAAACATTTCTTACAATAGCAGAACTTTTATCAGCCTTGGCATTGTATGACTGGGCACGTGAGTCATTTAAAAATATTGATTTCACTTTCATTTCAAATGAGAAATACGAAGTACGCGCAGCACAGCTAAAGTCCAGATTTGCTAATGCTGTGGCTGTAAAAAAAGACGCAGTCTATGCATTGTATTATCCCTGATGCCAAGAATCATGATTCTGCTATTGTAAGAAATGTTTCTCTGTCAACAGTGACAAGAAGAGTACAAATAATAAAGATTCGATCCTTGTCATATCGCTTTGTATAATAATTTTAATTTCTCACCCACTTCACACTTTGAACATATATATTCACTACATAATCGCTAAATATAATGCTATGTACAGAAATTTTCAAACTTGATTCGATAGTTCGTGTATCGACCGTGACGGCAGCACAATACTTATCGGCAATTCATTACAAAAGTTTCAACTTTATTTTGCTATGGTTTATTTTTGGATATTCCCAAAATCAAAACATACTTTCCCCATGGAAAAAAGTCTCAGCTTTTCGAAAAAAATATTTTAAAAAATATCAAAAATGATACATTGGTCGAAAAAGCGTATTTTACTTTTTGACCTCATTTTTCGGAGTTTTCCTGATACTGGAGGAAATTGAAAATATTTTTTTCAGAAAGCTGAGCTTTTTTTACATAAAAACCAATATTTAATATATTTTTAGAAATTTTACAAGGGATTGATATTTTTTATATCTAAAGTCAATAATTGCAAATCTTGCAATTTTCGATCTACTGTATCTTCAAAAGGGTTGGACGAAAAAAATTGAAAAAAATCATGGAAGCTCTCTTTGTTATGTACTTTTCAATAAAAATTTTTGTTACCCAGAATTCAGACCCCCCGGCACAACTTTAGTCAAGAATTGGTGGAATGACCCATATATATATAAAATTAGGATTAAACATTAAATAATATATACATATATATAATTAGAATTACATATATAATTATACTACATACATATTAATATATCAATATATATATAATGAAACTATTTTGAATTTTTTTTTTAAATTTTTTTTTTCACTCAAAAAATACTTTAATCAATTCCGGTAAAAATGCCGCCCAACATGGAGTGGGCCTACATTTCCTTCTATTTTTTTTATCCATTGAAAAAAAAAAAATTCCCTGCTGGGCTTATTTTACAAAATACCACTCTGGAAATTTTCGAGGATTTATAAAGGACCTCAGAGTTTTAAAAATTGAGCAGAAAAAAAAGTGAAAAATGTCATAGATTTTAATATCTTAAATAAAAAATAAATCTTGAATTAAAAATTAATAATTTTTTTTCTATTTTTTTCCGAATGTACATTTAAAGACGAAAATTTTGAAAAAGCGTCCCAATTAGTAAATTTTTGAAGAAATTATAGCTATTTGGACGAACGCCCGTTAGAGTTCTTGATTCGCTGTCGATATATAAGAGACCGTGGAGTACTTACCGTCGTTACTTTTGAGCCGAGACGTGCAAACTTCCGTTTTCCGCAGTTTTCCGTTTCGCGCCAGAAAAGTCATTCCATTCCAGAACGCATGACGCAGAGTTTTGTCGAATGCCGGGTTTAGCGAAACGTGAAGTAAAAATTCACAATAAAAATTAATAACGTTAGTTGGTCGATCAATTAAAAAAAACGCTATCAGAAAAGCAGGAAAAATGAGTCCGAACAAGGGAAAAATGTTTGTCCTCAAGCGCGGTAAGTGGATGCGAATTGTTTCTCAATCGTACATCTATTGTTGATCGGAGGATATTTTTTTTTCAATCAATTTCGTTGAATTTTGGACGGCTATACGCACGAATGATTGTAATTTAAAAAAAATCTTATTTCTCGCTTTTAATATTGTGAATATTTTTCTCTCTAGATGGGCGCAAAGAGGCTATCCACTATGACAAAATCACCTCTAGGATTCAGAATTTGTGTGCCGGGCTAGATATGGAATGGGTGGATCCTGTAAATAATTAATGAATTCCATAAATTATGTTCGATCATTCAACCGGCAAAAATCTATCGGCATTTAATTTTTAGCCAGCCATTACTCTGAAGGTCATCGGCGGTCTCTATACTGGAGTCACTACCGTCGAGCTTGATAATTTGGCTGCCGAGACGGCGGCTACTATGACAACTAAACATCCCGATTATGCGATTCTCGCTGCAAGAATCGCCATCTCTAATTTACACAAGGAAACCAAAAAATCATTCAGCGGTATGTCTTCCTTGAAAAAATTGCCAAGCAGAAAAAAACATTTAAAAATTTTCCAGTTAACAATTTTTGGGAAATTATTTTATGACACCCTTCTGCAATGTGAAACGGAGCTAAAAAAAAAATTATATAAGAGCGGTGCTATTACGAGCCTTGTCTTGAATTACAATTCTCGTCACTGAAATATATTTTTCTGTAGCAGAAGAAATAGTGAAGCAAGAAACATGAAAAAGTTGCTTTTGAGACGTCGAAATTTTACATTTAGAAATTAAATTCCATCAAAAAGGTTTAAACACTTGCAAACGAGCTTTAAATATTTTTTTTCAGCTTAGGACCATTGCAAGGGTTTTTTCTCAATGAAATGAAAAACGTACTTATTACAATAATGAAAACCACAATAACAATGAGTCGAGGACCGTTGAAATTTGCAAGATTTTGTCCTTGTAGCTTAAAAAACTTTTCAACTTAAAAATGAAATATAGGAAAAATAATTGAAATATAATCAAATTGTCTCATTTCAGAGGTAATGTCGGATTTGTACAACATGGAAGATGCCGTAACGAAGATAAAAAGACCTATAATAAGCGAGCACTATCACAAAATTATACAGGCAAACGCCGATAGACTGAATTCCGCGATAATATACAGTCGTGATTTTAGTTACAATTACTTTGGTTTCAAGACCCTGGAACGCAGTTATTTGATGCAAATCAACGGTAAAGTAGCAGAGAGACCACAGCACATGCTCATGCGAGTGGCCGTTGGAATTCACGGCGAGGATATCGATAGAGTTATCGAGACTTACAATTATTTGTCGGAACGATACTTTACCCATGCCTCACCAACGCTATTCGCCTCTTGTACAATGAGACCACAGTTATCGAGGTAAGAAATCAGGATTGCGTCGAAAATTCAACGAAAAGTCATCAACTTTAAAGATCCTTTTGCCAATGGAGATTTTTCGTATGCCTGAGGATAATAAAAAATCAAAGCGATTTCAGGAAAAATTCGATCGATCATCAATGAGTAATAAAGTATTGACCTTCCAGCTGCTTCCTGCTGACCATGACCGACGACAGCATCGAGGGAATTTACGATACGCTGAAGAGATGTGCTCTCATAAGCAAATCGGCGGGTGGTATCGGTTTGAGCATTCACTGCATAAGATCCAAGGGCACGCCGATCGCAGGTACCCACGGACAATCGAATGGCGTTGTACCGATGCTGAGAGTCTACAATAATACCGCGCGTTACGTTGATCAAGGTGGCAACAAGAGACCCGGAGCTTTTGCTATTTATCTCGAACCTTGGCACTCCGATATCTTTGATTTCCTTGATCTCAAGAAGAACACGGGTGAGTTTTACCATTGGGGAGCAGTGTTACCAGGTCCTTAAAATGAAAATCCTCAAATCTGATTGCAAGAATAACTTAAATTTCTTCAAATTCTAATCAAATTTCTTCAAAATACCTTCTGTTTCGTTTTTTTAATTCTCAATGTTCGAGACTGATTTGGTGCTCTATTTGTTAATACATCATGCGTTGACACATTAATAGATGCATTGCAAAAAAAAAATGGTATTCAAAGAAACAAAAATGTATCCCAAAAAAGTGATAATAAGATAAGGAAAGATACGTGTAAAAAAAATGTGATAATCTTCAAATTTTCAGAATTTTCTCAAATTTTTATGTAATTTCTTCAAATCCTCAATATTTCCTCAGATTTTTATGTAATTTCTTCAAATCTTGAAAATATCCTCAGATTTTTATGTAATTTCTTCAAATCTTCAAAATATCCTCAGATTTTTATGTAATATCTTCAAATCTTCGAAATTTCCTCAGATTTTTATGTAATTTCTTCAAGTCTACAATATTTCCTCAGATTTTTATGCAATTTCTGAAAATCCTCAAATTTTCTTCAAATCTTCAGAATTTTCTCAGATTTGTATACAATTTCGTAAAATCTTTAAAATTTCCTCAGATTTGTATGTAATTTGTTCAAATCTTCAAAATTTCCTCGGTGTTTCATTAATTTCTTCAAATTTGGGGACATTTCCTCAGACCTGGCAACGCTGTTGGGGAGAAAAAGAATTAAAAAACAAAGCTTTTACAAGTCAGCCAAAATTAAGATTGATTTGGAAAAAAAAGATCCTCACCAACATCCGAGTTAAAAGAACGTTCCGTTTGTTATCAACAGGAAAGGAGGAAAACAGAGCGAGAGAATTATTTTACGCCCTTTGGATACCCGATCTCTTCATGAAACGCGTCTACGAGAACAAAGAATGGTGTCTCATGTGTCCTCACGAATCACCGGGACTCGCTGATGTCTGGGGAACGGAGTTCGAGGAACTTTACACAAAGTAAATTCACTCTGGAAATTATTTCGATAATTTTTTTCCCCCCGAAATGCTATTAACGCAACTAATATGTTATATTGACCTTTATCGTCCTGAAGGTACGAAAAAGAGGGAAGATACAAGCGTAAGGTTACGGCTCGTGACGTGTGGACAGCGATTTTGATGTCCCAAGTGGAGACCGGAACGCCCTACATGCTTTACAAGGATCACTGCAACAGAAAGTCGAATCACCAGAATATCGGCACGATAAAGAGCAGTAATCTTTGCACAGAGGTCGTACAATACTCGAGTCCCGACGAGGTTGCCGTTTGCAATCTCGCCTCGATCGCCGTGAATATGTACGTAAACACGTCCACGAAGACCTTCGATTTTGAAAAATTGCGAGAAGTCGCGAAGGTCGTTACGCGGAATCTCGACAAAGTCATTGACATCAATTACTATCCGGTTCCTGAAGCGGAGCGATCGAATCGTAAACATCGTCCAATAGGTAAGCAAATCGATACAATTGAACAAAAAAAAATTACATACCTCATAGATATTTGTTGCATTTCTTTGCGTTTTTTTTTTTAAGGAATTGGTATTCAGGGCCTCGCTGATGCTTTTCTCCTCATGCGTTATCCGTTCGAGAGCGAACAAGCTCAGAAACTCAACATCCAGATTTTCGAGACTCTCTATTACGGTGCTCTTGAAGCGAGCTGCGAGATCGCCAAAGAAAAAGGTCCCTACGAGTCTTACAAGGGCAGTCCGGTCAGCAAGGGCGTAAGTCGATTTTTTAAAATTATTTTTTAGGAGAGGTACAGACGCTTGATTTCTTACCGAATTACTGGTTTCCGTTTCGTAGATCCTCCAGTACGATATGTGGAACGTAACGCCGACTGATCTCTGGAATTGGACCGAGCTGAAAGATAAAATCGCTAAATACGGGGTGAGAAATTCTCTCCTGATCGCGCCTATGCCGACTGCCTCCACCGCACAAATTTTGGGCAACAACGAATCCATCGAGCCTTACACGAGCAACATTTACACGAGACGAGTTTTGTCCGGTGAATTTCAAGTCGTTAATCCGCACTTGCTCAAAGATCTCACCGATCGTGATTTGTGGGACGACGATATGAAAAATGAAATAATAGCCAATAACGGATCGATCCAGGTGAGCATGAATCTGGATTTGTATTTCGAAATGCGGTAGAACCTCGTTATATTTTTCTCACCGTTTTTTAAATTGGTTTGCAGGCAATCAGTCGCATCCCCGCTGATCTGAAAGCTCTCTATAAAACCGTTTGGGAAATATCGCAAAAGACAATATTGAAAATGGCGGCCGATCGCGGGGCTTTCGTCGATCAGTCGCAGTCGTTGAATATTCACATGGCCAAACCCTCGATGGATAAACTCACCTCCATGCATTTCTATGGTTGGAATATCGTGAGTTTCGATATCATCTGAAATTTACAAAATTATTGATTTAAATGATTTTAATTAGATATATTTTTATTAATATATTTAATTTATAATAATAATAATTTTGCAACATTTGTTTCTCACCGCCATTTGTTTATTCGTATCAGGGCTTGAAAACCGGAATGTACTATCTGCGGACGAAGCCAGCTGTTAACGCTCTGCAATTCACCGTGGACAAATCGAAATTGCCGAATTCAACGGGCACGCCGGAAAAACATGTAAAGGAAGAAAACGATATTGAAGCTGCGTTCGCCTGTTCGCGAGAAAACGGTGATGCTTGCATGGCCTGTAGCGCGTAAGTTTGAGACTTATGGATCATGGCATGGAGTACTTACACATTTTGCGAGGCAACAAACCAAGTGAAAACCAAAACCAAGCAGTAGAACTCTGAGACCTGCAAAGAACAAAAAATTCAAAATATTCTCGTCTTATGTGATAATGTTAGGAAAACAATTTTTCTCGAGTCGCGTAATTTTTCTACAAACCGCCCCAATATTACACTTACGACAATAATAGTAAGTAAAATCAATTTCTGTAAAAAAAAATTTTGTTTAAAGGCAATGAATTCGTCGATTGGTACGCAGTGGATTTTTGACAATAACGATCACACCGATAACGTTGTTTATTGTATTATTATTATTATTATTATTATTATTATTATTATTCTTTTTTCCCACTTTTTTTTCGTTTGTATTCAAGGTATTCCGAATCAATGTTTTACAGGCGATGCTATAATTATAATTATAAGTAAAAATAAAAAGCGAAGGGGAATCAAATCAGACGTTTACACCTCTTTCACATTGTCGCAACTTTCAGTTCGCACACGGTTGATTGATTATTTCGCATTCATCTTCGTCGTAATCATGTTTTGTTTACGTTTTTCTTTTTTTTTTCTTTATCTTCATTTGCTGCATTTTTTCTTCGTTAAATAATTTGTACTTCTCCTGGCGCGAACCGCGGGGTTCACACCTCGTGATTTCTACGAAACCAACACCTCAAGGATCGCATCTTCCCAACGCGCCGACCTTTCTTTCTTTTTTTTTCGCTTTTTCCTTCTTTTTCGCGAGGCTCAACTACGTTTTTCTTTTTTTCCTCAATCTTGTTCTCTTTTATTTTTTAAATCTTTTCACGACGATAATGCTACTCGGGAACGATGCCACCTGTTTCACACTCGTAAGATCGATATATCGTTACAATAGGCCCAGAAACATCAACGAGAGACCATTTAAAGTTTAGAAGAAATCAAGAAGTAACTGAGAAAAAAAGTAGGAAAATAATTGTTTTCTTTTTTTTTTTCATAACGAAAAATTGACAAAATCATTGAAGTTTAATAATGAAAAAGCGAAGAGTGAGATCTCCCGATTGACTAGCATTCAATGTGCCTGGGTTGTATGGAAACAAATCGATCCCGTGAATTTATGAGAAAAAAAGAAGAAAGGGTGCACTTTATTTTGTTTTTCTATTTTATTGTGAGCCAGGTCGCATCGTTTACGGTGAATAATAAAAATAATGATCATGTACAATATATACATATACACACAAGTGTATATATGTATATATACGTGTATATATGTATATACACACATGTACATCAGGGTGTCAGTTATTTCCTAAATTGGCGTTTTTTTAATTCTCCCCCCTAGATCATTTGTACATAACCTAAAACGAATTTCAAAAAAAAAAACCCGTTTTGGAAGTGATTTGACCTTGCTTTTTAGACGGTTTTTCCCCATTTAAAATACATGGAAATTTTGCGTTTTTTGCCTTGTATTTTTTTTTCTTCCACCGAAAAATAATTAAAAATAAAACAATCATTGATTTAGCTTCGAATAAGGTTCCTTTAAAAGGAAACATTTTTTAATTGGCGAAAAATACTATGGTGATAATTTGCACAAGATTTAAAAACCTACCAATTTTTTTTTTTTTCGGCAAATCATTAATACCTAATGAATCTTAATCTTATTCAATCATAGCAAACTTGGTCACTTGAATAGTGAAGAACAAATAACATGTTTTTCAAATTAGTTAAGTAAAATTTACTTTTTTAAAATTTTAATTTATTTATATATAATGATTTTTTTTCAAACGATCCTATTTTATAAGTATAATGTATTTCACATTTTCCTAATCTTCCTTAGCCCGTTTTTTCGTGTATGATAGAATAATAATTGCAATATTGGAATTCGATGAATTCCCAACAAACAAACGAGTATTATTAAACGAGCAATTATTCTATCATACGCGAAAAAAGGGCTCAGGAAGATTAGGAAAATGTGAAATACATTATACTTATAAAATAGGATCGTTTGAAAAAAAATCAAATAAAACAAAATTTTAAAAAAGTAAATTTTACTTAACTAATTTGAAAAACATGTTATTGTTCTTCACTATTCAAGTGACAAAGTTCGCTATGATTATATAAGATTAAGATTCATTAGGTATTAATAATTTGCCGAAAATGAAAAATAAAAAAAATGCGTAGGTTTTTCAATTATCACTATATTATTGTTCACCAATTAAAAAATGTTTTCTTTTAAAGGAACCTTATTTGAAGCTGAATCAATGACTGTCTTATTTTTAATAATTTTTCGGTGGAAAAAAAAATACAATGCAGAGAACGCAAAACTCCCATGTATTTTAAATGGGAAAAAACCGTCTAAATGGCAAGGTCAAATCACTTCCAAAACGAGGTTTTTTTGCAAATTCGTTTTAGGTGATGTACAAATGATCTAGGGAGGGAGAATTTAAAAAACGGTAACTTGGGAAATAACGGATACCCTAATGTACAGGTATGTATATATATATATGCATATATATATTTACGAGTGCTTATAACAAATCTGTATCGTAAATATTAAATTCATAATTAATGTTAATCATTACCGATCATAATTACACATCACTTTCTACGTCGCTCTTGTTTTTTTTTCGTCTCGTCGTTTTTTTTCTTTTTATAATTATTGGAAATATACAAAATGTGTAGAAAAAGGAAAGTAAAATCATCTACATATCCCTTCATGTTTTCTTTTTGTCAAAACATTTTTTTATTTTTTTATAGTGATAGTGTTGCCTTTCTTTAATCCTTACTTTCCATTATTTTTCCTTCTTTACGTTTAAATTCCATAATAGGCTTATAATTTGCGATTACTTCTCAACAGGACGTAGAAAACACCATGAAAATTCACAATTGCTCGTCAATCGAAGCAGATACTCTGAGAGGGAAAAATTTCTAGTCCCTGGTTCGATTGATCTTCATTGAAAATTTATAAATTCCCTTCGACACACTCGCGCATACAGATTTCGGATGTTGAAAATATTTCAATATCTCGTGTTCTTCCCCCCCCCCCCCCCCCTCTATTAACCTTTTTTTCGTGTGCAATTTATATGCACGTCATGGCTCAACGATAAAGCAAAATGCAAAAAAAAATATGAAGACTTCTCATATATATATATATATATATCTCTTTATCTCGCTCTCGGTCAAATTTTCATTCTCGAGCTGCGACTTTTAGTTCCGTGCTTACAAAGACTTTGTCTGGATTGTTGGAAAAATTTCGAGGATAGAATTTTCAAGACGTCTAGAAAAATGAAAAATTCTATTCCACGACGAAAGGTCAATATTATTATTTTTTTTTTAGTTTTAATACTATTGAATAGGAAAATGTGACAAAATTTGATAAAAGTTAATGCGATTGAATTATTCTGTATTTTCCTTTTTTTTTAGCATTAATATTTTTGTAGATTTCATTTAATAGTATTTTTTTACGAAGATCTTTGTATATTTTCATCGTGCACGAAACTCTCGCTATTCCATAGATCTTATCGATCATAAACTTGGTTAATATACACTTGTATTTTTTTTTTTATTCGGACGTTTGAGGGTCAATCAAACGTACGAATAAAATTACGTCGAGCTCTCTCTGTTTCATTGCAAATTTTGATCGATTTATTCCGTTTCAATCAATCGCCTTTTTTTAAGGTACCGGTCTACTTTAGAAGGCCAAAAAAAGCAAATTTTTAAGATTTTTGTTCTCAGCTCTTTTATCAGATATGACACTATAAAACTGTTATTACAACATTGTTTCATCCTTCAAAAGTACAAAACAAAAATTTATTTTTTATTTCGATTCTTTGAATAATTTATTGAAGGCGCCAAAGTCGACAGTTAATCTCAAGATTGGCAAGTCTGAAAAAAAAAATAAAAAGGCATTTTAAAGAGGAAGGTTTCTTACATGACAATCAGCCATCGTGAATGAAAAAACGATTTAAAAAAAAATGGCGGATATTTGAAATGAAAATAAAAATTTAATTTTTAAAAATTTATTTCAAGCATCCGCCATTTTTTTTAAATTCCATTTTTCATTAACGGTAGTTGATTGTCATGTAAGAAACCTTCCTTTTTGAAATGCTTTTTTATTTTTTTGTTCCAGCCATGGGACACGACATTTTCGACTTTGGCGCCTTCTATAAATTATTCAAAGAATCGAAATAAAAAATAAATAAATAAAAATCTTCAAAAATTTGCTTTTTTGGCATTCTAAAGTAGACTAGTACCTTAATAATTCTTTCTCGGGTCTTTCGGGAAGACTCGAAGATGCGGTCAAGAAATGATCGTGTCGATCCAAGCGACAATTTCATATCTTGGCGGGGAAAACATTTCGTTATTTTTTATGAGGCTTCATTTCTTCCCTCGTCCATTGAAATCGTCGAATAATAGCACAATCGATACGATCAGCGTGGTGCGGGAAAATCGAACAAATTTCCTCTCATCGAGGGTATACGAGAGATTTACAAATTCTTGCCTACTTACGAATAATAAAAAAGGCCGAATGCAAAAAGATTGTGCCTCATCCAATAAGTTCATTAAATTTTCAATCACGATCGATTGTAAATCTTCAACGTTTAGTTTCCACATAATCTCGAAACCGTTCGACTTTCCTCGCTAATTCCTGGGCGATTATCTTGAGAAAAATAGAAGCTTCTTTTAATCTTCTTATTCTCGCCGTTATGTACTATACGAGATTATGTATCATTATATATATATATTGTATATATATATATAATATGTTATATCGTTTGCTCGCGGTGAGGGGAATTTTTATTTCTTACTTTTCCGCTTCAAAATTCTCACCAAAGATCTCAAAAAAACTAAAAAAAAAAAAAAAGGTGGTGCTATAAATTGAGGAATTGTATACTTCCGGGCAATTGAAGATACTTGTTTTGCGAGAAAGAAAAAGAAAAAAACAAAATTCTTTACATATCATACTCGTACATGTAACGTATAAATCGTAATTAATGTAATAATTATGTTGTATAAATATCATCACAGAGAATTATGTTATTTTTTTTCTTCCTTTCTGAAGAAGAGCTGAGTGGGATTACGCGTGTCATTGGGACTTTTCTCCCTTGATTATAATTTTTTTTCCTTCAATCTATTTACCGTTTTTCTTTTTTTGCAAATAAAACCAATAAAGTGCATGTCACGCGATTCCCGCGCACCGTCTCAACGCTTCTCTTTTCCAAATTTCACGCTCTACGCAAAATTATCTTCAATCACGTTTTTTTTTCTTTTTCCATCGATTCTCGCGCGGAGAGAGAGATATTACTGACCCATCGAGACGGTTTACATTTTTTCATAAATCCTCTTTGTTCTTAATTTCATCATTTTCATCTTCGCCTGTTTTCTTCTCGTTCGATGATGACAATGATATAAAAAGAGACAGCGATAATTCAAAAATTACGCGAAAAACGAAACACTTCGCTTTATATACACACGTTTCGCTATAAACGCTCGATATAATCTTTGCTCTCTTCGACTTATTTTTTTTCCCCCTCATCTTCTCATTCCCACGTGATCTAATAGGACACACGTGCTTTTATTTTCCTCTCTCTTACATTCTAACGTCACTTACATAGAAAAACGCTTCGTGAGCTTCGAATCTATCTATATCTCATACACGCTGTACTAGAAAATGCGATTTGACACTAAGTGTCCGTTTTTTTTTTCTCCCTTTCACTTTTTTCCTCCTCCCGCAAACATTCCCATTTTCTTCACAAATTTTCTCGACAATCTCGCCCAATTTTCTCATTCTCAACGTCCGCACTTTTTCAACCTTTTTTTTTGTCGTTTTTTAAATTTTTATTACAAAAATTTACATTCATCGTGTTTTTCAGTTGGCAGTC
Organism: Alloplasta piceator; assembly: GCA_946863875.1. Taxonomy (NCBI): domain Eukaryota; kingdom Metazoa; phylum Arthropoda; class Insecta; order Hymenoptera; family Ichneumonidae; genus Alloplasta; species Alloplasta piceator. Next base: position 2,189,336 of record OX333076.1, on the reverse strand, counting down.
TGTTCTCGTGTTATTTTTTTTCTTTTTTTGTGGCGGCTGCATTACCAAAAAAAAAAAAATAACCGCGAAATGCAGCGAACGATGCAAACGCGGCTGGTTTTGAGGAACTTTTTCAAAAATCAAAAAGCGCAAGTGAACGATCGTTTGCGAGCGACGAGACTGTCGAAAGGAAAAAGTTCTCTGTCGCTTCAGACTCGTTCGAGAGAAAAAAATATATACATACACATATATCTTCGTTAAGAATAATCGAGAGAATTGTAAAAATCAAAACAAAACCAACATTGATCGTCACGGAAAACCAACGAGCCATTTGCATGTCTATTTTTTTTTTCGCGACACAGAATATGCCTATGCTCGAATATTTTATAGAGAGGGACCTTCGTGGAGATAATTTGTATGCAAAATTAATCGAAATTACAAGGCGCGGGTTTATGATCATATTTTTATGTCAGAATGAATCAACGATTCGAATGGGATCGATGAACGATAAACGAGGGTCTGGAAAATCGAGATATATCATTGTATGAGCATTATTTGCGATCGTTATACACATCCGGTTCAAAACGATCCAAAGGATTCAATGAAGAAGTAAAAAAATCGCGACGAAATGAGAGAGAATAATGTCAATCGTTCAGTCTCGTCTATCGCGCAACGAATCGAAATTCCTTCGTTCAATTGCGAGCACAAAAGTTTCTCGATTGAAGAAAAAAAATGAATACAAACGGAAGTGTACCTCGACGTTTGAGTTTCGAAATACAGTTTCTCGCTATTGCAGTGCAATTTCACGTATAGGTAGTAAATACATACTATAAATATGTATAATATATAATATGCTTTTTTTCTTATTTTTGTTTTCTCAAATGCTTCGACTAAGCCAAGGGCCTTAAAAACGCTACTCAGTTCTGTTCCTGATCCGAGTGCCGGAACTCGTCGCTTTTTTTTTGTCTATTATTGAATATTTCTCTATTTCATTGTCCCATTTCTTTTGTTCACTTCTCATTTACAAATCACGATTCAGCCTTTCGTCCGATCAAACATTTTCAAAGTGACTCTTTCTTCTCTGGACACTCAAAGCTTGTATGAATTTTCACTCTTTAGTATTGCGAGGACCGCAGAGCCAATGGATATAAAAAATTTCGACAATGTTCGTTTTCCGACACGGGCAAGTCATGTTTGGGCAAAGAAATCTTTGTTTTTTTTTATCGTACAGATATTTTGTCGTTCTCGTTTGTTTGTTTATTCGTTATTAACAAATATTGCTCGTTCGTGAAGAATTTATTGAAAAAATATCGAAGATTTTCACACAGTTGTCCCTCGATCATTCTCCGAATATTTTTTCTCTCTTTCACTATACTCTTTCGCAATCTTTCATTCTCGCCTTCCAACCGCACATAATCGAGTGTCAATTAACTTACGATTACGCCCTTAATTTTTATTTTGTAATAGTTGTTCCCTTGCTACCCGTAAGACCACGGCTCGCTTACAAAATTTTACGATTCTCACGATATTTAGTGGTTTCTTTGCTTTTTTTCCTCATCGACCGAAACTTCAAGAATTCACGGTTTTGCTTTTACGTTTGAGTCGCAAGAGGCTTGGAAAATTCGCTCAATGTGGGCAAAATAAAAAAAAAAACGTCAACAATGTGTAATTTTTCACAATCTCTTCGGTTATAAATGCTAACACAATTTTTCTTCGCGTTTCATTCGTCGTGCTGTTCAATCGAGATCCCACATAGAGATTTCCAATATTCTCCGGATAATGATAAAAGAGGAGAGAAAAAAAATCAAATTAAAGTAAAGAATCACTCGGCCCGAAAAAATTGCAAGAGGTTTCGCTTCGGCGAAATCTTTTGCAATTTTCCGTCATAACGACGCCAGGGTTTACATTTTTGTATTTTTTTTTTACACAAGAGGTCGAAAAAATTATAATTGATCATCCGAGCCCAAAAACGCCAAACACTATTTACAAGATCTCGCTAAAAATAGAATTTTTTCTCACAATAAATAACTTAACAAGCGACAACTAGAAATGAAAAAAAAAAGTTTTTGGACCTCGCGAATGATTTTTTTCTTTCTTTACCTCGCGCGCGTTTGTGGTCGAGTGATTTTTGCCTTTTTTTTTCTCACCCCGCAATCGTTCATCGCAATTTTTCCTACGTTCTAAATCAATAAACGGTCGCTATCGACAATTTTACCTCGATTTTTAGTTTCACTGAATTCGTTAATTTTTACTTATTTACATATTCGTATACATTCGTGAGACAAGACCGAGATTTGTGTTTGAACGCCCTACGAATAAAAAAGCCTGTCAAAGAAAAATTGTTACATGGACAAATTTTGATACGACGATGAAGACAGCGCACAAACTTCAGGAGCTATTGTAGAAAAATTGATGGGACGAAGCGCTTCAATTTTTCTAGAGTAGTTGAAGATTAATTGTCAATTAAATTCTTCCGACTCAATTATTTAACCGTTAATGGTGGTTAAAAATAATTTTTTCGTTAAATCTCTCGTATGATGGGAGGGGGGGAGACGATTGTGATAAAACACAAACCTCGGTCTCTCGTACGTGCGCGAGAATTCTTTGCGACACCAATTTCCGCAACAATATTCTCGGCAATCCTCTAATTACACGGTGTCATGCGGGTCATTAAATCTTACGAGTCTTCGTCGTCTTTGTCGTAATTCCTCTCCAACTTGCGATATTCGCGCGCCACGTATCACGCTGTACATTCGTGAATAGGGCGATTCAAGTATTCTCAAAGAGGATAGACGTGCGAAGAAAATGAGAAAAAAAAAATTCATTCTCACTAGGAATTCACGCGTGCATACATAAGAACGCGTGTCACTGCAGTGAGAGAAACGTATATATGGGTCAAAATTCCGAAAGGCAGCATGCGTTTGGGCCTCATAGTCGACGATTGTTTTGCAACTTTAGGGACACATAGTACAGTATGAGAGTACACTCTGCAATTTTTTTTTTTTTGAATTTTACATCGACCAGTTTCACTGTACCGATGACGTCATTTTTTTGAAATTTTTTGAATGTCATGTTTCAATCAATTTCTCTAGACTCCTGTAATTAAAAAAAAAAAAATTTCGACACATGTTTTCATCGAAAAAGATCTCAGCTTTTCAGAAAAAATATTTCCAAATACGTACCAATTCGTATAAGCATAGAAAAATAGGTTCTTTCCTCAAAAAAGCGTTTTATCGATGAGCCTACACTCCAATCTGTTTTTTCATATTTTTTTGGATTTCTGAGGTTTTTTTACACGAAAAAACTCTTTTTCCAGAGTGGGATCTCTGCGGCATCCGACCGTTATATATTTAATATATAATCGGACGTGCTGTAAATATCGAGAAAATAGTGCGGATACAATACTGCTTACTGCGCTAGTACTGTATTGTATTGTTACTATCATTTTTTATCGAGGTCGTTATGGGTTTACAACTTGACTTTTAATTTATTAGTACTGTAACAGGAGGATTTGACTATGAGAAAAAATAATAGTACCCTGAAAGCAATATAATATACACGATTCCGGGGAATGGGTGTGTAAACAAACTTTAAAAAACATCCATTCATCTTTTATGCAAATATTTATTGATGTATGGTTAATTTTTCGCCAAGAAATTGTTAAATATTTTTTTTTTTTAGTACACTCAAAAGCAACCAATGTAAAACAAGTAAAAATTGTTAAATATTTTTTTTTGGCGCAACATTAAACATGCGCCAATAAATTTTTTTATAAAAGATGAATGGATGTTTTTTAAAGTTTGTTTACACACTCATTCCCCGGAATCGTGTTATCATTATTATTATTTTTTCTCATAGTCAAATCCTCCTGTTACAGGACTAATAAATTGAAAGTTAAGTTGAAAACCCATAACAACCTCGATACAAAATTATATGTAGTAACAATACAATACAATGCTAGCGCAGTAAGCATTATTGTATCCGCACTATTTTCTCGATATTTACAGCACCTCAGATTATATTTAATATATAACGGTCTGATGCCGCAGAGATCCCACTCTGGAAAAAGAGTTTTTTCGTGTAAAAAAACCTCAGAAATCCGAAAAAAATATTAAAAAACAGATTGGAGTGTAGGCTCATCGATAAAACACCTTTTTGAGGAAAGATTCTATTTTTCTATGCTTATGCGAATTGGTACGTATTTGGAAATATTTTTTTTTTTAAAAGCTGAGATCTTTTTCGATGACAATATGTCGAATTTTTTTTTTTTAATTACAGGGGTTTACAGAAATTGATTAAAACATGACATTCAGGACATTTCAAAAAAATGACGTCATCGGTACAGTGAAACTGGTCGATTTAAAAATCCAAAAAAAATTCCAGAGTACTCTCATACTGTACTATGTGCCCCTAAAGTTACAAAACAATCGTCGACTATAAGGCCCAAACGCATGCTGCTTTTCGGAATTTTGACCCATTTATATTTATATATTTTTTTCGTTTCTCGATGCTCCAACGTTAATACTTCCGACACGCTCAAACGCTTCATTCACGCATTAAACGATAACTAAAATAGTATTTTCCGTACGCTAAAAGTTCGATATTTCTACTTTCTTAAATCTTATCGATCGCACGATCCATTCGTTTCTTCTTCCGTGTTTTTTTTTTCTCCTTACTCGTAAAAATCATATGTATAATCGTATGAATTATAATAATCATTGATGATAATAATTAAATTGCAATTCGGAAAAGTGGTTGAATTTTTCGGCCGTACCAAACGAGATTTATCGATCGTTCGATGCATCGTCCGTGCAGTGACGAAAAATCTTCGGGGATAAGAGACGGCGGATCAACGAGCGCGTATTCTAATTCCGGTATTTTTTTCTTTTTTTCATACCGATCAAACCAATCGCACATCCTTCGGCGTGCCTCGATTCGTTTTCTCGCGGTATCGCAAAATTTTGCCAACAAAATAAAAAATAAACTGTGAGGACGAACGGAAAAAAAACTGTCGACTCGACGAATCAGCGATTATGATCGAGGCAACGAGAAGAATGTGCGATTCGACGGCGAACACTGACTCACCGATCAATCCGCGAAATACACTATCTCTACGGAGGAACAAAATTCTCGATACTCGATATTTGGCACAGATTAATCAAAAAATAAAAACTCGAACTGGACGTGAAAAACATGAACAGAATGATTCGAGAGTGAGAAACAAAGAGACAATGGAGAGAGTGTGATTGAGAAGAAAGTGTAATGATAATGGAAAATCCTACGCGTTATCAGTGGGGGAAAAAAAGCTCGCGCATGGAATTATTTCATTAACGTGTGTCAAATATTAAGCATGTGTATTTTATGTCAATATAGTTTTTCCGAATATCCGTAGCATTCGATTTTTCGTTTTTTTTGTTGCTTCAAGGATTCATACGAAATGAATGAAAAGAGCAAATGAAAGAGAAAATAAACATAATAGTAGAACAGAATAAGAAGTAAATAATAAAAATAGCACAATTTACGTTGAATATTTTTTGTAATCGTTGCGTGGATTCATTTATCCGGGGGAAAAAATGGAATATTAAACAAGTTGCACAACAGAAATCCCTGTACAAGTTCGAACTGTGAATTTTGAATGAGGTGGTGTTTTTGTTTTTCCAGTTTCTTCATTTTTCGTCCCGTTTCTTCCGTCATTGAGACGCATCGAGAGAGAGAAAGAGACGGGATTTCGCGCGAGAGAATTTCGCCAAAGGGAGCCGGGAGGATTTTATCGTGTCCTACATATTACTATCTATAATTAAACTGCTAGTCGCTATTTTCAGTCGGTTTTTTCTCTTGAGTAAAAAAAAAAAGAACAAAAAAAATCATATTTCAATCGGAGGTGTTTCCTTTTTTCATTATTCTTTATCGATTTATCTTGACGGTTCGCGGTCAGTGCGACTGATGATCACGGGGTGGATGCTTCACGACGATGACACCGGGTCGCTGTTGCTGCGGCTGCTGAGACTGTTGGGCCTGTTGTTGGGCCTGCAGAGCCTGTTGCGTCTGTGGACCGTGAAATTTTAGCGTACCGCCAGTCTCGTTTGCGACTGGCGTTTGTCTCGTCGACGTCGCGGTCGACGTCGCCGACGACGTTGACGTCGACGCCGTTGGCGCGCTCGTCGTTGACGCGCCCGCGCTCGTTTGTTTGTTCGTAAGGGCAAGCGGAGCGTCCTGAGCCGGCTCGTCGCCGAACAAATGATCACCCTCGAGATGTCGTATCGCCTCGACTATCGTCTCGAGATTTTGCCTCGATGTGTTTGCGAGATAGAGCCTCGCCTGTGGTGTCCCGTCGTCAAGTGAGCTCGATGGCGAGGGCAATCTGTGACCATGACAAAAATTACAAAATTAATCAATTTTCCATTTTTCTTTTACGAATACTTGGATATAAAATTCAATCAACAATAAAATCATTAGAGTTGGGCAAAGTACTTGAAAGTACTTCAAGCATCAAATACAAAGTACCGTAGGTACTTGAAGTATCAAGTACTAGTGGTACTTGAAGTACAAAGTACTCGTTACTTGCAAGTACTCGTCAATACGAGTACTTGAAGTACAAGTACTTGAAAAAATCAAGTACCAGTAACAAGTACTTTTCAAGTACGTCTCGTAAATTCTGGGTACTTGGATTATTCCCTGTCAAATCGACCAAGAGTTGGAATCGACCACTTTCAATTTCGATGAAATTTAGTCAGAAGTTTTGTTTTATCATAAAACCAAATTCTACCAAGGAAAAAAAATTGTGTTTTTTTTCAAAAGTTATGCAAAATTCAAAATTTAACCATTTTTCAATTTTTTTTTCTAAATATCTTGAAAACTATGATAGTTATGAAAAATCGTTTGTTTCATCTTAAAAAGTATACTTGGGGCTACGAAAAAAAAAATATTCCGACAAAATTTTTTGAAAAATGATGAATCTGGAGAATTTTGAATTTTTTTAAATCGTGAAAATCCACAATTAACATCGAATTTTTTGTGCAATTTTTTTAATACAATACCTTCTACTGATTTGAAAAGATCCTGAAATTTTCAGAAAGTCGTTTTTTTTTGTTTCAAAAATATGAATTTTTTAAGTTGAGCAATCATGTAATTTTGTAATTTTGAGCAGTAAAAATTACATGATTGATCAACTTCACTTAGAGGTAAAAAAAAAGTTTTATCAAAATTCAAAAATTCATATTTTTGAAACAAAAAAAAACACATTTCTGAAAACTTCAGGATTTTTTAATATCAGTACAAGGTGTTATATAAAAAAAATAAAACCAAAAATTTAATGTTGATCATGGATTTTCACGATTTTGAAAAATTCAAAATTCTCTAAATTCATAATTTTTCAAAAATTTGTTTCGGAATATTTTTTTTTTTCGTAGCCCCAAGTATACTCTTTAAGACGAACCCAGAACGATTTTTTCGTAACTATAATAGTTTTCGAAATATTTAATAAATAAACTTGAAAGAATGGTGAAATTTTGAATTTTCGAAATAAAAATTTAATTTTTTTCCTTTGTTAGAACTTTGTTTCATGATAAAAGAAAACTTCTGACCAAATTTCATCGAAATCGAAAGGGGTCGATTGCAAATATTGGTCGATTTGACATGGAATGACCTATATTCAAAGGCTTTGCGCATGCAGCCATCAGCAAGACACATTCAAAAGTACTTGATACTTTTTCAAAAAATTACTTGAAATTTTCAAGTACAGTACTTCAAGTACTTTTTAAGTACTTTGTACTTGCAAGTACTGTACTTGAAGTACCTGCAAGTACCGAGTACTTTCAAGTACTGCCCAGCTCTGAAAATCATGATGAAAAAAAATCCAAAAAGCTTCTTCATGTACACTACCGAAAAGTTTCCGGACAAAAATTCAAAAAAGGTCTGGAATCTTTTTTTTATGCCATTTCGCTGGAAGTCAACGTAGACTAATTTAAAATGCCGTTTGTTGAATTAGTCTACGTCGACTTCCGGCGAAATACCATAAAAAAACGTTCCAGACCTTTTTTGAAATTTTGTAGGGAAACTTTTCGCGGTACGTGGTGAAATTTTTTTCTCGTCAACGAACCTCTCGACCTCGACTTTTGGCTCGGCCTTTATCGCAGCCTCGAGAACGCTCGGTAATCTCTGTGACTCGGGTGACGGTGAGAACGGTCTCGTTGGACTGGCGGTTATGAATTGCGACGTCGATGGTGCACTTTGAAAGTCACCGTTGAAACTGACCGTAGTCGCGTAAGCGACCGTCGTCGGTGAGAATGAGCCGACCGAACTCACTTGTTCCTCGATACCACCGGTAAATACTTGATTCGTCGTGAAAGCAACGATTCTCGGGCTCTCCGGCGACATCTCGTCGTCCTTTATCTCCTCGGATATAACCTCGACGATTTGGGGTGACAATGGCGGTGAACACGTATCCGGATGTGAAGTTTCGACCGTTTGCGTTGAACCAACTGGCGGCAGACTCACTACCGATACAACCTGAAGTGTCGCGACTGCCTCTTCGGTCTCTTGAGCCATCACATTGTCCGTGTGCTCGATTACCTTGAAACAAAAAAAATTCAATAAAATTAACAAGATTAAGAATTCAAAAATTTCTATAAACTTAAATCAGGGTCAAATTTTTTGATACAAGCCAAGTGCTACTTTAACTTGGGTAATTTGCAGATAGACAGAAGATAATTGTGCTTCCTAACAGAGGAAGCTTCGTTTTCGTGTAAATTTTTTTTTCGCGATTTTTATTCCAATGTGTTCAAAATGACCTAAAATGTGTGTGTATGTTATCCTGAGTTTCAGATGTAAATAATTAATAACTCGAGCATGCTTCGAGATATCGAGCTAAAATTTGGCACACTTGTCGAGCACGAATTGCTTTTCATTATGAAAAAATTTTGTTTCGATTCTAACGAGTGTTCAGACTTTATCGACTTTTTTCGTTTTTGCAAAAATGGCGTAAACGCTCTAACTTCTGCAATGTTCAAGATATTGCACTCAAACTTTGTGCAGAATTAGAACAACTATCAAGGTTATTTGGTAATGAATTTGGCAAAAATTCATCGAGGGATTAAAATTTTATAAAATTGTGCATTTTTTTGAAAAATAGCGTAAACGCTCCAACTTGTGCAATTTTTAAGATATTGTACTGAAACTTTGCACAGAGCTGATATACCTATCGAGGTTGTTCGCTATTAAATTTGGCAAAAATCCATCGAGGAATTAAAATTTTATGAAATTTTTAATATTTTGAAAAATAGCGTAAACACTCTGATTTGTGCAATCTTTACGATATTGCACTGAAACTTTGCACAGAGCTAATATAGCTGTCGAGGATAATCGCTATTAAATTTGGCAAAAATCCATCGAGGGATTAAAATTTTATCCAATTTTTTTTTTTTTAATAGCGTAGTCTTCGGCCATTTGCGAGATATTGTACTGAAATTTTGTAAACATTCAAAATAGTGATCAAGGTCGTTCGCTATTGAATTTGGGAAAAGTCAAATTTAGCAAGAAGTAAATTTGAAAGAATTCGGCAAATTTTCACGTTGATTACTCATGTTTTTCGATAGTTAAGGATGTTGAGTCCCTATAAAATCTTATAATGTTAATTTTGCAATAAATAGCTTCTTAAACGTCGTGAAATTTTTACACGACTTCCTGAATACTTCATGTAAAAACATATTAAATTTTCAGAATTTTATCATCATTATTTCAACCTCCTTAAGGGTTAAAATGAAAAATGATGAGAAAATTCTGAAAATTTCGTCTGTTTTTGTACGAAGTATTTAAGAGGTCGTGTAAAAATTTCACGACGATTAGGAAGCTCGTTATTAAAATATTAACATTTTGATAAGAACAATTTTTTAAACAAATAAAAAAATATCTATCAATAAACTTCATTCTGTTTCCGTTGCTTTCAATATAGTGTACATATTAAAAAATTAAGAGGTCAAAAAAAAAACTTGTCGCAAAGTTATATCAGTTTCCATAAGACTACATTTAATTTAATTTAATTTGTTAATGTTAATTGTTCGATAACAAGTTTCCTAATCGTCGTGAAATTTTTACACGACCTCTTAAACAATTCATCCAAAAACATACCAAATTTTCAGAATTTTTTCATCATTTGCGATTTCGGACTCAACATCCTTAACAAAGCTTCCTTTATGAGGAATCCAAATTTGATTGCCATAATTTGCGATAAAGGAAGCTATGTGCAAATGTCCAATTTGCAACGTTTTAATTAATAAATTCATGTAAAATGAAATAAATAGGAAGTAGAGCGGAATTGGAGGAATTACTTTTTTTTTTATAATTTAGCAAGAAGTAAATTTGAAAGAATTTGGCAAATTTTCACGTTGATTACTCATGTTTTTCGATAGTTAACAAAGCTTCCTTTATGAGGAAGCCAAATTTGATTGCCATACTTTGTGATAAAGGAAGCTATGTGATAGATGAGGAAGCAATTTGCAAATGTCCAATTTGCAGGGTTTTAATTAATAAATTCATGTAGAAATGAAATAAATAGGAAGCAGAGCGGAATTGAAGGAATTTACAATTTTTTGAAAGATAAACAAATGTTTGTATTTACCTCGTGTGGCTGATAGGCAATCAGCTGATTATCCCGGAATCTTTCTGGATACAATTGTGTCTGTATCGCTCTCAATTGTTGCTCCAGTAGAAGTCTCTGTTGACGTTCTCTCTCCAAAAGTTGTCTCTCTCGTTCGGAACGCTGACGTTCCCTCTCCAATTGTCGTCGCAGTTCGGCGGCCTCGCTAATCGTTGCGCCATTGCCGTTTACAACCGCGTTTCCCTCTAACGAGACCGTTATCACGGACATTGGCTTGGGTGACATGCTACCGAGATCCTCGTCGCCGCTCTCGGCCACGTGTTTCGGTAAGCTTATGGCGACACCTGAATAAACCATTGATGACATCAAATGGACAAAAAGTCTTCGGATTGAAAAAAAAAAATCAATCCAGCAGGGAAAAAAAAAGATCCAGATATATTTGGGATATAATCAATTTATAGGAGAAGCCCTCGATAAGTTATTCCAACTCTTGATAAGCATTTGTCTCGGGATATATTAATTTTCAATGGAGGAGAATTGAAAGGGAAATATCTTACCCGATGTATCTTGTGCGCTTTTGCGTTTTTTCAGGGGTACATCACCCCCTTCGTGTTGATTAACGAGTCTCTTGAGCTGACAATTCTGTGACAATAGCTGAGTCTTTTCCTGTTCCAATTGATAAATATACTCCGCTGTCTGTTGAAGTATCGCCGCCTGTGAACAAAAATGACACTGCTGTTTAATACAAAGCCTCGTAAAAAGGGGTTAATATCGATTATACAATCATCGTCGCAATTTGATACTCCGTCGAAGAGAGCACGTTTTAAACAATTGAGATGAACTTCCTGTTTACGTATGATCGATTTAAGGAGTTTTACACGAGGTTCTCGGTCTCCCCAAGGGTGATTCTTGATCAGCGACGATGGGGGGTTGTTTTACCGATAATCAACCCTTCCCCAGAGTACAAGCGGTGGAATCAAATTTCGAGTATACCAAATATATTATTCCAAAATTGAGATATTCCACTCGGAATCTGAGTTGTAAATAATGCATTACTTTGATAATGCATTACCGTATTTATTACCCATTCACTGCATAATGTGAAATGGATAAGTGTACCATTACAGAATACGAAAGCAATGTGTAATAAATGCGCGTTTCATTACAAATAAAAAAAAGTAATGTGTCATGGATGCATGTCCCATTACAAATAAAAAAAGTAATGTGTAATGGATGCAGGTCCCATTCAAAATAAAAAAAAGTAATGTGTAATGGATGCATGTCACATTACAAGTAAAAAAAAGTAATGTGTCATGGATGCATGTCTCATTACAAATAAAAAAGTAATGAGTAATGGATGCATGTCCCATTATAAACAAAAAAGTTATGTGTAATGGATGCATGTCCTAATGGATGCACGTGCCATTACAAGTAAGAAAAGTAATGTGTAATGGATGCAAGCATCTAATAAAAATTACAAGTTACTGATACAAAATTTGTCGCTTTATTGAATCTCCAAATAATGTGCATGTTCTTTTTTTAACTTTATGGATCATTTGTGATAATTGTGGATGAACTTTTAATGAGCGAAATAAAATAATGAGACAGCAATGTGCAAGTTTCTAATACGAGCACGGCAATTTTTCTATTTGTAACGGAATATTCTCCACTGCAAATTACTTTTTTTTTTAAATTGTAATTTGTAATAGAACGTGCATAGATTACACATTACTTTTTTATTTGTAATGGAACACGCATCCATTACACATTACCTTTTTTTATTTGTAATGGGACATGCATCCGTTACACATTACTTTTTTTTATTTGTTATGGAGCATGCATACATTACACATTACTTTTGTAATTTGTAATGGAAAACTTGTCCAATACGCATTGTTCAAAGTAATGGGTAATGCATTACTTTTACATTACTATTTGCACAACTCTGCTCGGAATACATCGAATTAATTTCTTTTTTATTCACAAACATTTCATAAATAACAAATGTGGAGTATTTGTACATATTTGTCGAACGCTCCGATTAAAATGAAAATGGCAAGATTATGTTGTTGGAGAAGGATACGCCTTTCTGATTGAGCACGTTGGCCGGATGCTATGCGGGTTTTTTTTTTGTACGAGGGATAAAAAAAAGGCACAAAAAGGGGAAACCTGTATCGAGTGTCGTGCGTAAAACCTCGCCACGACGTAGTAAACAAGAATGACCTCGAGGCTCAGGGAGAGCCAGTGGATGGAAAACAAAGGGGTTAATTGATACGAGGGTGTCGCGCGGGGGAGGGGGCAATGTGGAACGATAATATCCAGGAGAGGGGTGAGAAGGGAAGGAGGGGAGGGTGTATCGTGTGTATTGGCGTATGCTCGTTTTACTGCTGTTGGTGCTGATGACGATGTTGTTTAAGGGGAGAGGGAGAATATAAGAGGTGATGTTACCGAGGCCGTAGTCGCGGTTTGCACCTGCCGAAGCCAAAGGGGGGGGAAATAAGAGAGACAGGTGGTCAACGAACAGCAGATGCCCCCTCATCGTTTCTCCTCGCTCTCGCTATTTCTCCCTTCTTCGAGTTTTGCTTCCTCCGCGAATTTCATCCGCTACTTTCCTTTCTTTTCATCCCCCAAATGAAATAACTCTCGACGACAAATCCCAGACAATTTGAAAAATTATACTTGGAATCTACACATTCTGCCTGGTTATCATTTTTGTTGATCCTAAATTTACAACCCTTCCCCTTTTTCTCAGTTTTTGCCCTCTTCATCGAAAAAAGGGTTCAAAAATGACTCAAACGATGGAATTATTATTTTTATGCACTTTTTTAAAGTTTAGATTGATCGTGGCCCAATTTTGAAAAATGGCTTTGATAACAATTTTCCAAATTCAAATTTTTAAAATCTGAAGCCCTCGGGAGATTCTTTTTAAATTCAATGACGATTGATTCGAAAAGAAAATTCTTTTTGCTTGAACGACAACGACAAAAAATGACTTCGTATGCGAACGGAAAAATATGGATTTAACAAAGGCGGATCTTTGACTCGCGGAAAGTCAATTTGCATACGATAATTTGTATTGAATCGAAGAATGCAATTATAATTGGTATCAATGACATGCAAATTTAAAAAGTATTTTCCCGATGAAAGTTCTTTCGTTATTTTCCTCCTGCTTGGAGTATAAATACCGAATCGTTTCGACGAAGCTGCACTCGAAAAATGGCCTCGCCGAGTCCATATCAGTGACTTATCGAGCAATTTTTGATTTTTCGAAATTATCGTCGATTCGTGGAAAATCAGCTCCTCGCAATTACATCGATAGTGCGCACAATTTTTTTCTCGTTTTTTTGTTGTTAAATTTTTTGAAAATGGCGCCGCACACCGAGGACGAGAAAACTCAAACGGATTACGTTCTCGAAGAAGTCAATAACGATGTAAAAACGGACCCGAATTATTCGGCTAAAATCATATGGAGACAACTTTTGTTTCACTTGACGATGCACATTCTCGGTTTCTACGGTCTCTACCGATTATTCTTTCACGCTCAATGGGCAACTTGCATATGGGGTGAGTAAAATGTTATTCGATTATTTAAAAAATAATAAAAAATCAATTGATCCGAATTATCGGATTTTTTATCTCATATTATTTCATGAAAAACAAATTGTTTAGAGAAAAAGTGAGGATGTTCATAAATCGGTGTAAACTTTCCTGTTTAGTTTATGTTTTGGCGGCCCTGACTGGACAGGCTATAATAATTGGAGCTCATCGTGGATATTCCCACAGGAGTTTCAAAATATCGAAACCCATGCAGCTGTTTTTCGTCATTTTCGAAACCATGGCGGGACAGGTGAGTTTCCCAAAAAATTTCCGGTCAAATTAGCGCGAGAAACTTTGTTTCTTCGATAAAAAACACTGAGAATTATTATTATTATTATTATTATTATTATTATTATTATTATTATTTTAATTTGCAGCCAATTTATGTAGCCAAATATTTTATCTCTACCAGTTATTCACTCACCAGAAACTGTTAACTCTTTTGCAAAAAAAAAAAAATGTACTATAAAATTGCCCTTGAAATAAAAACTCTACCGTATAATACTTCCGCGCGAATAATACCAGGGCGATTTTTTTTCGGGTTATTTTTTTTCTTCCACTCCCCACCCGAAATTTTGTTGTATATCGCGTTACAGCTGCCATAAGGGCGTATGCCAGCCAAAGGTAGGGCTGGAAAGCCATAAGGGCGTATCGAATTTTTTTTTTTCAGGAATCGACGTAATTATGACCGAAAAGTATAGAACCTATGGAAAAAAAAATTTCCCAATTTTTTTTAATTTTTTATACGCCCTTATGGCTTTCCGAGTGGGTCTCGAAAGCCATAAGGGCATATCGATTTTTTTTTTTCAGGAATCTACGTAATTATGACCGAAGAGTGTAGAACCGATGAAAAAAAAAATTTCCCAATTTTTTTTTTTTTTTATTCGCCCTTATGGCTTTCCGAGTGGGTCTCGAAAGCCATAAGGGCGTATCGATTTTTTTTTTCAGGAATCGACGTAATTATGACTGAAAAGTATAGAACCGATGAAAAAAAAAAATTGGGAAAATTTTTTTTTTCATCGGTTCTATACGTTTCGGTCATAATTACGTTGACTTGAAATTTCGCTATTTTCAGGTTTTTGAAAATAGGCCCAAAATTGAGCAAAACAGTTTTTTATCGAAATTCATGAAAATTTTGATTTTTTGAAAAAACTATTGATAGATTCGTGTTTAGGGGGCAAAAATACATCGATATGAGGCCCGAAAAACAAAAATAATTTTTTTTTTTTTTTTGCATTTTGGCCAAAATTCAATCGGTTCACTAAAATGGCTGCAATTTATTTTCTAGATAGAATTGCGACTTGAGCATGAGCTCATTCTCTTCGTAATCGTTCACGCTTCAAAATCCCGTTTGGTTCATCCCATTACGATCATTTTTCGATTTTTTGCAGATTTTTAAAGTTCAACAATAGATTTTTGTAAATTTTTTAAGGTATACCCCTTTCCATTTTTTTCGGCGATTTTCAAACTGCTCTCATTTCTACAAAAAATTAGTTATCGGGATGAACTTAACGGCATTCTCTAAGTTTGATCACAAGCTTTGCGTACGAAAAACAAATTTTGAAATCGGTTGAACCAAAGTGAAGTTATGAGCACTTGAAATTTCGCTATTTTCAGGTTTTTGAAAATAGGCCCAAAATTGAGCAAAACAGTTTTTTATCGAAATTCATGAAAATTTTGATTTTTTGAAAAAACTATTGATAGATTCGTGTTTAGGGGGCAAAAATACATCGATATGAGGCCCGAAAAACAAAAATAATTTTTTTTTTTTTTGCATTTTGGCCAAAATTCAATCGGTTCACTAAAATGGCTGCAATTTATTTTCTAGATAGAATTGCGGCTTGAGCATGAGCTCATTCTCTTCGTAATCGTTCACGCTTCAAAATCCCGTTTGGTTCATCCCATTACGATCGTTTTTCGATTTTTGGCAGATTTTTAAAGTTCAACAATAGATTTTTGTAAATTTTTTAAGGTATACCCCTTTCCATTTTTTTCGGCGATTTTCAAACTGCTCTCATTTCTACAAAAAATTAGTTATCGGGATGAACTTAACGGCATTCTCTAAGTTTGATCACAAGCTTTGCGTACGAAAAACAAATTTTGAAATCGGTTGAACCAAAGTGAAGTTATGAGCACTTGAAATTTCGCTATTTTCAGGTTTTTGAAAATAGGCCCAAAATTGAGCAAAACAGTTTTTTATCGAAATTCATGAAAATTTTGATTTTTTGAAAAAACTATTGATAGATTCGTGTTTAGGGGGCAAAAATACATCGATATGAGGCCCGAAAAACAAAAATAATTTTTTTTTTTTTTGCATTTTGGCCAAAATTCAATCGGTTCACTAAAATGGCTGCAATTTATTTTCTAGATAGAATTGCGGCTTGAGCATGAGCTCATTCTCTTCGTAATCGTTCACGCTTCAAAATCCCGTTTGGTTCATCCCATTACGATCGTTTTTCGATTTTTGGCAGATTTTTAAAGTTCAACAATAGATTTTTGTAAATTTTTTAAGGTATACCCCTTTCCATTTTTTTCGGCGATTTTCAAACTGCTCTCATTTCTACAAAAAATTAGTTATCGGGATGAACTTAACGGCATTCTCTAAGTTTGATCACAAGCTTTGCGTACGAAAAACAAATTTTGAAATCGGTTGAACCAAAGTGAAGTTATGAGCACTTGAAATTTCGCTATTTTCAGGTTTTTGAAAATAGGCCCAAAATTGAGCAAAACAGTTTTTTATCGAAATTCATGAAAATTTTGATTTTTTGAAAAAACTATTGATAGATTCGTGTTTAGGGGGCAAAAATACATCGATATGAGGCCCGAAAAACAAAAATAATTTTTTTTTTTTTTTGCATTTTGGCCAAAATTCAATCGGTTCACTAAAATGGCTGCAATTTATTTTCTAGATAGAATTGCGGCTTGAGCATGAGCTCATTCTCTTCGTAATCGTTCACGCTTCAAAATCCCGTTTGGTTCATCCCATTACGATCGTTTTTCGATTTTTGGCAGATTTTTAAAGTTCAACAATAGATTTTTGTAAATTTTTTAAGGTATACCCCTTTCCATTTTTTTCGGCGATTTTCAAACTGCTCTCATTTCTACAAAAAATTAGTTATCGGGATGAACTTAACGGCATTCTCTAAGTTTGATCACAAGCTTTGCGTACAAAAAACAAATTTTGAAATCGGTTGAACCAAAGTGAAGTTATGAGCACTTGAAATTTCGCTATTTTCAGGTTTTTGAAAATAGGCCCAAAATTGAGCAAAACAGTTTTTTATCGAAATTCATGAAAATTTTGATTTTTTGAAAAAACTATTGATAGATTCGTGTTGAGAGGGCAAAAATACATCGATATGAGGCCCGAAAAACAAAAATAATTTTTTTTTTTTTGCATTTTGGCCAAAATTCAATCGGTTCACTAAAATGGCTGCAATTTATTTTCTAGATAGAATTGCGGCTTGAGCATGAGCTCATTCTCTTCCTAATCGTTCACGCTTCAAAATCCCGTTTGGTTCATCCCATTACGATCGTTTTTCGATTTTTGGCAGATTTTTAAAGTTCAACAATAGATTTTTGTAAATTTTTTAAGGTAACATGCTAACTGCCTAACTGCTAAAATTAATTTTTTTCGAAATTTAATTTCCCACAAAAAAGGTCTTTTAGACCAACTGCTAAAATTAATATTTCTTTAGATATTGAACATTAACTTATTTATGGTATGAACTTTGTACAGTTTATCGAACAAAAAATTTTAAATTGTTGATATTCCATATCATATCACCATATCACATATCATATCACCAGTAGTTATATGACATAGAATATCAACAATTTTAAACTTATGGTTCGATAATCCATAACAAATTTCATATCACAAATAAGTTAAGGTTCAATATCTCAAGAAATATTGATCTTAGCAATTAGGTCTAAATGACCTTTTTTGTAGGAAATTAAATTCCCAGAAAAATGTTCCTTAACATTTTTTCGGTAAAGTTAATCATTTCGGAGATAACAGCGAAAAACGAGAATTCTGGGTACAAATCAACTTTAGTAACCTCGTACCATCTCACCAGGGTAAGTTACACTTACGCTGTTGAGGACACTTTCAAAGATCGTTCAATTCTACGTAAATTGCGACCAAAATCAATGCGATAGCACAAAAAACCGCGGAGTTTCATCAAAAAGTTTTTGATTTACTTGTATTTTAGATGGAAAAACTTATCACGCGAAGGGAAAGTCCTTAATATTAATATTAAGGGCTTTAACTTTCAGGGCTTTCAGACATATGCAACGAAATTTCGGGTGGGGAGTGAAAGAAATAAAAAAAAGTCGAAAAAAATCACCCTAATTTCAACCTGATTCAAAAACCACTCTAAATGGATTTCCATTAAAAAAAAAACCCCAACAAGTCACATTTTAACTTTTAAACTCTTATTTCGACAGAGATATATCTGGTAAAACTGTAAAATTCTAAACTTTCACCGGACTCTTTTTAAAACAATTTTTTTTTCGACTCTGGACTTGCAGAATAGTCTTTTCACGTGGGCGAGAGATCACAGACTTCATCACAAGTACAGTGACACGGATGCCGATCCACACAACATTAGTCGTGGCTTTTTCTTTGCCCACGTTGGTTGGCTATTAACGGACAAGCATCCGCTGGTCAGAGAGTACGGAAGAAAGCTCGACCTTACCGATCTGTTCAATGATACAGCCGTCATGTTTCAGCATCGGTAATTAATCAACATTTCGCTCACAATAAGAACAGAGGGGACATTTTTGTTGAAAAAAAATACAGAAATATATTGAATGTAATTTCTTTTCAGTTACTATGTGCCACTTTACGTGGTCTTTGGACTGATCGTGCCGATTGTGGTGCCGATATACGCATGGAACGAGACCTTTGCGAATTCGTTCTTCTGTTCTCTGTGCTTCCGTTACATCTTCGTTCTCAACATAACATGGAGCATTAATTCCGTGGCTCATTATTTCGGGCCGAGAACGTACGATGGGTAAGTCACCGAAATGTATACTCGACATGAATGAATTCATTCTTCTTCAAAAGTTATTATCTCGATTCATTTCCAGAGACCGAATAAAAAATTCCCTCCGATCTCACAAGAACATTTGGTAAATTAATAGATGCCGGTAGTTGTAATCAATAATTCACTCCTATTTTACGAGATTACGAGTCTCCGGGTATTTAATCCTGCATGCGATCCCTTCCTTACCGACCGCGGGGCGACTGACGCATTGGCGCGGGTTCCAGCGTCGGTAAGTAACCGACGTTGTTGCCCGCTCAGCTCTTTCATCTATCGTTTCGAGTTCGTGATAAAGATCCCAAAATAGATTTCGACCGTTTTTCACTCAGAAAACTTCTTGGGAAGAATGAATTTATTTTAAACAAAAAATTATTACCGTTGCGTGTAAACGTTAACTGTAATGTGAACATTTTTTTTTTTTGTTTTTTCAGCCGTATTCGCGCCGCACAATCGAGATTCGTCTGGATCACCGCATTCGGCGAGGGTTGGCACAATTTTCATCACGCCTTCCCGTGGGACTACAGATCAACGGACATCGGTATGCAGGGAATAAGCACGAAGTTGATTCAAATGTTGGCCAAAGTCGGATTGTTGTCGAATCTGAGGGTCGCATCGACGAAGGTCATAAACGGTCATACGAAGAGACACGGCGACGGCACGCATCCGATCAGCAAGGAGAATAAGAAACCCGATTCTGTGGCGAACTTCTTGCTGATGTTAAACCAGAAAGAGAATTAATTTCCATCTCAAAAAAAAAATCACTGATTTCCAGCAAGATTCTGTGAAATGTGATTTTTTTTCTCAAATGTCACGATGAAAGGGAAAAAAAATTATGTAACCTTGTCAACGAGCCCCTCGAAACAACGTCGATGAAATTGACGTCAATAAAGAGAAATTGCATGCAAACGTCGTTAGTTTTGACTTTTTCATTGCATCTGCTCTGATTCAAAGAATTCTCTATCCCAGATTATGAGAAATTTCCCATCAATTTCCATTTCTTAAGAAATCAAGGCGCAAAGATTCATAAGGGACGAAGAGGGAATCGAGTGAAGATTGATAATGCAGCTTCGAGCGAATGAAGCGAGAATGAAGAATGGCCGGAGAAAAAAATAAACGGGCGGAGGAGTGAAATCCGCGCGCGACGAACAATAACATCGCCAAATAGAAGACCGGATATGTCGGGCCGCGGCTTTTATTGTTTTTCTTTCTTCTTCTCTCCTTCGTAATTTTTTTTTAAATTATTATTACGGAGGGCAAAATAGCGCAACGATGCAGTGGCATTTTCGAGAGTGCACTCTTTGGAGTTTTGCAGCTGCAGCTGCGACGTTTACTCGTGAAATTCAACGAGCCAAGAGTATCGTGTTCTCAAAGAGCTTTCATTTTCAATTTCACAGGAAAAAATAATAATCTTTTGGGTCTTGGAGCGCTTTGCATCTGAAAAAAATCTGCTTTTGAACGAATTATAATTATCTTTTAAATTTAAACAATTTGATTCAATGGATCGAATGAAATTGAAATTTACACGAATGGAAAAAAAATCTCATCTGCAAAAAAAATATTACAACGAGAAATGATCTTTATGATTGGGTTGAATGAGAGAAAAAAAAACGGAATTTCAGAACTTCTTTGTTTCGCTCGACGCAAGGAGGAAGAAAAGAAGACCAGGCAGTTGGGAAGAGCAGCCACGAGTGAGGGTCGAAAAGGAAGATTTATATACATATATATCCGTTGTGGTTCCTATACATATATATGTTCATATTAGGGTGCTTACAATAAACCTTATTTTTTTCCATGTTCTTTCACTCTCAAGTATCTCTTTCGCAGAAAATATTCGCAAAATGGCGACTGCATGTCTGAACAAAAAAAGGCGTTGTTCGACGCTTTTTTTCATAGTTTTTAATTTTTTTACAACAGCAAAAAAATAACTTTGATACAAAAGTGGTAAGGGCGATAGAGAGGTATACATTGAAGATTGGTAAAAAAAATTGAAGTAAATCGGTTGCCGTAAATTATTGAAACTGAAAAAATTTCTTTCAAGGATATATTCTTGAACGGTCTCCAAGAATATGCAACAAAAAATGATTTTTTCAAAATTCTCGACCAGAATACCCCCTTAACAGGCTAATATAATTTAGTGTTATTTTCGAGGAAGGAGATAGACTCGTATGGAGGAAAAAGTCGGTAGAAAAAAAAATTGGAGGACCCTGATATGTAATGGAGAATCGAAGAAGCGAGATGGAGAAAAAAATATACGAAGTGAAAGAGAGACCGCGTTCGGCTTACGGTCGGCTCGACCAAAGTTACGACGCACGTGCCGAATTTTCGTTAATACCGTTTCGCAAAAGTCTCTCGGGTCCGGGCCAAGGTCGACCCGGGCGTTGAGTTCCTCCCTACTCGAGGCAACTTTCAGGCGGTGGAGATTTTTTTTTGCCTTCTTCTTCCTCCTCTCGGTCCCCTCGTGGCCCAACAAGTTTCCCCCTCGTATTTCCCCTCGATTCGGCCCATACTGGCAACGAGAACGGCGAATTTGCGAGTGCGTAAATTTCATAAGAGAAAAAGCACCATATAATAAAGGGGAGATGAAGGAGAAGGGATGAGCACAGGAGAAAAGAAATAGAACGTTGGATGTACAACAAAAAGAACGAGGGGAGACGAAGAGGAGTTTGAGAAGAGAAGGAGAGAAGAAAGGAGGGGAGAAGGGGAATTTTTTTTTCCCCCCAAATAAGAGCCGCCATCCTTTTTCTTCGGCATCCGCGAAATTACCGCGTCTCCGCCATTTCAGTGGCTCGAGAATCGCCTTGAACGAGAGAAAGAGACTTTTTCGTCATCTGCTCTCCATGGCCGATATTGTCTCTCGTTTATGTAACGCCCTGGCCAAAAGTTTTCTCGAGCTTCCTTTTGCTCCTTTTTTCGATACTGAAAAAGTTTGTCCCCGGGAGAGAGAAGCGAATAGCGGCAAGATTGGCAATGAGCGAAGGAGAGAAAAAGAAGCGCGAGAAGCGCATTTCCGGTTATCGGACAGCTGTTGCGAGCAATTTCTTGGCGTCTCTCGAGGAGATGGAAGAGGATCTACATTGGAAAACTAGGAAGATTGTCGCTGCTGCAAATACCCATGTACAATGTTTTTCCACTTTCCTCGTTACTCTTTTCCTCGCAAAATGTATCGCTTAGGATTCAAGAGGGCAGTGAAAAAGTGTCGTCAAAGAGCTCGTTATGATTTATTTTCTTGGGATCCGAAAGGATCGCGCAATTAACTTTGATAAATTGTGACGAAACGAACAAAAAACTGGCGATTTATTTCGTCCTTCTCCCTCTGTCCTTCGTTTTGACATTTTTAATCCGGATTATTTTTACTCGCGAGGACGCGCGGCAATAACAAAATTGATTTATTTCCGTTTCCTTGCGGGGGAAGCCTAGGATTTTCCATTCTGCTGACGCTTCAGTTTATCATCGAATGAAAAAAAGAGTAACACGCGTTTTACCAACAAATTCGATACGGTGAAACTGTTTTCCATTATAAGACCTTACAGTCCATTTTCTTCCATTCTTCATAAAATGGCCTCATCGATGCCTCTAAATTACGTCCTTTTTGCTTCTTTATATTGCGTCTAGGATTCCAGGGGGCAATTTTTTCCTGCACAGGGATAAAAGATACGCCCTTTTGGATTTTAGCAACAGGATATATAGCTACGGTGGGTATAATATAAAAAAAGGGCAGCCCGGCATTCCACAACTGGTTACTACTACTTACTACGGAGATCTATATACATACATATATATATATATATATATATATATATATAATAGGGGCGGCGTCCACTCGCTTCAACTTCTTCGCTTCTTTCCTCTTTTTCACTACCGGACTTCCCTTTCTTCCTTTGTCTCGCTCCTCTTCCCCTCCCTTATTTTCTATTCTCTCCTTTTACTCCTCTTCTTCGCCTTCACCTCTGGCTTTGCGCCTCTGGTGCCCTCCTGACAGGGATCTTCTTATTGCGACGGCATTCCAAAGGCCGGATGACCGATCCTCTCTTTTTCACGAGCAAATTTTGGGTACAGACGGAGGGACCATTTCTGGTACCATTTTTAGAAAACGGCCCTCTCTATCATTCCCCTCTTTCGCTATTTCTTCTAGGATTTCTTTCTAGGACTTGATGATTAAGGGGACAAAGGGGGAGGAGAAATGAGGGGAGGAAGTTTAACAAAATGGATTATAAAATGGTCCGAGGTGATTCCCCGTTATCCCATTATACGTAGTCACGTTTTGATTAAACGAACGCGAATCCAAATCGTGCGAGATCTCTCTCTCTCTCTCTCTCTCTCTCTCTCTCTCTCTCTCTCTCTCTCTCTCTCCCACTCTCTTTCTTTTGCGCTGGATGAGGAACGAGCGATGCGAGAGTGGCGATTACCCGAGAGTATTTCTTCTTCTGCACTATATATATATACACATATATGAGGTATTCCAGCCCAAGTGTTTAAACCCGTGACCCTTACCCTCTCGGATTTATTTGATTTTTTTTTCACATGATCGCATTGAGTCTAAAATACACCCTCATAATTTTTTTAGATTATTCCAAACATCCCTTATTTCGAAACAAAAAATGTTTTTGATAAAAACGCAATTTTTTTTAAATCTGAAAAAATGCCCACCCGTAGTGGGCAGATTTTTTTTTCTGTGTTTTACAAGCTTTCAACGTTCTCAAAATTCCAAAAAATTCTCAAATAGCTCACCTTGAGCAGATACTCAATTTGAGTACCAAAATAATTCAGTATCTGCTCAAGGTGAGCCATTTGAGAATTTTTTAGAATTTTGAGAACGTTAATAGCTTGTAAAACACAGAAAAAAAAATCTGCACACTACGGGTGATAGCTTGAAAATTTGTATATATTATCACGGTTTTTTCAGATTTTGTTAGATGTTTAAAAAATGGCGTTTAAGAAAATTTTTTTTTTTTTAAACCCAATATGTCAAACACAGAAAATAAATCTGCCCACTACGGGTGATAGCTTGAAAATTTTTATATATTGTCACGGTTTTTTCAGAATTTTTTTAGATTTTAAAAAAATTGCGTTTTTTTCAAAAAAATTTTTTTTTTTTAAATAAGGGATGTTAGGAAAAATCTGAAAAAATTATGAGGGTGTATTTTAGACTCAATGCGATCATATGAAAAAAAATCAAATAAATCCGAGAGGGTCAGGGTTCACGCTTTTACACATTTGGGCTGGAATACCTCATATATATGTTGTATACATTTATGTATATAGAGCTGATTGCACGAATTTTACGACTGTGCAGAAATGCCTCTCTCTCTTTCTTTTTCTTTCTGAGGTTTGCAAAGTTTGCGCCAAGTACGTTGAGATAATTCCTTGGGGTAATTATATCCTTGATCGAGATTTTTGGTAAACAAGAAATTCGAAAGAAAGTAACTAGTAATTTTAAATAAAAAAAAAATATCATGGTGAAAAAGTTGAATGATTTTTATCAATTCCAAAATTCCAAAAGGTCAAGGGCTGATATTTAAAAAATTGTATTGTAAAGTAATGAAATCGTAAAAGCTTTTTTTTAATTGGAAATATTATTCAAGGATGAAACTAGGGGAAAACCACTGTAAAAATAAAAAAACAATTTTTTTTTTGAATTTCTTTAAAAGATATATATTTTTTTTAATTGCGGAAAAAATTTTAAGATAGCATTTTGGAAATTGACCGAGTTCAAATGGAAGAAATGTAAATTCGACACTATTTTGTAAATAATCAAAGAAGGAAAATTATTTTTCGAACATTATTTTAATGAAGAGAAAAATTTTATTAATCGTGGAAAAATATCTGCGACTATGTTAATTTTAAAAATGTTGCAATATAAATTTTTATGGAACAAGTTGAATATATACTTGATAAAATAACAATAACCCGATTCTTGAATAATTAATTATGCCTGTGAAAAAAATTCTCAAACGTAGACAATTCTTTTACCTCTTACATCAGTTTTCTTCCCTAATTCAAGGTTGGTTGAGGGAGGTTTTACTGTATTAAAATTGGCATTCCCGTCCAAATGAAATTTTTTTCACGTATCCCATGTTACAGACCTCCGATGTAATAATTCCGGGCAAGAAGATACGTTCCTCTTGGCTCGTTTTCGACGCTCGTCGGAATGCGAAAAAATTCACGTGGAAAAGCATAAAATTAGCATTTTTAGGAGTCATTCGTAATACGCTAACGCGGACGTGAAACGCGTCGAGTTGTAATATAATATGTCCGAGGAATGCGTGAGAAAGATGGAGATGAGGAGTCGGAGCGAGAGAAAATATTATAGTTAATAGCCGAGCGTAGTAACTCTGTAACGTATTAGGTAGTAAAAGCCCACACGGTAAAAGTATAAGAACGAAAATATATATATTGAGAGAAGGAATGCAAGAGGAAAAGCGGAAAGGAAGAGAACACACACGTAAAAGCAATTTTCTCAACGTATATGGGCGATTCCGTCTCAGATTAGCAAAATTTTAGTCCTCTCAAAATTAATCGATAATTTTTCTTCATAAAAAAAATCCACGAAAGTGAATTTTTCAAAATTATCCTCAAGTCTCAAAATAACGTGTATAGGATTGCATGATCAAAAATCCTTAAAAAAAAATTATTACAGTGAGATAGCATCCCCAAAATCATTTCAAATCTACTATAATTTTATATCACCCTATTTTGCATTAAATTAAATTAAATTAAATTTTGATTTGAAGCTCCGGGAGACTGAAATATTGATAATAACCTGAGTTTCTCAGAAATTTGAAATAGCAGATTCTTTGAAATAGTAGATTTGAAATAATTTTGGGGATGCTATCTCACTGTAATAATTTTTTTTTCAAGGATTTTTGATCACGCAATTCTATACGCGTTATTTTAAGACTTGAGGATAATTTTGAAAAATTTCCTTTCGTGGATTTTTTTTATGAAGAAAAATTTTCGATTAATTTTGAGAGGACTAAAGTTTTGCTAATCTGAGGCGGAATCGCCCATATATATTGAGAAAATTGCTTTTACGTGTGTGCTCTCTTCCTTTCCGCTTTTTAATCGATCCAATTAAAACGCCAAACAAAACATAATTTCTCCACAAAAAAATCCACAAAAATAAATTTTTCAAAATTCTCCTTCAAAATATAACGCGTATAGAATTGTTTGATCGAAAATACTTCAAAAAAAAATCACTATAATGACAAAGCACCCCGAAAATCGTTTCAAATTTATTATAGTTCTATTTCCTCCTATTTTGCATTAAATTAAATTTCGATTTGAAGTCCAGGAGATTTAAAAATCGATCACTGAGTTTCAATTGATCGAACTTATAGTATAATTATTCTCAAATTTTTTTCATCAATATAATCCCAGAGAATCCTCAAAGACTGCGGAAACAAGTGTCAAAATGACGTGAAAATTTTCGCATAAATTTTAAATCGCGATTAAATCGCAACAAGTTTATTACAATGTGTGACGAAACGATTCTGCGGTTCTCGGGAAGGAATTTGCAATGTCTACGGATTTTCTTGGCTCGCGTGAGCTTTCCCAAACGTTTTATCCACGTGCGCACTATTCACGTTCAACAACGGACTATAAGAGAGAATTTTCAATGTGCATCAGAGTAGGAGACAACACTTTATGTATAGACGAAGGAGGCGCCGCCGAACGAAATGTGCGTTTGTGTGTGTGTGTGTATTTGTGTGCGACGTATAAATCGGTCGTGTGCGACTCCACGGGCGTTCGTCACGTTATATATGTTGCGCGGGTCAGGCGTCGCGGCGCCAGACAAACGTCGTCGTCGTATTCGTAATTTTGCAAGCTCAAGCTTGCAATCTATAGTAGCAATTTTCTATGCACACGCGATTGTGACGAGCCACATATTTGCAGGAAATAGAGGAAAAACCGATGGTCTTTTTCCAATTGCCCTTCCCATTGAGATTGAGACAAAAGTATCGAACTGTGACGGCGAATCGATCGACCTGGTTTTCTAATTTTACGCAATTCACCTTCGACGGGTAAAAAGTCGATTTTCGTGTCATTGCCTCGTTTTTTAGCCTCCCTCGAGTTTGAAACAATAATAGGGATGATTTATTATGGATGATTCACCTCAGACATTTTGTGATATCTGAATTTCGATATTCTTCAAAAAAGCAATTTTTCCAAATTTTTCAAGGCCCAAAAATTCTAAAGGGCATCCACAATTGAAAAATAGGGTTTATTATCAGCATGGAATAATTTTACAAAGCCGCGAGACGAATGAACGCGGGAGTTTTGCTTCGCGGTTGAATTTTCTCGTCCCGAAAGAGACCGAAATAAGATTCTCAGAAACGCGAACATCTCTCACTGACATTAGATCGCAAATTGGGAGCCGCACAATCTATGTTAAATTGCGGGAGGCGAGAATACAAAAAATTAAAAATACACTGAGAAATTACTAGAACCAATGAAATAAAGTTTTGAAGGCAAAAAATATTTTTTTTCATTATTTGCCAAAACATATTAGATTGGTTGATTTACTTGGTTCATTTTTTTCAGTCAATTCCATAAATTTCTGTTTCAATAAACGAATTTACTTGAATCTAACAATATGTTGCCAATTATATGTAATATGTTGTTTGAATCAAGAACACATTTTATCATTCTAAACATCCGTGTCTTTTAATACAGGAAGCACTGAGAAAAAAAAATTTGTTGAATCCACAAATTAATTAGTCAAATCAACAGGAAAAATTATTGATTCAATCAAATGCGTGTTTATTAATTGTCGCTAAACATTTTATAAAAATATATAGCCCTTGCCAAATAATTTAATATGCATAGTTTAGTGACCCCAAAAAGAGATAAATAGAAAAAAAAGACAAATCTGCGCCAATTTTCCGATCTAATTTCTCTGTCCGACCGAGATTCGAACCCTCGACGCTACCTACCATCATACCTATCCTACCTAACTACCTAACACGCTATCTATTACGCTATCGACTACTTCTATGCACTTGAAAAAAGTTAGGAGTTATGAAGATTCGAATATAAGAAAACATTTAAAAAACCAGTTTTTTAATTTTTAACAATTTATGTATACTATTAAAGTATACTATAGAAATGATAGTTCTTTGCTTGAAGGAAATAAAAGTTTAATCATTTCAAACAAATATTCTATTGGAATAAAATAACGTGTTCCTTATTTTACTACAGCTTCTTTTAAAATAATCACAATCAAATTTATATCTAATAAATATTGAAAATACTGCAGAAATATTTTTAGAAGTAAAATAATGATGAATTTATTGCAAAGAAATAATTTTGTTCGAAAAAAAAAATTTCGTATTGAAGTCATTTTTTAGATCCAAATAATCTCATGTTTATGATGCCATACTTAATTTTCTTTAAAAAAAAAAAATTTCGTATTGAAGTCGTTTTTTAGATACAAATAATCATCATTTTAGATTCAAATAATCTAATGTTTATGATGCGATCAATGTAATTAATCCAATGAATACAAATTTAATCAAATCTATCATGCATTTAAATGTTACTATTAAATAAGAGTTTAATACAATGGAGTAATAGATTCGTGAAAATATTTTTTTAAATGAAGAGTGATTTTCTTAGTTCAACAAATAAATAATCGAATTAATACTTAATTGTTTTCGGCAGGAATTTTCAAGTTTGCATTATTTGAATCTATCAAAAATGGTTTTAATTTATTTCCGGTATTCCTGACGTTATTCTTGGGCGTTCGAGGTCTTGGATCGAGGTCCTAAAAACGGTAGAAAGAATTTTTCCTTGAAAACTGAGTCTTAGGGCGAATTCAACGATAAACGCATTTAGCTTGAATTTTAATTGTGCAATCTGCAGCATCATCCGCAAGGACTACTTTAATTGGATAAAGGGGACTTGAAACGTTCTGAAGAAGCTTCAAATAAGAGAAGACGGACTGTAAAGGTCTTTTTCGAGCTGGACGATAGAAAAAAGGATGGGGGAACGAACTATCCAAAATTCTAATCGCGCAGAGTTAGAATAAATTTAAGAGGAAGAGAAGAAAATGGACTCTTGGCAGAGCTTGCAAGCTCGGACGGAGTGTATTCCGTCCAAACTCATACCATCTATACACGAACGAGATATAACTCAAGTTCGTCCCCTGAGTTGGACACGAATTGTCTATCTCTCTCCTCTCTCCTCTCTCTTTCTCTTCCGAGAGAAGTTGGACACCTTGCCAAGGCACGAAATTCACTCGTATATTATCACAGCTAGAGGACGAACCGAGGGGAGACAGAGTTGAGAACGAAGCCGATGAGACGGAATACAAATATATTGTATGCGTATCTATAATAGAGAAACAGAACGGAAAATGAACTAGACTCTGAGAGAGAGGGGGAGATAAAATATCGACGACCAAAAGCTTCTCTCGCTTATGCAACCACGTTCTAGGTGACAGATTTATAGGGAAAGAGGGGCAAAATGGACACCATGAAAAATTATGGAAAAAAAAGAAAAAAATTAAAAAATGAGGGAATTATTATTATTATAATTGATGTTTATTATCCATTTCCTATGAAAACTTAAAAATTGAAAGAAAAATTGTAATTCTCATAGCATTGAAAAAAAACACTCCAGGATACTCTAATAGTATTATGGTTAAGTATTTTTTACTAAATTGGTCATTCCATGTCAAATCGACCAAGAGTTGGAATCGACCCCTTTCAATTTCGATGAAATTTGGTTATTAACAAAACGAAGTTAACCAAAGGAACCAAACGTTAACCAAGGAACCAAAGGAAAAAAATTACAAAAAAAAAAAATTTTTTAACTTATCTAAACTCATCTAAAATTTACAATTCCACAATTTTTAAAATCTTTCAAGTTTATTTTGTAAATATCTCGGAAACTATTATAGTTACGAAAAATTGTTTTGAATTCGTCTTAAAGAGTATGCTTGGGGCTACGAAAAAAAAATATTCCGGAAAAAAAAATTGAAAAATGATGGATTTGGAGAATTTTGAATTTTCAAAAATCGTGAAAATCCAAGTTGTACAATAAATGGTTGGTTCAATTTTTTTTATATAATACCTTGTACTGATCTTAAAAGATCCTGAAATTTTCAGAGGTATTTTTTGTTTTGTCAAAAATATGAATTTTTTAATTTTCAAAAATCGTGTAAATCCACGATCAACATTTATATTTCAAAAATTTATATTTTTGAAACAAGAAAACACCATCTTGGAAATATCTGGATCGTTCAATTTTTGTAAAAAAATTTTTTTTTTTACAAAAATTCCAAAATTTATAATTGAAACAAAACGACACCATCCTGAAATTTTTTTTTCGGAATATTTTTTTTCATATCCCCAAGTATACTCTTCAAGACGAATTCAGAACAATTTTTTGTAACTATAATAGTTTCCGAGGTATCTAAAAAATAAACTTGAAAGATTTGAAAAATTGTGTCATCATGTTTTTGGTAATTTTCGAAAAATGCTGAACAAGACATGATGGCTGAAGTAAAATGGTCACTGGACGCAAAATGGACACAACAAAAAAATATTGAAAATAAATAAAAATTCAAAAAATTATAAAATCAGGGAATTTTCATCATAATTAGCGTAGATATACCTAAATTGATTCACTTACTCAAAGTCAGATCTAGATTTGATATTTTCATGACAATTTCCTATGAAGAGTTGGAATTTTTTTTTTTAATTGTCATTCTCATCGCGTTAAAAAACAACATACTCCGATACTATTTATGGTAATATTTACAGTCCTAGCTACATGATCTTTCTATGGTGTCCATTTTGCCCCACCCCTTCTATATATAAGTATGTAGATACGTATAATCGCGCTTACGAGAACCGCTTGCACTCGAGGACAATACCCTCTTGACTCGTTTCAGCTCGGTCTATTCGTCGACGAATAGAGAACGAGGCTGGCGTCATCGTCGAGAAACGCGTCGAGCCAGAGACTCGAGAATTTGCTACGCAGAATAATTTGCCAAATTTGTGCGCACGAGAAAAAAAAAACATGAACAAAAGAAGTATTTTCTGCAATTATTTCAATCGGAAAATTTCCACGAAATTTGCTCCCCTACCAAAAAGTGGTCAATCTTACTTCGTACTCATTTACTGCAATTCTGTTTGGGAAATAATGAGGCTTTAAGGGGCAGTGAAAGATGAAGGAGGGTTGAGAATCGGCGAGGGTGGACGCGTCGGAGATTTCGTGATCATCCGAGTGCGACAAAGTGGGTCAAGACGATAAGCGTCCTCGATAGTGAATCCGGCGTGTCTCGAGGAAGAGCCAGACCGTGAGATCCAAAGATCTTCCAGGTTCTTGAATACAATTCAGAATGGAATTCTCTGCGTTTCACCCTCGCCCTCTGATGACTCTCCGTTGGCCTCGAACCTCCCGGAGAACATCGCTATCGCATTAGCACGCTCGATTGGAGGGGACTTCCGGTTTGGACTGACAAGTAACCGGAGAGTCCGCGAATTCTCTTCTCTTGGAAAAAATTGGCTCAAAGATATTTGTCAAGAGTAACGAAATATTAATTCCGAGCGTTGATCGACGAAAAATCGATTGACGATTGGAAATATTCAAGTTAAATAATGTCCATTAATCATAAAGCGGGTACTTGGTCTGAAAATATTTTCAATTATTCGAATAATCGGTAATTGGTCGAAAAATAATATCAATTTTTCTGAGAAATGTGTAATTGGTCTGAAAATATTCTCAATTACACGAATAATCGGTAATTAGTAGAAAAATAATATTAATTTTTCAGAAAAATGCCTAATTGATCGAAAATAATATTAATTTTTCAGAAAATTGAGTAATTGGTTTGAAAATATTTTCAGACCAATTACCCATTTTTCTGAATAATTGATAATATTTTTCGACCAGTTACCGATTATTCGAATAATTGAAAATATTTTCAGACCAATTACCGATTTTTCTAATTAATTGATATTATTTTGAAACCAATTACCGATTATTCGGATAATTGAAAAATTTTCAGACTAATTACCCATTTTCTGATTAATTGATATTATTTTGCAACCAATTACCGATTATTTGGATAATTGGAAATTTATTTTTTTCCATTAACCATTGTCGGGTAATTGAAAATTTAGATTTCAAAATTATTAATTTTCAAAAAATGGATAACATTTTCCGAAAATGCGCCTAAAAATATCATTACTGCCGATCTCTAAATTGAACTTCCAGAAATTCGTCAATCGTCAAGAACGGTTCGATGCTAGAGTTTACATCGTTCTGTTACAAAGAGATTAATTAATTTTTTTATTAAAATTCCGTCACTGAGAAAAAAAAATGGTTGAATAAGCAAAATCGTTAGTTGAATACAGGCAACTAAATATTTATTTGGTCTAACTAAATAATTAGTTTCTTGAATAATTCCGCGCTTTGGTTGACCAAAATATTGTTCAGGCAACAAAAATTTGGATTGTACAACTAAATATTTAGTTGCACGTATTCAACTAAACGATTTTGCATATTCAACCATTTTTTTTCTCAGTATTCGCGAGAAATTTTGGAAAAATTGTCGAAATGTATATATTTTGGGGTCTTCATCGAGGACTTCAATTTTTAATGCACAAGCAAAACGTAAATTTCACTGAAAATGAATGGAAAGAAATTATTTTCGTTTCATTGAAGCAATGTAAACTTCAACGTCGTACCTTTGTGCGATGGATAACGGTCGAATAATCGATGTGAATAAAATAGGAGACACACCCATGACCCATGTGTACTTCAGGGTTGACTCGAATGGTTTCCGGACACGAGGAGTATATCGCGGCACGTGTTTATAAATTCTACGAGGTTATAAACGTTGATCGTATGTAAGTCATTGTTGGCGAGTTCTCTGCGTTCAGAGTTCCGCGGGGTGGGCGTGGAGTGCCCATTACACACGTATGGGGCATTCTCTGTCAAAACAGCGATCCACATCGCCAATTCTAATGTAGAACATTTTTCATTACAGAGTTGTAAGAAAAAAATTGGTATATTTTTTTGGTTCAACGACCTTTTTGAGGTCACCAAAGGGATTTTATCACCAATCAATTTTGCCCTCGCAATTCTTGTGTGACGATTTCACGAATAACATTAACTAATCGTTATATATTTTCAGCCGGATTTTTATGGATCTGGATATTATTTATACGACATTTTGGTACCAAGTTATTTTTTGAGTTACGAGTATTTTTGTTTTGAGATATTTTAGTCGGCGGGCTTGTATATGATATTTTTTTGAATATTTTGAAACCAAACCAACGTGTAAAGCCCCATAGATTCAAAGGATTGTGCGGCAGGATAAATGATGCTGCGTCCCACGCAGAGATGTGTATTACTTTGTTTGTACAAGTTAATCCGCATCCAGCGAGGAAAAAGGACGTAAAAATGACGAATTTCAGACGCCAACAGACGCGTGGTAACATCAGCTTTGTTCGCTATGAGCAAAAGCTCGTTTGTAAAATAAAAAACAAAACGATACGGAGCACAAAACCGTGTTTACCATTTCAAGCAAACGTCGGGTAATATTTGTATCTCGGATGCGACGTCATTGGTCGATGTAAACAAAGTTTCTCGTCCCTTTCGAGACTCGATTGAAACGGCTCGGCGGAGTTTGCGTGTGCGAAATATAATGGAATCGTAAGCGTTGGCGAAATGAAACGCGCTCATTTCGCTGGAATACGAAGGAACAATAATGAAGCCCGAGAACAAAGAAAGCGAGACTCGGTCGTTCATCAGAAATTGAACAAACGCTCAAAACAAACAGAACGGAGCATACAAATAGTTTGCTTCAAAAAAATGAACAAAGAAAAACTGTCGATTGAATATGGCGTTTACAGCGATATATTAAAAGAAAATTTTCTAAAAAATTCTACTCTAGAATTTTGAAAAAAATCAATTTTTTTTACATATTAAAATTTGACAAAGAGTGGAAATTTTATTTTTATCTGTTTGTAAAGAGGAGCAAATCTCGTTGATAATAAGGGAAAAATCAGTCTAATTTATTGATCAATTCAATCGACGTAATGGCGGAGTTGTAAATTTGGCAGTGAAACTTCTATTCTCCGTCATTCTGGAATTCTAAAATATTTATGAATCGAGAGTCTGGATGGACCGTCTTTAGTCGATATTTTCGGGGATATTGGCCTAAAGTGCGAGCGAGAGAGACAGATGGATCGATGGTGAAGGAGGGAAAAGGCATCTGGTCCTCTTGAAAAGTCGGAGGACGACGACGCTGAAAACTTCAAGTCCATTTCCAGCCCTTGGTCGGTCCAAGTGGCTCAGCGTGATAGGAAATAAAAAGAAAGACGAGAAAGAAGAAGAAAAAGAAGAGGGTGGGCCCTCGAGAACTTTAATATCCCGTGTTGGGCGAAGATTAAAGATTCAACCGCTATTTGTCATTAAGGGAGTGTTCTAGTGTAGAATTTTGAAAAAATCCATTTTTTTTGCATATTTTCAGTATTTGATGTCTCAAGAAGGAAATTTAGAAATTCCGAATATTAACAGAGTTATAGCAGTAATTAGTGAGGTGGAAATAACCGACGTTTTTTTCCCACCCCCACTTCATCAGCCGATATCTGTCAAGATATTGGATTTTTTTTTTGCCAATTTTTTTGTAGAATATTGAAGAATGGATAAATATGTGGTGAAAAAATGAATGCAAAAACATGTTTAGTTTTGTTTTTCATAGTATGTTGAAAAATACACTAGAACACGGCCTTAATATCCCGTGTTTGTACTTCATGTAAAAACATACCAAATTTTCAGAATTCTATCATCATTGCTCCATCCTCCTTAACAGTTAAAATGAAAAAATGATGAGAAAATTCTGAAACCTTGGTATGTTTTTGTATGAAGTATTTAAGAGGTCGTGTAAAAATTTCACGACGATTAGGAAGCTCGTTATTAAAATATTAACATTTTGTTAAGAACAATTTATTAAACAAATAAAAAAAACATTTATCAATAAACTTCGTTTTGTTTCCGTTGCTTTCAATATATTGTAGAGATTAAAAAATTGAGAGGTCAAAAAAAAACTTATCGCAAAGTTATATCAGTTTCCGTAAGACTACATTTAATTTAATTTGATTTGTTAATGTTAATTGTTCGATAACGAGCTTCCTAATCGTCGTGAAATTTTTACACGACCTCTTAAAAACTTCATCCAAAAACGTACCAAATTTTCAGAATTTTCTCATCATTTGCGATTTGGGACTCAACGTCCTTGAAGACCTTTCCTCTCTTTCTCTCTCTCTCTCTCTCTCTCTCTCTCTCTCTCTCTCTCTCTCTCTCTCTCCCTCGCTCTGTTCCTTTTTGCCTTTCAACATTTTTTTAACGTAGATTTTTCTTCGAAATAAATTACACGTGACATTCAGCGAAGAGGGAAAGGTAGAGACGGAGCGATGCCGATGATATTGTAACATACGCAGACACTGCGGCACAATAATAATATTCATTCGAAGCTGCTTATGTAACAACGTTGTGTACGCAAACTCTTGTCGGTTGCCGGTGCAACAACGTCGGATTGAACCAGGCTCAAGAAAACAATGTGCATTCATGCGTGTACGGCGTGTTTACGCGCTCGTGGCCAATGTAATACCCGAGGCCCTCGTAAACGGTGACGCTTCTATACGTCCAATACCGAGGAAACGCATGTTGGAGGTGCAAAATTCGCGAGGAAGCTCAAAATATTCTCTTGGGTTTTCTACTGGGTTTTCAAAATTAAAAAACAACGTAAAAATGAACTTAATGAAAGTGTAGAAAAATATTTTTTATATCTAAGACACAAAATGGCGTCATTAAGTAGAAAACTACACCGAAAAAATAATGTACCGGGATTTGTTTGCTGTGGACAAATGTTGAATATGGTGGAATCAATGATTTTTCAACAGTCAATGAATTATTTTGACAGTACTAAAATATTTTTTTTACTACGGATATAATCTGTTTTCTCAGTGTAAAAAGAAATCTCCAAAAGGCTTCGTTTTTCAGGAATACAAGCCCTGAATTGTTAATACTAATTATACTCATTTTTTTGTTCTCTCAATTGAGAAAAACCTGATGGAAAAATCAATTACAATTCAAGATAATTTCAGATCGTCCTTTTTTCGCCCCTATATCGTTAGCACCATTCTTTCGTCGTGTTTTCCTCCGAGCAAACGAGAATACACACAA
Organism: Alloplasta piceator; assembly: GCA_946863875.1. Lineage (NCBI taxonomy): Eukaryota > Metazoa > Arthropoda > Insecta > Hymenoptera > Ichneumonidae > Alloplasta > Alloplasta piceator. The sequence continues at coordinate 2,152,919 of OX333076.1, read as the reverse complement.
ATGATGAGGAAATAACAAACAGAGAACTAGTAAAAAGAAAAAAAATGAAAATGCAGAAACGAAAGAGAAATAGTGAGCGCAGAGTGAAGGGCGAGAACTGTGCAAGAAAGAGGATAAAAAGGAGGAAAAAGGTAAGGCGGGAAGGGAAATGAGAGTGTGTGGGTTTTCAGAACTGGAAACCGTGAACTGTTTTCATTCCAATGTGCGTTTTTGCAAACAACGCGTGTTCCACTCAACAATACTCAAAGCTATATATATATATATATATATATACAAACGTCAGTTGCATTTCGCTGCATTCTTATGCTCTCCTCGAGGTTTATCGCGCTTTTGCGCTTTTTTTAACCCCGTCTTTTATCGTCAAGAAGCGCGTCGTAAGACGAGGGCGAGGATTACGCGAATGAATGAATAACCGTCTCGTGAATCTCTCGACAAAAGTATTTATATATATCCAAGATCGTAAATTTGCCGAAAGCGACAATCGCGCGAGCGAGAAAGGATTGACGGAAGAATCTTGAGAATTTTTTCAGCCTCAACCTTCCTTCCATTCACACTTTCTCGTTTCTTTTTTTTTTGTGTTCTCCCGCCATTTCCCATTTGTCCTCCAATTTGCGGAGGGAATAAAAAACTCCCTAAATTTTCCATCCAAAATGCAGAAAATGCAAAGAAAGGCTGAAGCGAGCTTGTTTGATTCACCAGAAATGAATTGGAGGAATAAGAAGATTATGGCAAAAAACCTGAAGAACAATTTTGAGACTATTGATGTTTGGGAAAAAATTCTTGAAATATCTTTCAATTGTTGAAATTATTATTTAGCTTCCAATATTTTTATATTATTATAATTATATTATATAATAATATTATTTAGCTTAAATACTTGCGAACTCTTCAAATTATTCGTTAAATAAATACATACTTCTGATTTTTCGTTCGTTCGAACATTCGAACCTTCAAGTACATAAAAATTGTTCATTTTTAATGCAAAATTGTACGATCTGTCGATTTTATTGTAAGATTAATTGCGCAACGAGCGCGAATGTGTGAGCGTCGATAATTTGCGGTGAAAATTCCTCGAGAAAAGCGAGGTGCGCCAATAAATGGCGAAGAAAAGCGAGAAACTCGACGATCGCGGGAATTCAGAGTTTTTTTTTAACGCGCTCGACGGGGTTAATTGACGGGCGAAGATTTTTTTTTTTCCATCGATGGTTAAACAGGTATTTTCCTTTTTTTTTTGCTTCGTGAGAAAATGCGAAAGAAAACCCAGAGGTTGTATTTATATTGTGTCTCATCTCTGAGAGCAGAATCAACGTTGATGCGCAAAACAAAACGATTGTGCAATATTTATTCCCATTGTTTTTCTCTTCGATGCAATTGCGACCAAAAGTGCACTCTGATGATTGTTTTTTTTTTATCATACATAATGAGAGGTAATCTTCATCGTTCGTGCAATATTTTATTGCAATAATTTTGTAATTAAGATCCAATTGGTGATTTCTCAGCTGTTGCAAATTGAGGATAATTATAGATGCTGCAAAGTGACGATTTATTCTGGAATCGTCAGAAATAAGGTCTTTTGATTTTTTAATTTTTGTCGATTAAAATCTGGGCTTGACGATGTATAGGATTTTTTTTTGTTTTGCCTATATTTATTGGGTATTTTGTTGGCCATTTTCAGGTCAATCTGACAGACCGTTTGACCTCGAAAAATGGGAGAGATTTTTGTGGAATTAATCGACCGTGTCAGCGGTTCATGACATTCGCCACGTTTTTGTATTCATAATGCTGGTGGGATTATGAAACACGCTAAACGGCAACGGACCGGCAATTTCGATCGCGTGCCAACCTCTCGACACCTGGTCGATAAGACTAGACTCTCATTTAAAAAAATCAAAAGAACCCACGGTTTAAAGTGGAGAGGCGAAGAAATATTTGAAAGTTCGAACGAAACGTGTAAACTGAGGCGTTTAACTGAGAAACGTGACATCCATATATCCTGAAATTATGAATGTGACCACTAAAAATTGTTGCTAATATTGATACGAACTTGAAAGATTTGTTAGAATTGAATTTCCAAAAAATTTGACATGTTCACGCTGGAAAATAGAGTTATCATGATGCAATGAAGTTCCTGAAAAATGGAATGTAAATTGATACCAAAATTTCTTTTCCACTTTTTAATACTACGTTTCATGAAAAATGTATGGCTAATGTCAGAGTATGCAGAGCTTTTGACAAAAATTTTTTTTTCGCGCAATAAAGCCAGAAAAAACGAGAAAAATGAACTTTTTTAATAAAAATTTATAATAATTTTGATTTTTTAAGAAAACAATTGGCAGATTCGTGTTCAGGGGGAGAAAATACATCGATATAAGGTTTGAAAAAAATAAATTACAATTTTTTTATCTTAAGATTTTGGCCAAAATTGTATCTGTTTAGTAAAATGATTGTAATTTATTTTCTAGATAAAGTTTCGACTTTCATACAAGCTTATTCTATTTTTAATCGTTGAATCTTCAAAATGCCGCTTGGTTCATGCGATTCAGATAATATTTTGATTTTTGGCAGATTTTTAAAGTTCGACCATCGATTTTTGTAATTTTTTTAAGGCACCCCCCTTTCCGTTCTTTTCAGCGATTTTCAAAATGCTCTCATTTCTACAAAAATCTATTTATCGGAATGAACCAAACGGCATTATCTAAGTTTAGGCACAACGTTTAAGTACGAAGAAGAAATTTTGAAATCGGTCAAACCGAAGTAAAGTTATGAGCAGTTGAAATTTCGCTATTTTGAGGATTTTGAAAATGGGGCCGAAATTGAGCAAAAATGTTTTTCATGAAAATTCGTAAAAGTTTCGATCTTTTAGGATAACTATTGGTGGATTCGTGTTCAGGGGGAGAAGATACATCAATATAAGGTTTGAAAAAAATAATTAAAAAAATCTTTTTTTTCGCCTTTTGGCCAAAATTAAATCTGTTTACTAAAATGACAATAATTTATGTTCTGTATAAAGTTTCAACTTTTTTAATAGCTCCATTCTCTTCGTAATCGTTGTAGCTTCAAAATGCCGCTTGTTTCATGCGATTTCGATAATTTTTCAATTTTTGGCAGATTTTTAAAGTTTGATAATCGATTTCTGCAAATTTTTGCATACATAGTTTTTTTCAACGATTTATTTATCGGAATGAACCAAACGCCATTCTCTAATTTAGTGACGGCCTTTAAGTACGAAAAAGAAATTTTCAAATCGGTCAAACCAACGATAAGTTGCGAGCAGTTCAAATTTGGCTGTTTCGAGGTTTCCAATTCCAATTTCCATCGAGGTAAGAATCAACTTAACCACGAAAACAAGAATCTCCTCATTCATTCGCTAAACAGACCTTTGATTCTAATTTTTCATACAACCAAGAAAATCGCTGAATTTCAGAAATTCGGATTCAAAGGAAACTTCCAAGTATCGCTCATTAAGGGGGCAAAATACATCGATATTCGATTCTCAAAGAATGAATAAATAGTTGAAAAATTAAATAAAAATTGACATGACAGGAAAAATGTTGATTCCATGTCGGAGATAACAATGAAACGTCGTAAGACGAACCCTCGAACTCCTCCGCATTTTCTTGCTCCTGCTTTCTCATTTTTTTCTCCTCTTTATTTCTACTTTCGTTTATTCGCCATTATATTCCCTCTGCGTCATTTCCTCTCGTCGAAACGTTTCGAAAGCATTCAGAGCGAATCAATCGCTCTTTCGCAACAGTTTTCGAATAAAAGGATCTCAGTGTCTCGCATCAGTGATGAGAGAAACGCGGGGAATACCAAAGAGAGAGTGAGAGAGAAAGAGGCTCGAGGAGAAGAATGAAAGGGAGGAAAGAAAGAAGAGATAATTCACCGCGGCAGTGTCAGTCGAAGCAACGCGGTGTAACGGTGGGAGTCAAAAAAGATTCGTCGATAATGAAGAGACTGTGGGCGGAATAGGAGGAAATAGTGTAGGCTGTTCGAGACAGGATAAAAGATAAATATATTCTCTGTAAAAAGTCTTCACCGTTATCGGAATACGATTTTTGAAAAATTTTCAATTTCAATAGTGCGAATAAAATTATTATCGATCCTTCCAACATTTTTCCTGTGAAATTTCAAAAAATATTAAGGATTTCATAATTTTGACAATTTCAAAAAATCAATTTCTCATATACTAATGCACGGACTTCATTGAAATTCTGCAGATTTTTTGATCGAATGAAGGTCTTTTTTTTACAATTAATGTTATTATGCTGTACGTAAATTGTGCTGTTTCGCATACAACTCTGGCAAAAATTTGAATTTCAATTGTTTTCAAAATTCTTCGTTCAATCGCGAGCTATAATTATCTACTGACAGATAAAATTTGGTTTTTTAATTGCACATAAAGCTATCATGAGTTATCCTGACGAGGTCACCTTTTTCAAGGTCCCAGCAGCTGAATTTTCCAAATTTTTCAATGGAAATTTGAAAAATTGTCGTCCGAACGTTGCTCTACTATATACTCAAAATTTTCAATAAAATAAATAATTCATGATACAAAACAATAGAGAAGATGTGATTTTTTAACTTTTCAAACAAATTCAATTTGTGGGATAACGAAAAAGGACAGCAAAATTTCCAATTGGACACCAAATTATATTCTGCTAACTTTACAAAGGTTTTCAAACCCAAAGATTCGTCGACGTACCAAAAATGCTAAAATAGCAAAAAGAGAATCCAACACCACAAAGAATTGAAACCTTGAATCGAACGAATCTGTTTATCAAAACATTGACCTCAAAACTTCATTATTCTCAAAAATGACCCCATCTCTGCATTTCTAGTTCAGCCAAAGAATTTCTTCGAGAAATAGGAATCCCCAAAATTATTCAGAAGAGGAATACATTGGAAGTAGATCGAGGGAGAGCTGAAGCGAGAAAAAAGGAATCTGCTGATAAAAAAATTGACCTCAAAACTTCATTATTCTCAAAAATGGCCTCATCTCTGCATTTCTAGTTCAGCCAAAGAATTTCTTCGAGAAATAGGAATCCCCAAAATTATTCAGAAGAGGAATACATTGGAAGTAGATCGGGGGAGAGCTGAAGCGAGAAAAAAGGAATCTGCTGATAAAAAAATTGACCTCAAAACTTCATTATTCTCAAAAATGGCCTCATCTCCGCATTTCAGGTTCAGCCAAAGAATGTTTTCAAGAAATAGGAATCCCCAAAATTAATCAGAAAAGGTAGACATTGGAAGTAGATCGAGGGAGAGCTGAAGCGAAGAAACAAGAATCTGTTGATCAAAAAATGGACCTCAAAACTTCATTATTCTCAAAAATGGCCTCATCTCCGCATTTCAGGTTCAGCCAAAGAATGTTTTCAAGAAATAGGAATCCCCAAAATTTATCAGAAAAGGTAGACATTGGAAGTAGATCGAGGGAGAGCTGAAGCGAGGAAACAAGAATCTGTTGATAAAAAAATTGACCTCAAAACTTCATTATTCTCAAAAATGGCCTCATCTCCGCATTTCAGGTTCAGCCAAAGAATGTTTTCAAGAAATAGGAATCCCCAAAATTAATCAGAAAAGGTAGACATTGGAAGTAGATCGAGGGAGAGCTGAAGCGAAGAAACAAGAATCTGTTGATCAAAAAATGGACCTCAAAACTTCATTATTCTCAAAAATGGCCTCATCTCCGCATTTCAGGTTCAGCCAAAGAATGTTTTCAAGAAATAGGAATCCCCAAAATTTATCAGAAAAGGTAGACATTGGAAGTAGATCGAGGGAGAGCTGAAGCGAGGAAACAAGAATCTGTTGATAAAAAAATTGACCTCAAAACTTCATTATCCTCAAAAATGACCTCATCTCTGCATTTCTAGTTCAGCCAAAGAATTTCTTCGAGAAATAGGAATCCCCAAAATTATTCAGAAAAGGAAGACATTGGAAGTAGATCGAGGGAGAGCTGAAGCGTGGGAAAAAAAGTGCAGTGACAGTAGTCAGTGTCAAAACCGGGGCACGACGTGCATCACACTGCAAATCCCCGGCGGGCGATATGGGAATGCCTCGACGATCTCTCCTCGTCTCCATCTGCCTACTAACGAGTCCGAGGTGGGAAATGAGGAAAAAAGGAGGGATGAAGAGAAAAAAAACCGTCACCACTACAATCGGAGGGCAGAAGTGTGCACTGGCAAGTAGTAACGTGCACGTAGTATACGGGCTTACTACAAACAGCGTACACCACTTACAACTCTCCCGAGTCTCGAGTGTTCCAGGCCCTCTCATTCCCCTCCCCTTCCCTCTCGGCCGTAGTATCGGGCGAGAAGTAGTAGTGAGACAGTGTGTGGGAGCAGACAGGCTGACAGTGATAGTGGAAACGTTGGTGGAGGCTCCACACAGAGTTGAAACGTTGCTACCGCAGTGGAAACGCTCCGGTAAGTTTCCGCTCGTCGGGGAGCTCGTCCCGGTGGAGGGGGAGATGAGGAGGGGGGAGGGGGAGGGGGAAAGGTTTCGCGACGTCGGCGGCACGGTCTGGTAGAGCTGGGTCGTCGGCTGCAGCTCGGTAATGAATGGTGCAGTTGCAAGTGAGACCGCGAGAGGGGAAGGAGCGGGGAGAGGGGGAGATGAGAACGGGGCAACGCCCTGTCGGACCAGCTGACTGAAATGAAGCGGGTCGGGCGGGAAACTCGGGGCTTGAAAGCCGCGAATGTTCGATCCGATGGAAAAGCAGCTTGACGCAAGCAGGAGAGATGGAAAAACCACTCCTCTTGTCCGGAGAGGGAGAAAACAGACGTCCAAAGTTTTTAGAGGGTCTCAAGGTGCGGTAAATTAGAATTAAATTGTTTCGGGCAAGATGGCAGTCGAGGAAATATGCACCCAAATTGGCGCAACCCCGTTTTTGTGGTAAAACGTCGTGGAGGTTTTTTGAGGGTTGAATAAATGTTTTTTAAGGGTTGAAGAAATAAAGAAAATGTTGATTCCTAACTTGTCAATAATTGCAAAGAACTTGTCAGCTTCTTGGTCTTGATTCGTGTTATTTTTTAAGTCGTACATTTTCGCATGAAACATTTTTAGCATACTAAAAGATGGAGTAAAACTCACACACGAACCGCAGTTTTTTTTGTAAGCTGAATCTAATCATAATTAAACTTTGAAACAGTTCAAGTGACAACTTATTCCTCAGTTTGTGTTTGAAAACAACATAAATTGAAAATACGCGTTCTATAACACTCGCATTAGAAATCGGAACAGTTAATAGAGCCATTTTCGGCATTTTTTAAAATTGTTATACAAGTCAAATTAAATGGAAATATTCAAAGAATATTCAAAGATAAATTATTTAACCCTTGTAAACAACAAATGCATAAATACTGATGAATACTGTAGATCAGAGGCCGTTGAGAATAGAAACGTGCATAAAAGTTTCGACTTGACATGAGTTAGACAGAAAAAATTTGGTGTCAAAAAATTATTTATTTTTTCCCTAAAAAATACCCTTAAAAAATGACTCCCTAAAAAATACCCTTTAAAAAATGTCCCCCTATAAAATCTCCTTTTTTAAAAAAAAACCCTACATTTGGGGAAAAATCTCCCAAGTTGGCATCACTGCGAAGAATTTGCTTCTTGTTTTTTTTTTTCATCACGGTTAGAAGTTTTTTTTCTACTCGCCAAAACTTTGTCATCCTTAGTTCGTGCAAAACCTCGCCAGAGCTTCTAATTTAATATTTAGGGGTTGGCCAGAGGGTTTTTTTTTTAACATTGAGGAAAATAGTTGTTTTCCAGTTTTAGAATTTTGAGATTTTTTCATACACCAAATTCGAATCAAAATTGTCGATATTTCGAAATTCTGACAAATCGGTGAATCGAAAATGCAAAAAAAAAATGTTGATTACGAATAAATGCAATAAATTCGTGGAAATTCTGATCCCATTTTCAGTGATGATCTCACACGATCGGATTAAAAATGAAACGCAATTGACTTCCGGTATACCGGAATATGGAAGACCGGCGTCAGCGAATAGCGTCTTGTTTCGCCTTTTTTCTGGTTTGATTTTCAATAAAACGTCACCGAGACATCGCCGTGTCTCTCGATACAGCAAAACGAGGAAGAGTCGCGCTTTCACCGGAACGTTGACGGGGCGTTTTCTCCTCATCTTTCTGCGGTACGCACCCAGGAAGAGAATGAATTTTTTCAGCCTCCAAGAGAAAGCCCTTGGAGAAGGCTGATCGATGAAGTCTCTTATTTTGGGCCCGAAATAAAAGAATTAAAAAAAATCAGTAACGGCTTCCAAAAACAATCGCACGATCATTTAGAGCGAATAATTTTGCTTCTTAACAATTAACCCTCTTCCCAGGGGCGAAAATGCAAAGGGTTGAAAGAGAGAGAGAGAAAAAAAGAGGAATTGGTCCAAGCGGGGTGAATGAACCCGAGAATATGGACCCGGAAAACTGAACTGGATGGAGGTTATTCCCGTGAACTTTTAACCCCCACCACTTTTGGTCCCCTTCCGGGAGAAGAGTTGTGGCAAGCTTCCGGTAGCGCTCTCTGCATCATTGCGGTTATCGACGGGACGATGACGTCATCGTCCTGGCGAACCGGAGAAAGAGGTGGGAAATGAGAGTCGGAGGGTGGTTGGAAGAGGAAGCCGGAAGTAAAGCCCAGAGAGTAGAGAGAGATGGGAGAATGACGAGGAAGAGGAAGAGGAGAAGGAGGAAAAAGCGTCGCCCGGGCGAGTCGAGGATATCGACCGTGGACCGGCGTTGGGACGCCGACCCACGCAAACCGTGACGTCACAGCGTCAGCTGCTGACACTGCGTCGCATGCAGGGGGAATATATGGAAGAGAGGGCGATGCCGCCATCCGTGCACGAGGATCTGTGAACCCCGGAGCCGGGTTTCGGTCTTACGCAAGCTTGCGCCATATCGACTGGCAAACACGCGGAGGTTTTTTTCCAATCTCCCATTATTACTCCTTCCTCTCAACAGAATCAGGATCAACGGCGATTTTTATGAACAATTAGAATAACGTTGATATCCCCTTAATTTTCTCTTTTTTTTCCATCATGAAAACAAAGCGAAATACCGCCTTAAGGACTTGCGACGAGAAATCGCACGAGCAAAGGTCAAAGATGACTGAAAATTAATTTTCAAAAATTGCTTTTGTCGCATTGCAACGGTGCAAACTTTAACATCGTGGAGAGATTGTGCGCGGAAATGTTTGAGAAAACATCATGACCGGAAACATCTGTCCTGGACCGGAGAGTCGTTACAATTTGCGAGGAAAGTATCGTCGTTGCGGAAAGATGCTTTTTGGAACGAAGCCCAAAAGAGGAGGTCAGACGGGAGAGGAAAAATTCGACGAGCCAAAAAATTGTCCACAGAGTCTCACTGAGGAAGAGAGGAGGAGGAGGAGGAGGAGGAGGAGGAGGAGGAGGAGGAGGAGGAGGAGGAGGAGGAATAAAGTTACGTCCTGCGTGAGATGAAGGGTCAACGGAAGCTTTGCGGAAGCCTGGCGAACACCCGGAAGTCGGAATGGAGAGTGAAGCACAGAGTTAAATTGTTCAACGATAATATGTAACGGTACAAAAGGAGAGAATGAGAAAGAAAGAGTAAGAATGATAGATTGCAAAGGCGTCATTGTCTACGAAAATCTACGTTGGTTGTCCTTCCGCCTGGGCGTATCCTATTCCAAATCTCGACACCAGATTACTCTCTCTCCTGCTCTCTCTTTATCCCATACATTGTCCTGTAAAAGGTACTCGATGAATCCTTACTGCATAAAATTTGCCTACGTACTGCAGAAGAGTAATGAAAAAATGGACATTTGTCGAATTGACCTCCAAGTGAACTGGTCAACTATGTTTCAACTCAATCACTGTTTGGTTATGTTTGATCGCCTGATCAAAAAGTTTGACGATCAATAGTTATTTTGAAAAAAAAATTCGTGAAGTTAGCTGGACAAGCTTTGTTTGTCTGACCGATTTTTCGCACGAGAAGGTTGATCGATGCTGACTTGTTTGATGATTGCAAAATTGTCGAATAAAATTCATCAAGTTAGTTGGATGAATATTTGGTTAGAGGCTGGATTTTTGTCCAAGAGGATTAAAGAAAAACACTTTTCTGGGTCACAGTCAACTTTGACCCTTCTTATTTTTGATTAAACTCAGCTCTTTGGTTACGTTTGGTCGCCTAATCGAAAATTTCAACTATTAACAGTTATTTCGAAATATAAAATAGAAATCCATGAAGTTAAGCGATCAAACTTTGCTTAACTAACCGATTAATCGGTAGTCAATCGTTCGGTGGTTAGTTTTATCGGAACCGGGTGAAGAAAAACACTTTTCTGGGTCACAGTCAACTTTAACCCTTCTCATTTTTTGTTAAGCTCAGCTGTTTGCCTAGGTTTGGTCGCCTAATCGAAAAGTTTGACGATCAATAGTTATTTCAAAATATAGAATGAAAATCCGTAAAGTTGAGCGTCTAAACTTTGGTTAACTAATCGATTAATCGGTAGTCAACCGTTTGGTGGTTAGTTAATCGAAAATTTCAACTATTAACAGTTATTTCGAAATATAAAATAGAAATCCATGAAGTTAAGCGATCAAACTTTGCTTAACTAACCGATTAATCGGTAGTCAATCGTTCGGTGGTTAGTTTTATCGGAACCGGGTGAAGAAAAACACTTTTCTGGGTCACAGTCAACTTTAACCCTTCTCATTTTTTGTTAAGCTCAGCTGTTTGCCCAGGTTTGGTCGCCTAATCGAAAAGTTTGACGATCAATAGTTATTTCGAAATATAGAATGAAAATCCGTAAAGTTGAGCGTCCAAACTTTGGTTAACTAATCGATTAATCGGTAGTCAACCGTTTGGTGGTTAGTTTTTTCGGAACTGAGTTAAGAAAAACACTTGTCTGGATCACAGGCAACTTTAACCCTTCTTATTTTCGGTTAAGCTCAGCTGTTTGCCTATGTTTGGTCGTCAAATCAAATTGACGATCAATGGTTATTTCGAAATATAGAATAAAAATCCGTAAAGTTGAGCGACCAAAGTTTGGTTAACTAACCAATTACTCGGTAGTCAATCGTTCGGTGGTTAGTTTTATCGGAACCGAGTAAAGAAAAACACTTTTCTCGGTGTCATGATTTTCGTGGTACATTGAAATAACCGTTGAAGAATACGTGTGCATAAAAGGAGAACGAGAGGGACTCGATTATAGTGACAAAATGCAGCGATCTCTCGGAGCCTGGTACAGCTAGACACTGCCGACACACACGATATGTATCACAACCTTAACTCTCAACATTGAAATCGTGTCGCAGCGTGCACGGTTGATACAAGCACAGATCCATATACGAACGAGCATCGTGCTGTGTGCAATAAATTGATAAACTGTCGGTTTACAAAATAGCCAATCACGGCGGAGGTTTATCCAGACGGGAGAGAGAAACTCGTGACAATTTTCCACTCGATAAATCTCACTTTTTTTTTCCTCAATAATCATTAATCCCAAAGATCCCACTGTGAATCAGGATTCAGGCAAAAAAAATCACTTTTTCAATGTACCCAATAATTTCGATCTTTGAAAAAGATCCTCAATTCCTCGATTCCAGCATTTATCTCAGAAACGCGTATATGGAAATGAGTAAAAAATGTATAATGCACGTTGAAACGAGCAATAGAATCGCGAGAAGCAAAACGAATTTAATAAGACTTTATTCCAACGATGTAGTCTTATTTTTAATACCGATCGCAACATTTTATACGTTTTATCAGTTAATGTAATCGGTACTCTGGAGCGTTCGGACCATAACGCTGATATATTTATACATTTCTTTCAGTGAGATCGAGGGAGAAAGGGGATTATCTCCTGTGGGAAAACTTGGCGAAAGAGTTTATTTCTGTACTCGGACTTTTGCTCGGGACTTTGCGGTCGTGTATTTTTTTTTTCTTCCGCCTTTTTCTTCACCTCCACCCTCACCTCGGTGTAATCCCCATGACGATAAAACACACTTAACTCCATTACCTCGCTACATTTTCCAAAGCTCCACGCGGCGGCCTCGTATTCGTATGTTTGAAACGCGGAAAAACTTTCGCGCTTTACCACGTGAGCTTAACGCTACGTGATGTCCTAATTATCCATTAATTTCCCAGCGTCTTCACGGTCTTTCACTCTTTCATGGACCGGAGTTACGAAAGAAATTGACGGAGAACTCTCGTTTTTAAAAAATGGAGAAAAATCCCAGCCTAATGGGCCCACAAGGCCCATATTCAAAGAAATCGGAAAAATTTAAATATGGTTTCAAATAAATTATGCATTTATTATGGATGACGACAATTTTTATTCCGCGGATACCAGCCGAATGGGCCCATAAGGCCCACATTCAAATGTATCGGAAAAATTTATTTGCAATATGGTTTCGAATAAATAGTGGATTTGAATAAATTAATTTCCAATAAACAAAAATTTTTTTCGAATGCCAGCTTAATGGGCCCACAAGGCCCACTTTTAAATGAATCGGAAAAATTTATTTTGAATATGGTTTCGAATGAATAATAGATTTGAATAAATTTATTGTGAATAAACAAAATTTTTATTCAAATACCAGCCGAATGGGCCCATAAGGCCCACACTCAAATGAATCGTTAAAATTTATTTAGAATATGGTTTTGAATAAACAGTGGATTTGAATAAATCAATTTCCAATAAACAAAAAGTTTATTCGAAGAGGCAGCCTAATGGGCCCACAAGGCCCACATACAAATTGATCGGAAAAATTGATTTTGAATGAATAATAGATTTGAATAAATTTATTATGAATAAACAAAATTTGTATTCAAATACCAGGCTAATGAGCCCACAAGGCCCATATTCAAATAAGTGTTCGGACTTTCGTTAGTCCAGTCTATGGATGTCTCCTTCGAACGAAAATTTCGTTCCCACGCGGAAACTTTTATTTCGCAGAGAAAATGTGAATTTAATTTGGAAAATCGTTGGGTTTCACGCGAAAACGTCGCGAGAGGAAAAATATGTCCAGAGATACGATTCGTTTGCGAGGGTCATTGAACGTTGGGGGGAACAAAAAGTAGCAGCCTAGGTGAAACCGCATTCTTGTCAAGTACGTTTTATCCGCATGAGGCCCCGCGCCCTCGTCGCGGTAAATGTGTTCTCGCCGTAACGTTCGCGAAGGTGGGCCCCGCCAACGGCGAGAAATTTCTACATCGGCAGTGAGCAGCGCCGATTGTGCCCCTTCTCAACGCGCGACAAGCTCGAATACGTCCGCCTGGTGTGCCCTTTTTCCAAGAATTTCGCGCTGGGACTTTTCTCGGCTTTTTTATAAATATATCCACTTGTATTCGTCTCTTGAGAATTCCATCGATGATACGTCCCATCCAATAGAGATGATAATAATGATAATGATGGAAACAAGTGAATCAATATGAAACCTCAGTAAATATTGAAGCCTATTTTGGGCCTGAATCCTTTTTTGCATTTCAGTCCTATTTGCGATAACGATTTTTTCGAGGAGATCGAATTGATAAGATTGATAATAAGGCCCACTATGAATTAAAAATAAAATTTTTTTCAAACGAAATGATAAAAGTTAATTAAATCGAATGAAATGACAGGAGCGAATATTGAATAAACAAATATATCAATAACATCAAAATTGCGTATTGAGGCCCAAATCCTATTTTCCTTACATTTTATTAACATTTGTCGCAATAAGCTATGCAAGTGGACTTGAGGAACGAAAAATTGTCTGTGCATTTACGTAATTGAACAAATTACTAAAATTATTATTAGAAAAATAAAAATTGTGTCTGGCAAAATTTGCAAATTGGGGGTTCATCCTACACAAAATAAAAAGGCCATAAAAATTGATCCAAAATTAAATTCAATAAAATTTAAAAAAAAATTAATAAGCCAATTCCTCAATTTTCACCCTCCTCAAAATCACAATCGAGATTTTTGCTCCGTTTCCATCGAGATTTAAATCTCGTCGCTTTCGGACTCGATCGCTCAGCGAATCCCACAATTTGGGCCCAATTGTTCATTTTTCTCCTTGTTACAGGAGAGACAGGCGAGAAGCTAATTCCGACAATTCTGTGTCTCAGGTCAGGGATAATGTCGGCCTCTCTCGAGGATAGACTATATTCTTGGCCCGGAAGGAAGGCAAATAATAGTGCAAAGGGGATTTTGGAGAAGGTGAATGGAAGAAAAAGCGGCGGAAGACGGGAGAGATAAGGAGATATTCTTGGAGTGCAAAAGAGGTTGGCGCGAGCGTGTTCGCGGGGTTCGAAAGGCGTAACACGAAATAGTCAAGGTTCACGGGAGAAGGTATGCGGATCTGCGAGACAGATATGCACAACTATAATAGTGAAGAGAGAGAGAGAGAGAGAGAGAGAGAGAGAGAGAGAGAGAAAGATTGAAACCCAGCTGTGTGTAGGATAAGAGAGATCGCACAGAGCTCTCGGCATAAAGCTGCCTGTGGGAGTGTGTCGAACAAAACGTCTGTTGCACCGTCCTTTTTCTCTCCAGCAACGGGAGCTCCGAGCCAAAAGAGCAAAATCTCGCCTCGGTCAAAAGTTGTATTGAATTACTGCCACATGCAATCCTCCACATAATTTACCCCTTAACAAAGACGTTTGTGACAGTCTACTTTATAAAAAAAAAATAACATAAATTGCCAAAGTCTATTACATAAAAAAAATAATCTATCTAGTTAAAATGAATTTTTTAAAGAAAATAAAATAAATATATAGTCATATAAATCAAACAAATATTTGTAAATGATCAAAATTCGTTTTCAATCAAATAAATATTACTTCTGAGAATAATTTAATGAGTAAAAAAATAAAGAATCAAGTGTGCAAACTTTAATTAGTAATAATTTTGTTGTAGAAATTGAGTCAACTTTCGGAAAAATTATAGAATTGTGCAATTCTTTGATGTTTCTATAGCCTTGAAATTTTATTATTATTATTATTATTTTGATGATGATAATAATAATAATAATGAATTAATTAATTGGAACAAAAAATGTGATAGTCTCTCAATGATCACCATTAATCGTCTATCGATGATCAATGTCCCTGTCTGAGAGATCGATGAAGATCATAAACGTTTTTCAGACTCTGTCACTGCAATTTCCCAAGAATATCTTTAGCCCGGCGGGCATTTTCACTGAACGCGGCGAAGATATTTTCTATCGTGCGAAAGATGTCGAAAAAAAAAGAAAAAAAGATCACGTATCTGTCCCTGTTATTTATGTAAGGAGAGCGAACATGGACTCGAGTCGTTTCGTCTGTGTCGTCGAGAAATCTCGCAGGATCGTTCTCGCGACGTCGACGACGACGATCGGACTCTCCTCGCGATGATAAGTAAGCGTTTGAGTTTCGCATCGCGGTGAGAAGAAAAAAGGTTCTGGACAAGAGATCGTAACGACACGCGTTCGCCGTACAGTTTATAGTTTGTTATACGACGCTTGCATGTAGCTATGTATAATAATATATGGGGCATTCCACGTCAAATCACGCGGTCATCGGGCTGACCCCCTCGTATTTTTATTTCAATTTTTAAGGGTTGCCCGAGCAGAAAAATAATTAAATTGAAGGAAAACATAAAGATGGACCTTTTTCAAATTAATGAAATTTTTAACAGAAACTAGGGTCCGAAACAGATATTTTCGTCGTACTTCGATAATGGGCCAAAAATGATGACTATTTTTTTTGTATTTCAATTAATTTTATTTTGATTGTTTCTCGTAATGAGAATAACAACAACAAAAATATTTTTCTAGTGAAACTTGTTTTTTTCTTGGTTTAAGGGTGAAAAGGCAACATTTTTCGAAAATTCATTAGCCTCGACGGCCTGAAATAAAACGGATGATTCAAACACAATTAAGAAATTAAAAAAAAATAATAATAAAAAAAAAAATTTAAAAAAAGTAATTATTTTTGGCCCATTATTGAACTACAGCGAAAATATCTGTTTTGGGCCCTAGTTTTTGTGAAAAAATTTCATTAATTCAAAAGAGGCTCCTCTTTATATTTTCCTTCAATTTAATGATTTTTGAGCTCGGACAACCCTAAACAATTAAATAAAAATTTCTAAAAATTTGTGCTCATATTTTGGGCCTAACGAAACCCACGATTCATTGGACATCAAAATCCGATGGGGTCAGGCCGATGACCGCATGATTCGACGTGGAATGCCCCATATATATGTGCTTCGAGGGGAAAAGGCGGTACTTTTAAAAGAAAAGTTTCGCACAGAGTCTCGCGTAGGCGCGCGCGCGTAAGGATCTCGACCGACTTCCTCCTTAAGGTCGATCGAGCGTGTCTAAAAGCGACGAGCGAGAGATTTTCCTCTCGGGCTATGATCGCGCAGAAAGACAGAGAGAGAGAAATGAAAGCCGGAAGATTTTCTTCGGTGTCAAGTCAAGAATATATATGAACCCCCATTGATGATGATGCCCAGGGTGTCTTAAAAGCATTCGTGCGCGCACCACTTCGCTGCAATGTCGTTTTTACAGTCCATCTATATATATAGAGAGAGAGAGTGGGGGCAAAATGGACCCTGGAGGCAGCATAGACACCATTAAAAATGATGGAAAAAAATGGAACATTTTAGAAAATAGAAAATTCGGGAATTATCATCATAATTAACGTTGATATACCTAAATTGAATTATTATATTTATAGGGCAAGTGGGAGAAAAATGGACACTGGAGGCAAGATCGACAAATCCAGAATTGGGGAAAATAATTGAAAATTTGAAAAATTAGAAGATGAGGGAATTATTATAATTGACATTGATACGTCCGAATTGACTCACCCACGAAAAATCAAATCCAGATATGATATTTTTATGACAACTTCCTATAAAGAGTTAGAATTTTTTTTTAATCGTTACTCTCATCGCATTAAAAAAAAACCACCCCCAACGTACTCTAATGGTATTATGGCAACCCATTTTTACTAAGCTAAAGATTTTTTACTAAATACTATTGAAAACGCTTTTATCGAAAGCGTAGTATTCTTGATACTTTTTGAAAAATGTTCAACAAAGACATTATAGGGGATGGGACATTGGAGGCAAAATGGGTAACATCCAAAATTATCGGAAAAAATTGAAAATTATAAATTTCGACTTGATTCAACCTGATCAAAACATCTTCTTGTGGTGTCCATTTTGCTTTGTCCCACCTTCTTATGATTAAGACATCTTCTTATGGTGTCCATTTTGCCCCACCTTTCCCCGTGTAAAACCTTGTAGAAAGGTTTGTACATCTATATGGGATGCAGGAAATGCGTCGAGTGAAAAACGATGAGAGAAGACGTGGATGTATAAGTTATTGAAACGCGCGAGAATCTCTCGTGCGTTGAAACGATGATTTTTCTTCTTCCTCCGGCAAACATCACTTATAATCGACGAGAGACGAGCAATGACGATTTCTCGATCGATCAGAGATGCAACGGAGTCTCGATTCGATCGTAAACCAACGTAAAGGGGGAACGATTCGATCGAGTGTTTATGATGAACGATTTTTAATCCTCTCACGAGGAAACCCGAAGGCTTTTAAATTGGATCGGCTTTCTATCCGTGTAAAGATGCTTTATTTATCGTCAATTATAGCGAGATTCACGACGATTCCTTTAATTGGAATATTTTGTCGTCTTTTTCGAGGGATAATCATTTTAAATCCGGTTTTACGTGCCCCAGAGTCCGGACTGGGTCAAATAGTTGCGGAGGCTTTCAAACGTTGAACATATCTTGGCGCAACCGGGATTTCCCGTCTCTGCATCTGGGAATGGCATTCTCCAGACACGCTGGGTCATTTTTATCCTCTCGTGAGCGATCCTGGAGCAACCTCGAGCCCGTGATTTCTCTCGACGAGAGACGAGTCAAACGACTCTCTCGCGCACAGCAGAACAAACCAATCAAGACTCTCAATTGATATACTTCGCCAAGCGGCGAGACGCGGGAAAATATGAAACGCGCGAGCGGAGCGTTTGCCAATTAGGAGATCGATAGGGTGATCGATACGCGTCGTTCGGCGATAAGAGAGCCCGGACTTTATAATGACGTCGATGGTTTACAGCTGATTTAATGACGATTAAAATTGGGTCAGATCATTATTATCATTTTTGGAGAAGTGTATATAATTTAAAAGAAAAAAAAATGGCGCATTTTTAAATTATTTGTTCGAAAATTAAATGAAAAACTAGTTGGAGAAGTTAATATAGTTAAAAAAAAAAACATTAATTTTGAGCTGAAATTTTTAAATTATTTGTTCAAAAATTATTTTGAATACAAATTTTATACGTGGAGAAGTAAAGATTGATTTTTAATCAAAAAAATTTTAGGCAGTAGTTTTTTAATTGTTCGTTCTAATGAATTTTTTACAATGAAAAATTGTATATTTGAGGAAGGAAATGTAGATTTTTAACAAAACGAGAAATTTTGAATACAAATTGGAATGATTTTTTCGAAGAACTTATTGTGAATGAAAAATTATATATTTTGAGAAGTGAATGTACTTTCTCAAAAAAAAAAATGTAAGCAGAATTTCAAACATTATTTATTAGAATAAGTTATTTATCCATGATTCAGATGAAGATTATTAATTTACCGATTGCTTACTAGTTGCTTTGGACTTGTGTTTTTTCGAGTCTAAAAATAAGTCCAAATTATTCTTGACAATGTTGTAAAACATTTTTTGTAAGTTATTTTTTTTTTTTAGTTCAAAAGGTCAGGCTTTTTTTAAAATCTAAAACTCCGGGCGAAACCTGTTTCAGAAATCTCTAATTCGTGAAAAAAGTCACTGAAATTTTTGTTGAGTAATTAACGCGAAAAATTGAGCCCTTTTTCAATGCGAATGATCTACGAGCAAAAATACGTCTCGAAATTAATTACTTCCCGTGGAAAATGTTTCTTAGTGGATTTGATGTATAAAATTCGTTAATGAGAATTTACGTGTCTCTCCTCTCTCTCTCTCTCCCGTTTGACTGTGTAAAAACTGTAAAACTCATTCATCAAAGAGACGTCTATATTTTTTTTACGCAAAACTCGGAGCGCGACGAGGGCGAACGGATGAGATAAAAGACTCCCCGCGAGGATCGCGCATTGACCCGCATTTTTACCACGCGCCTGACCTCTCGCGCTCCCGATTCCCTCTTTATACGGAGCTCATCATCGACGCGAGATAAAAAAAAAACGGACGATCTCTCCGCGGGCGGATGATATTACGCACGTATAATAAAGGGTCTTTGTAAGAGCGGCTCCCGAGGGCCAGTCGCGCGATCTTAATTCCAATACTTCAGCCTTGTTTATTATTATTATTATTATTATTATTATTATTATTATTATTATTATTTACATCTACAACTATACTCGAGTCCACATTTTCACCTTCATCTCCATCGAAATAAAGTATATGCTATGCAAAAAAAAAAATATATCTGAAATATATAAAGTAAATTCTCCTTCAAAGCCTCAATTGTTTTCATACAATTCAAAGAATACGTTAATTATGTAATTAAGCGGAGCATGTATTCAAAATATATTGAAATGATATTAGAAATATATTTTTAAATATATTTTATTGTCCTACGAGAGAGAGAATGCAATGCAGAAAAAATGGAAATATATCAAGTGAATTTTCCTTCAAAAGCTCAATTTTCTCACGCCGTTTGAAAAATACGTTAATTGTGTAATTATGCGGAGGATATATTCAAAATATATTAAAAATATACTGGAAATATATGTTTGCGTATACTTTATTTTTCCACGAATCCCAAGAAGTGGGGAGGGAGAATGCGAGAGAAAAATCGTCGATGCTTTGCTCCGCAAAGGATGCTTTGCATACGTAACTCGGGGCGAAGAGGCCACCCGCGAATCTTCCTCCCTCTCTCGCGTTTCTTCCTCTCAGGAGGAGGCGATCCCTTCCCTCGGGGCAATCACCATGGAATTCATCGAATTTACGTCGCGAGACTTTTAATCCATGTCCATCGAATCTTCAATAAAATCGAAAATTGTTTTTTGGAGGGATTTTCAAAATAGTGCAAATTTGCACTATTTTAACCATTATTTTGTCGGTAATTTCTGCGTGAAGTATTTATACAGCGGGAATATGATAAAACGACGGGTTAATCCAGTCTCATCATGAACTCCCACTTCTTGACGCCTCCTCTTTGAATCTGTGGCTCAGGATACGAACGCTGACCGCTTCAATAACTTTTAACTGCGAGAAACTTTATCGCAGCAACTTCCTTCTTCTCTCCATCTTAATACATGTATATATCGCGGTCTTATAATCTTCACCACTGGCCGCTTCAACTTTTACTTATAAGGGTTCTCTCGCGAGAGAAGCCTCTCTTTTATGCGGGCGAGCGTTTCCTCGTTCGTATATCTGCCGCTAGGCAAAACCACTGACCGCTTCATAGCCTGTGTGTTATTTCTTCCTCTTTTTTTAAATTCATTTTTTTCTCCTCTTTAATCTTCGTTTTTCCGTTAATTCACCGGAGCGCACTCCCTCGCATCATTTCGCGATCGGTATCGGTCGGGCGTCTCTCTCTCTCTCTCTCTCTCTCTCTCTCTCTCTCTCTCTCTCTCTCTCTCTCTCTTCGTGGGATATGAACTTGACAGCGACATATTTACGAGGTCGTAATAACCACCCCGGCGAGCACGAACAGCAGAAGGACTCGAGAGCAAACGAGAGAGGAAGAGAGAGGCAGAGGGAAAGAGGGAGGGAGAGGATCGTTTGGATTTGCTGTACACATTCAGTCAACCGGAGGTGAAACGATACGGTGTATTATAGGGGGGGGGGGGGCGTATAAAGGGTTATAAAGGAGATTGAAAAGAGATCGGCAAGAGAGGATTGGCGCGATCACATTTGACGATGGTGAAGTTTGCATCGTTTGAACGCAACAAAAATGGTTTCATTTTTTATTTGGATTTTTTCCAACGTTTATCCCGGACCTTTGGGATGCTGGATCCTTAATGGAGACTGATAAGTGTTTTAAGTATATATGTATAGCTTCCAGCAAAAAATTTGTATCTGACTGATTTTTCCGTAATTTGATATAATAAAAATATGAAAAAATTAAGCAACATTTTGCATGCCATAAACAACAATAATAACATGGCCCAAAAGTTATGAATAAATTGTTCAAACTAATAATTATTCAACAATTTCTAGGTAAGTTCTTTTTTTCCTTAAATCGAACGCCTTAATTTTTCTCAGCGCATATGAATTTTTTCAGAATTTTCTCTCTATTTTGAAATCCATAAAATACTCTGAAATTGTTGAATAATTATTTGTTTAAACAATTTATTAATAACTTTTGAGCAATATTATTATTGATGATTGTTGTTTATGGCATGTCAAATGTTGCTGAATTTTTTCAGATTTATATTGCATCACTGTACAATGTACATCCTTAAAGACTTTTTCTTTCTAAAAAACCGATCAATTTCATTTTTTTATATGCTTGATCGATCGGTGATTTTCCATCGCCTTGTGTATTAAAATTTTTCATAAAGTTAAGAAAAAAAAAATTAAGAAGTTACACCGAGAAAACAGTTTATTTATAGTAAAGAAATATATTTAATTGGCACATTTATCTAAATATTCCTTAACTGTTACAAAATTTGTTAGTCGTTAAGAAATATTCGTGTTCTCATGACAAAATTTTATTTGTGACAAACTAATTTATTAACCGTTAGCAAATATTTATTTCGAAACAAATTTTGATACGTAGAAATATATTGTTTTCTCAGTGCATACTTGAAGAAAAAAATTACCTATGGATATTTATGTAAAATCATCACTTCAAAGACTATAGTAATTTATCTGGTTATCGCGATTCCAACGATTTTACCGATGGAAAGGAGAGCCCATGTTTCTCGACGTTGAGAGTTCCGCTATTTAGCACCGAACCGCTCTGTGCTCAATGGACGATTAGCACCGTGCTGTTATGACAATGAATATAGATAGGGCATTCATTCCATACCAAGTTGACCTGAGTGTGACCCTCGACTTCGCTGATTTCGTTTACGATTTTTTATATGATTCTTCCAACTCAAAATAGCATGCAGAATTTTTTTCAGATTTTTAAAACCAAATTTGAGTACGTTATGATTTTTTGAAATTTTTTTTTGAAAACTTCGAGGACCGTAATTTAAAAATTCTCAAAAATTCTCAAAAATCCGGTGTGAAAAATGAAAATCTTTTACCCAAAATTCATGATGTCGACGCTTTTCCTTCCACCGCGATTTTAGGTTTTTATGAAGAAAACGTAAAAAAAAAATAGTTGCAGAAATTGATCTACCGTGAAAAGTGGCTTGAATATTTTCATCGTTAACCAACAATTTCCAAAAATAGTCGGTTAATTTCTGCATCTATATTTTTTTTTACGTTTTCTTCATAAAAACCTAAAATCGAGATGGAAGTGAAAGTCTGAACATCATGAATTTTTGGTAAAAAATTTTCATTTTTCACACCGGATTTTTTCAAATTTTTTCTAATTTTTCAATTACGGTCCTCGAGGTGTTCAAAAAAAATCTTCAAAAAATCATAACGTAATCAAATTTGGTTTTAAAAATCTGAAAAAAATTCCGAATGCTATTTTGAGTTGGTAGAAAAAAAATCGTAAACGAAATGAGCGAGGTCGAGGGTCACACTCAGGTGGACTTGGTATGGAATGCCCCATATACATACATATTTCAAAGCACGGTGGCAAAATAGGAAGACAAGCATAAGCGTAAATTGATAATAATAATAAATAAATAAAAAGAGCCGCCGACTGAACGTGTGTGCTCTTTATTTGCTCGTCAATTAGAAAATGAGTTTCCTCATTGAAATATGTGAATGCCACTTGCGCGATTGAGACTCACATCCGTCGAGATAGATCCGTCGAATAGAAATTCCACTCCGAAAAATAACTCTCCGCCATCAATTCGTTTAATCGAGAGAAAGAAATCGATTCGATCGCTCTGCCAATAAATATCGATCGAGCGATCGATCCGGCAAATTGGCGGCAAATTCAAAACACCCGATTTTTAATCGATTAAAAAAATTTTTTTTTTTTTAGCGAATCGCGCGTCAAGATTCGACGTGGCATACCAAGGAGTTTTATTGGTTGCTCCCGCGAGAGCTCGAGAGAGCGAAATTCTCTCCGTGAAACAGCATTCACGGGGAGCACGATGACCGGCTCACCTTGACGGGGTCCTTCCACTCCGTGGAGAGCTATGGAATGCAACGTGCAATGTGCGCGCACTTCGACGCTGCGCAAACGAGAAAGAAGGGGAAAAAATGAGGGAATGAGAGAAGCAAGGGAAAAAAAAGAGGCAAAGAAGTCTCGGGTGCAAGGATATTAGGTAGCGAGAGGCGAAGGCGAAATGAGAGTAAATACACCATGACGAGAGCTCGGAGGGAATTGAGAAGAGAAAAAAAATCGCTAATTAAAAGATGAAAAATATCTGGACGGAATTGGGGCAATGACGAAGAAATTTATGAGTTTGCCATGAATTAGTTCAATATTTGAAAAATTACCTTTCCCAACCAATTTTCTTTGGGTGTGACATTCCAATCGATTAGTCGAAAATGATTAAATAAAATTAAACAAAGATTACTATTAATTTGTAATTCATTTTAATTTTTAGCGAATTTCAAGTTATTCCAGGTGTCTCCAAATTGAGTCATCAAATCTTGTTCGATATTAGAGAAATTACTTTTTCTACAATTTTTTATTTGGGACATTCCAGTCGATTCGTAAAAAATTTTTTTTTTAAAATGAAATAAAGATTATTATTTATTTTTTATTTGTTATGATTTTTAGCGATTTTTTTGTTATTTCAGCTGTTTTCAAATTGAGTCATTTCATCTTCTTCAATGTTGGAAAAATTACTTTTTCAAAAAAATTTCTTGTGGGAATGATTTCCAGCCGATTCGTCAAAAATAATTAAATGAAAATAAATAAAGATTACTATTAATTTTTAATTAATTATTTTTAGCGTATTTTTAGTTATTTCAGGTGTCTCTAAATTGAGACATTTAATTTTGTTCAACAATGGAAAAATTACTTTTTCAACAATTCTTTCTTCGAAGGTGACATTCCAGTCCATTCATCAAAAATGATTGAATAAAATGTAATAAAGATTATTATTAATTTTTTATTTGTTATGATTTTTAACCAACTGTAAGTTATTCCAGCTGTCTTCCGAGTCATTTCATTTTGTTAAATAATCGGAAAATTAATTTTTCAACAATTTTTCCTCCACAACTGACATTCCAGCTGATTCGTTAGAAATTATTAAATAAAATTACCTAAAGATTTATCATTGATTTTTAATTTATTATGATTTATAGCGAATTTTAAATTCTCCCAGTTATCTTCAAATTCCGCCATTTTTTATTCCGATTGGTCCGAAGGTTTAATCGAGTTGAAAAAAAATGTATCAATCAATGTCACTTTCCTTATCTCTCACAATTTTATTTCTAACCCAGAAAGTTACGACGGCGCTATTTAGTCAAATTTGGCTTGTCTTCGTTGATATTGCCCTCGACACGTCGTGAATGGTAAACACGCTTTTTCGACTGGCGGACTGTCTCAGTCGCGGTGAAACGCACGCTAGTCTCTGTCATTTTGCATTTACGTGCAACGAGACTCCGGGGATTACCCGAACAAAGTTGATTAGCCAAGGACTATATTATATAGTGCTCAAGAAAGAGAGAGAGAGAGAGAGAGAGAGAGAGAGAGAGAGAGAGAGAGAGAAAGTGGTACGGATT
Organism: Alloplasta piceator; assembly: GCA_946863875.1. NCBI lineage: Eukaryota > Metazoa > Arthropoda > Insecta > Hymenoptera > Ichneumonidae > Alloplasta > Alloplasta piceator. The sequence continues at coordinate 2,128,134 of OX333076.1, read as the reverse complement.
TTGAACGTGCGGTGAAATAATAATGAAACCCGGGGAAAACCCCCGAAGAAATCTCATCACGAGGATAATCGAAAAATGTCCAGAGTTATAAATAAACAAGCGACAATAATAGTCTCTTCGCGATCAAGATTCAAGTGTCCCCATTGCGACCGAACTTGGAAATTCTCGTCTCATCCAATCGTGAAATATGTCTCTATTTTTCATGTTTCAAGGATCCTTTCCATTTCTAAATAATAAAAAACAATGACACTGAATCACCGAACAAAAAACCAAAAAAATGGTGTTGTTATTAATCCAAATGATTTTTTCACCGATTTAATTAAGCGAAAGCAGCAGGATCAATGATCAAACAGACTGGAGTCGATATTTACACTGGGTCTTTTAAGGCACAGGCCAAATTTTTAAATCAAATTTCTCTGGAATTAGAAAAATTGTAAAAAAAAATTGTTTACTGTAAATGGTTAAATAAATTATGGGATAAAATGTTATAAAAGTAATTCAGAATTTTGCCAGATTTTTTTGACTTTTTTTCCTTAGAAAAAACATAAGCAGGACTTCAACGACCCAGAGTAGGGTTAACCCCACCGGGACGAAGAAAACAATAAATTTCTCGCGAGTTCGGGGAATGCAGATTCGTTATGTCGAATGTTACGTCGCTGAACCAACTATTGGCTTGAATATTAAAATCGGAGGGAAGCTTCGATAATTGGGTATTACGAGGACGATTCGATCACCGGGATTTCGCCATCGAGGTCTGCGCGGATGACTCAACTTATGTAAATTAACCAACAGGTTGTTTGCCATCGTTACACACGGTTATATATTAATTCGTTGATGGCTCAACCCCCTTTCGCGCATAACCATTCTAGGATCGAAGTGCACGAGTTAACCATCGTGGTCATAAATCTACGCTATGTACATATTTAGGAGAGAGGGGGGAAAATGGACACTAAAAATTATCGAAAAAAATATCGCAAAAATGTAGAGAATGGGGGAATTACAATAAAGAGCGTTGATCTATAAAAAAATTCTTCGAGTTGGACAAATTTTTTAAAAATTGTCAAATTTGTTAAAACAAAACCCTAGTGCTATTATGGTAAGCCACTTTGACTAAAATCGTGACCTTTTTGGTAATTTTTGAAAAATTTTCAACAAGTCTTTGTAGGAAATGGCAAATAGACAATGGAGGCAAAATATCATAAAAAATTATTAAAAAAATGCAAATAATTATAAAATATGGGGATTGTTATTATAATTAATAACAAAAAATATTGGAGAATGCACCTACGATTGAAAATGAATTTTGTCAAAAATTTGCAAAAATACGCCAACCAAGTATTCTGAAGAGACGTGAGAAGCGAAGTAAATCGTTTTTTCAATGTTTTCCTTCGTTCAATTTAACTTTGGAAAAAATAAAAAATTTTAGGCTTCATTCTGTCCCACTTTGTTTGCACTTTGCGCAGAGTCCTGGCTTCGTTGTTTTTTATGGGGTCCATTTTGCCCCCCTCTGCGCTATTTATATATGTGCATATATATTCACGGGGGAAAGGGGCATGTTACGAATGTGTAAAAGGCAAATATATATACGAGAGTTCTGTGCGCTGGTAGAAGAAATTGCGAGCGGCGCCAGACCGCATAAGGCAAGGTCTGCGCTATCCGCAAACGTTTTTCCAACCTGCTTTGGAGGATAAAAGTTAAATGCGCCGTCCTCGGCGCTTGGACAATCGTACGATATATACGGAGAGGTGGATTATTGCGTGTGTTTGTCCAAGCACAAAAGCAGAGACCAAACGAGACGGATCGAAAGACAATTTAACGCGCAATTTTCGGACAATGCATATTAAGGGGGTATCTGGTCTAGAATTTTGAAAAAAATTGATAATAATATATTGTAAGAAAAAGAATGGTACAAATATTTTTTGTTTTTTTTTTCAATTCAATTCAATTCAATTTCAAACTCCGTACTTGGAGGCTGCTCCTGTCGAGCACAATTTTTTATTTATCGCTATTAAAAGCTGTGTAATTGTGGCACGAGAAGCAACAATGTCTCGTACATTGTTCCTCCGAGATAGAGGAAAAAAATGCTCGATAAATTTACGCCTGAGTTCACGCAAGAAAAATTTGCATCCACGAGCGGATCGAGGAGGGGCAAAAAATTTTTGTCGCAAAAAGCGACGACTCGAGAGAGAAGATGTGAGAAAAAAATTGCGATAAAACGTTGCAATATAATCCCGTTCGAGAGTTGAGGCACGTGTTGTAATTACGGGGACAGTTGTTACGAGGGACTAAAACTAAACGCTGACGACAGCGAGATTGTCGATGGAGTTGAAGGCGTTTAAAGTTGAGTTATGTGTCGCGAGGGGAGGCTGGAAAGTATCCAAGGATCGCGGTCAAATACCCCGCTGATCGATATTGTGTTATATAAAATTTTATGTGCGACACTGTTATGAACATTCGACGAGACACGGAGAAGTGAAGAATGTTCGCAATGCTAAGAAATGCAACGCTGAAGAAAAATATATGATTCACCGCGTCTCAAAGAGGTTAAGGTTTGAAAATTTAAAAAACCCTATTTTTCTAATTTTTCTGTCTAATAGCGGTGTTCGGCAGTATCGATTTTTTCCTCAACGATATTGATTATATTGATCATTTTTTCGAAAAATTAATAATTAGTCAAAAAATATTACTAATTTTTTATAAAAAGTCGTAATTAGCGAAAAAATATTACCAAGTTTTTTCTAAAAATAGTAATTGGTAAGGAAGATATTAATAATTAATTTTAAAAAAAAACAGTAATTTGAAGAAAAATATTGTTTATATTTACGTACTTGTTTGTGCGGCTTGAGACATGGTGATAAGCTCGAACAACTCTATTAAAAAAGTTTTTTTTATTTTTTATAATAACTAGATCTTTTGAAAATTTCACCCATTAGTATTTATTGTATCGAATGTCATACGATATCACATAAGTTATTATTAACACGAATATTTAATCAGTACCTATTAAAGAATGCATTAGTATTTTTTATTTATTTATGACTTTTCCCAAAATTAATACAACATTTCTAAAATTATTGATTTTTTGTTGTTATTTAGCAATATTTTTCTCGCTAATTATTAATTCTTGGAAAAAAATATTAATATTTTAACGTTAAATACTCATTTTTTTGGAACAATTAGAAATGTTTTGTCACTTATTACTTATTTATTAGAAAAAGCAGTAGTATTTTTTGCTAATTACCAATTTTTTAATAAAAATAATAAACATCTTGTCACTAATTACTAATTTTTAGAATAATTAGTAATACGTGCGCGGTAATTACTAATGTTAAAAAAATGAGTAATATTTTTTTGCTAATTATTCATTTTTCGAAAAAATTGGATAATAAAAATGGACAGATTTTTTTTGCCAATCACTGCTAAGAGAGAGCCTTTGAAAATTAGCTTTTTTCTAAAAACACTATTTTTCAAATCAGACACGATTCCTCAAAAACTAATCCACCGATCTTATTGAAGCTTCGCACATTTTTTCGAAATAGGATTGCCTAGTGGTTGAACGAAGGTTGTAGTTTTTAGTTTTTTTTTTTTTCATCACAACCAATTTAGTTCGATAAATATTGTTTAAATGTTGTTTTAACCTTAAAATTTTAAATGTTGAATAACTTCGAATTTTGAATAAATCATATTCGTATATAACGATATTATTATATAATCAATTATTCAAAATTCTTCATTTTTTAAAATTTATTTATTCTATAAATAAAAATAGAGGAAATATAGTTTTTTTTTAACTCGAAATCCATGTAAACCCCCAAAAAGGGTTAAAGAAAGCTCTGAAATGTATATATCGGGGTAATCACTTTCAATTCACCGCAATTTTTAATTTTTAGTAGAATCAAAAGTTCTCAGAGTCATATAATTCATGACAGAAAATTTTATATCTACAAATTTTATATCTACATTTTTTTATAATCGTAAATCGGATCAATAACAATAATAATATACTCAGAAGCAAGGATCCGTGATCCTGAGACACTGATAAAGGATCAATGATGGTGACAACTGATAAGAAAGGAAGGCAAAAATGAATGTCGTGGATTATCAATCGGGGTAACTCACGAGAATGCGCGATAACGATGTAAATAGTGACAAATGGTAGTTACGATGTAAGACGAGGGCAGAATCTTGTATATAATTTGAGTCTACGTTCTGCACGTATATATCGTACATAACGAGTACAAGCGTCGAGTGAAGAGAAAGCCGGTGTATTTTATTTTTTATTTTTTATATTTATTCCTGCCTCTCTCGTCATTGCATGTTTACGTTGGCCGCGAGCAAATGACATGTAACGCAAACATAGGCACATGTGCACCTTATTAAGGGGTTATACGCAGTCAGGATTTTTGAAAAGTCGATTTTTCAAAAATTCAAATTTTTACACAAGCTCAGTAAAGATATCTTTTGGTAATTGATCGAAGATTTTTTTTATCGTTAAATATTTTTTATTTTACAAACTATTTAAGGCGAAAATTGGCATTAAAAAATCGATTTTTTTTTTTGAGAAGCCGCTATTTTGTTAAAAATTGATATTTTACTTATTCCTTCGATTCAATACTAGATTATACCTTGTATTAATGAAATCCTTTTCTTATTATTATTATTATTTTATTTTTAATAATTATTTTCTTGAAAAAAAAAATCAAAATAGAGTAAAAATTTCCGATAATATGTAAATAAATTTTTGCGGTAATAAATTAAAATGTTTGTAGGAAAAATTCTTGAAAAATTGTTTTTCTTCATCTTCTAACTGCGTATAACCCCTTAAACATGAGAAATTCTTTGAGATCTCGACAGATTCGTGTCTGCGAATCTACGAGATTCCAAGCCCAGAGTCGAGAAAAAAGTCGACGAGCGAAAAATACAGAAAATCGAGGGAATCGAAGGTAAGAACAATCTATCCGCAGTCCAAGATGCAAAAAGATCCATAGATAAGAAAATTCCACATGTTTTTTTCCGACTCGACGTCTCTCTATTTCCATTGATTATTCCTTTGCCTATTTTCTAATTTTATTTTTTCTCATTCTCGTCCAAGCATCGCCGGAGAGCGCTAAACTCACGTAAGATGGAAATTCTAATTGCGAGAAGAATAAAGTAACGGTTAACTCGTACGTGCACGTAAAAATTCTGTTTGTAATGACGACATTCGTTCGAGAGTTTTATCGAGTCACAGATCCATTGAAAAAAAAAATAATTATAATCAAATAACTTGCGCAGAGTCTGCGACTATTCGGTCGTAGATTCAGTCGCATTTACAGGGTAGCCACTAAATTAAACGAAAAAAATTCCCTGACATTTCCCTGACATTTTCGAAAATTTCCCTGACGGAATTGTGACAAAAAGTGACAAGGTAGGAACATTGCATTATCCAGGGGAAAAAAAACAGAAAAAAATGTTCACCGATACTTTTTTTTTAGCACTGCGCAGAAAAAAAATGATCACCCATAATTTTTTCAACGCTGCACAGAAAAAAAAATGTTCACCCATACTCTTTTTTTTCTCAATTTGATATTTCGTATTTTCCCTAATATTTAATTTCCCTGATATCCCTGACACTCAAAAAATTCCCTGACATTTCTAGGTTTTCCAGGTTTTCCCTGACAGTGGCCGCCCTGATTCATGGGTTTCCATAAAACAATCGAAAAAGTTAGAAGAGTAAGAGCGAGTGATTGCAAAATTGCTCACTGTCTTACTCAAAAGAGGGACAAAATTTCAGTGTCCAATTTTGGAAAACTCTCCAAATATTCATGAATCGAGCGAGCAAATCAATTAATATTTTTGATACTTAAAAATATTAATATTTTTGATACTCAAAAATATTAATTGCGATGGTTTTCTCTCTGGAAAATATTGACGCCTCGACGTCTCTCTGGGATGGAAAATATCGGAGTGAAGGAAGAATCGTGAAAACCTCGTGAAAGTTACATTTCAAAATGAAATTCCGCAAAGGCCAGACTGTCTCGATTGGCATTTTTATTCCGCGTGCACTTTGAACAGACGAAACGATTGGATGAGGAGTCGTCGAGAAAATAAACACCGGTGAATCGGTGAAAATGTGTCGAAACGTCGACTGGAAAACTATGATACGCGCTGAAGATACGTACAAAATTGTAGAGATGATATTTAACGAATCCTCATGTCCAATTCATCGTATAAATTGCGAATAGAAACCGCGAGTCGAAGTAACGAGCGATGTCATCAATAAATGAATTATTCTATAAAATGCAGATTCGTGAATTTCACGTTGATATTAATTTATAGGTCAACGATGGATAGAAATTTTTTTTGGAGGGGCAAATCGAAATAGAAGAATGCTGCAAAAGTGCGATTACGATTTTTTTCCAGGCTCCAACAAAACAATAATTGATTAATTAATTATATAATATATATAATTTTATAATACGATTAATTACCTAATCCTATTAATTTTAATAACCCTCCGTCTGTACACTGGGTCTTTTAAGGCACGAGCCAAATTTTCAAATATCTCTGGAAATAGAAAAATTGGAAAGAATTTTTGTTTACTATAAATGGTTAAATAAATGATTGGATCATGGAAAAAAATGTTATCAAAGTAATTCAGAATATTTTCAGATTGTTTTGACGTTTTTTTCTTGGAAAAAACATTAGCAGGACTTTAACGACCCAGAGTACAGACGGTGTCCCAAAATTTCAGTGTACAGACGCGGAGGGTTAACCATTTGAACTATTTTTATGATTCAAAACGATAATAAATTTAGAGCAAAAAAAATTACATCCCAATATCCATTTTTCCAATTTCCAATATCCAACCTCCAATAAAACAATATTTATTAATTCATTATATCATAATATGTATGATTACCAATATTTGATCTTGCTCCATTTATCTTTAGTTTTTTTTTTAATTTTATTCATTTTATTTGTATTTAATATATGGGGCATTCCATACCAAGTCGACCTGAGTGTAGTGACCCTCGACCTCGCTGATTTCGTTTACGATTTTTTATAAGATTTTTCCAACTCAAAATAGCATTCCGAATTTTTTTCAGATTTTTAAAACCAAATTTGAGTATGTTATGATTTTTTGAACATTTTTTTCGAAAACCTCGAGGGCCGTAATTTAAAAATCTGAAAAAATTCTCAAAAATCCGGTGTCAAAAATGAAAATGTTTGACCAAAAATTCATGATGTCAAGACTTTCGCTTCCACCCCGATTTTAAGTTTTTATGAAGAAAACGTAAAAAAATAGATGCAGAAATTAACCAACTATTTTTGGAAATTGTTGGTTAACGATAAAAATATGCGAGCTACTTTTCACGGCAGATCAATTTTTGCATCTATTTTTTTTACGTTTTCTTCATAAAAACCTAAAATCGAGGTGGAAGGAATTTTGGGTCAATAATTTTCATTTCTGACACCGGATTTTTGAGAATTTTTTCAGATCTTTAAATTACGGCCCTCGAGGTTTTCGAAAAAAATGTTCAAAAAATCATAACGTACTCTTGGTTTTAAAAATCTAAAAAAAAATCTGAATGCTATTTTGATTTGGAAGAATCATATAAAAAATCGTAAACGAAATCAGCGTGGTCGAGGGTCACACTCAGGTCGACTTGATATGAAATGCCCCATATACTTCCACATTGTGAAAACAACATACCAGGATTCGTTAACTGTTAACGAATGTAAAGTTGGATATAGCGAAATCAATGATTTTTCAACAGGTAATAAATTATTTTGAAACTAATTTTGAACAGTTAAGGAACATTTAAGTAAAAGTGCTAACTAAATATATTTCTTTACTACAAAATTTCGAAAAGAAAAAATAATATCGATATTCTGTTGAAAAAAAATATTGAATGAAATATTAGAGGGCAAATATCGAATGAAATTTTATGGGATTTTTCGAAGTGCATCTCGCTCTCAAATTCTGTTTAACAATTTGTTAATATTAATATCTGATTACGAGAAACGATCTCAGGAAGCAAAAGAAGCACGCATCTCGCCAGAATCTTTGATGCATTTTTTTTTCGTTTTTTTTTTCTATACTTGTAGTCTTTCGACTCTAATGCGATGTTGCACAGCGGTGCATCAATTTCAAGATGCATCTGTGCATTTACTCGCTTGAATCCCGCACGCAGAGTCCGTGGTTAGCGCGATATCTCGGTTAAATCCTTACGGTGTTGAATATGGGCTGTATTTATAATTCTAGACCACGATCTACAGGCTCATCTCTCATCGGTGAACTCTTCAAACTTTTATCATGTTTATTGCCACTACGAAATCACACCGGAAGTTACTTGTCGAGCTTTTGCAAACACTCGATCTCCGGAAATTATCATTCTCGATCCAACATCAAGAGTCAGTTCCTCGATTTCTATTTCTTTCATTAAGGTCTTTAGAAACCCAAAAAAAAAATTAAAATTTTTTTTCTCAGTTCCTTTATCAGATATGACTATAACACTGTTATTGCAACATTGTTTCATCGTTCGAAAGTAAAAAACAGAAATTTATTTTTTATTTCAATTCTTTGAATAATTTATAGAAGGCGCCAAAGTCGAAAATGTCTTGTCCCATCACCGACGGTTAATCTCAGGATTGGCAAGTCGGAAACAAAAAAAATAAAAAAGCATTTTAAAGAGGAAGGTTTCCAACGTGACAATCAACCACCGTTAATAAAAAATCGAATTTAAAAAAAATGGCGGATGTTTGAAATAAATAGTGAAAAATTAAATTTTTATTTTCATTTCAAACATCCGCCATTTTTTTTTAAATCGATTTTTCATTAACGGTGGTTGATTGTCATGTAAGAAACCTTCCTCTTTAAAATGTTTTTTTACTTTTTTGGTTCAGACTTGCCCAAGACATTTTCGACTTTGGCGCCTTCTACAAATTATTCGAAGAATCGAAATAAAAATAAATTTTTTTTTTGTAATTTTGAAGGATGATACAATGTTGCAATAACAGTTTTATAGTCATATCTGATTGAGGAGCTGAGAAAAAAATTTTGAAAATTTGCTTTTTTGGCCTTCTCAAGTAGACCTTAAGGCACGCGATCCGAAAAGAGCGTACGTTCTTTTTTTTTTTTTTTACAGCTCCGATACACACATACATGCAAAAAGGATGAAGAATAGGCGAGATTGCGGTTTTCCCTTGCACGTTTCGTGGCTTTTCTCGCCGTCTTACACGCGTATATATCATCCTCGATCCATTCCCTCGTGTGTGCGGTTTACGCGTCTTTTACACTTTTGCAAAACGTCACTCGTCTCTTTCGAAGCAACACACGCGAGATGCGCCGATTGCAAATGTTGCGGTTGCAAAATTCTCGTTGTTTTGCCCGCGGAGTTGCGCAAGAACGCGATTTCAAGGTTCCACTTTCGTTAGTCGATCGTGGGATAAATTTTTCACGGTCCCGTTTTCAAGAAATAAAATTCTTCTCCAGGAATTTTGTGTCATCTCGATCGTCGAGAATAATTTTAATGCCAGATCACAGAATGAATTGATATTTTGAGATTTCTATTTTTATATCTATTTTATATCTATTATTTTACTTTTTTTGCCCATAATGGCCATTTATCATTCGAACCACGTCGTTTCGGCGAGGCCCGTTTTCAAAACACTCTTTCTAGGAATTTTGTATACAAATTTTGCGCTGCTCTGATTTAAAAATCTGCCAAAAATTGAAAAATGATCGGAATCGCATGAAACAAGCGGCATTTTGAAGCTACAACGATTACGAAGAGAATGAACTATTAAGAAATCCGAAACTGTATCAATAAAATAAATTACAGCCATTTTAGTAAACAGATTTAATTTTGGCCAAAAGGCGAAATTAATTATTTTGCTCAAACCTAATATCGATGTATTTTCTCCCCCTGAATACGAATCCACCGATAGTTTTCTTAAAAAATCAAAACTTTTACGAATTTCCATGAAAAACATTTTTGCTCAATTTCGGCCCCATTTTCAGAAACCTCAAAATAGCGAAATTTTAAGTGCTCATAACTTTCGATCGGTTTTCGTGCTTAAAGGCTGTCACTAAACTCAGATAATGCCGTTTGGTTCATTCCGATAAATAATTTTTTGTATAAATGGGAGCAGTTTTAAAATCGCTGAAAAAAACGGAAAGGGGTATGTATGCAAAAATTTGCAAAAATCGATGGTCTGACTTAAAAAAATTGTCAAAAATCGAAAAATCATTGGAATCGGATGAACAAAGCGTTATTTTGAAGCTTGAACGATTACGAAGGGAATTAGTTATCAGGAAATTAAAAACTTAATCTATAAAATAAATTACAGTCATTTTAGTAAACAGATTGGACTTTGGCCAAAACGCGAAAAAAAAAAATTTCTTTTTTTTTGTTTCCATCCTTATTTCGATGTATTTTGACCCCCTGAACACGAAAATACCAATAGTTTTCTTAAAACATGAAAACTTTCACGAATTTTCATCAAAAACACTGTTATTTATGTTCGGCCCGATTTTCAAAAAACACCGACGCTCATTTATTCAGATATTTACCCCGAAAATGATAAAAACGAGCTGGAAAGTTTTGCAGTCACGAATGGAGGCGAGAAAGAATATGAAACGCCTGAAAGCGCGATAAACTTCGAACATTTGGGAAATTCGAGAAACATTACCCACAGTCGGTAAAAACAATTTTTTCGAGCCAAAGTTTGTGTCATTCGACACTTCAATTTGTGGAAAAGCTCTCTCCCTCGAAAAAGATGGGAGATAGAGTTTTGCAATATTTATCGATAACAATATCGCGGATTATTTCCCACCCTTCGGAGGGGTGGATTCAAGAGTTTTTGTTTTCCAACCCCCGAATCATTCGCGAATTTGTGGGATCGCTCACCGAGAGCGGCACAAAAACGCAAATGGAAATTCTCCCCCAGACACGAGCGGAACTTTACGAGCCAAACGAGAAGTCTACGTGATGCCGCAATGGCGAATTATCCGGAGGGAAACAGAGAGAGGGAACATCGAGACTAGTCACGTATTAGTCACTGACAATAAAAAAAAGTCAATAAAAAATGGGGCACAACCCTCATTTTTTCAACCCTTAACAGAATGTCCTCACGATCTACAGCCCAAATTTGACGCCACGTTTTTTTTTTCAAAATTTTCTCTAAATGCAAAAAAACATTTTCACAATTTTCAATTTCCTCGTAGAAATTACATCTTCATCCTCGAAGAGAAATCAGTGGAGATTCAAAGAGAAAATAAATAGCGTCGACCGCAACCTTCGAAAAATAATTAAGAGCCAAATAAGGATCTCATTAGCCATTTTAATACTCGGTTGAGTCGTTGCGGGAATATTTTTTTATCGTTCATTTTTTGCACGATGACAAAGGAGAGTGCATGATCAAAGTGGGAAGATGATGAAGAGGGGAGAAAAAATTGATTTAAGGGTGCAATGAGAAGCGAACGGACTCGCTGCCTTTTCTTCGTTGAGGTCAAACGTACAAATAGTTATACCTCGCATTAAATTTGCATTTATATTGTATTTCGTAATTTATGAACTCGACTTGTCTCTTTCTCCTCTCTTCGAACGAGATTATTCTTCGGACGATTTTGTATGTCACTGCAATTACTTTTTGTCCCCTTTTTTCAATTCTTTCAATTTACATTCTTTCAACCCTCTCGATCTCCCTCGAAGCTCTTAACGAGAGTCCAGAGACGTTTTCAAGGGTCCAGAGACGAAAAATATCGTTTCAATTTCTTTTTTCAAACATTTCTGTGCTGAAAACTTCCGTTGACTCTGATAGAAATTGTATATTTCATTAAACTCTCTCCTTCGAGCTTCGACACGCCCTGAAGGCCCTTTGGGCACGGAATTCACTCTCTCTCTGGGTAATTAAATTCTGCCCATTGCCAGGACGAATGTACGCGGTGGACTGCGAGCAAAGGGCCCATCCGGTCGCGGAGCTTGATCGTTCCAATGACTTCCGGTCTTTGGGACATTGCGCCCACATCCCGAGGGCACAAAAGAGAAAATTAAAAAAAAAAAATTGGGTAGTAGAATTACAAAAAAAAAGGACGAGTGTGACTTCGATGGGAAGCTGAGAAGCTTTTTTTTCAATCAATATTCTATCAACATGGCGGACAATCACTGACATATCTGTTTCCAGACGGACGTTAATTGCTTTTTTTTCTCTTCTCCATTTTCGCAAAACGAAATTGAGCTCTCGATCCCACGGTTTCCCAATTTTCTCTCATTCTCCTCATTCACTTCTTTTTTCATGTTCATTTCTCCTGTCAAATCCCTCAATATTCCAAATTCAACCCCTTCTGACTTGATCCATTAGCAAGTATTTTATTTTTAATTTAGGAATTAAAAATAGGAAGCACATCAGCTGTGGCATTAAAAAAGTATTCAAAAAAAGAATGCAATTTAAATACGCTTGTTCTGTCAAAATTTGGTAAAGCTCGAAAAATGAACATTGAATGTAGTCGAATTTTCAAAATGTCTTTTTGAGGCAAATATATATATATTTTTTTTCAATGAAAAAAAATCTTATAATTCTCCATTAGCAAGTTTTCGTTTGTTTTTCATTTGGGAATGAAAAATAGGAAACAAATCAGTTGTGGCATTAAAAAATTATTCAAAAAAAATAAGGCAATTTAAACGTTTGCTCTGTCAAAATTTTGTCAAATCTCGAAAAATTAAAATTGAACGCAGTCCAATTTTCGAAATGTCTTTTTTGAGGCAAATATTTGTTTTCTCAAAGAAAAAAAATTCTTATAATTCTCCATTAGCAAATTTTCATTTTTTTTTAATTTGGGAGTTAAATTAGTTGTGGCATTAAAAAAGTATTCAAAAAAATAATGCAATTTAAACGTTTGTTCTGTCAAAATTTTGTCAAATCTCGAAAAATGAAAATTGAATGTAGTCGAATTTTCGAAATTTCTTTTTTGAGGCAAATATTTGTTTTCTCAAAGAAAAAAAAATTCTTATAATCCTCCACTAGCAAGTCTTCCCTTTTTTTAAATTTGGGGATCAAAAATAGGAAGCGAATTAGTTGTGGCATTAAAAAAGCATTAAAAAAATAATGCAATTTAACCGTTTGTTCTGTCAAAATTTTAGTCAAACCTCGAAAATTGAAATTTGTTTTTTGAGGCAAATATTTTTTCTTAAGGGCAGGCTAAAGACCCTCTCTCTCGCTCTCACACGACCCCTATCATCCTTTCTCTCTCGCACTCACACGAAAAATGTCGGTATTTAGCCTCCTCTTAAAAAACAAATTCCTATAATTCTTGAGAAAAATTCTTGTACATTGAATACGTAAATTTGAGGGATGTAAAGAATTGGTTTTATTGCGTTTCGCGAGAATGAGGTCGAAGAAGATGCGATAGAAATGAGGCGGGAAGAGAGGGGGAAGGATAAAAGCGAGAGGCGGAGAAATCGAGAAAAGGAGAGGAATTTTTACAGATGCTCGTTCAACCCTGTCTGTATAGCAGGGCTGAAAATAACGTTGGTCCAGGATGTTTCTGAAATTTCACTGGGTTTACGAATTCCCCAGTGCAGGTATGAAATAAAGGGAGGGAAAGACGCGGAGGAAAATTACAAGAAAATCGAGCTTTTCAGTAATATCTACGGGTGGATCGCTCCGGGACAAAACGCAGTATAGGATGCATTACAGTGGCAATGTAAAGTTTGGATAGAGCGATGAACGTTAAGCGTTCCATGAACGCATCGCCGGCCAATCCTGCGTTTACGACTATCTCTAACGCTGCTGCAGTTTCCCCATTTATGTGCAATCCCCCACAAATATGTTGCTATTGAGAGGGGGGGGGGGGGGGGGGCAAAATGGACACCATAAAAAATTATGCAAAAAACAATAAAAAAATTAGAAAATCAAGGAATCATCATTATAATTAGCGTTGATTTATCTAAATAAATTCACCTATTCATAATCATATTTGGATTTGATATTTTCATGAGCATTTTCTATGAAGAGTTGCAAATTTTTTTAAAATTGTATTATTATTAATAATATTATGGGAATCCACTAAAATACTTGGACAACTCGAGAGCCAATTTTTCCTAATATTTTCAACGAATGAGTTAATATTGATTTTTTTTTATCAATCGAATCTTTGAGTAAATTTCGCAGCAATGTCGAATTTCTCGGTTTAATCTTGCGAGAATTCCCAGGCTTTATTTCCCGTCTTGAGATATTTTCCGAACCGTATTTTTTTAATGCACGTTCCATGCGGGAATATTTAATTTTTTTTAAATACAGATCGTATAAAATTTCTCAAAGGACTCTGAGGACACTCAAACCGTTGCGCACGATAAAGCGTTGAAAGATGTACTTAAAAGCTAGCCACGCAAATTCTATACAAGTGCCATCTAGTGCCTAAATGTATACATATATATATTTTTTGAATCCAATAATTGAAGGTTTGAGTTATAATGAAACGATGTAAACGTTACTTCATCGCGTCCAAACGATCAGAATTGCTCGATAAATGATCCGAAGGAAAGAATCGTACTTTTTATCTGATAATCAAGCCTCTAATTGATCTTTCTCCGGGCAATATCAATTTCATTTCTTAAAATGTAAATTCCAAAAAATTATCCAAAATTTCAAAACGCCTTCTTTTTAATTCTCAAGAATGAATCGCGCGCGGATGAAATTTAGATATTTATATTCCGTCCTTTTTTAAATATATATTTATCAATTTTATATACTTAATTATCTCACTCTTGACACTTCCAATGCAAATAATTTCTACGTTCTTGCTGTTTGAAATAGGAAAAAGGGAAAGAGAGTGGGAGGAAGAGCGTGAGGGAGAAAAAGTCTTTGTTCCTGATAAATGTGTGTTTTGTGTACGCAGGTACATCTCGTATGTACATCCTTGCATAGGTCGGTTTTACGATCGTCGAAGCTTTTACGGGATCCCGTCGGGAATATCAAACTCACTCACACTTTCTATGGGCCCTTCACGATCTTTTCATCCTTCACTCGTCGTCCACACACATTATTCCTCTCTGCCGTACCAAATGGCCTCTACCGAGAGAACCGTGAAAATTCACCGCGCATTCAGTCCCTCAAGACGCAGTGTCACAGGTGCCAAATGCAGTTTTTTATGCTCAAAAAAATAAAAAATCCCCATGATATTCTAAAAATGGTGTCGCAGATATAAAAACTCTGCCAGGAAAATTCTATCCTCCCCAAAATACAAAATAAAAAAAATATAAAAATTTCAGAAGATTTGTTATTTATTTTCATTATCTATCACTTATTATTTTATTGATTATAATTTAAAATCCCCACGATGTTCTAAAAACTGTGTCGCAGATGTTATAAAAATTCTGCCAGAAAAATTCTATCCTCAAAATACAAAATAAAAAAATAATAATAATTTCAGAAGATTTGTTATTTATTTTCATTATCTATCACTTATTATTTTATTGATTATAATTTAAAATCCCCACGATGTTCTAAAAACTGTGTCGCAGATGTTATGAAAATTCTGCCAGAAAAATTCTATCCTCAAAATACAAAATAAAAAAATAATAAAATTTTTAGAAGATTTGTAATTTATTTTTATTATCTATCATTTATTATTTTATTGATTATCATTTACAATCCCCACGATATTCTAAAAATGGTGTCGCAGATATTATAAAAATCCTACCAGAAAAATGCTATCCTCCTCAAAATACAAAATAAAAAAATTATAAAAATTTCAGAAGGTTTGTTATTTATTTTTATTATCTATCATTTATTATTTTATTGATTATCAATTAAGATCCCCATGACATTCTAAAAATAGTGTCGCAGATATTATAAAAATCCTGCCAGAAAAATTCTATCCTCCTCAAACTACAAAATAAAAATAATAATAAAAATTTCAGAAGATTTATTAATTACTTTTATTATTTGTTTATTAATTTATTTGATTATTTTATTTTTAATTATTTTATTATTTATTTTACATTTTATTGTTCATTTTTTACGGTAGAAAAATAAAAAAATCTTGACAAAGCGCGAGTTACAATTCTCACGATTTTTTTTTTCATTGTTCAATTCGTCTTTTACGGAAATTTAGGTCCAAGCTCTAACCTCGATTAATCGAAGGTCGGGATAAGCGAGATTCAACTGTACTTGACGCGAAAAAAAAGAGAGAAGAGAGAGCGCTGCTTGATTTATCGTTGCGGCACGACAGAACTGACTACGATAGCTCGATCTACACCGAAAGCACGAGGAACCAGGAGAGAGATAGATAGGGAATGAATGAAACGAAGGGAGAAAGATAGCGCGCGGAGAGAGCGCGGGAGTTTATCGGAATGCTCATTAACTCTCCTCGCTCACGAAAGAGTCAACCGCGCGACCGTCGAGAACGCGATTATACAGGGTGTAACGAATTAAAAGTATGACACTTGTTTCACAATGCCAAGGACATTGTGCTTTGATGAAAAAACATTATTTTTAATTTTTAGGGCCTGTAACTGGAGGAAAAAAATGGAACCCTCGTAACATCATTCTCGTATTCGTTTGCGTTACAAAACAGTTTTTTTTTTCAATTTCAAAAATTGATTTTTAGCTAGCTAATTTTTTTTTCAACCGAATTAGGCTTTATTAAATTAAATAGTCTTATATAAATGCTATAATCTCTGTAAGAAAAAAAATGATAATTCGTAGAAAATCAATGATGAGTCAACGAGTCGAAGACAATTTCAAAGATTATAATACAATGATGAAAAAAAAGGAAAAATGTGTACGTGCTCGTCGTACAGATTCTTAATTTCTTATCTCCTCGTTACGACTGCGGAGAGCTGTAATTTCTCTATTCTTCGTGCAATTGAAAATAAGAGAACGAGCAAATGGAATGAAAAAACCGAGGGAAAAAATACACTTGTCTCTGCGGTTTCGAAAGCAAATGAATAGAGAGTCAAGAGGAGCCGCTCGCGGAAGATTAATCGGGGGAAAAAAATTAAATAGACGGAGAGATGTTGGGACGGAGATTCTTGCGAATCTTTCGCCTACGATCGCGAATACAAAATCGCTGCAGAAGGTCCGCAAAGCGTTCAACGTTTCGTGCTCTTTCAGGGATAAAAAATGCGCATGATCGTTGCGTAATTATCCCGGGAAACAGAGAAAGATTAAGGGAAAGAGAGACCGAGGAGATACTCAAGAGTGAGGTAATTGCAAACGACGCGTGTCCGTAATGAGATCACCTCAGAAAGAAAAAGAGAGAGAGAGAGAGAGAGAGAGAGAGAGAGAGAGGGAGAGAGAGAGGGAGAGAGAGAGAGAGGGAGAGAGAGAGAGAGAGAGAGAGGAGAGAGAGAGAGAGAGAGAGAGAGAGAGAGAGAGAGAGAGAGAGAGAGAGAGAGAGAGAGAGAGAGAGAGAGAGAGAGAGAGAGAGAGAGAGAGAGAGGGAGAGGGAGAGAACATTGGCTCTCCTTTCGGCTCAGCCGCGGATTTCGCGAGTTACGCCGTTACATATGTTCATAATTAACATTATTATCATTATTATCATAATTATTCGACTCTCCGGAATCTCGAGTGCGTATTACGATGAGGGACTGCTCGTTTAGCTCTTGGAAAACGAGCGAGATCCTTGCGCAATTTCGCATCGAGCGACGGTTTCGTTTTCAAATTACAAACTTCACCCAGACGAGTTATACACGGGAATGAAATATTTCTCTAATCATAGGCATAGATGTCTTGGGCATAGAAATCGGCATAGAAAACTGCGATTCCCGCCTACCGGAAATCGAGTATTTTTCCATTGATTCGACTCTCAAAGACTCTCGAGAGGAATAATCTAATTTTTGCGATTTTATTTTCTCGACTCCAATGGAATGCTTTCGAAAGTTTCGGGGGATCTCTTTATTTAGATTTTGTGAGATTATTTTTTTCAAAATTGATTCATTTTTATTTTTTATCTAATTTCTGTCTTGAGCAAGAACACCAAAGAAATTCTTCATTTTTGTACAATTATGATTGAAGAAAAATAATAACAGATTTTAAAAATGAAATTCTTCAATAAAATATAGGTCAATCCAGAAATTATTTTCTTTTTTTATTTCATTTTTATTTTATTTTAGAAAGTTTCATAATATTGCGTGTAAATAAATCGATATATTGATATTGAAAAAATTAATTTGCAAAGTCATA
The DNA here is from genome assembly GCA_946863875.1 of Alloplasta piceator. Classification (NCBI taxonomy): domain Eukaryota; kingdom Metazoa; phylum Arthropoda; class Insecta; order Hymenoptera; family Ichneumonidae; genus Alloplasta; species Alloplasta piceator. The sequence continues at coordinate 2,109,960 of OX333076.1, read as the reverse complement.
TTTGTTTAATTGCAGCCGAGATAAAAAAATCGCAAAGACAACCCTATTCAGCGTTCGAATATCTTTGAGGATACTTTTTATCTGTACAAAAAAATATATCTGATTCGAAAAGGAAAATCCAGTTCCGATAGTGGAGCCATAAAAAGAGAGCGATCCTGACATCCAAATTCCGACATTTTTATATATATTTTGGCATTGATATTCCTAAAACGGTGTCCCTTTCCACGGTCCCGGTTCCCGCCATCGACGAGGGTTACGAAAAATGGGCAAAAAAGCGTCCAAAAGACGCCCCGAGCATAATAAAAGGAAGAGATCTCTCGGCACCGTCAAAAAGGTGGAAAGTTAAACGCGAGAGAATTATTCAGGCAGGATAAAAGATGACGAAATCGTTTTTAACGTTTTGATGGAAGAAATTGGCAAAGTAGAGATGCCAAAAAAAAAAGAATTTTTCACGCGTCTTTTTGATGGGAGTGAAACCTATCAATGAATTCGGACAGTTCGACCATTATTTCCACTCTGGAGAATCATTTGGAGCAGAAAAAAAGCAAGAAAATAGAGGACGATTGCTCTATCGGATTTTTATCACTGCCTAATGGAGAAGGGAGTAGTTACTTTATCTTTTGTTTCGGTGGACGAGAAGAAGGACTGCAACGACGAGTGGAACTTTTGCAAAATGTGTGCGGAGACAGAGGAATCGTGAAGGAGAGGGTTGAAGAGGGTGTGTCTTGAGGCCGACGCCCAGATCGATGCTCCCGTCTGGGGTTTACCCTCCGAGGGTGGCAAAAGAGAGAAAGAGGAGAGAAGAGAGACGAGAGAGGAGAGAGGAGAGAGGAGAGAGGAGAGAATGGGGTTGCAAGGAGCAACTCCTTGCCCTCTCCTTCTCATCTAGTCCTTTTCAACCACCTTTGCTCCTTCCTCTTCCACCCTTATTCTCTCGTAAATCCTACGAGCTCTATGCCGAAGGTTTCTGCGCCTCCACTCGCGTAATCTCACCCTTCCTCATTTTTTTCGTCCCTCTCTCGCGAGAGGGATGCGAGGGGTGGCGTCCTCTTCGTGTGGGCCCGGAAAAATTCCAAAGATGGGCAACGATGAAAAAAAAAATGTCCCGAGAACGAAAAATTACCATGTCGAAAATTCGTACGCCATTCCTAAAGTCCTAAAAACGTTATCTTTTTTTGGAAAAATATTGTCATAATCATTCTGCATAAAATAGAAATTCCTAATCGATCAATCGAGGTAAAAATAATTGCAGGAATCATTAATCTCTTATTTAGATTAGATTAATTCAGATAGATCCAAAATGAACTTTGAATTTTGTTTTGAAAATTCAGGAAAATCAGGAAAAACGTTGAAAAATATGATTTTTTTTTTGGTTCTCGCATTACTTGGTCCAATGTACTTGAACGAAGCTTCTGCGTGTATTTTGGCAATTAAATTTTTGGCAAAATTCGACTTTTTTAATTTTCTGATTCACTTACTTTTTTATTCTTTAAATTTTCTTTTTTTTCGATAATTCTGGATGGCGTCCATGTTGCCTCAACTTCCCCTGATTTATATTGATAAGGAATGATTAAAAAAAAAATTACACGAAAGGAAGACCGATGTTCTCGTGCAACCTCCGTTTCGCGCCATTTTTCATCATCGCACTCACCATGGAGACGTTATTCTTAACCGCGTATTTTTTTTCCTTCTTTCTTTCGCCATCTTCACTCTGAATTTCACACGAGTGTACGCGAGACGATGACGAAAAAAAAGGCGAGGGAAATAAATAAAAAATTGGAGGGATGATTAACGATGTGGTCGCGCGGCGCGAGAAGATGGCGCGCAAAAGAGCTTTTAAAAAGGCATCATTTGGCTTCCGAGTTCTGTTTCTAAATATACATATGTATAGTAAGCATGCACAAACCAGATCGAAGAATATGGCGCGTGTGAATAACGCACGAGGCTCTCTAATTAATCAACTAAAAATATATAGTCCCGGATCTCTTTCTAAAAGCATCCCTCAATCACTACAAATTCATAAAGTATAAACAATCGCTGCGAATGAAAATATGTCAATGGAAGATGTAATATTACATTACCGAATCGCCAAATCGATATCGATGCACCAAAATCGTAACGCTTACCTGAAACAAAAAAAAGAACAAATTTGTCAGTCGAAGAGTCAAGATACAAATTTTTTTTTTTCAAATATATGCAATAATATCAACGCTCAATACAACTTTTTAATTCAAGCCTTTCAAAAGAGACGCTGAAAGGATCAATATTTCCCGAAATCTTTTTTGTTTTTATGAAAGCTTGATTTGCCAATTTGCAAGATTTTCATAATAAAATTCTTCAAATTGTTTCTTAAATTTTACATACACCTCCAAAATTTTATCTTATTAATTATTATTAATATAAAAACAATATCAATCATTTACGTAATGGTAATAATAATAGTAATAAATATATTAATTAATAATAATTAATATATGTTATTATTATTAGTAATATTAATTTGAAAACAATATCAAAAATATCTCAAACATATTAACCAACAAAAAATTAAAAAATAGTCCACACGTCCTGATAGTTTATTTTTTCTAAATTAATTCTTCCGAAGGAATAAAGGAATTGGGAACCCAAATGGTCGAGAAAAGAGTGTACATGTTTTTAATAAAGCAAAAAAAATGCATCAATTTCCAACAATGTACATTTCATTATCACATGATTTGAAAAGAACCGCCGAAAGGGTCAATATTTCCCGAAATCTTTTTTGTTTCTATGAATGCTCGAATTTCCAATTTGCAAGAATTTCCTAATAAAATTCTTCTAATTGTGTAAAATTTTACATACACTTCCGAAATATTATTTTATCAATTATTATTAATATAAAAACAGTATCAATAATTTACGTAATAGTAATAATAATAATAATAATAATAAATATATTAATTAATAATAATTAATACAAGTTATTATCATTAATATTAAATTGAAAACAATATAAAAAATATTTCAAACATTAATCAGCAAAAAATTCAAAAATAGTCCACACGTCCTGATATAGTTTATTTATCAAAATTAATTCTTCCGAAAGAAATTCAAGGACAAAAATCGTTGGACGATATTTTTTATAGAATTAAGGACTCGGGGACCCAAATAGTCGAGAATAGAGTGAACATTTTTTTTTAATAAAGCAAAAAAATCATCAATTTCCAACAATGCACATTTCATTATCACATGATTTGAAAAGAACCGCCGGAAGGATCAATATTTCGCGAAATCTTTTTTGTTTCTATGAAAGCTCGAATTTCCAATTTGCAATATTCTCATAATAAAATTTTTCAAATTGTGTCTAGATTTTTACATACACTTCCAAAGTATAATTTTGTCAATTATCATTAATATAAAAACAATATCAATAATTTACGTAATAGTAATAATGATAGTAATAAATATATTAATTAATAATAATTAATATAAGTTATCATTATTATTAATATTAAATTGAAAGCAATATCAAAAATGTCTCCAACATCAAAAATCGTTGGACGATTTTTTAATAGAATAAAGGACTCGGGGACCCAAATGGTCGGGAAAAGAGTGAACATTTTTTTAAATAAATTTAAAAAAAATTCTTCAAGTTGCAACAATGCACATTTCATTGTCACATGATTTATAAAATTTATTGAGTATTTGAAATGTTTTTTTTCTGTCATAAATGATCATCAAGGAGTGCATCCGCGACTGAGAGCTCAGCTGCATCGTTGCATAGTTGGGCACACGGTGCAACGGCCGTGAACGTAGCTTTTACGATGCATCGTCGAATCGGGAGGGGAGAAAAAGAGGCGAGAGAGAGAGAGAGAGAGAGAGAGAGAGATAGCAATAGCAATAGCAAGCTGCACTGCCGGTCGCGATACGTCCATCAACGGGGCAAAACTCGTAGTGGAGTTCCGTGAATGAGACTACCGGAGTGCAAGCTATATATATATATATATATATATATATATATATATATATATATATATATATATATGTGTGTATAGAAGTGTATGTCATACTTATATGTACATAGTAAGCGTGATGCCTCTATACATAAGAGAGAGAGAGAGAGAGAGAGAGAGAGAGAGAGAGAGAGAGAGAGAGAGAGAGAGAGAGAGAGAGAGAGAGAGGGAGGGAGGGAGGGAGAGACCCTCGAGGTTGGCAGTGGATTTTTATCTTTTTACAACTCCGAAGCTTTCCATCAATCTTTCCGTCTCTCCTTCTCTCCCCCCTCCCCCGTAGCTTATGCTGCATTCCAACGGTGGCTTATTCACCGTTCAATTTGCTCAAGAGTGCGCATTATCGCTCTTTCTCTTGATCAGATCGACGCGGGAGAGCAAGCGAGAAAGAGAGAAAGCCAAATGGCGAAGCACTTGAAGCTTTCTCGAAGATCCTAAAATAATTTTAGATTTCGATTCATTCTGAGAAGTTAATTTTGAAAAAAACCACAATTTCCCAATAAGCGTGTCAGTACTAGAGTACCTAGTACTAGAATACCTATTTTTGTTTAAAATAATTTTTTTTCTCCAACTATTAGATCCTGTAAATATCTAAATTTTAGTTTCCAAAACCTTGAAACCAGAAATATAAAAAAAACATATTTTTAGAATGCTCACAGGTACCTCTTTCAAATGATACCCAACACGATGTATTGATTTAATTTTTTTTATTCAATTATTTATTAAATCATTTATTTTTAATATATTTTGAAGCAACTATCAAAAAAGTAGTCGTTTTCCGGGAATCTATAACTCAAAATGTACCAGCTCTAAAATCTTACTTTAGGTTGGGAGGAATTAATTTTAAAAAAAACCAACAATTTTCCATTAATCTTTGACTCAATATTTACTGACTCCATCAAAATCTAAATTTTAGCTCTCGAAACTCGGAAGATTCGGGTGAACTTTTGAAATTTTGAATTGTATCATTGAAACAACTGAACCAAAAATTATAAAAAATATATTTTTGGAATTCTCAAAAATATCGATTAAATTAATTATGTTAATTATAACTTTTAATTAATGAATAATTTTTTTTCTGGATCAAACTGAAACCCTCCTATTTTGACTTTTTAAGGTATAGAATCCTAAAAAAAATTATTTTTCCTTGTATATGAATGATGCAACTTTAAAATCTTGGAAAAGCATTATTCACAAATTGCAGAAGAAGAATTGTCTTATTCACGATGCCAAACATTTTTTCTTTAGTTTAGCTCCACCATTAAGATTGATCAAAGTTTCTTTTTTCGAATTTCTATTCGTGTATTTTGATCAGTTATTTGTTTGGGTAATTTTTTTTTTGCCACAAAGGTCAACATGGAGTACTCTTGACGGGAAAGATAAAAGGGGAAAGCGAGAGACGAAGTTACAAGCGAATCTACGACCACAGTGCGAGAAAGAGAAAAAGAGGGGGGGGAGAGAGAGAGAGAGAGAGAGAGAGAGAGAGAGAGAGAGAGAGAGAGAGAGAGAGAAGAGAAGAGAGTACAAAGTGCAGTGGACGCGCGGACATCGGCCGGCAGCGTCGGGAGAGAAGTCTATGTTTAGACCGCGATCGACCACCACGTCACATCCGGTTTGCGATTCTATGTATCTCTATCCCCCTCTTCCCAATATTTTTTTTTCCATCGACTCTCGAGCTCTCATACGTTTTTGTCCTCCCTCCTCGTCGTCTTCATCCTTTCTTTCTCTCTTTGCACTTGCGATTTTATCATCGTTATTAACGTCATCTATCCTTCACACAAGCAGCGCAATTAAAATGCACTTAAGCATCACTCGCCGACGACTATGAGCAATTTTCTCGCTTCGTTGGAAAATTCAAGCGAAACAAAAAATGTCACATAAAAAAATGAATAATTGTGAAAAAACATTAATTTTTCCTCAAGATATAATTTCTTTAATTTTTTCTAAATAAATTTTTTGATCGAATGAGCAATTTTCTCGCTTTGTGTAAAATTTCAAGCGAAACAAAAAATGCATGCCACATAAAAAAATGGATAATTGTGAAAATGCGTCAATTTTTCCTCGAGAAATAATTTCTTTAATTTTTTCAAACAAAAATTTAAATTAAATTGAATAAAAATGAAAAATTTAAATTTAAAAAAATTTTCAAATAATGATTATTATACAAATCTACTGGACCAGCATTTTCTATTATGCAAATGTGACAAAAAATGATATTCACAGATTTTGCCGGAGATCATCGAAAAAATGTCATTTTAGGGAAAATTCGAATGGATGAAAATACAGTTACCGGGTCAACTCTAATTTCATAGCGAATCGATCCATAGTATTTTCACGTTATTCTCATCTCTGACATTTGTACGACGTCGTAGTTTCGCTACGTACATCGATAATTTAATTATCCTGTATTTTAAGCTCTCCGGACTCACTACGATTCTCTCGTCGTTCGTATTTAATTAATCGTGAGCGAGGTGAGGTCAGGGCAACGAGAAGGGATGATTTCTGGAGCACAATCGTGTTAGAAGGGAGAGATTTTTTTGTGCATTTTTTGCAAGAACAAATTGTTTCTGTCAATTTTAAAACCTCGCAATTGCTCTTTCGAACAATCGATATTGAAATTCTGGCAAATTATTGAATTTCCAAAAATGGATTATGATAAAAAAAAATTCAAGAATCGTGAAATCAATGAGCTTAGAGGGAAAGAAAATTGGGGGGAACTCGGTGCAGTTTGAATCGGGGATCCAATTAAAAATATGGAAATTCAATTAAAACGTTGCAGAATAATATAAAATTTTAAAAAATTTCTGAAAGTGAAAATATTCAATAATGATTGTTATATTATTAATTAATAATATAATTACTATAATTATCATTATTCATTAACAATATTTGTTAATAATATTTCATGTTAATTATTAAATTTTATAAAATTATTAATTGTTAATACTATTATTAATTATATAATTAATGAATAAAATCATGAATCAAAATTGAAATATTAGTGATTCTTACTCGCAGTGAGGAGAGTAAAAAAAAAAAATAACGTGGCAATGAAGAATCGCGTACGTACGTTCTTTATTGCCACATTATGGCTTTTTAAATCGAGCATTCACGCCTCGGCATTGCCGAGAACTTTGACCTAAATCACATATGCAGTGATACGAATTAAAACCCGCACACAGGCACATATATATATATATATATACATGTATTTATGTACATATTTATGACGTGGAGATTGTAATGAGGTACGCGAGATTCGAGCCACGAATTTTTCATCAACGAAAGAGCTTTGGGATGTTCGGAGGCAAAATGCTGTTTTATGAATTTTTTTAATTAAAAAAAAAATCCTATTAAATAAATTAAATTATCAAATTAAATAAATGTAAAAAATTCTCATATTTTTTGTAGTCTAGATTTTGTTTAATGTAGAAAGGGAAAGAATTAAGCGAAAGGATAATAAAAAAATTCCAAAAAAAGTAACTAAGTCTCCACAGCTACAAAATCCTTTGCAACTCCCGAAATCAACCCCTTCAGAAAGTATGTTTTTTTAAAATATATTCTCGCCTCGATAATCATTTCCAGATTCGAATTTTCACGTCGCTCTGTCGAGACGAAATAAGGGTTGAAAAAAGGGAAGGATTGAAAGAAGGGAAAAAAGGTGCACTATTCGTGGATACGAAGTGGTAAAATTTTGCAGGGGTTTTCTTTTGCTCTCGAATCCCTCTCCCTCTCGCTGAGGGTTGAAAAAGTGTGTAGGGTCCGCCACCCTTCAGAAGGTTTCCAGAACGGACCGCGCAGCCAGTCAGCCGCCATTCTCCTTCCAGTTTTCAACCCCTCACACACACCCCCATATATATATATATATCAGTAGTAAACAGCGCTACTATACGGAAGTAAACTGTACTAAAGTACGGCGTGGCGGCATATAAATACCGATTTTCGTAGTATAGTATACGAGGCCCTGTCAGCGACTCGCGAGTTTAACCTCCACCCTGACGGAACCCTCCACCGCGCCCGCGCCTCTCGAGCCGCCATTTTGTCACGAGAGAGCGGGGTTATCGATCGAAATGTTGCCAAAATCGAGGTGCCAAGGTTCCCTTCCTCCAGCCGACAAACAGTCGTGGGGAGCCTTCAGGTGTAGAGTTTCATCCAGCTTTGCAGCCCCCGAACCACCCCCTCTGCAAAAACCACCCCTGTTGGAAGTTGTCGCCGCGGTGCGAGCCACCGTCGCTTCTTTCACGCTCGAGACTCTCGACACGTTTGGCCGCGTAGTCATGGCAATATTGATCCGGCGCGAGCGTCGGAGAACGAGGAAGCGGGTGGGGGAAGCCGCGCGCTTATTGGACGGGGAGCCGGAGTGGGGGAAGCACCGGAGGCCATGACTCTGTCACAGAGGGCGCTCGAGCGGCGTCTCGATATTCTCTACTATACGATCTCTCGTAGTAAATACAAACTCTGCTAAAGTTTCCTGGTGTAAAAATATCGAATTCCCCAGTTACGACTGTTTCTTTCATCCATCTCACTCATTGACTTCTTTAGATTTTATTCGTTCCATCTTGCGTTAATGTTTTTCACTGGCTTTTTTGAGGCTTCCTTTTCCAGAAATTACTACCCTTCTAAATATGGGGGGGGGGGGAGCAAAATGGAGGCAGGATGAATACCATCGAAAATAGCAGAAAAAAATGAAGATGTAAGAAATTCGAAACAGAAGAAATTGTCGTTGATATATCTAAATAGACCATGCAAAATCCGATCTGAATGAGGGTAATTATTGATTTTCAATCAATGTTCGATATTTTCAAATTAATTAATTCCAAAGAGCATGTCGGCGAAAATAGAAAAATAATGATTAATTTGTAGTTTATTATTTAAAAAATTGTGAAAAATGCATTTTCAACCTGCCGAGAGAGTTTGAGACCCTTAAGGACCTCCCGTTTGTGGCGCAAATGGTAGAATGTTGATAAAAAGTCTGTGGTCTTGCTCTCGTTTTTCATCCCCGTTTTTTTGCTTCTCCTTGGCGTATCTGGCTCGGAGGAGAAACTGCAAGAAATCCACACGAGAAGTTACGCTACAAACGACCTCTTAACCGCATAAGAAGGAGTGAAAGAGAGAGAGAGAGAGAGAAAGAGACATGGGAATGTTTCGTAAATTGCCATGAAAGAATGTGTCCCGGGTTTCTTCTGCCGCTATTGCGAGATCCGGCAAAACTTCCGGTTCAAAAGCCCAAGCATGTCCCTCTTTCCCTCTCTCCTTCCCTCGTCTCTCTTTCACTCGTTCTTCCGGCGTGTGTCTGAAGCAAGGAGGCAGAAAATAAACGAAGAGAAACACACGCGTTGTTTCTTCCGTCTGTAAGAATTTCCTGAGCCCGAGACTGCGAGCAGACGCTCAATTGAGATTATGCAACCAGAGCTGTAGTTAATCTTCAACTTTTTGCACGCTCACGAATGGGATACGAATAATCCGTGTCAGTGATCAAGAGGCATTGAGCAGCAAGCTCGGTTGGTTTATCGAAGGGACGGGGAAAATGTAGAATCAGAAGAACCTTTCAAAAATTTGCAAAAATCGGTAGTCGAACTTTAAAAATCTGCTAAGAAATGGAAAAATTATCCGAATCTAACCAAACAAGCGGCATTTTGAAGCTTTAACGATTACGAATCGAATGAGATATCAAGAAACCCGAAACTTTAACTAGAAAATAAATTATAGTCATTTTAGTAAACAGATTTAATTGTGACCAAAATGAGAATTTTTTTTTTTATTAATTTTTTTTTCAACCTTAAATCGATGTATTTTCTCCCCCCCGAACACGAATCCACTAACAGTTTTCTCAAAAAATCAAAACTTTTACGAATTTTCATGAAAAACATTTTTGCTCAATTCGGCCCCATTTTCAGAAACCTCAAAATAGCGAAATTTCAAGTGCTCATAACTTTACTTTGGTTTGACCGATTTCAAAATTTCTTTTTCGGACTTAAAGGCTGTTACTAAACTTAGATAATGCCGTTTGGTTCATCCCGATAAAAAAATTTTTGTAGAAATTAGAGCCGTTTGAAAATCGCTGAAAAAAACGGAAAGGGGTATGTATGCAAAAATTTGTGAAAATCGATGGTCGAACTTTAAAAATCTACAAAAAATTGAAAAATGATCGGAATCGCATGAACCAAGCGGCATTTTGAAGCTTCAACGATTACAAAGAGGATGAGTGGTGGAAAAAGTCAAAATTCGCTCTAGAAAATTAATCACAGTCATTTTAGTGAACAGATCCAATTTTGATAAAGAGTGAAAAGATTTTTTTTATTTTTTTTTTGAACCTTATATCGATGTATTTTCTCCGCCTAAACACGAATCCACCAATGGTTTTCTTAAAAAATCAAAACTTTTACGAATTTTCATAAAAAACATTTTTGCTCAATTTCGGCCCCATTTGTAGAAACCTCCAAATAGCGAAATTTCAAGAGCTCATAACTTTATTTCGGTTTGGCCGATTTCAAAATTTCTTTTTCGTACTTAAAGGCTGTCACTGAACTTAGATAATGCCGTTTGGTTCATTCCGATAAATAATTTTTTGTAGAAATGAGAGCAGTTTGAAAATCGCCGAAAAAAATGGAAAGGGGTATGATGCAAAAATTTGTGAAAATCGATGGTCGAACTTTAAAAATCTACAAGAAATTGAAAAATGATCGGAATCGCATGAACCAAGCGGCATTTTGAAGCTTCAACGATTACAAAGAGGATGAGTGGTGAAAAAAGTCAAAATTCGCTCTAGAAAATTAATCACAGTCATTTTAGTGAACAGATCCAATTTTGATAAAGAGTGAAAAGATTTTTTTTTTATTTTTTTTTTTTTTGAACCTTATATCGATGTATTTTCTCCGCCTAAACACGAATCCACCAATGGTTTTCTTAAAAACTCAAAACTTTTACGAATTTTCATAAAAAACATTTTTGCTCAATTTCGGCCCCATTTGTAGAAACCTCCAAATAGCGAAATTTCAAGAGCTCATAACTTTATTTCGGTTTGGCCGATTTCAAAATTTCTTTTTCGTACTTAAAGGCTGTCACTGAACTTAGATAATGCCGTTTGGTTCATTCCGATAAATAATTTTTTGTAGAAATGAGAGCAGTTTGAAAATCGCCGAAAAAAATGGAAAGGGGTATGATGCAAAAATTTGTGAAAATCGATGGTCGAACTTTAAAAATCTACAAGAAATTGAAAAATGATCGGAATCGCATGAACCAAGCGGCATTTTGAAGCTTCAACGATTACAAAGAGGATGAGTGGTGAAAAAAGTCAAAATTCGCTCTAGAAAATTAATCACAGTCATTTTAGTGAACAGATCCAATTTTGATAAAGAGTGAAAAGATTTTTTTTTTATTTTATTTTTTTTTGAACCTTATATCGATGTATTTTCTCCGCCTAAACACGAATCCACCAATGGTTTTCTTAAAAACTCAAAACTTTTACGAATTTTCATAAAAAACATTTTTGCTCAATTTCGGCCCCATTTGTAGAAACCTCCAAATAGCGAAATTTCAAGAGCTCATAACTTTATTTCGGTTTGGCCGATTTCAAAATTTCTTTTTCGTACTTAAAGGCTGTCACTGAACTTAGATAATGCCGTTTGGTTCATTCCGATAAATAATTTTTTGTAGAAATGAGAGCAGTTTGAAAATCGCCGAAAAAAATGGAAAGGGGTATGTATGCAAAAATTTGTGAAAATCGATGGTCGAACTTTAAAAATCTACAAAAAATTGAAAAATGATCGGAATCGCATGAACCAAGCGGCATTTTGAAGCTTCAACGATTACAAAGAGGATGAGTGGTAAAAAAAGTCAAAATTCGCTCTAGAAAATTAATCACAGTCATTTTAGTGAACAGATCCAATTTTGATAAAGAGTGAAAAGATTTTTTTTTTTTTTTTAATTTTTTTTTGAACCTTATATCGATGTATTTTCTCCGCCTAAACACGAATCCACCAATGGTTTTCTTAAAAACTCAAAACTTTTACGAATTTTCATAAAAAACATTTTTGCTCAATTTCGGCCCCATTTGTAGAAACCTCCAAATAGCGAAATTTCGAGAGCTCATAACTTTATTTCGGTTTGGCCGATTTCAAAATTTCTTTTTCGTACTTAAAGGCTGTCACTGAACTTAGATAATGCCGTTTGGTTCATTCCGATAAATAATTTTTTGTAGAAATGAGAGCAGTTTGAAAATCGCCGAAAAAAATGGAAAGGGGTATGTTGCAAAAATTTGTGAAAATCGATGGTCGAACTTTAAAAATCTGCCAAAAATGGAAAAATGATTGGAATCGCATGAACTAAGCGCCATTTTGAAGCTTCAACGATTACAAAGAGGGTGAGCGATGAAAAAAGTCAAAACTCTTCCTAAAAAATAAATTACAGTCATTTTAGTGAACAGATCCAATTTTGATAAAGAGTGAAAAGATTTTTTTTTTTTAATTTTTTTTGAACCTTATATCGATGTATTTTCTCCCCCTAAACACGAATCCACCAATGGTTTTCTTAAAAAATCAAAACTTTTACGAATTTTTATAAAAAACATTTTTGCTCAATTTCGGCTCCATTTGTAGAAACCTCCAAATAGCGAAATTTCAAGAGCTCATAACTTTATTTCGGTTTGGCCGATTTCAAAATTTCTTTTTCGTACTTAAAGGCTGTCACTGAACTTAGATAATGCCGTTTGGTTCATTCCGATAAATAATTTTTTGTAGAAATGAGAGCAGTTTGAAAATCGCTGAAAAAAATGGAAAGGGGTATGTATGCAAAAATTTGTGAAAATCTATGGTGGAAATTTAAAAATCTGCCAAAAATTAAAAAATGATCCAAATAGCACGAAACAAGCGGCATTTTGAAGCTTTAACGATTACGAAGAGAATGAACTATCAGGAAAGTCGAAACATTATCTAGAAAATAAATGACAGTCATTTTAGTACACAGATTCAATTTTGGCCAAAATGTGATTCTTTTATTTTTTTATTTTTATTTTTTTTAAACCATACATCGATGTATTCTCTCCCTCTGAACACGAATCTACCAATAGTTTTCTTAAAAAATCAAAAATTCTACGAGTTTTAATCGAAAACGTTTTTGCTCAATTTTTGCTCATTTTCAAAAATATCAAAATAACGAAATTTCAAAAAAAAATCTCCCTATCATGGGATCGTCTATTTTTAAATTAACTTTGATTTTAATCCGGGTTTCCGTGAGTAAGCGCGCAATTTATCGTATGGAAATATATACGCGCCTCTTAATCTCGATATTGTAAGTATATTCAGTTACACTTCCGGATGAGTACACGCAGAAGAAAAACGAGCTAGTCGCGGTAGCAAAACGGATTTAACGTTTATATCTCGAGACGTATTGAAATGTGAGAGAAAAAGAGAGAGAGAAAGAGAGAAGCAAATGCGAGTATAAAACGCAAGGAAAGAGAGAAAGGACAAACGAGACGGCACATTTACAACTCTACCGGTCATAACTCATTCAATATCCTTACCGAGTAACTCTTTCATAATTGCAAACTCTTCCATATTTGTCTGCATATAAAGAGCCAGAAACCAATGACATTTGTTATTCGGTATAGATGTCACAGAGTGGAGTTTTAACCTGGTAGAGATGTTACGATAAATTTTAGATGCGGCAGAGATGTATTTTTGGCGAGGAATTAAACTTTAGAGAACATATGAAAAGCTAAAGACCTCTGAGGATTGTTATTCGGTATAGATGTCGTAGAGTAGAGTTTTACCTGGTAGAGATGTTACCATAGATTGTAGCTGCGGTAGAGACGTATTTTTGGCATAGAAATAAAATATAGAGAGCTATAAAAAGCCAAACACTTGCGAGGCTCGTTATTCGGTATTATTCTCTCTATATTTAAGTTCCCACAGTAGAGTTTTTATCTGGTAGAGATGTTGCGATAGATTGTAGCTGCGGTAGAGATGTATCTTTGGCGAAATAAAAAACAAAGCTACGGAGTGATCGTTTGACAGGGCCGAAAATGAATTCTGGAGGTGTCCGTTAATCGGTAGAGACGGTAGAGTTTTGTCGGGGTAGAGATGTAACCTCAAAAAAAAATCAAGCCTGTCCATTCTCCGATCTGATAGGGTCATTTTTTGATACTTTTGCTTACAGTTGGGATATATTTTTTCCAGGGTGGAGTAACAACGGGTAGAGTTGTGCTCACCTCTGCGAAGGCGGGGTGAAAAGAGCGAGATAAAAGGCTCGCGTGGGCGAGTTTTGTGCGCGAAGCTGCGATATACGCAGCGAATTTCCCTGTCGTGTTGCACGACGATAGTAATGTTAAGATATACGTATGTGAAATCGGGCCTTCAGCGTCTTGGACAACGAAAAAGACGTTCAGGAGCCTGGAAACACAAACACAGAGACGCTGAAAGGCCGCGCCGATCTTATCGAGAGAGGGTTTCTTCGGTACCGCAATATAAGCGTCCTCGTGGGCCTCCTCCTTCTCGCGTGTGTCTGTCGGGCCCCGCACGAGATTGTTGCACGACAAAGAGTAAAATGCACACACGAACCTCCTTCCTTCTATCCACCTACTTCCAGCATTTTCAACGCACTCTCCTCGTCCTCGATGGATAGATTTATGAACTTTTTGCGGGATTATGCGGATTTGTAATATTTGGGCCCTATGTTGGCCAACATAGGGACCAATTTTTTTTCCACTGAATTTAAATTTGAATTTCGTTCATTGGGATATTTTTTTAAATACAGAACTTTCGATTGAGAGGAGAAGTGAATAATTTTCTTTGCGTTTACTTGTTTATTTTGGAAAATATGTATAGGTAAAATTTTGAGTTAGAATTTTACAATATAGGGACCAATTTTTTTTCCACTGAATTTAAATTTGAATTTCGTTCATTGGGATATTTTTTTATTTGAAAATTGAGTTAGTCACTTTAGTGAAGGCAGAAACTTTGAAGGCTTTTTTCAGAATAATTTTGAATTTTTGTTTACCTTGTCTCAGTGGATACTCAGAAATTTAATGAAAGATTTTCAATTTTTTTTTTTAAATATTTGTAATCACAATGACTGAATCTGCACGTAGTCGATTTAAAATTTTCATAATATTTTTCGAAAAAATTTATTCATCACCATTTTTTAAATAATCACAGTAATAAACAGCCAAGGATAGACACATTAATAGATAGATTAATAGTTTATTCTATTTTCACACTGAAAAAAACAGTGTGAATGAACAAAATCTGCAGTCAAATACGTTCAACTAGATATTTATTTGGTCTAACTAAATAATTAGTTTTTTTGAACAATTCCGCGCTTCGGTTGACTAAAATATTATTCAGGCAAAAAAATGTTGTATTGTACTAACTAAATTATCTAGTTGAACGTATTTGACTGCAGATTCTGTTCATTCGCACATTTTTTTTCAGTGCAGGTAAACCTTCACCAAACATTAAAGAAACAATGAAAAACCAAAAAGTTATAATTTTGATATATCTGTTAATTTTTAAAAATTTTCAACAAAAATTAATATGAAATAATTTCAATATATACAATAAAATAACAATAATCCGATCTTTTAATACTTAGGCCCGAATTTTAAGATCAAACTTTCCATTGAAAGTTGGAACTTAAGATCGAACTTAAGTTGAAATTTAAGATGAATCTTAAGTTTGAACTTAACTGTCTTTGTAAGTTCATACTTAAGATCAAACTTTAGTGCGAATTTCAGATCGAACTTAAGTTCAAACTTGAATTTGGTTTGAAGTTTGATCTTAAAATGCATCTTGAGCTTGAACTTAAGTTCTATAAAACTTCCTTCATCGCTTGCTTCGACCCTGTTTTTTGACATTAGTTGTCAAAGTAATTAAGTTTGATCAAACTTAAGTTCAAGCTCAAGATGAATCTTAAGATCAAACTTCAATCCGAATTCACGTTTGAACTTAAGATCAATCTGAAGTTCGCACTAAAGTTTGAACTTAAGTATGAACTTATAATGACACTCAAGTACAAACTTAAGATTCATCTTAAATTACAACTCAAGTTCGAAAGAAAGTTTGATCTTAAAATAGATCTTAAGATCTTAAAATTCGGGCCTCAGTCATGTCTGTAAAAAAAATTTTCAAGCATCAACAACATTTCCATCCCTCACAGTGACGTTTTTTCCTTGAAGATAATATTAATATCGCTGTCAATTTTCAAGATTTTTTCACCAAGCGAAAAGAAGCGCTCAAAGGGGAAAACGATTTGCCTCAATAAAACGGAGGATTGAGAGGCGGCAATTTGGCGCTAAACTTGATCGCAAGAATTTCGCGGTGTGAAGAATGAGGAGAAAAATAAAAACCTTGGCAATGGCCTTACGGGTGGTCCAGAATGGGGCAAAGGAGGATTCGAAGCCAAGAATGAGAGAGAATAAGAGAGAAAGAGGAAAAAACAAATATCCGCACGTTGGAAGCGAGGGAGAGCCGCTACCGAACGGAAAAAGGCGAGACGAAGAGCCTGACAAAGTGTATCATTATATAGCCGAAGAAGGCGTCTCGGCGTCTCGCTTCGCGTCCGAGATGCAGTTCGCGTATCGCGATTATCGAACGATAAAAGGACTCGACTCCTCATACTCGCGGGAACACTCGATACGCCCTTATCGAATTTCCCAAGTCCTCGATATGCATATGGGGCATTCCAGGCCAAATCACGCGGTCATCGGCCTGACCCCCTCGGATTTTCATGTCCAATGAATCGTGGGTTTCGTTTGGTCCAAAATATGATCTCAGATTTTTGGAAATTTTCATTTTATTTTTTAGGGGTTGCTCGAGCTAAAAAACATTAAATTGAGGGAAAATTCCTTTTTCAAATGAATTAAATTTTTTTCGCATAAACTAGGGCCCAAAACAGATATTCTTGTCATAATTCGATAATGGGCCAAAAATAATTACTATTTTTTCTTTAATTACAATTTTTTCATTGTGTTTGAATCATCCATTTTATTTCAGGTCGTCGAGACTAATACATTTTCGAAAAATGTTGTCGTTTCACTCTTAAACCAAGAGGAAAAAATCAAGTTTCACTAGGAAAATATTTTTGTTATTTTCACTACAAGAAAAGATCAAAATAAGAAATTATAAAAAAAAAAAATACAAAAAAATAGTTATCATTTTTGGCCTATTATCACGAAAATATCTGCTCTGGGCCCTAGAGTTTCTGTGAAATTTTTTTTATAAATTTAAAAAAGTCCCTCCTTATGTTTTTCCTCAATTTAATGATATTTTAGCTCGGGCAACCCCTAAAAATGAAATAAACATTTCTAAAAATTTGACGTCATATTTTGGGGCAAACGAAAACCATAATTCATTGGACGTCAAAATCCGATGGGGTCAGGCCGATGACCGCGTGGTTTGACGTGGAATGTCCCATATACACTCTGTGATGATCGTACGTCCTCTATCGAATCCCCCGAGGGCGAAAAAAAACTACGTCGAGAGAGACGAGCGTTATTGCACTCGAACGTATTCTCTTTCTCTTTGTCTCTATGGCCCCTCATCGTCAATTTACGTTACGCTTGAGTAAAGCAATCGCAATGAGAGAAATAGGAAGAGAGAACGCCGGAAGAGAAGTGGGAGGAAAGAACGAGACTTATCGCCAGACTGCTCTGGCGTTATTATATTTTTGCTTTCCCCCTTTTTTTACCTTTCTCCGACTCGTCTATTTCGTATCAAGGAGCAAAAAAGCTCGAGAAAAAATAAATATTTCCGACGCGTCATCGATATTTCCAATTTACATTTCTATTCATCGTACCAGCGGAGTTCCATCCCGTAAAATCCACGAAAGATTGCGATAACGAGATGATCGAGAATCGGGACAAGACATGGAAAGGATATGAGAATTCGGAAAATACTTCTTAAATATATCAAAAATATATCTCGAATATATCATACAATTTGCTCCAAAAGTAATATATGCCCTATTGTATTTTGGAATATATGTTCAATAATATACTATTTTCATATATTATAAGTCAATATATGATATATCAGCACATTAAATCCTATTCATTATAAAATCGACGAAAATGTACTATTTTTTTATATGTCAAATACAGAGGGATGATCGATTGACTCGATCGGGAAAATAAATGGTGAGCGGTGTCCGAGAAGCGGATGGAGGCATGAAAAAAAGTCGAACGGGATTGAAAAATTGATCGCGAGGTTTAAGGGATGTGGAAAAATGTCGAATATAAAAAAACGTTAATGGATACACAAGGAGACGGAGGGCAGACCGCAACCGCGATCGGAGAGTCCAATTAGCGCGTCGCGGATAAATAATTCATCGGGGCAAGAGCTCGAGCGATTAGGATCGTATGCCACGTCGCGTTAATTGGACCGCTAATTAATCGGGACCGATCTCTCTCTCTCTCTCTCTCTCTCTCTCTTCAGTCCTTTCTCTTCCCGTATAAAACGTCCCCAAGGGCGAATTGCCGCGTCGAGACGAGAGAGACGATCGACGAGAAGTGAATAATATTTAAAAAGAAAAAGGACCGCCGAATCTTCAATCGATGGGTCGCTCATACGTGATATACAAACAAACTCGCCCGATGCGAGAAATTTTTAATCGCGTGACTTTGCTCTCTCTGCGATCGCATGAAATCGGTCTCCGATTAATTATCAGAAATATCAATTTTTTGCATGAATTATTTTTCAAAAATTATTCATCTCCAACATTAGATCGAAAAGGGGGAATAAAAATGCATAATGCGAGAATTATTTTTGCAATCGTTGATTCGACCAAAATTTTTGTTGATGAGTCGATAAAATTATCGTAAATTTTGGTTCGTACACATTCATGATCATTTTGTCCCTATGATATAATAATATATTATTCAAAATATATTTTTGTGATGAAGACAATGAGCCTCTAACTTTATGGAGAAAAAAACGTTGCAACTTGCATTGTCTTAGTTTTAATGAATTTACCAAAATCGTTAACAAATTAATGAATCATTAATTTAATTAATAATTCAATAATCAATTTTTCAAATGTTAAAAAAAAAATTCAATCATTTCATAATAATTGAAAAATCAATTAAATCGAAATTCTATTCAAATACAGTTTCAATCGACCATTTATCGAGCCCACATTCAAATAAATCGGTAAAACTAAATCAGACAAATGTGTTTTCTGACTGCAAATTCGTAAAAATTCATAGACAAGATTCGGGGGTCTTCTATCGTCGGGAAAAAAAGTAGAAATAGTGCGAGAAATCTTAGTCATCTAACATGCGTATCATTGAGGATGAGGAGACATAAAAATATCAAGAGAGAGAGAGAGAGAGAGAGAGAGAGAGAGAGAGAGAGAGAGAGAGAGAGAGAGAGAGAGAGAGTGGGCGCAGAATAACAGAGTCCGGAGCGGACTTGCGCGCGAATCCATTCATGGATTCGCGACTTACACTCCGGGTACGCCGCGCTTTACGTTCAGTGACCACGTGGGTGTCGACCACACTCTCATAAATAAATGAAAGTAAAAAACTACATAAAAAACGCGTGCGACTGAGCGGAAAACGAGATATCGTCTTATCAGAGTCAGAAGGGCGTATCTCGCGGCGATGGTTAGTCTTAGGCGCTTGGGGGACGATACAGGTCCCCGAAAATCGACCACAAATTTCGTGGGCCCAAAAATCACGATTGTCGAACGAGATACACAATTTTGAGAGTGCTTGTTATCAGAAAAATAGGGACTTATCGGATCGGCTGGTGACTTTCACCCTGGATTTTTTTTTCTACAGACACAAATCACACACTGGAATTTACGGAGGTGGTTTGATATGCGATTCAATTTACTAACGCACGGTCACGCACGCACGGTCACACGTCTCTCTCTCTCTCTCTTACGCTCACGAGTATCGCCACCCACTCGCGGACTGCATTCATTCATAAAAGTGGGCCTCTGAGTGGCGATGGAGGGGAAACCGAGAGCGATCTAATCGTGACGCAACGCTCGTGGCAGTCCGTGTATACTGAGAAAAAAGTTAAGTTAAAACAACTAAATCCATTTAGTTGAAAAAAATTTAGTTGATTCAATATTAATTTGTTTAAAATAATGAAACTCTAATTAATTCAACAAATGGATTTGGTTAACCATAAGATATGAGGTGAACGAAATTATTTGGTCAATTTCCAGATGCAGTTTAGTCCAATTTACACGTTACTGAGTTGCTGTACAGCAATATTTCGTTGATTTCTAGTGTATTTTAACTAAATAAATTTAGCTGTAACAAAAAAACAATTCGTATTTTCAATCACACAATTTATTTGGTACAAAGATATTTGTTTGATTCAACTGAAACTTTGCCCATTCAAGCAACGATTTAACCGATTTAACCAAAACTTCCACTGTATCTTTGTTAAATCACCAAAATGATCTCGTTGAATGTCCGGAAACAAATATTTGGTTGAGTCAAACAAATTTTTGCATTTTCAACAACAAAAATTTCTCAGTGTAGAATTATATAATAATCACAGACACAGTGACTTGTGTGTGTGTGCAGGAGAGAGAAAGAGAAAGAGAGAGAGAGAGTGAGAAAGAGAGAGAGAGAGAGAGAGAGAGAAAGAGAAAGAGAGAGAGAGAGAGAGAGGTGCTGCACAGCTGGTCCAAAGTTTGGTTTTCCTTCTGGAAGAAAAACGTGTTTTTCTCCCAGTAGAGACCAGACAGCTAATAATCGACTGAGAGAAAAAATCTGGATTTCTCATAGTTGAAATTGAACAAAGTTTTAGATAAGTTCTCTTTCTGGAGTTAATCATTAAAATTTATACGATTTGGATGAAAATATTAATCATAAAATCATTTAAAATATTTAGAAATTATAATTATATTTTCAGAAATTATTATGATTATTTCATATTATAAAATCATTATTGTATATTATTAGCAAATATTTATATTATTGAAAAATATTGATTAAAAAATCACGATAATTTAGAGAATTCAGCTGGATTTAATGGTGATTTTTTTTTTTCAATTTTTGTTAATTTCAATTTGTCGCGTTATTTTCTGTATTTAATTAACGAATAATTAGATATATTGTTAGGAATTCATTGTTATTTTTTTAATTCATGACACTCGTAGCTGAATATATTATCTTCGTAACTTCCTGTTTATTCCCTTGCAGTCAGGATTTCTCCGATTATTACTTTTCCTTTTCCATTTGGGCGGGCTTTACTCGCGCGGATCTCCCTCGCATTTTGCAATAGGATATATATATGTCTATATCCCATGGGAAAACATCTGTGTGCCCGCGGGACAGCTTTTACAACGGGGCATATTGTAATGCGTGTATACTGTATATATATATTCACGACCGTTCTTCGTGCCAGTACAAGGTCGCTCGCAAAAAGCCGCCCCTCAACGTTCGAGAAAACCGCGCTCTTCGCAAATGCGACTGAAAAGATTGAGGCGTTTATATTCTGCCGGTAACGGTATTATATTACTACGAGTCGGTGGAATTCAATCGCACACCCGATTTTGCGCTAAGATCCAAGACGCGATTAGATAGAACCAAAACAGAGGATCTCTTGGCTGTGGGATACAAAATATGTCGAAAGATACATTTCGCATATCCAATTTTACGAGCGTTTGTACGAGATGACTAAAAATTAATTTTTCTAATGAATATAATCGAAAATATATATATTTTTGTTTTTTCTCACGAATACATTTTTTTGTACATAAACTATTCGAAATCAGCGATAAATTTCCCATCAAAATATGGTTTTGAATCACAGAAAAAAAATTTGCCTCATTTTTAACCTGGTTTTCAGAAACTCCAAAATAGCGAAATTTAAACTGCTCATAACTTTACTTCGACCCTCAAAAATTTGTAAAAATCGATGGTCGAACTTTAAAAATCTGCCAAAAATTGAAAAATGAACGGAATCGCATGAAACAAGCGGCATTTTGAAGTTTCAACGATTACGAATGGAATGAGATATCGAGAACCCGAAAATTTTTCTAGTAAATGAATTACAGTCATTTCAGTGAACCAACTCAATTTCGGCCAAAATCCGAGAAAATTATTTTTTTCATTTATTTTTTTCAAACCTTATACCGATGTATTCCCCCCCCCCCCCCCCCTGATGAACACAAATCTACCAATGATTTCCCGAAAAAATCAAAATTACTATAAATTTTCATTAAAAAACGAATATAACATTTTTGGTCAATTTTTTTGGTTACAATTCTGCAATCCAATCCCTAAAAAGAAGCTGAAACAACCAAAGATTTATCAACACGAAGATAAGGAATTGTCAAAAAGAAAAAAACTAGCGAATAAAAAAATTAAGAAGAGACCCGAGTCGTCGAATAAAACGTTCAAAATGCCAAATGTGGGTTTTTACCGAGGGTTCGGCCGCGGGTGAAACGAGTTATCGAACGCGCGTATACATATTTGGCGAAGGTGCAAAACTGGGAAGAAGGGGGAGGAAAAAAAAGTCGCTCGATTATACGCACGAAGAGTCGAATAAACGTGAGATCCGCGTTATATATGTCCGGGACTCGTTCACTTTTCGCGAGTTGCGTACACAAACCCGACGAAACTTCCTCGAATTTGCGTCAATTTCGCGGGCAACCGGTTTCTTTTGCGCAGCTCCGTCGAATCGTCGCGAGATCCTTCGATATTTTACATCACAAAACTCGAAGTTAACGTTTTCGCTTCAACGAGATTCTCACCGATATGCAAGAAAAAATCTTCCCTCCTGGCGATGGAATAAAAATCACATCCGGAGGACAAAAATAGTCAGAGTATCATAAAAAAAAGCCCCAACGATTTACATATGTAAAGTTGCGGAAATTCCCCGTAAAAAGATCAAACACGATTCATAAAAAAATGCCCCATCTGTGCTCTTACTTCCTTAAAAAAAATTCAATGTGGAATTTATTCAGTAAAAATCATTTGACATTTTTAAGAAGTAAAATCAATGTAAATAATGAAAAAAAAATTCTCGATCTGCACTTTTATTTTTTAAGAGAAAAAAACAATAAAATGAAAATTGCAATGTAGAATTTGTTCAGTACAAATTATTTGAAATTTTTAAGGGGAAAAGGTAAGAATTGAAAAAAAAATACCCATGCGCACTTATTTTCTTTAAAAATAAATTACAATGTAAAATTGGTTCAGTGAAAATCATTTGAAATTTTTAAGAAGTAAAAACAATGTAGATAATGAAAAAAAATTCTCGAACTGCACTCTTATTTTGTTTTAGGAGAAAAAAATAATAAAATGAAAATTGCAATGTAGAATTTGTTCAGTAAAAATCATTTGAAATTTTCAAGGGAGAAAGCCAATGTAAAAATTGAAATAAAAATTCTCGGTTTGCATCTTATGTTCTTAAAAAAAAATTGTAATGTAAAATTTGTTCATGAGATTTTTAAAAGGAAACGGCAATGTAAAAATTGAAATAAAAATTCTCGGCCTGCATCATATGTTCTTTAAAAAAAAAATAATAATCGAATTGCAATGTAGAATTTGTTCAGTACAAATTATTTGAAATTTTCAAGGGGAAAAAACAAGGTAAGAATTGAAAAAAATATCGCGATCCGCACTCTCATTTTATTACAAAAAAAAAAGTTGCAATGTAGAATTTGTTCAGTAAAAATCATTTTGAATTTGTAGGAGAAAAAGGCAATTTCTTTCACTCCCAAACCGAAATTTTGTTGCATATATCTGAAAAAAAAATCCCTGAAAGTTACAGCCCTTAATATTAATATTAAGTACTTTCCCTCCACGTGATAAGTCTTTCCATCTAAAATACACGTAAATCAAAAACTTTTTTCTTCAAGATTTTACCACTCCGCGGTTTTTTATGCTACCGCATTGATTTTGGTCGCAATTTACGGAGAATTGAACGGTCTTTAAAAGTTTCCTGAACAGCGTAAGCGCAACTTACACTGGTGAGATGGTACGGGTTGATAAAGTTGATTTTTACTCAAAATTCTCAATTTTTTGCTGTTATCTCCGAAATGATGAAATTAACCGAAAAATCGTAAAAGGAAATTTTGCTATATGTCATACGGAAATTTTTATGGATTATCGAACTAAAAGTTTCAAATTGTTAATATTCCATATCATATCACTACTGGTGATATGATATGTGATATGATATGGAATTTCAACAATTAAAAACTTTTGGTTCGATAAACTATACAAATTTTAGACCATAAATAAGTTAAGGTTCAATATCTCAAGAAATATTAATTTTAGCAATTAGGTCCAGAGGATCTTTTTGTAGGAAATTAAATTTCCTACAAAATTTCCCTTTACGAGTTTTCGGTCAAGTTAATCATTTCGGAGATAACAGCAAAAAAACGAGAATTTTGGGTAAAAATCAACTTTAGGGACCCGTACCCTCTCACCAGTGTAAGTTACACTTACGCTGTTCGGGACACTTTTAAAGACCGTTCAATTATACGTAAATTGCGACCAAAATCAATGTGATAGCATACAAAACCGAGGAGTGGTAAAATTTTGACGAAAAAAGTTTTTCATTTGTGTGTATTTTAGATGGAAAAACTTATCACGCGACGGGAAAGTACTTAATATTAAGGGCTGTAACGTTCAGGGAATTTTCTTTCCGACATATACAACAAAATTTCGGGTGGGGAGTGGAAGAAATTAAAAAAAAAATCGCCCTAATATATATATAATGGAATACAGGCGACGGTGCATTTCACACTGAAAATAGCTCGGCAGTCACTGTCTGGCTATGTGGAGGCGCAGAGTCTAATACGCTTGTGCGCTATGTTCCACTCGCATCGCGAAATGCACACACGAGAGAGTCTCCCATGTCCTCCTTTATCCGTCTATCTGTCCATCAGACTGTCTCCGCGATGTCTCTCGACAAAACGCCATTCTTCCCCTCTCCATTATCCACACATTCCAACGTCTAATTTTTTTTTTTTTTTTCAAACCCTATTTCTCACAATTATCTCAGGCCGAAGTTTCACTTCCGTTTCACGGAGTTCCACAATATATTTGTAATAAAAATATTAAATTGCAAAGATTCATCAACGTTGCTTTTTCATGAATATTGACAAATAATAATCATTTTTATTTGGAAATATCTGAATTTTTATCCGAGAACATCTTTCAGAAATGTTATTTATATTGTAATGTATATTTTGATATGGGGAGCATAGAAAATGGATAAAAAAAATTAATGCAGCACATTTTTTATGCTAAAGTCTCCCAAGAAAAATATTAAATTCTCATGGAAGCATCGGCTCTTCCAAACTGCTATTTTTCATGATTTTTGTTTAATAATTTTTTTTTGTACTTGTTCCCGCAATTTCCAGCGACCGTTATACTTGGCGACGCGGGATTGTAACAATATATCCCTCGGCATTTCTAATGTTACATCGTCAGCGTTTCTCTACTCGTGTTACACGTTTTCGACTCGACCGCGAATCACATTCGCGAATGCCCTTCTCTCTTTCTCCTCCTCGATTCTTATTTCCAAGACTTTTTGCTCATCAACGTCTCAACGGCCAAATAAATGATCTCCAACAAAAGGCCAATGCACAAACGATCAACGAGAGTTAAAAAAAAAAAAAGATTCCAATTACTTCGACATTATGGGGCGAAAGTAATTGAACTTCAATCGACCAGGAAGTTGGAGGAGAAAGAGCCCTCGAGCTAATAAACGCGAAAAATAATTATGACAAACAAAAAAGAAGGTAGATTTTATCGTAATTAATAATCGAGCTCTACAATGTATATTAGTGTGCGGATATATTTAGTAAAAAATGAATATCAGCCGCTGAACTCTCGTGATCTCAATATCGAAATAGAGGGATGAGCTTACCGAGGGAAAACGGGATTTTCGAGGTGAAGATCGTGGCGAGAGATCGAAGTTGGAGCTTCGGTATAACGAAGTCCAAGTTCTCTCCTTTCGAATCATGATTATACTTCGTGCAGCTGTGTCTTCGAGGAGCGTGGGAGACTTCTGGTATCTCTCGATTATACACATAAATGTATATATATATATATACGGGGCATTCCACGTCAAATCACGCGGTCATCGGCCTGACCCCCGCGGATTTTGATGGCCAATGAATAGTGGGTTTCGTTTGGCCCAAAATATGACTTCAAATTTTTAGAAACTTTTATTTCGTTTTTTAGGGGTTGCCCGAACTAAAAAATCATTGAATTGAGGGAAAACATAAAGAGAGGCCTTTTTTAAATTAATGAAATTGTTTTCACAGAAACTAGGACCCGAAACAGATATGTTCGTCATAGTTCGATAATTGAGCCAAAATATTTATAATTTCTTATTTTGATTGTCTCTTGTAGTGAGAATAACAACAAAAATATTTTTCTAGTGTAACTTTTTCTTGGTTCAAGAGTGAAACGACAACATTTTTCGAAAATTTATTAGCCTCGATGACCTGTAATAAAACGGATGATTCAAACACAATTTAAAAAAAAAGAAAGAAAGTAATAATTTTTGGCTCATTATCGAACTATGACGAAAATATCTGTTTTGGGTCCTAGTTTCTGTGAAAAAAATTTCATTGATTTGAAAAAGGCCCCTCTTTATGTTTTCCCTCAATTTAATGATTCTTTAGTTCGGGCAACCCCTAAAAAATGAAATAATTTTTTTTTTTTTAAATTTGAGGTCATATTTTGGACCAAACGAAACCCACGATTCATTGGACATCAAAATCCGAGACGGTCAGTCCGATGACCACGTCATTTGACATGGAATGCCCCATATATATATATATATATATATATATATATATATAAGACACATGATGAAGTTTATCTGCGACAAAGTTAAATTTCTTGTTCCTAATACGCGGGCAAACTGGAGCTCGAGGATGAAACAAAAAAAAGATTGAAAAATACGTCGATTCAAAACGTGATTGGTGAACGATAGCGACAAAGTTTCCAAGCCACGTTTGTGGCTCGAGAAACTGTGAGAGATTTGCTCGGAGAAAACTGTCGCGCGAACTGAAAGTAGAGCCACGCGATAAAGTGGATGGAATAATGTAGCGATAGCTTCGCAATCGATTTCGCTCTATTTCGCGAATGAGGATAATGCGATTTGGAGGAAAATTGTGAAAGTTGGGGCAATATGGACACATTGGCGTTTGAAATTGAACGAGAAATATCCGAAATAAAATAATTCGATCGAATTTAATTGTCTTTCCGTCTGATAAGAATTTTGATGGCACTGTGATAAAAAAAAATATTTGAGTTTTAAAAAAATATTTATTCAATGTGTTATTATTATTATAATATCGCGTTACAGCTGCCATAAGGGCGTATGCCAGCCAAAGGTAGGGCTGGAAAGCCATAAGGGCGTATCGAAACTTTTTTTTTTCAGGAATCGACGTAATTATGACCGAAAAGTATAGAACCTATGGAAAAAAAAATTTCCCAATTTTTTTAAATTTTTTATACGCCCTTATGGCTTTCCGAGTGGGTCTCGAAAGCCATAAGGGCATATCGATTTTTTTTTCTCAGGAATCTACGTAATTATGACCGAAGAGTGTAGAACCGATGAAAAAAAAAATTTCCCAATTTTTTTTTTAATCGGTTCTATACGTTTCGGTCATAATTACGTTGACTTGAAATTTCGCTATTTTCAGGTTTTTGAAAATAGGCCCAAAATTGAGCAAAACAGTTTTTTATCGAAATTAATGAAAATTTTGATTTTTTGAAAAAACTATTGATAGATTCGTGTTTAGGGGGCAAAAATACATCGATATGAGGCCTGAAAAACAAAATTAATTTTTTTTTTTTTGCATTTTGGCCAAAATTCAATCGGTTCACTAAAATGACTGCAATTTATTTTCTAGATAGAATTGCGGCTTGAGCATGAGCTCATTCTCTTCGTAATCGTTCACGCTTCAAAATCCCGTTTGGTTCATCCCATTACGATCATTTTTCGATTTTTGGCAGATTTTTAAAGTTCAACGATAGATTTTTGTAAATTTTTTAAGGTATACCCCTTTCCATTTTTTTCGGCGATTTTCAAACTGCTCTCATTTCTACAAAAAATTAGTTATCGGGATGAACTTAACGGCATTCTCTAAGTTTGGTCACAAGCTTTGCGTACGAAAAACAAATTTTGAAATCGGTTGAACCAAAGTGAAGTTATGAGCACTTGAAATTTCGCTATTTTCGGGTTTTTGAAAATAGGCCCAAAATTGAGCAAAACAGTTTTTTATCGAAATTCATGAAAATTTTGATTTTTTGAAAAAACTATTGATAGATTCGTGTTTAGGGGGCAAAAATACATCGATATGAGGCCCGAAAAACAAAAATAATTTTTTTTTTTTGCATTTTGGCCAAAATTCAATCGGTTCACTAAAATGGCTGCAATTTATTTTGTAGATAGAATTGCGGCTTGAGCATGAGCTCATTCTCTTCGTAATCGTTCACGCTTCAAAATTCCGTTTGGTTCATCCCATTACGATCGGCTTTCGATTTTTGGCAGATTTTTAAAGTTCAACAATAGATTTTTGTAATATGAGGCCCGAAAAACAAAAATATTTTCTAGATAGAATTGCGGCTTGAGCAAGAGCTTATTCTCTTCGTAATCGTTCACGCTTCAAAATCCCGTTTGGGAAATTGGGAAAATTTTTTTTTCATCGGTTCTATACGTTTCGGTCATAATTACGTCGGTTCCTGAAAAAAAAAATTTCGATACGCCCTTATGGCAGCTGTAACGCGATATACTGAGAAAAAATGCACTAGCATTTGTGAAGTGTTTACGAATGTAAAGTTGAATATGGCGGAATCAATTATTTTTTAACAGTTGATAAATTATTTTGACACAAATAAAATATTTCTCAACGACAAACGAATGTTGTAAAAGTCAAGAAATATTTAGGTAAAAGTGCCAACTAAATATATTTCTTGACTACAAATAAACTGTTTTCTCAGTGTATTATTAATATATTAATGTATATCAATATATCAATATAATACAATAATAATTGATATTACAATAATTTACACGAGAAATATACGTGAAAAATATACGTAAGATATATTTTAGTGAATGAATTTTTCATGGAAAATCACACTGAGAAAAAAGTTTATTTGTAGCGAAGAAATACATTTAGTTTGCACTTTTACTAAAATATTTCTCAACTGTTAAAACATATTTATTCAATTTATTAACTGTTGAAAAATGTTTTGCCATATTCAACATTTCTCAACAACAAATCCTGGTACATTGTTTTCTCAGTGCAAAGCCATAAATTTTCGCCGATCGATGCGAGAAATTTGATCGATCATCGCTAGGAAAAATAGTCTCGATAAACGGTACTTTGGAATGTTTCTCTCTCTCTCTCTCTCTCTCTCTCTCTCTCTCTCTCTCTCTCTCTCTCTCTCTCTCTCTCTCTCTCTCTCTCTCTTACATCCATTGTTGCGTCAAAGAGCATCGCACGGAGGATAAATCACGCTGAGAATGAACGATGCATGAATTTCGCGATGCGAGAGAGGATAAGAAGCTGGCGCGGTTTTCTATAAAGACTCGAGAAGCACGCAATCGAAAACGTGTTGATGCACTCTCGTCGTCAGCTGTTTTATTTCTCTCCCTCCCCCCCTCCTCTCTCTTTCGCATTAGCAATATAAAAGATTGCGTCGACATAAAAAGGCATATCTCACGCGCTTTTCCCGGCAAGAGCGGCAAAAGAGTCGGCGAAACAAACACGAGAGCAGCGCGTTAAAACGTCACGTGATGCACGATAATAAAGATTTTTTTCCATTTTCCCTCATTTCTTTTTCCCCCCTCTTATCTCATTCCTCTTTTTGCATTCGCTTCCGCGTAAACGTCGGACTTTACACGGGAAAAACACGGCGTCACTTCCTTATCCTCTCGCGAAATCACGGAGAATTTATATCGCGGTGCCGCGCCGTTGCGCCAAGTTTCATTCAAGTATTTCATTTAGCAACGCCTCGCGCTAACGTACTACAAACGCGATATATGCGTATGACCATCTATATATATTTACTACGGCGTTTGTGTCCGTGTGCGAAACTCGAGAGCTTTTATGCAATTACTATATAGGGCGGCGATTACAGAGCGATGGATTTGAACGACTCGCGAGAATTATTAAAATTTTATCAACTCCGAGTTCCGAACGTTCGAATGAACGGAAAATCGAAGAACTTTTGTTCCTTCAAAGGTTTTACGGCCCTTCAACACTTTGGAAATAATTCTTCAAACATATTTCAATTTAAAAAAAAAAGAACGAAATTTTTTTTTTAAAGCTTTTATTAGTTGTTAATAAACTAAGAAGTCAAAAATAATTTTATACCAATGGGACATAAGTTTTCAAATAAAAGCGTGTTACACCCTCTTTTTTTCTTTTCTGTTAAAATGTAACACGCTTTTATTTGAAAACTTATTTCGAATCGGAATAAAATTATTTTTAACATATATTTTTAATAATAAATTATTTTTAGTTATTTTTTATTAACAAATAATAAAAGCGTGTTTTAAAAGAACGGTTGTGGTTTATTTATTTTTTACTTTTTAGTATTTGTAATGTTGAATAACTTGTTTAGTCACTTACATCTAGTTTTGCATAATTTTTTGCAAAACAAATTCTTCGCAAAATTTTTTGCACAAAAATTATTTTGCAAAATATGCTAGACAAAATTATTTCACACAATTAATTTGCAACATTTTTCTGCAAAATGTATGCAAAAAAATTTGTTCACTAAGTTTTTTGGAAAAAGACCGTTGCGCAAAATTTTCGTAGAGAAATGTTGCAAATCAATTGCTTCAAACCATTTTGTGAACAAAATTTTGCAAAACAATTTTTTTGCAAAAAATTATGCGAAACATTTTTTGTTGCAAAACAATTTTCAAGCAAATTTTTCATAAAAAATGTTGCGAAATAATTTGCAAATTGGCAGCTTGTAAAAATGATTGTTTACCAAATATTTGTCCGGCTCTTCTAATTTTTAGTTAAACAAAATAAATTTGTCGATTTTCGTTCAACTGAACGTTCAAAACTGCATCAAATTTTCTTGCACTTCAATCCCGATGAAAATTCATATATTCGATTGTGCAAGTTTGGCTGAATTTACGAATTTATTACTTTGATGATGAGAAAATGGGAAGGATTTGCGAAATATCAACAGGCTTTTCAATTTGTTGTCAAAAGATTAAATTTCCCTATTTTTTTCACCATTGTTATCATCTTTGTGAACAAAAGGAAAAAATTAATTATAATATTTGGTTAAATAGTATTTTTCATTTTTATATTAGTTTTTTAAATTCATTTTTATGTGTATTTTTTTTTAATACTGTGTTATTTTTATATATTTATTTTCATTAAATTATCGTTTATAAAATATGTAGATTATTATTTGGTAAATTAATATTATGTGCCGAAATGATATTTAGAGAAATATCTATTTTGAGGGGGAAAACAACAATAAAAATTATTTTTAAAAAATGTTTGCCTTCCTCTAAAAAATACATGGATTTAAAAACAATTGGGTAAAATTTTGAGTTAAAATTCTGAAAATTCTGAATTGCAGTCACTTTAGTAGGAGCAGATAGAAACTCTCGACGCGTTTTTCTTAAAATGACCTTTTTCGATCTTGTCCCAAGCAAATGCTCGAAAACTTTCGAGCCAATTTTATTTTTATTTTTTCAATATTTGTGATTGCATTGTTATATTTGTAATTTCGATAATTATTATTTTTCAAACCTGCTTGAATAAAAAAAGAGCCTCAAAGATGAAAGACATTTCAATTCGTCACTATTTTGTAAATAATTGATTTTTTTTTTAATTGTCAGATAACCCTTTATCAAGTTATCAATGGAAGAGCAGAGAGGAAATTTTTCCTCGTCAATACGAATTATTATATTAATTATATTAGACATATAGATTATATTAATTAGTACGAAAACTAACGTCTCTTTCATGATAAAAAAATTATTCTCCCGCCGATTGAATTAATCAAAATTCCCCAAATATTTTACCGGGGAAAAGCAAATTATGACGATTATTAGTAATTTTTCAAAAATGTTGTAATTAGTGAATTGGGATTTTAAAAAAATTCTTTTTCTTTCGTAAAAAAACATTATGATCTTACGTGTCGAATTGAATAATATCGCGGATATATCCCGTAAAAAAAGTCGTCGTTCAATCGTCGAGCGACGTTACTTATAAAACACGCGGGCGCGACGTCGCGCTCGATAACCGATCCCCCAATGATTTATGATGATTGCTTACTTCGCGCGCGCGCCCCCGCGACGCCTCCGGTTCTTTCTATCCTTTATACACGGGCCGCCCCCCCCCTCTCGCCTCCCCCTCCCCCTCTCTGTACATACACCGAGGAATATCATACTTTCCTCGTCTTCTTATTCTTCTTGGGTGCACTTTTTTCTTCCTTTTCTCATTCTCAATGCGGAGGCCATCGATAGCGGCCACACCGCAAGCGCTGTAAAACACCTGTCGCTCTTCGTCGGGCGTGTTCATCCGCTTTACGACTCTCTTTCCCTCTCTTTCTGTCTATATGCATATTCTTTGCAAAAATAGTCTCATACTTTTTCCAACAATCGCGTAATCGCCCGTCGAACGAGCAGAGAATACATAAAAGAAATATCAAACGCCCGGTAAATCACGAAAATCGTCGGAAATATTTGAAATTTGAGAGCGAAGGTCACAGCGAGGGATGAAAAATTGACGATGACAATTTTTGGTCACGAATGACTGATTATCGAAAGATGGAGTTATTGTTATTTTAATTATTTATTCATTCTTGAGTTATTGTTACACCGATTATTAATATTGATTATTCATGTCAATTTGTTATATTATCAATGATCGATTATTGAAGTATCGAGCAATATATATGGGTAATTCCATTTCAAATCGACCAAGAGTTGGAATTCGATGGAATTTGGTCAGAAGTTTTCGTTTATAATAAAACAAAGTTCCACCAAAGGAAAAAAATTTAAAAAAATTTCTTCGAAATCTATGCAAAATTCAAAATTTCAATTTTGTATTGCAATTTTTTAAAAATGAACGTAGTTATTGATATTTTAATATCATCAATATATAATCAATTAATTAATAACCATGGCATCTTAAAAAAAAAAATTTGCCCTTTTTAACAATTAAATCAGTCGACTAATTTTTTTCTCCTTCTCTGGCTCTCTTTACTTTTTCTTGGCCGTTTCTTTCTTTACTTTCTCCATCACAATCCGGACAGAAGAAAAATCGTTCAAATATTTGTAGAGAGGAGGGGGAAGAAAAAACTGCAATCCAACGTTCTCAGTATCATGCGTAATAAAGACGCGGATAATATTAACGATAAAAGCGCGTGTGTGGTCGATAAGCGGAGAATTGTGATGTATGCGTGATATATGCGAGTCCGGGAGAGCGTAGACGTATAAATAATCCTGACTCGTTGGATTTTGTCTTCGTGAAACGAGACGAAGGACGAGCGGGTGAGATTCTCGGATCCCCAACGTCGATAATGACGACGTGTAAATATATATCGCAACGTGTAAACACACACACACACACACACACACACACACACACACACACACACACACACACACACACACACACACACACGCACGCACGCACGCACGCACGCACGCGCGCACACACACACACACACACACACACACACACACACACACACACACACACACACGTCGATCATTCTCGGAACTATATAATATAATCGTGATATATCACATTTATTTATCATATAGCGCGCGATAATAATCGGTCGTCGTGATCGTTGATCCACGCTGAGAGACTTTTCGAGGAGTCAATTACGAATTACGTAAAATTAAATGGAATTATTTGAATAAACAAAAATAGAGCGATCATCAATTTTTTTTTTAATATTGAATTTTAGAAATTTGCACACTCTGAAGAAATTTTTCACGAAAACAGAACTTTTTCAACGAGAAAACCAAAAATAAAATGTCCCAAAAATTGATAAGTTGTGGGCAAATCAAATCGCAACAAAAAATTTGACTTTTCAAAAAAGATGTCCTGATTGTTAATTAAATATTAATTATAAATATTATATTAATCATATGAATTTAATATTATAATATTTAAAATAATTATATTATGTTATATCAAATCGTGAATCTTAGGGATTTGCATCCTTTGAGGAATTTTTCACGAAAACAGAGCTTTCGCAACGAGCAACCCAAAAATAAATCTCAAATTTCTCGAAAATCGATAAACTACGGGCCCAAATTGGCAGGATAAATTTACAAGCAAAAATTTTGCGACGATTCGTTGTGCCATTTTTTTTTTTAAGACGTTAATAATGAAATATTGACTCAAAAATAAACAAAATGGAACAAAAAGCGCCTAAAATGTTTTTTTTGGGGCGTAGAAATAAAAATTGAGATTCACGGAGCAATCGTCAACGTTGGAAAAACGCGAGGATCGCACGATCAAGTCGATATAGATCGAAAAAACGCTCGCAAGTGTAACAAGACGAATCGAGCGAACGAAGGGATCTCGTTATCGAGATATGATATCTAACGCGTCGTATAAATCGCGGGCGGACAGAAAAATCACCGAGAATCACTCTTGGACACGTTTACACGTTGCATATACGTGTTGTTTTTTTTCTTTGCGCAAGAGACATTTGCTCGGAATCCCACGATAAAAAACTTAACGGTGAGGATTCGTCACGATGGTCGAGCGCTAAATGTGGAGCACATGTCACTAGAATTTACCGATGCATATTAGACAATAACGATGGAATATTATGACAGAACAACGGTAGTTAGTCTTGCGGAAAAAAATGCAAAAAATCGAACAGCTGCACGAGAAAAAAAAAAGTTATGCAAAAAGATTTTTTTTGCAAATCAAACATTATACTAATTTATATTATAATATCATTATTAATTAATAAAAAGAATTAATTAGTCAAGTTAAATGCTGATCGAATATTAATTACATTAATTGACATTACATTATTATTAATTCAGAATTAATATTGGAATAATATTATCGATTTACTGAATTAATATTAATTTCCTTGTTATCAAGCTATTATTATTGATCATTATGAATTAATTCATAAAAAGAAGAAATAAAATGTGGATCAAATATTAATTACATTAATTGATCATTATTAATTTAATTAATTACTATTATAATATTATTCTGAAGTAAATGAATTAATTTAATTAAATTTACTTGTTATTAGATTATCATTATAGATAATTAATTAATGAAAATAATTTGGGATGAAAAAAGCCCAAAAATCGAGCTAGAATAACAAAAGCTCAGCGCGAAAATCCCAAAAATGTGCAAAAAATTTCTCCACGAGTTTGCTCATAATTTTGCGAATACTCGAGTTTCTTTTTCTTTCACTCCCCATCCGAAATTCTGTTGTATATGTCTGAAAGAAAATTCCCTGAAAGTTACAACCCATAATATTAATATTAAGTACTTTCCCTTCGCCTGATAAGTTTTTCAATCTAAAATACACGTAAATCAAAAACTTTTTTTTTCAATATTTTACCACTCTGCGGTTTTTTATGCTATCGCATTGATTTTGGTCGCAATTTACGCAGAATTGAACGATCTTTAAAAGTCTCTCAACAGCGTAATTGTAACTTACACTGGTAAGATGGTACGAGGTCACTAAAGTTGATTTTTACCCAAAATTCTCGTTTTTTCGCTATTATCTCCAAAATGATTAACTTTACCGAAAAAATGTAAAGACCTAATTGTTAAAATCATTATTTCTCGAGATATTGAACCTTAACTTATTTGTGATATGGAAATTTTTATGTATTATCGAACCAAAAGTTTCAGATTGTTGATATTTCATATCATATCACCACTGGTAATATGATATGTGATATGGTGATATGATATGGAATATCAACAATTTAAAACTTTTGGGTCGATAAACTATACAAATTTTATACCATGAATAAGTCAAGGTTCAATATCTCAAGAAATATTAATTTTAGCAGTTAGGTCCAAAGGACCTTTTTTGTAAGAAATTAAATTTCCAACAAAATTTCCCTTTACGATTTTTCGGTTAAGTTAATCATTTCGGAGGCAACAGCAAAAATCAAGAATTTAGGATAAAAATCAACTTTAGGGACCCGTACCATCTCACCAGTGTAAGTTACACTTACGCTGTTCAGGACACTTTTAAAGATCGTTCAATTCTACGTGAATTGCGACCAAAATCAATGTGATAGCAGAAAAAAACCGCGGAGTGGTAAAATTTTGACGAAAAACGTTTTTCATTTACGTGTATTTTAGATGGAAAAACTTATCACGCGAATGGAAAGTACTTAATATTAATATTAAGGGCTGTAACGTTCAGGGAATTTTCTCTCCGACATGTACAACAAAATTTTGGGTGGGGAATGGAAGAAATTAAAAAAGTTAAAAAAAATCGCCCTAGTAAATACGAGAGAAAAGAAGGCATTAAATTGCTCAATTGCTCAATTAGTGGGCAGCAAGTAAGTCGGAGAATTAGCATGAGAGAAAAATGCCTGAGGGGGGAGATGAGGCCAGAAAAATGAGAAAAAGAGTATCCAGTTGGGGAAATCGGGTCAAAGTATGCGCGGGAGGAGTCGAGTGAATAAAAAGGTGGATCTCACTCGATTCTGTGGCGAATATATTCGACGATTTCTCGGCGTACGTATCAGCTGAGCATTTTATAGATTATGCTCTCTTTTTCTCTCTCTGTCTCTCTGTCTATGTGTGCATGTAAGTCGAGCCAAGAAGAGTTATGGAACTCGCGGCTGTTCCAGTTCGTTCACCTTGCACTCCTCGCGACACACATTACCGGCAACATAACAATATATATATCACAGATATATATATATATATATCTGTGATATAAATGTGCTCGACATGCGCGCGCGCAAATTGTGCAAAGTTTCATTTCGAATGTGAAAAAAGAGCTCTCTTAACAAGGATAGGATAAACTGTACGTTGAATGAATTATCTACTGGATTAAATTGATTATCGACTGGAACGAAAACGAGAGAAAAAATCCCAAAGAAATGATCTATTGATTTATTAAATTTATATAATTAAAATAATTCAAAATAATTGATAATTCAGGGTTGCAAGTAATGCATTACTTTTTTTAATGCAATTGCATTTTCATTAACCATTAACCATGAAATTTTAATGGTTAATGAAAATAATTTCCATTAACCGTTAAATTTCATTAGCCATTAAAAAAGTAATGGTTGATGCATTACTTTTTCATAAAAAATTTCGCAACCCTGTGATAATTAAATGAATAAAAATAAAAAAATAGAATTTCTTCATTATTCAATTTGTTCAAAATAAATGAAATTCATTTAGTTAACCCCATATTTAAATGAATGTAAAAAAATCTCATTTCAATCGAATGATTTTTTTCTCTGGACTGTAAAAAACAGTGAAGAATTGGCATTTTTCTTTAGAGGCCACTGCAAAAATGGAATTTTTTTTTTTCGCACTTCTTCAAAACATATATTTTTGAAATCACGTATGTAAAATTTTAAGTTGAAATTCTGAAAATTGGCCGTGTTACTTTAGTGACTTATGTTGTTCCCAAAATGACTTTTTTCAAACTAATCCCAGGAAAATATCCAAAAGTTAGAAATTGATTTTCGATTTCATTTTTTTTTAAATTTTGGGTAATCCCAGTCGTTAAGCCTGTACGTAGTTGATTTCGAAAATTTTGATAATTACTATTTTTAAAACCCGCTTGAATAAAAAAGAGCCTCAAAAAAAAAATCAATTTGATACTATTTTGTAAATTAAAAAAAAAATAGCTAATGGTAAATAATAAATAAATAAATTAATCAATTAATAAAAATAATAAATTAATGAGACCATGAAAATATTTGTTGTCGTCCAGATATAACTTTGTTAATTTCCAAGATTTTTCAACAAAAATTGCCAAGAAATAAATTAAATATATACTCAATAATAAATTAATAATAACCTGATCGCTCGATAATTAATTATCGGTGAAAAAAATTCTCATTGACAATTTTTTCCTCACAGAGCTTTCCTTCTCGTAAAATGTAATTAAAAAAATCAAATATCGAACTTTGAGTTTTGGATACTTTTTTCTCAAATATTCGATATTCAATTATTAAAATATTTTTGCTAGAATTAATAAAATCCGTTTGAACGAATTTTACGAACGGTCGCAATGTCTGAACGTGGAGCGGAAATATGAAACAGCTGTCGTTCTCCGAGACTTTGTAAAACGTCAGAGAAACAGCTGTCGAGTGACGCGAGCGCGTTACGTTTGGATGACCGATGATATAGCGCTATAAAATTGCAATAAATTCTACGGCTTTGTTATAAAATCCACGATAATTTTTCTCGCGAAATATAAGTGGATAATCGATATCGCGGGCATCGGTTATGCGACGTCTTCGACGCTCGTTAATCGACGATAAATATAAATATATAAATCGTGCGTCTGGAATTAAATTTCAAGCTGAAGTGGAAGGGAAGTCGTTCGATAAATCTCGCGATATTGGAAATTTCAGTGAAAATGTGAGATTTTCCTTTTCTCTCTTCTTCAGCAAACTATAAGAAAGCACCATGAAGAGAGCGTTGATTCTCGTGATAAATCGTCGCGAATTAAACGTCGAAATTTACGAATGTCGAAGACGTGAATCGTGCTAATGAAAAGTGCCATTGCAGATGCATTTTTCCGAGCATTACCGATTACAACGAATACCGGATTCTAAACTGGTGTCCCGATAAATAAAGTTCCTTGACATGTAGCCACAGGGCCCCCCCCCCCTCCCCAGCTATAATCGCCTACATACATTTAATTGCCAAGATCTACTGCGGAGAGGAATGTCATGTGTGCATATATATTAGGGTGATTCGTTTCAGGGCAACTTTTTTTTTCAACCATCGTGCCCGAAAACCTTTAGTTGGTACCTAAAAACGAAGTATCGTGGAAGGGGAGTGTTGTCAAAAAATATTTAGAGGTCGCGAATCAAAATTGAAGGTTTCCCATTTGATTAACATTGGAAAAAAAAATTGTCATTATTAGTGTTACCATTCCGCGAATTTTGATATCGCGATATTTTCCAAGTGGATTCTTATAGGAAATATGATACTCTACGAAAGTAATTTGCTACAAAAAAGTCTCATAAGCCAAGCCCGTAAATTCAACTTTTTCTCAGGTATAGGTGTATGAAGTAACATAAATAGATATTTTTTTTTGTTTTATTCAATCAAACGAACTCCATTTTCTATGAGATAACATGTACAAAATCATCAGAAAAACCATTCGACAAATGTAACAAAGAATTCCCTGTGCAAATAAATCAATGAAACAAAAACAAAAAATCTATTTATTTTACTTCATCCACCTATAGCTGAGGAAGAGTTGAATTTACGGGCTCGACTTACGAAACTTTTTTGTAGCAAATTACTTTCTCTGCAAAGTTCTTATTTGAATTTTTTTAATATATCTAATAGCTTAGGCGTTACAGCCGTTTGAATATATATTTTTATACAAAATTCACTGGAAACAATGACACCGCTGAAACGGTTGAATTTATGGACATGACTCAATGAACTTTATTGTAGAGTATCATATTTCCTATGAAAACCCACTTGGAAAATATCGCGATACCAAAATTCGCGGAATGGTAACACTAATAATGAGAATTTTTTTTTTTCAATGTTAATCAAATGGGAAACCTTCAATTTTGATTCGCGACCTCTAAATATTTTTTGACAATACCCCCCTTTCACGAAACTTCGTTTTTTGGCACCGACTAAAGGTTTTCGGGCACGATGGGTAAAAAAAAAAGTTGCCCTGAAACGAATCACCCTAATATATATATATGGGATATTTTGAGTCAAAAAAGGTTTGATCCTCGTCCTCTTGAAATTTGAATGGGATTTATTTCACAATTTTATTGGATTTCTTGGATCTGACTTATTGTCGGTTAGTTTTACGCATTTTTCTTCGAAACCAAAATGCTAAAAATGAGAGAATTCTCAAAATATTAGGGGAAAAGTGGTTTTGTGTAATAAATAATTAATTAAATATACTTTAAGCAATAATTGAATAATAAATTATTGTAATTACGTTTGATAATAAAAACAAATTTTTTAATAAAGTTTGCTTTGAGTGTCAAAAAATGTTGCCAGACGTATTTGCGAATTTTCAAATTATTTGCCCGCAATTTTTCCAAGTAACGCCTCAAAAAAATGGATCAAGATTATAATAATTAATAATTATGCAACTGTAATTACATTCTTAATTTAAAAAAAATGAATGGAATTCACATTGAGGTATACAAATATTTTGAAAGGGATATCAGCAGATCTTCAAATTATTCGATAGCAATGATTCAAAATTTTGGATTCTGTTTTATCAAAAAAAATATTAAAATTAAAGGCTAATGGAAAAAATTGCCAGTGCTTTTTGAGTCACAGTGCAATCCAACAAAAAATCTTCACCAGAATAACCCGTACAATAATAATAATCATCATAATATTAATAATAATAACAAACGTGAGACATTCTCCGTCGAGCCATTTTTTCCCCCCTTAACTTTGTAATTTTTTTTCGCATGCTTTGTCATAATTATCGATACAAAATTTCGCAATATCGCCTTAAACCATAAAACAAATATTCAATATCGATAAAAAAGTCACAAGAGCAACTCACAAGTCATAATTTCTTCTCCCAGAAAAACCAAAAGATGACCAAAAGACCGAATCACGATTCCTTCGATTTTTCAATTAATCCGGAGTGAGATTTATGTTTTGTTTAAGCATAAAAAATCCCAAATCCTTGATAAAGACCCTAAAATATAATTTTTAAAATTTCTCAGGAATTAATTCGATTAAAAAAAAGTAAAATTATCAACTTTGCATCAAAAAATAAATAGAGAGACCCGGAATTGAAAATCTGAATTCACCTGAGCTGATTCGTAATTACGATGCAAATATTTCAATTGATATCGATCTCATTGTCGCGTTTCTATTTATAGCTCAAAGTGTATATTAAAATGATCATTTTCTTCATGAAAAAAAAGAAAAAAACGAGCAATATCGATTCCAAGGTATAAAGTCTCGTGTGACGTTCAAAGTTCCACTTATAAAGTCGACCTGAATCTCGCCTTTGCGGTTCGCAAAACTCGCGATTGTGTGGCACGTACGAAATTGTTTATGCGCCACTGTTTGTCAACAAAGTGAGCGATATAACATCATATATATATTCAATTAGAACGACAAGAGGCAAGAGGCAAAGGCGAGAGCTGAGGAAGGCGCGAGAGAACGGTCGTTCAACTCGACCTCCATTTGTCGAGGAACATTTGCTCCCTCAGAATCGTTATAATTATAGCAAATTATCACGAATTATGCGAAAATAGCAGCCAATCGTTTTAGAGTTATAGAAAGAAGCAAAAGAAATAAAAAAAATTAAATGAAATTGTCAATTTTGGGGCAGCGTTCGTGAATTCTCGTTTCTCCTTCGCTCTTCAAACTCTGAGATTGTCAGCGTTACATTTGAATTGACATGTGCATAAAAATGTATGCCGAGAGAGATTCGTATTCGCATACCGGAACGAATAATCCAATCGACTTCTACAGAGCAACGATTGCATAAGCTTTTGGCCAACGAGACAGTCGTACGTTTGTGTGAATGTATATCTGTATATTTGCCTAGCTGATACTTTAAGGGGGTATTTTGGTATACAATTTTGAAAAAACAATTTTTTTACACATCCTCAGAGTTTAGACCTTTAAGAATATATCCTCGAAGAGAATTTTTTTAATTCTAACAATCAACGGAGTTATAACTATTTAAATGATGCGGCAAATTGGACTAAAGACGTTTTTCTCAAAACTAATTTTCTCAATAGTCATCAAAATTTTTTTTACTATTGTAAAAAATATTAAAAACTATGAAAAAAGAGTTGAAAAACGCCTCTTTTTGTTCAGACAGCCGCCATTTTGCGAATTTTTTTTCCCCATTTTCTCTAAGATCGGGGCTATAGCGACATTCTTGCTAATTAATAATCTTTTTTTCAATTTTGTATCGGATGACTAGAA
This sequence comes from Alloplasta piceator, assembly GCA_946863875.1. Lineage (NCBI taxonomy): Eukaryota > Metazoa > Arthropoda > Insecta > Hymenoptera > Ichneumonidae > Alloplasta > Alloplasta piceator. The sequence goes on along the minus strand of OX333076.1, from coordinate 2,067,889 downwards.
AGGTTGCAATCAGCCAGCACGCCCCCTTTTTTTAGTCTCAATTTTACCAGCTTATAACTTATTCAACTTTTTCTCGAAATGTTTGTTGTTGTCAAAATATTATTAAATATGTTGTAAAAAATAATGGTAAAAATATTTCTTATTTTTTTATCGAGCTCGACAAAATGTTCAAAATGTATGTCTCTAGATCAGAATACCGCCTTAATCGGTAAATTCGATTATATCACTAAAATCATGAAATAGTGTATAAAAGAAATTCAAACGTGCAAATCTTTGAAGGTCCCAAATTCCAACGAGGACAAAGATTGATCAAGGACTTTGCAAAATATTCAATGCAAGATCAATGTAAATGAATTTCCAATGAATTTGAAAGACTGAATGAGATTAGATTAAAATATTGATCATTAAATGGAAATTTCAATAAAAATATTTCGAAAATATATCACTAAAAAATATTCTGCAAATGCGGAAATTTGCACAATTGCTTGTCAATCATTTTCAGGAGTACAAATTTTTTGTAGTGGCTTTCTCACAAAAAGGGTATTTTTATTTGTGAAATTGTGGAATGAAAATTGTCGAAATTGGAAAAAAAATGCATTTTCGAGTCTCCTGGAATTAAACTGTAATTTTCATGCAAACGCGAGCTACAGCTGGATATATGGATATATATCTATATTTATATATGCAATAATGCGGACGTATATCTCGATTGCGATCGGAGACAGTGAGATAGATCGATATTTATCGATTAGAGTTGGAGTTCGAAGGGAGAAGGCGCTGGAAGGACGCGACTGGACGTCGCGTCTGCGCCAAGGACGTCCAAGATCGTTGATCGAAGGATCTCATGGATACTCGATCCTCACTCTTTTTCTTCCCACCGTCGTTACAACGTTCGTGAGATGACACACATAACGAGAATAATAATGAGGCGCGGTTTTCCTCATTCACAAGCCGTGTATAATTATCAGCTGACTATCGTCCACCACATATAAATATGCATGTAGATACACTTGCATATATATATATATAGGGGAGCTAAGCAAAATGGACAGCGATAACAGAGGTATTTTTTTTTTTAAATTCAAGTAATCGAGGAAAAACGAGGATTCTAACATCACCTTAATTTCCAAAAAACTTGGATCAAGCGTAGTTGAATTATCTATTATTTTTTTTCAATTATGGAGATGACCGTTTTGTCATTTTATTTTAATTTAATAAAAATTAGTATTCAGTGGTATTCTAGTAAAAGTGGGTTACCATAATACTATAAGAGGATGTTTAGATGTTTTTTTTAAAATATGAGATTAACAAAAATGTCCAACTCTTCAATGCCTTGTTGAAAATATTTCAAAAAATACAAAAAAAAATCATGATTTTGGTAAAAGTTATTAAAAAAGTAATTAATAAAAGGTATAGAGTTCAAAAGTATTTTATTAAAAGTCGTCTATTTACTGTTACACACTGAAAAAAAATGTGTGAATGAACAAAATCTCCAATCAAATACGTTCAACTAGATATTTATTTGGTCTAACTAAATAATTAGTTTTTTTTTAACAATGCTATGCTTCGGTTGACTAAAATATTATTCTGGCAAAAAAATGTTGAATTGTGCTAACTAAATTATCTAGTTGAACGTATTTGACTGCAGATTTTGTACATTCACATTTTTTTCAGTGCAGACATTTCCCTAATTTATTAAATTTTAAATTTTTTTAAAATCGCCCCTCGTGTCCATTTTCCCTCCACTGTCCATTTTGCCCCACTTCCCCAATCTATATAGCCACGATAAAACTTATCGTGGATTATTTCACCTGTGCTGGACTTTTCCTACGTAACGCTCGCGACTCGAACGCAGAGTTCAGCTTTGCAATGCATAAACAAACAGGGGAGGGGGGGGGGGGGGGGAGAAAAAAGTACTTTTCGTCACGTTTCAAGTTGGCTCGCGATTGCGATATACCGTGTCGACTGGCGCCTCGGCGAGGAAAACAGTTTGCGTTTGCTGCGAGACATAATTACGTTATTACAAGCACATACACCTCTTTCCTTCAACATATCCGAGCTCTTTGGTCAATTTTTAATTTCGAAATTGCTGTAAGACAGCTGGGAAACAGTCCTCAGAGTCACAATATCAATTGAGTCTCTGGAAACATAGTTTTTATTTTTTTTTTCAGCAAATTGTTGCAAGTTGTTTCATTGTTTGAGAAAAATCGACCTATTCTGAACAAGTGAAGAATAAATCGGCAGGAATGATAGAAATTTTTTTTCGGGTCACGAAAAAAAGGAGAAAGAGCAGGAAAGAGAGATTGAAAGGGATAAAATTCTCGGAGGAGGATCCGAGGGTTTGCAGCAACAAGTAGTCAAAGTTGAAATTTAAAACCCGCTTGTTGCGCAAAAAAATGGCCAATTATTTTTCTGGACAGTCCGATGTTTATTCGCCGTTTCTTCGCTGTGTCCAATTTGTTCCCGAATTTACGACAAAGATGTTCGGGAAGGAGGTGTTTTAACGCTCGGGGCGAAACAAAACAAGAAAACAGCTCTGAATTTTGAGAGAATTTTTTTTTCACGATTTTTTTTCAATTCTCGACGAAAGCCAAAACGAGAACCGCGCGACACGCGGTCTCGGAAACAATGCCATCAAACGAGAGTTATTTGTCGTCTTTGAAACGAGAAAAGTACCGGGCGAGAAACGAGGGAGGATGCAGACGCGTTGAGACCGTCGAGAGGCCTTTTTACGATCTTTCCGTCTCACCTCGATATTACACTTTAACCTCAGACAAAATAAAACAAGTAACAAAAAATTTAGGTCAAACGACACAATGTATATCTCGTAAGATATTTTTTTCATCAATTTAGGAATTTTCGAAAATTTCTAGCAGTGAAAATTTATCTTTTGTACAATTCTTGAAATTTTTTGTCCAGAATGTTTGGAATTTTTTTCTAGATTTTTTGAAAATTCGTTCGTCAAGGTTTTGAATTATTTTATATAAATATTGGAAATTTTTTGAAAAATTCTTGTAGAATTTTTGAAATTTATTTTGTAGAATTTCTGTGTACATTTTTTTGAAACCGTTTTTAAAATTTTTGGAAATTTCCAAAAGAATTTTGGAAAAATGTAGTAGAATTTTTTTTTTTTTTTCGAAATTTTGCGATTTTGCATGATTCAATAACTTTTACGATTTGATCTCGCTTTCTCATTCTGCTTTGATCTTCACATTATTATTGAAGTATTTTGGAGATGATTTTTTTAATATGCGATCGGAGTAACAATTTTTTTAAATTTTTCCAGCTATGAAAATATTATTTACATCCAATTTGGAAATTTTTTGAAAATTTCTTGTAGAATTTTTGAAATTTATTTTGTGGAATTCTTGTGTAGATTTTATTGAAATCGTTTCTAAAATTTTTGATAATTTTCAATAGAATTTTTGAAAAATTTAGGAGAATTTTTTTTTTCAATTTCGAAATTTTGCGTTGTTGCATTATTTAATTATTTTTACGATTAGATCCCGCTTTTTCATTGTGCTTTGATCTTCACATTATTATTGAAGTATTTTGGGGATGATTTTTTTAATATAGATCAGAGTAACAATTTTTTTTAATTTTTTCAGTTATGAAAATATTATTTACATCAAATCTAATTTGATTTAGCGTCAAGGGGGTTTATTTTGGAATATTTATCCTCATAATAATAATAATAATTTCTTCATTTCCTTGATTTTTCAGTGTCTTTTTATAATTTTGGAGGGTGATCATTTCCTCTCCCCTTGCCCTATAATTTTATTTATTTCCAAAATTTGATATCCAATCATTCTTATCATTTTTTAAAAATGTACCCACACTGAGAAAAATTTTTTGTTGAAAATGCAAAAAATTGTTTGACTCAACCAAATATTTGTTTCCGAACGTTCAACGATATCATTTTGGTAATTCAACAAAGATACAGTGGAAGTTTTGGTTAAATCGGTTAAATCGTTGCTTAAATGGGCAAAGTTTCAGTTCAATCAAATAAATATCTTTGTACCAAATAAATTGTGTGGTGAAAATACGAATTGTTTTTTTTGTTACAGCTAAATTTATCAAGTTAAAATATACTAGAAATCAACGAAATATTTCTGTACAGCAACTCAGTAACGTGTAAAGTGGACTAAACTGTATCTGGAAATTGACCAAATAATTTCGTTCACCTCATATCTTATGGTTAACCATAATCCATTTGTTGAATTAATTATAGTTTCATTATTTCAGGGAAATGTTGACACGTGCACTGAGAAAAAAGTTAAGTTAAAACAACTAAATGGATTTAGTTGTTTTAACTTAACTTTTTTCTCAGTGCACGTGTCAACATTTCCCTGAATGTAATTTTTCACTATTTTCAGACGTTGAGAATATTTATGAAAATCTAGGGTTTCTCTTTTTTTCTTAGAAGGAAAGCATCTTCCAAGAGGAAGGAAAAAACAGAATTTTTTTTCAAACGACTTCCGACGTCTTGCATACTAAAGTCTGCGCATCTATCTATCTATCTATATATATATTAGACTGATTCAAAAAAAGCGACTATTTCTTGTTTTTCGAAGAAACGCATTAAATACTTTCGGGAAGGTGAAAAAAGATGCCTGTTAAAATTAGAGCTCTTAATAAAAAGATTTAGAGGTCCCTCTTCGCATATTTTTATTTCCCATTTAAATAACACGGGAAAGAAAAATTTCAAACTTTGACATTTTATATCTCAGCTTCAAGTCAATGCACCAAAATGAACGACACATACTCTTGTAGAGAATTGAACGCCCTACAAAAAAGATCTCTTATGATTTTTCGATAAACTCCTTCCTTCAAAAGTTATTCACGTTCTAACATATATGTATATTAGACTGTGAATATGGGTGAACTTGAGTTGGTTATTTCTTTAAACATTAGCTAATTTATGTTAATGCAATTTAAACTTTTGTTTCAGCAAAGTGTTTACGACATTCAGTAATAAGTTTCAACATTTTGCCGGAAACTAAAAAAAAAAGTTACACTTACTCTAAATTTAAATTTAACCTTGAATAACATTTGAAGGAGTGAGTTTATCGAAAAATCATAAGAGATCTTTTTTGTAGAGCGTTCAATTGTCTACAAGAACATGTGTCGTTCATTTTGGTGCATTGACTTGAAGCCGAGATATAAAATGTCAAAGTTTGAAATTATTTTTCCCCGTGTTATTTCAATGGGAAATAAAAATATGCAAGGAGCGACCTCTAAATATTTTTATTAAGAGCTCTAATTTTAATAGGAATCTTTTTTCACCTTTCGGAAAGTATTTAATGCATTCCGTCGAAAAACAAAAAATAGTCGCTTTTTTTGAATCAGTCTAATATATATATATGTATAAAGTGCAGCCTGCAACATCTCTGCGGGACGTTTCTCTCTCGAGCGCTCCAGACGGAGTCTCGAAAGATTACGATCGACCTTCTGTCCAGGAGCACGCCCGGGGGGAGAAGCTAAACGAGACGCGGAGACGGTAAAACTGTATATGCAAACTCAAGTACCCTGCCGATGTTACATTGCAAACGTGGCATTCACCGGACGAACTATCGCAGACAAAATGGACGCGTCTCTCCGCGATATTCCACCGACGAAGTTCTGGAAATTTCGAAATCTCGAAATTTTCATTCTTAAACTTTCTTTCAACTTCATAGAAACCCTTCGAAAAATTTGTAGAAATATTGCTCGGGCATTGTCAAAATATTTAAAAAAATAATTGTTCAATTTCTTTCGCCGATATCAATAATAATAAAAAATAAAAATGAAAATAAAACAATGATTTTTTCGTTTCTATAATTTTTATATATGAGGCATTCCACGTCAAATCGCGCCAGCCTGACCCCCTCGGATTTTGATGTTCAATGAATCGTGGCTTTCGTTTGGCCCAAAATATGACCTAAATTTTTAGAAATTTTTAGAAATTTTTTACGGGTTGCCCGAGCTAAAAAATTACTTAATTGAGGGAAAACATAAAGAGGGGCCTTGTAAAATTAATGAAATTTTTTTCACATAAACTAGGACCGATAGTCATAGTTCGATAATGGGCCAAAAATAATTACTATTTTTTTAATTTTTATTTTTTAATTGTGTTTGAATCATCCGTCCAGACTAATTTTCAAAAAATGTTTCACTCTTGAACCAAGAAAAAGTTTCACTGGAAAAATATTTTTGTTGTTATTCTCAGTACAAAAAACAATAAAAATAAGAAATTACAAAAAAAAAATTAAAATATTTAAAAAAAATAGTAATTATTTTTGGCCCATTATCGAACTATGACGAAAATATCTGTTATAGGTACTAGTTTCTGTGAACGAAATTTCATTAATTTTATAGAAAGGGGCCTCCTTTTCTATTTCTTCCCTCAATTTAATGAATTTTTAGCTCGGGCAATGCCTAAAAAATTAAATAAAAATTTCTAAAAATTTGAGGTCATATTTTGGGCCAAACGAAACCTACGATTCATTCCACATCAAAATCCGAGAGGGTCAGGCCGATGATCGCGTGATTTGACGTGGAATGCCCCATATATTGTAAGCCAAAAATTAATTCTTATTTGGTTTTAATATTTTTAAAACCCCAGCCAAATGTCCTTTTTTTAAAAAGTTCCGAATCGTAGATTTTATTTCAGAAAATTATATAAATTATTAAAATCATAAAAATTATGAAAGTTATGGAAATTGTCCTATTGTTCTTTTTGTACGAAGTAAATGGATGAATTTATTTTTAAATATGTGAAGAATTAAAGAAATTATGATAATTATAAAAAACTAAAAATTATAAGAATTATAAAAAACGAGTTTCTACAATTTTTATAAACATAAATTAAAAATGTTTCTCTTCTGTACAATAAATTAGATGGATAGGCTATCAAAATAAAAAAATAATAAGGACAAAAAATCCTCATTTTTCAAAACTATCAGTAAAATTATCAAATAATATACGAAAAAAATTCAAAGGTGCAAATCTCTGAATTCTTCGTCGAAAAAAACATGATTGATTGCTTCTGGAAATATGCCTCGATTGGAAGAACAAAATTTTTTCTACCAAATGGCAAATTATCGTAATTTCACAATTTTTACAGAGTGAAAAATTCTGTCAAAGGAAGGGGGAGGGGGTGGGGGTGGATATTCGTGCGTCGGGACTCACGCACACGAAAATTTGTTTCTCATCGCGTGTTTCCGCGCGATCTCTCGTAATTCGTGTCACGTCGGTTGAATTCGCAACGCACGCGCTACCGCTGCGGTCCTTGTCGTCGTCGACAGGAAATCGTAAATGTTCGTGTTTCCATATATGTATATAATATTATATAAATATATGTATACATATACATATATACATTATATACAGACATTATATAAATTACACAAAGAAACGTACCGAATTGCGAGTGAAATATGTGTCGCCGAATAAACGAGCTATCGACGAGAAAAAAAACGAGAGATAAAGCATTCGTCCCGATGGTGGTCTCATTACTACCCCCACCAAGTTGTGGCCACAAAATTTTGCCTAGACACGTTCTCATGCCCATAATAATCCCCTGTTTAACCCATATATAAATAAATAAATAAATAAATATATCTATTAATTTATATTTAATTGTTTTTATTTTTTTACTATTTATTATTATTTTTTAAATAAATAAATATATTTATTTATTCTGTGTCCACTTTCGACTAATTCGTTTGCGAAATTTTGCAACTCGTCAGACTTTAATAAAATTAAAATGACCACATCGGAAATGACTTTTCGATGAATAATTTGAATTTTTTTTAATCCACTGATTCTGAATCGGATAGAAAAAATCGATTCAAAATAAAATTGATGTAATTTGAAAGGTATTAAATTGAAGGGAAAACTGTGTTTTTTGAGTCTCAAATTTGTACACAAACTTTTAAATATATTATTTACTAATTAATCGAAGGTTTTTTTTTACCGATAAATATTTTCCTTTTTATAAACAATTTGAGGCAAAAATTTGCATCAAAAATAGATTTTTTTTTTTGAGAAGCCACCATTCCGTTAAAAATTTATATTTTGCTTGTTCCTTAATTCATTCGATTAATTATTGATACGTCGATCAAATACTAGATTATTTCTTGTTTTAACGAAATATTTTTCATTTTGGATGACGCAATCCAGAGATACCGTGCTCACTGCAAGACGCCTTTTTTCAAATTTCAAAAATTTTAAAATTCAGTTAAAAGTTACAAAAATATGTATATAAATTTTTGAATTGATAAATTAAAATGTGTTGTCGGAAAAAATTCTTGAAAAAATGTTTTTTTATTCGACCTCTTGACTGCGCACAACCCCTTAAAGATTTAAGGGTCTTTATAGCGAGCGTATACAAAGTACCGTTAACAACGTATAATAATCCGGAATGTCCGCCCCGTGCATACCTTTTATCAAAGCTAAACTTCTCCTTTCGACTATAAGATACGCTTGTCTATACATGTATATGTATATGAAGCATTCCGCGCCAAGTGGGCCACTAAAAAATCGTCGTGATCTCGAAATATCACGAAATATTTTTTTAAAAGTTATTCGAGTGTCAAAAGCAAGCAGGATTTTTGTCAGATTTTTAAATCTGATTTTACACCCCCAATTTGGATACGAATGTTATTTTTTTTTCGATTCATTTTACACGCGAAGCGATCCATTGGACACAAAAAAACACCTTTACATAAAATTTAGGTTTTCCAATATACTTGCCAATTTTTCTGTGATTTGTTGTGAAATCAACGAAAGTTCTCTCGAAGTTGTGGGAAAATTGGAAACGGCGAACTCGATGAAAAAAAATATTATTGCCTTGTTTCGCTGAAAAATAAACAAAAACAGGATTCTGGACAGCTTTAAAAAAGATGAGATTACAAAGTATATTGGAAAACCTTAATTTTTTGTAGAGGTGTTTTTTTTTGTGCAATGGATCGTTTCGCGTGTAAAATGAATCGAAAAAAAAATAAGTATCCAAATTGGGGGTGTAAAATCAGATTTAAAAATCTGAAAAAAATCCTGCTTGCTTTTGACACTTGAGTAACCTTTAAAAAAATGTTTCATAATATTTTGAGATCACGCGATTTTTCAGTGGCCCACTTGGTGTGGAATGCTTCATATGCGTGTTTATAGCTACTGCAAATTATAGCGATGCTGGGTTAAAACGTTCATGCCACTAGCAATATCGGTACGGGCTCGTTAACTACCCTATAATTTTTACTCCCCTCCTCGATCCTCGTTTTATATACTCGACTTGATCGATCCTGTTCGCCACCTCATCGACTCGTGATAATTTCACAATTAATCTTTCTCTTGCTCTCTCTCTCAGACACATCTATTTAACGAGCTCAAAAAAAGGCACCTCGCAATTTTCGACACGTGATTGAATGCCTCATCAGTCTCTCCACGAGAAAAAATATCGAAAAAATTTGCGCAAGATTAAAACTCTTGAGTAATATAACAAAAAAAACAACAAACTCTAGAATTTCAAAAATTTCAGAATAAAAAAAATCGAATAGAATTGCAGAATATTAAATCTCTGACGTAAAAAAAAAATCAATGACAAACTTTAAAAAGAAACTTTCAGAGTAAATAAAAAAATTGACAAAATTTGGGCAAAAATATTTAAGACTCCAAAAATAAAAATGAAAAATTAACTCTAAAATTCGCCAAATTTGGAATCAAATCAAAAAATTAATCCCACGAAAATTTGATTTTTCATTTGGTCAAAAAAGAGGAAAAAGCGTTTTCCCAGAGAGAGAGAGATGCAAAATCTTATATCACGGTTTTTTTTTCGTTGAGCGAATTTCACGTGAAAAAAAATCTTCGCGGTCACAGACGTAAGTTTGCGTTTCCCGTGTGCAACGTTTGTGTGCAGGGAACTCTCTCGTAACTCAATATATTTCGCGGACCGGTTTTTCGGAGCCACATGGTTTGGTTCCCACGCATTTCTCTCGGCTCTTGGTAGCGAGCCCCCCTCTCTTGCTCCCCCCCTCCGCTGCCCCTTCTCTTGGTTTTCGCATCTTTCTACTCCTTTCTGCAGTCTTTTTCTCTTTCTCAGTCTCGTCAGACGCGAATCTTTCCTCCTCGCTCCAGAGAAAGAGAGAGAGAGAGAGAGAGAGAGAGAGAGAGAGAGAGAGAGAAGAGTTTTGATCGAGCGGAGGGAACCTCGGTCCCTCGACCGTTTCGTCCCTTTCCTACCTATTTTGTTTTTTTCTCGCGCTCCGCAACGTTTTCGCCACCGCTCAAGAACGAAGGCCACGCCGTTCGCTCCCGCGATGATGAATTTCGCGAAGCCGGGGCCTACTAATTTTTTCAATTTTTTTTTATCCCACTCCAAGAGCGAAATAAAATCGAATTATTCCCGAAAGAATCCATTGAAGAATTTATCCATCCTTGATTCAAATTCCAATTGAAATTTATAGAAAAAAAAATCTGAGCAGAAATGAATTTTTTTGGAAAACTATTTGATAAAGAAAATTTGTTAATAAAAAAGATTTTGTTATAAAGATTTTTTGATAAAGAATAGTTGTTTTATAAAGATTTTTTGACGAAGAATTTTTTTTGATAAAGAATATTTTTGTCTAAAAATTTTTTGTAACGGAAATTTGAAAAACAAAAGGGCAAATATTTTTTTGGGAAATATTGTTTCTTCAAGTTTGTGATATTCGTATATGGAGAGACTCTGTCATTGTCGCGAGAATAATTCAGGAAACCGTTTGAAAAACGTGAGTGTATATTCTTTTACCGTGAGCGAGAGAAAGAAAGAGAGAGAGAGAGAGAGAGAGAGAGAGAGAGAGAGAGAAACAACGGCGTGTTACTATACCCGCACGATTCCCCGAGCGTCTATTACGCACGCACGGGTGAACATTCGCCTCAGACGCCTCGACCCATTTTCATTTGACTCGCAAACCCGCGCAAAATATATACACATATACATACATATATATGGGTCATTCCATGTCAAATCGACCAAGAGATGGAATCGACCCCTATCAATTTCGGTGAAATTTGGTCAGAAGTTTTCGTTTTTAATAAAACGAAGCTCTACCAAAGGATAAATATTTGAATTTTTTTTTTTTCGAAAGTTATGCAAAATTCAAAATTTCACAATTTTTCAAATCTTTTAAGTTTATTCTTTAAATATCTCGAAAACTCTTGTAGTTACGAAAAATCGTTCTGAATTATTCTAAAGAGGGGGTACGAAAAAAGAAATATTCCGAAAAAAATATTGAAAAATGACGAATTTGAAGAATTTTGAAAAATCGTGAAAATCCAAATTCCGCATTAAATTTTTGGTTCAATTTTTTAAATATAATACCTTGTACCGATCTTGAAAGATCCTGAAATCTTCAGAAAGGTTTTTCTGTTTTTTTCAAATATATGAATTTTTGGATTTATAAAAATCGTGTAAATCCACGATCAACATTAAATTTTTTTAATATGAAATGCCAAAATTTATATGTTTGAAACAAAAAAACTCCATCCTGAAAATTTCAGGATCTTTTAAGATCAGTACAAGATATTATATACAAAAAATGGAACCAAAAAGTTAATGCGGAACTTCAATTTTTACGAGCCCCAAGTATACTCCTTAAGACGAATTCAGAACGATTTTTCGTAACTACAACAATTTCCGAGATATTTAAAAAATAAACTTCAAACATTTGAAAAATTGTCAAATTTTGTATTTGCATAACTTTCGAAACAAACATTTATTTTTTTCTTCTGGTAGAACTTCGTTATATTAAAAACGAAAACTTCTAACAAAATTTCATCGAAATTGGAAGGGGTCGATACCAACACTTGGTCGATTCGACATGGAATGACCCATATACATATAAATATATAACGCGCGTAGAACACAAACGAAACGGGGTATTAAAAATAAACCGGTCTCTCCTTCTCTCCCTCTAATTCGGCGAAGCCGTCTTTCTCCTTCGCCCGCTGCTCATAAAAATTACTTTCTTTATTCGCCTGCGGTCAATTTGTCAAAATTTCCACGATTTTCAAACAAAAATTAACACCCCAAAAACCGCTTTTTGAAGTATTTTCAAAAAAAATTAACTCAAAGAGCTGAAAACTTTAAATTTCAGAGAAAAACCAGTCCAGGAACCAAAAACAAAAATACGGTAAAATTAAATTGAAGAAAATTCTGCATTCCAGTATTATCGATTCTGTCGTTTCTTTGGCTTCCGGAATGCAACGTGAAAAATCCAGCGCGCGAATTTCGTAATACCGAGCAAAAAGATCTAAAAAAAAAAGGGGGGGGGGGGGGGGCGATGGGGACGAATGAAAAAAAAGTTTACGAGTGTTCAAAGAAACGGGAGCAGCGTGTGCGCGCACAAAGGGAATCGAACGCGGTTGGGGCTGCGCGTGTGTAAAGTAGCTGATCCTGGTCACAGGGAAACAGAGCTGGAAGAAGAAGAAAAGAGAGAGAGAGAGAGAGAGAGAGAGAGAGAGAGAGAGAGAGAGAGAGAGAGAGAGAGAGAGAGAGAGAGAGAGAGAGAGATGGAAATATAGGACTGGTATCATTCGTCTCACTTTTCTCCGCTCGCCGGAATATTTAATTCAGAGGATACCAAAAGGAGTAAGAGAGAGAGGAAAGAGGGGGGGCTCTTATCTCTCTCTTCCTCGTATCTTTTTCGAGACTCGCAGTTTGTCCCCGCCCTTCCCTCGCGCACATTTCCATGGACTGAGTCTCTCTTCGAGGAACCTCCCCCCCCCCTCTCTCTCTCCCTCTCTCTCACCGCAGCAAACGATGAAAGAGTGAAGAATGGGGGGCAGACGGCAAAGGGAAAAATGGAGGCCCTGGAGGGAAAGATGAAGAGACACGAGGGGAAAGAGACCGGAGGAGAGGGGACGTAGCCATTTTTTTACAGCTCTCGCTCCTCTCTCTCTCTCTCTCTCTTGCTTTTATGTTTTCGTGCGTGGATTCGGGCAAAGACAAGGACAGCGGAAATCCAGACATCACGTGTTCTCGCGTCGTCATTGTCCTTCTCTCTTTCTCTCTCTCCCCTTTCTCTTAATTCCTCCCACCCGAGCCTTCCTCCTCTCTTATCCTTGCTACGTCTCGTGGCTTTTTCAAAAAAATTTTAAGTATATATATTGCGTTATAATATCACGGTAAAACACGATACTGCGTGCTATAAGGCCCACGCGATTCGTGTACTACGTCGTAGTAAGTCCCATTCTGCATTATTATGTACTCTTTCTCTCTCTCTCTCTCTCTCTCTCTCTCTCTCTCTCTCTCTCTCTCTCTCTCTCTCTCTTTTGTGAGAACTTGGGAGCGAGAAAAGTTAAATTGAGGGAATTGGACAGTCCTGGATTAGTTAAGACAGTGCCACATTTTAAAAATCAAAGATAAAGAATTCATTAATTATTAGTTAATTAAGATTCAATTAATTGATAATGAATAAAGAATTATTTAATCAACGAAAAGGCATTTTGACTAAATAGTAAATGATAATAAAATATCAATAGTAATCAATAGTAAATGATGATAAAATTTGGATCTTTCCCATCTCTCGCCAATTTTTTCAAATTATTAGTCATGTAAGGGCGTATATTTGCAAATCGACTTTTGCTCACCATGATTCAGGGAACCGAAAAATTTGTCGTTCCTTTAATTTCCCAATTTTTCCCTGAAGAAACTACACCCACGATGCAAGACCGTAAAGTTTCCATTGATTTGACCTCTGGCGACCTTGGCCTGTCTCAAAGTATGAAATCATTATTTTCATCATTTAGTCACATTTTAAAGGGGGATTCAATTTTTCTGACTACATATTCGTGATCAACCGAGGATTTCCCATCGACCTCTATGCACTTTTTATTTCAACAGAGTCGAGGAAAAAAAAAATTCAATTGCGGGTGAGAGTCCATTTTCAAATAAATTTTTCCTAAATGGCATTCTATTCCCTCTCTCACCAAAGAGTAAGGGCGTGTACAGTCGAGGCTCTTTATCGTCGAAGGACGGTTTTTACGATGTAAAAAATGCGAGGGGTAGATATTCACCCCAATGACGAGTCAGAGGTGCTGATAAAATGATTCGTGAATACGAGGGTTAATAAAATAACGTCGGTGTGATTGTCATACGTACTTGAACTGTTTTTATCGCGTATTTAATCCCACCGTACGTATGTAAACGATGAAACGATGAAATAGCATGATAATGGCTTACAAAAAAAAAACAGGAACACGCACTTGTGCCAAATGATGATTTTTTCCAGAGTCTCAGTGGCGAAATTTTCATTACTTTTTTCTTCCTCGCTGCGTTACAACAAAATTCACGATTTACAATCATGCGTACTTCGAATAGTTGTAATCGCGCATGATCAAAAACGTGCAATTTTGAGGATAGACATGAAAATCGAAAATTTGTAAAAACTCAAATTCGTGGAAATGATAAATTTGAGTTATTCTACGAGACTATTATTATGATTATTATTATTATTTTGAAATCTCGCTGCAAAATCGTCGACGAAAAGAAGTTTCCGGCCGGTACATTAATTTTCTTTATACACTTGGCGGCGACTATCTTTAATTATAAAAATTTCATGTCGTGTATTTTTTTTTTTTATCAACTTTCGCAGAGGATGCGTGTCGATTATTACGAATGTCCGGTCGAATCTCCTAGCGTGACCGATATATCTCGACATTGTATTACAAGCACGATTATATGTATATATATTTATAAATGAGGGAAAAAACGCGCACGCAAACGAGGATTCAAGCAGCCAATCACGAAATAACATTGAAAATTCAGAGCGAATTTATATTTGACCCCTTAAATTTCTCCAAAGTTGTGTTTTTTCAACCAAAAAAGGAAATTGTGCATTACAAAAAAATATGCATGTTTTCGGGAGGAGGATGCAACGTAAAAAGAGCCAATTGTACGCACATCGATCCCCAAAATCTGCGATTTAATTTCTCGTGGGCAAAAATCGCCCCAAAAAGATTTTCTCAATTTTCGACTAAAAGTTTGCCGTGAAATTTAACTTTGATCGAAATCAAATTAGAGTAAACTTGGCACATTTTTCAACCAGAGAGATTTTCTCGCAAAATTTATGTGACAATGATTTCACGATAGAGGTCAATGAAGGTCAGCGTTAAAATCGACCTTGGAACTAAAAATTAGTGGCCGGAGGTCAGCAGAAATGGGGAGAGGGGGGAAAATTGTGTACTTGAAATTCTGAATGTTTAGCTGTGGGAAGAAAATGCAATTTATTTTAAAAAAATTGAAGAATGAATCATCATCATCCCGGTCCTCCAATTTTTGGTTTTAGGAACAAATTCGTCGATTTTCAGTTCAGCTGATCGTTTTTAACCCCAAGTTTATGGAAAATTGGAAAAAAGTGTACGATGAAAAAAATTCTCGGATGATCTCTGCTTACCTTTGAGAGTTTTTCGCCTTCGTGATGCGGCAGAAGTGTCCTCAATGATTGAAATCCGGCGTTGATGCTCTGCATACGACGACGCTCGTTGCTGTTGGCGATTTCTCGCCTTATTCTCTTCTCCTGCTCCATGTGAGTACCGGCCGGCAATGATCTGCCGACGACGTTACCGTTTTGTCGGCTCGTGCCGCAACCGCCGTCGATCGTCACTTCGCTGTCGTCGCTCGTACCGCGCGCAACTCCGTCCTTGGCGTTGTTTTCGTCCCGCAGCGTCTCGTTGCTGCTGTCGCCGCAACTACTGTTGTTGTTCTCGACGATCAGCTCCGACACCAAAAATTCCTGATTACCGGCGACCTCGGCCAACAAGACACTTCCGGCAACCGAATTATCGTCTATCGTTTCACCGCCACTGTAAAAAAAAATAAATGACAATTTTTGAATTTTTTGAATTTTTTCTTTGACAATATTTTCATGATTCTTATCTTGATATGGGGGGGGGGGGGGCTCCTCTAAAATCGTGAATCAAAACTTTCAGTTGTTCCATACATTTTGGATCGAGTAGGTATCACATTTAGTACGAAACAGCTGAAATTGTTTTCACGATTCCAGAGCAGTCCCCGTAGGAAAAGTTGTTTGTTTTGATCGGTGTTCTCTTTAAAAAAAAAGGCGTATCAAAAAGAACACGGTGTATTGAAATATATATTTTTTCCTAGGTTTTCCTTGCTTTTTCTCATGGACACATTTTTTTTCGAAAAAAAATCTGCGTGATTCGCAATCAGCGGTGAATTTCCCATCGAAATAACCTTTGAAGACGATAAAAATAGAAATACATTTTTTTCCTCAATTTTGGTCCTATTTAAAAATACCTCAAAATAGCGAAATTTGAAGTGCTCGTAACTTTACTTCAGTTTGACCGATTGAAAAAAAAATAAATCGTACTAAAAGGCTGTCACTAAACTTAGAGAATAGCGTTTGGTTTATTCCGATAACTTAATTTTTGTAGAAATGAGAGCACTTTGAAAATCACCGAAAAAAATTGAAAGGGATATGCCTTAAAAAATTGGCAAAAGTCGATGGTCGAACTTTAAAAATCTGCCAAAAATCGAAAAATTATCCAAATTATATGAACAAAGCGGCATTTTGAAGCTTGAACGACCCCGAAGAGAATGAACGGAGGTAGAACCCAAAATTCTATCTAGGAAACAAATTACAATCATTTTAGTGAACCGATTCAATTTTGACCAAAATGCGAAAAAAAAAAAATTTTCAATTTTTTTTTCGCGCCCTATACCGATGTATTTTGTCCCCCTGAACACGAATCTACCAATAGTTTCCTCAAAGAATCAAAATTTTCATGAATTTTCATCAAAAATGTTTTTCTTCAATTTCCGCCCCATTCTCAGAAACCTCGAAATCGCGAAATTTCAAGTGCTCATAACTTCACTTCGGTTCGAACTATTCCAAAATTTCTTTTTCGTACTAAAAGGCTGTCACTAAACTTAGAGAATAGCGTTTGGTTCACTCCGATAACTTAATTTTTGTAGAAATGAGAGCACTTTCAAAATCACCGAAAAAAATGGAAAGGGGTATGCCTTAAAAAATTGGCAAAAGTCGATGGTCGAACTTTAAAAATCTGCCAAAAATCGAAAAATTATCCAAATTATATGAACAAAGCGGCATTTTGAAGCTTGAACGACCCCGAAGAGAATGAACGGAGGTAGAACCCAAAATTCTATCTAGGAAACAAATTGAAATCATTTTAGTGAACCGATTCAATTTTGACCAAAATGCGAAAAAAAAAATATTTTTAATTTTTTTTTTCGCGCCCTATACCGATGTATTTTGTCCCCCTGAACACGAATCTACCAATAGTTTCCTCAAAGAATCAAAATTTTCATGAATTTTCATCAAAAATGTTTTTCTTCAATTTCCGCCCGATTCTCAGAAACCTCGAAATCGCGAAATTTCAAGTGCTCATAACTTCACTTCGGTTCGACCTATTCCAAAATTTCTTTTTCGTACTAAAAGGCTGTCACTAAACTTAGAGAATAGCGTTTGGTTTATTCCGATAACTTAATTTTTGTAGAAATGAGAGCACTTTGAAAATCACCGAAAAAAATTGAAAGGGGTATGCCTTAAAAAATTGGCAAAAGTCGATGGTCGAACTTTAAAAATCTGCCAAAAATCGAAAAATTATCCAAATTATATGAACAAAGCGGCATTTTGAAGCTTGAACGACCCCGAAGAGAATGAACGGAGGTAGAACCCAAAATTCTATCTAGGAAACAAATTACAATCATTTTAGTGAACCGATTCAATTTTGACCAAAATGCGAAAAAAAAAATTTTTTAATTTTTTTTTTTCGCGTCCTATACCGATGTATTTTGTCCCCCTGAACACGAATCTACCAATAGTTTCCTCAAAGAATCAAAATTTTCATGAATTTTCATCAAAAATGTTTTTCTTCAATTTCCGCCCCATTCTCAGAAACCTCGAAATCGCGAAATTTCAAGTGCTCATAACTTCACTTCGGTTCGACCTATTGCAAAATTTCTTTTTCGTACTAAAAGGCTGTCACTAAACTTAGAGAATAGCGTTTGGTTCACTCCGATAACTTAATTTTTGTAGAAATGAGAGCACTTTAAAAATCACCGAAAAAAATGGAAAGGGGTATGCCTCAAAAAATTTGCAAAAATCCATGAGCAAACTTTAAAAATCTGGGAAAAATTAAAAAATCATCCGAATTGGATGAACCAAGCGGCATTTCGAAGCTTCAACGATCCCGAAAAGAATGAGTTCAAGTCGAAACCGAAATTTCATGTAGAAAAAAAGCTACAGCTATTTTGGCGAACGGATCTAGTTTTGGTCAAAATGCGGAAAAAAAAAAATTTCAATGTTTTTCTTTTTAAACCTTATATCGATGTATTTTTTTCTCCTGAACCCGAATTTACCAATAGTTTTCCCAAAAAATCAAAATTTTTAAGAAATTCATCATAAACCTTGTTCGTTCAATTTTTGCCCCATTTTTAAACACCTGAGAACCGCGAAATTTCAAGTGCTCGTAACCTTACTTCATATTGGCCGATTCTAAAATTTCAGGTAGAACCACCTCTTAAAAAAGGCATATCAAACGGAACACGGTGTATCGAGAGTGATTCCACGCGGGGCAAATTTGTCCCCCATGCGAGTTTATCGCACTGAGCGAGTCGAGGTACAAATTTGGCCCCTATTCTAACCGGCACCTCTATTCTAACCACTTCTGAGCTCTGAAATAGTGACCATAGTAGCAAAAATTCGAAAATAATGAGATAAGTGCCACGATTTTAAAATAGTGAAAAAAAGTGACTCACTGGCAACCCTGATGGACGAAAAATATCTTACAAAATGAGATAAAATATAGTGTCTGACCTGATTTTTTTCTCTATTATTTGGCTTGATAAAAAGCGGTATATCGAGTTGAGACAATTTTAGACAATTTTTTGATTTTTTTGTTTACCAATATTTTCATGATAATGTTTAATTTATACAAGGGTAGGAGCGACGAGATTTTTTCGGTCGAATAAACCGCACGAACGGATATTTGATTTATGGACGGATAAGCCAGAACCGAGGAGCGTGTTTTGGGGTGAATTCGCGACTTGAGGAAAGCCCGTTCGTGCTGGCATGATAAAATTCGAGAATAGAGAAAAAGAGGATATATATATATATATTATATACGCATATATATTTAGGGGAGTATCGCATGAGGAAAGAGTGGGTTACAGAGCTTTTAAGGAAATTGCGAAACGTAATAGACGGAACGAAGAAAAAAGGGACGAATAGAGGAAGTGAAGGAGGCGAAAAAAAAATTTGAAGGGTTCTTTCGACCGGTCAAACACGTCACCTTTTATCGCGAGAAGATTCGAACCACTCCTTTGTGTTATTTTCTCGCAGTCAAGATAGAGAAAAAGAAAAGAAAAATCCACGGTTATCTCCAAGAGAATCCCAGTATCTTTACAAGGAAATTCCATCGCAATTGACTTCGGCAATCGGATGTGCAATTCTTTTGGTGAAACAAATTTCACCATCTTTGCGACTAGATTTTTTTTTGTCGTAAATTTAAATAACCTGACTTTGCGCCGCGCAGCCGGTAATTAAGAGGAGAGAACTCTCTGTCTTGGTGGTCTCGACCTGGACAGATGGAAGAGGTAATGGGAGGAAGGGCTAAAAAAAAAAAGTTGCTCATCCGCCGCGACCCAATTCATCCTGTTTTTTTTTTACTTCTTTACTCTTTTGCCCTCTCTATCCATCTTTCTTTCTCTATCTTTCTCTGTCCATTCGTTCGGCGACCCAACGTCATTCCAGGGCAACACACAGCAGCCCCTCGAGCTTCACCGGAGACTAGCAAGCTCAGCTGGCTCATCCGACGATGAAAATGGTCTGCCTGACGTCACTTTGTAAGAGAATGAGAGAGAGAGAGAACTCGAGTTGGAGAGTCGACCGACTGACCGACAAGCTCGAGCACTTTGCCAGAGTCGCAGAGAGTCGCAATTCCAGCTGTATGCACGAACTTCCGGCTCGCATATGTAGAATACCACACGGAGAGCCATTATCCGCATGTTAATGATATTATTTTCATTAGCCAGCTCATCGAGAAATTCCTCTCCCACGCTTTCGTATCCCAGGAAAAAAGCAAAAAAATCCCCACCCTGGCAATACGGATGAGTAAACTTACGATCGATTCCAGATGAATTTAATCAGCGTTGACGCATTCAACTTTTTTCTGAATTTAAATGTAATTTTTTTAATTTTTTTTTTCAAATCACATTTTTTTCCCCTATTAATGAGAAAATTGAAATATTTATCAACGATAGTTCCACTTTCATTGAAAAAAATTATTATTATATATAATAATATTATTTATATTTAACAATATTGTACATCACATTTATTATATTTGTTACAATAAAAAATAATAATAGAATAATAGTCTATTATTTATGATATTTGTGAGGCATTCCACGCCATTTCGATCAACATCTTGTCTTGATCATTCCGATCTTCCTCTACATTTTTTATATAAAAAAAAACACATTGAAATACATTTTCCCAAATTTTTTCAGAATTTTTTGGCCACGCGTTTTTTGGATTTTATTTTTTTTTCTTTGAAAAAAAAAGGACCACTTTGTAAAATCTGAAAAAATTCAGAAACATCTAATAAAATATAACAAAATTTTTGGGCTTCGGTCCAAAATGGAGATTTTAATACTCTATGAGTAAAATTCAAAAAAATGCAAAAAAAAAAAATATTTTACTGATAGAGTATCATATAAAAAATTGAGAGGAAGATCGAAAACATCAAGACAAGATTTGGTCGTGTCATTCCACGACATTCCGATCAAAATCTTGCCTTGATGACTTCGATTTTCCTCTAAATTTTTTATATAAAATATCAAATTGAAAAAAAAATTTCCAAATTATTTCAGAATTTTTTGGTCGCGCGTTCTTTGGATTTTTTTTTGTTTTTTTAAAAAAGAACCTCTTTGTAAAATCTGAATAAATTTAGAATAATCTAATAAAATATACCAAAATTTTTTCAGATTTTAAA
Source organism: Alloplasta piceator (assembly GCA_946863875.1). Taxonomy (NCBI): domain Eukaryota; kingdom Metazoa; phylum Arthropoda; class Insecta; order Hymenoptera; family Ichneumonidae; genus Alloplasta; species Alloplasta piceator. The sequence continues at coordinate 2,046,889 of OX333076.1, read as the reverse complement.
AGGTGGTCCTTTTTTTCAAAAAAAAAAAAATCTAAAAAACGCATGACCAAAAAATTCGGAAAAAGTTTGGGAAAATGTATTTCAATGTGTTTTTTTTATATAAAAAATTGAGAGGAAAATCGAAATCATCAAGGCAAGATTTTGATCGAAATGGCGCGGAATGTCTAATATATATTATTGTTTAATTTAATATTTAATATGTGCAAATTTAGGCGGAATTGACCCGGAATACCCCGTATATTCGAATCTATGCGCGAGAATTTCCGTTTCCGTTTGAAATTTCGAGGCAAATTTCACATACATTGTCTCCGTGCGTCAATGCGATTAATGCAGAATTTGCGGCGGGAATAAATTGCAAATTCTTCTCTCTTTCTCTCTCTCTCTCTCTCTCACTCTCGGCGGACACGTGAAATTGAAAAATTGCGATAATTTCCTTTCATCGTCCGCGATCGCGCACACACTAATGCGCGCTCACATAACTCGTTTAACAATATATATATTGCAACGTGTTCTCACGTCAATAGATCGGTGAGTCACGAGTCGCGACGAATTCTGCGATAAGCGATGAAATTGATCGGGGAAAAAATTGATTTTTTTTTCTGACGATTGTTTCTTCGCGGCTCAGAGTCTATTTTGCGCCTCTCTGACTTTTCTCTTTTTTCGAAAAATTCACGAAATTATTGCCGGAAAAAATTAGGTGTCAATAGGGAAATGTTCCAAAAAAATTCCGGAAATGAATAAAAATAATAAGTCATTTTTTCATCCAGTTCTTGTCTTTACATTATTTATATCGGGGAGGATGTGAGAAAAAGCACGTAATTCCCGGACACGTTGCTGGAAAAGGAAAAGTTGCCTGAGCATGAAAGAAAGAAAAATGATGAGAGAGAGAGAGAGAAAGAGAGAGACGGAGAAAATGTAAGGTCACGGCCCTTTCTCGCTGACTCATCGATCCTCCCACAATACACGCGCGCCTTCACTCAGAATTTCATCCTTATCCTTCTTGTTTTTCTTTCCATTCTCTTTTTTCTCAGCTCAGCTGTATCCCATCCCCCCCCCTCTCTCTCTCTCTCGCGGCTCTATTTGAGTTTTCTTCATCCGTAAAACGACCAGCTGCGCGTAGAATTTTCAATCTCTCTATCTCCTTGCAACACACGAAAAATGTCTATATTTTTTTATTTTCGAACGAAAAAAAAAATCGAGCAATTCAGCCAGATTTTTTAAAAAAGATAGATAACCTTTAAAATAATCAAGATTATCAATGAAAAATCCCGGATCTGTATTATTTTGCTTCAAAACTAATATTTTCTTCAATTTCTTTAAATACAATAATTTTTTTATATTTTCAATATAATTTTTAATATTTTTGTATTTTTTCTCAATTTAATTTATTTAAAATTAAATCGTTCATTTGAATTAAATCGAACTTTGAATTCAATTCAACTGAATTATTCAAAGAAATTTCAGACTCTAAAAAATAAACGTAAGAAATAATTTTGACTAAAAAAAAAATTTTAAACAAAATTTAAAAATACCTGAATTATGGAAAATATTGTTTAATGGTGAAAAAAAATTGTAAACATTAAAAAATGCTTCAGACTCGAAAGAATAAGCTTGTTTTTATCAATGTAGAATTAGGGTTAACGGGCCAGAGAAAAACGTTTACGAGTCTCTCTTTCTCTTTGGATTACACGTTACGTAAACAAGCGAGCTTTGTGCACTGTGCAAACCCGCAATATTGCTTTTATTCTCGAACAATGAGGAGTCTCGAGTATACTCCATCATCGGCAAAAAGCCACTCGTTTGGGTAATAAATGTATAAACGATGGAATTACGGACCACGGATTATTGTGCCCCCCTCCCCCCCCCCCCCCTCCCCAAAGCGAGGCTCACGGACACGTGCGTAGCGATTTGCATGGACAAAACGAAATTGTAGGAGATTTTTCGCTCTCGAATTTTTCCCATTGTTTCGCGAAACCGGAGAAATATGAGCGAAAGTAAACAGAACCGATTGGGAAACAAAAATCAAAACAATGAGAGAAGCAATGGGGCAAAGAGAAGGCGAGAAAATAGAGACTAAATTTTATATCGACGAATTTAAAACGAAAATAAAATCGTCGTATAAAAACTTTTGTATAAAAGAAAAACGAAAATTTCAATAATTATAGAATTTAATGATTTTATCATTTTTGAATTTAATTTCGTAATTTACTCGTTTCCAAATTTAATTTTATCATGTTCTTTTATTTTGAATTTAATAATTTTTCATAACAGTAGACAAGAATATAAACAAATGAGGGAAAAAAATGTGCTAATGCAAAGATTTCACAGAAAGAGAGAAAAATTCGCAGATCAAAGAATGCCTGAAAAAGAAAATAATCAAACCGAATAATTTACATGGAAGAAAGAAAAATTTTCAACAGTGAAATCTGTATGAAATGGGAAAAAATTAGAAATTGAAGAATTCAAATTGAACACCGAAAAAAATGAACGATTGAAGAATTTTTTGAGAATGAAGCATTAAAAATTAATGCACAAAAAAATTCTAGCAGAACGAAAGAAAAATTCTCGCAGAAGTTTATAGATCGAAAAAATTAAAGGCACATAATTACTTTGTGGGTTATGAAAATCCGAGGCAGAGAGCCAGAAGATTTTCGGGAGGTACGACATAGAGACGCGAAAGGCTATTCGTAAATAAACAAACACAAACATACGCACATATCGATACGTATAAGGGTTCACTCAAAAATATTTTCCATTTCACAGACTAAATAATGATTCACATTTAATATGAAATATAAATATATTTTATTTATGGGTCATTCCATGTCAAATCGGCCGAGTTGGAATCGATCCCTTTCAATTTCGATGAAATTTGGTCAAATGTTTTCGTTTTTAACAAAACGACCTTCAACCAAAGGAAAAAAATTAATTTTTTTTTCGAAAGTTATAAGAAATTCAAAATTTTACAATTTTTCAAATCTTTCAAGTTTATTTTTTAAATATCTCGGAAACTATTATAGTTGCGAAAAATCGTCCTGAATTTTTCTTAACGAGTATACTTGGGGCTATGAAGAAAAAATATTCCGAAAACTTTTTTTGAAAAATTATGAATTTGGAGAATTTTGAATTTTCAAAAATCGTGTAAATCCACGATCAACATTAAATTTTTGGTTAATTTTTTTTTATGTAATACCTTGGACTGATCTTAAAAAATCCTGAACTTTTAAGATCAGTCTGAGGTATTATATTTAAAAAAAATTAACCAAAATACAAAGTTGATCGTGGATTTACATGATTTTTAAAAATTCAATAATTCATATTTTTGAAAAAACAAAAACACCTTAGTGAAAATTTCAGGATTTTTCAAGATTAGTACAAGGTATTATATAAAAAAAATTGAACGAAAAATTTAATGTCCAACTTAGATTTTCACGATTTTTGAAAATTCAATATTCTCCAAATTCATCATTTTTCAATTTTTTTTTTCGGAATATTTTTTTTTTCGTAGCTCCAAGTATACTCTTCAAGACGAATTCAGAACGATTTTCCGTTACTGTAATAGTTTTCGAGATATTTAAAAAATAAACTTGAAAGATTTGAAAAATTGTGAAATTTTGAATTTTGCATAACTTTCGAAAAAAAAATTTCAATTTCTTCCCTTGGTAGAACTTTGTTTTGTTAAAAACGAAAACTTTTGACCAAATTTCATCGAAATTGAAAGGGGTCGATTCCAACTCTTGGTCGATTTAACATGGAATGACCCATATTTATCATTATATTATATATTTTATAACATATTATATTTATATCCATTGTGAGTGTGTGTGTAATTTATAGAAAACTGTACCTTACAGCAAGCGCTCTCTCTCTCTCTCTCTCTCTCTCTCTCTCTCTCTCTCTCTCTCTCTCTCTCTCTCTCTCTCTCTCTCTCTCTCATACAGTCGCGTGAGTCACCAACAGCTGATGACTGGCGCCACTCAGCTGGTTGTTACCGGTGACTTGGCGAGCTCTCTAGAAGCGCGGGCTGGTCGCGACCGCGCCACATACACGACTGCTTCGCGTGCGCGAGAGAGAGACGCACACACCTCGCTATCTCTGTCAGCATGTCAGCTGGCCTCTGCCTCTCCCTCCCCGCTCTGTCTCTCTCTATCCACATACACACACACACACTCACACAGAGGAAACGCGTATAATTTCTCTCGTGATTACGTATGGCCATACGTGTTCACGACGATCGACCGAGAAGAGCTTTTTTCCATCTCTGACGTCGACTTTGTGGCACAGAGGGCAACACACACTCAACGAGAAACGTTTTTATATTCCTATGACAGAGAAAGAGAGAGAGAGAGATAGCGAAAAACTACACGAGTTCCAAGAGCCGGAATTCCAGAAAAAAAAATTTCTGCCTCGCCCGAGAATCACCCTCGAATAAATTTTGCATTTTATATTCATTCGACAACTTTGTGAATAAATTATTTATATTAAAAATACGTGAATTCGTTGTATCGAAATTTTGCATTTTTTTTCCATCAATCTATCGTTTCAACAAGTATGAACTTTTTAATGTATTTTAAATTAATAAATCTACGTTGCTTATTTTTTCATCTCTCATTGAAAATTAAAATTTATTATATTAAAGTGAAATAAAAGAATTGACTGATTAAATTTGCATAATTTTTTTGATAAAATTGAAAATATAGAATATTCTCGGTAGAAATAATACTTAATGAAGTTTGATGAAAAATATGATGACGAAATTTTTGAAAATTATTTACGTCGAATTGGAGATTTTTTGACATGAAAAGCTTTGCATTTACGATTAGTTGCGAATTTTTTGGATATACGTGCAAGACATCTTTTCATAGTTCCACGATTCATTGGTCATGTATTTTAATATGACATTCGAATACAATGAAAAAAATGGAATGATTAAATTTGCAAAATATTTTCTATAAAATTAAAATTTTTGACAAATTGGGAATTTTTTGGTATGAACATTTTTTTATTTTGGTTGCTAATTTTGAGGAAATACGTCCGAGACATTTTTTTATAACCCCACGATTTATTGGTCGTGTATTATAACAGCAAAAAACGACTAAAGGAGACTCGCCTCCCCTCCATCATCTAGAGACATTTTATCGATTGGACTATATTTTTTATATTTCATTCGTCTCAATCTCTATCGTTCGCATCGCTATTTTTAGATTTCCGGCCTGAGCACCAGAGAAACTGGCCCCGTCGATTCTTCGGGTTTACATTTTTCTTGGACAAACAGCGTGAGAGAGAGAGAGAGAGAGAGAGAGAGAGAGAGAGAGAGAGAGAGAGAGAGAGAGATACGAGAAGGGAATTTCCGTTTCCCTGGGCGAGTAAAATCCTTTTTTTTTCATGCGAGATACTCGAAATTTAATGCGTCTAATAAAATCATCAACCATGAGCATAAAAAAGTATCAATATTATGTATATTTTGGGTTTGGATAAATTTTGGGCCAGTGATCGGCAAAAAAATAATTTTTAATTAATCGTTATTTACAAAATTAGTAATCGTATTCTTTAAAATACTTATCATTAAATTAATTAGTAATTGAATTATTTTGATTACTAATTGTTATTATAATTTATAATTGAATTATGTCAATTATTGATTATTTGAATACTTAGTAATGTATATATCTAAATTACTAATTATTCAAGTAATTAGTAATTGAACTATTTCAATTACCAATTATTTGAGTAATTAGTAATTATATTAATTATCAATTTTCAGAGTAATTAATTTCAAGCTTTTTGTATTTGTATCGGAATCTTGAGTTTTTCAGGGTCAGCATGTTTCGAGCGATCGTAAGAAAAAAGAAAACTCTACACTTTAGATTGAATTTGAAAAATTTTCTAGACTCAAGGGAATTGTTTTTGTCAATTCAGCGTAAAGATCATGCAGATTATTATGTTACTTTCTTCAATTCGAAAGGAGTTGAAGTTCTGTCCATTGATTTATCGCCAAGTCAACATCGATCAAAGAAATGTTTAAAAAATTAATAATTAGAAGAATTAATTATCTAATTATTCGAATAATTAATAATTGGAAAAAATAACTATTTTCATAAAAAATTATTAAGTAGAGTACTTAAGTATTTAATTACTTAGATAATTAATAATTATATGGAACAATTACCAAATTAAAAAAAATCAGTAATTCATAAGAGCCAAATTTTAATTACTTGGTTATTGAGTAATTATTTGATCTAAATTACAAATTATAGGTTTATTGGATAATAATCGAACATGAATTATCGAATTTTCGAATATTAGAAATACCTTACTACCTAATTACCGAGTGCCTTAATAATGAGTAATATTTATTGGAACAATTCTAAAATTTTCCAACATAGAGTAATTAGCGGTAATTAAATTGACGAAAATATCGATTTCGCCGATCACTGTTTTGGGCATTGAATAAATTTCCAAAAATATTTTGAATTCTTTTTCTTCCACGAATTAACCTTTCCCCATGAATTAATGAGTCGAGATGAAGTTTCACGCATTTTATGGCCTCATTTGAGAGTTTGAGCACGGGGGATTAAAAAAATTAAAAATATTCCCGCCCATTTGTAACGTGAAATTTGGCGTTACTTTTTTCTGAGGATACAACGAGAATTTAAAAACGAAGGAATTCACTTTTCACGTGGTCGAGAGGGCCAACAAAATTGGGAAACTTTTTTTTCGCTCTCGACTCAAAGCGCAAAGGCAATGAGGATGGAATGTGTGTGTGTGTGTGTGTGTGTGAGAGAGAGAGAGAGAGAGAGAGAGAGAGAGAGAGAGAGAGAGAGGGAGGGAGAGAGAGCGAGAGAGAGCGAGGAGAAAGAACTGCGGACACCCACTTAGAAATTCCTAACGAGACAAGACGAGCTAAGCTTCTTATATTATACTTTTCATTTCTTTTCTTTGCTCCCGACCTCGAGGAGCCTCGTTACAGTATTTCTCCCAGTCTCCGGTTTTAGACACCGAGCAGGCGCCTCCTTGCTGACTCTATCTCTTTCTCTCTTTATTCTCCTAATTTCGTCTATGCCTTGACTCAAACCAAGAGAGGGAGAGAGAGAGAGAGGGAGGGAGGGAGGGAGAGAGAGAGGGAGAAGTCTCGCCCTCGTTTGAGCTTCCTCCTCAGCGCCAAAATTCTCGTAGGCGGTTTTGTCGAGTACGAGCGAGAAATTGTATGAAAAAGAAGTGCAAACTGGACTCAGGGTGGTCCAAAAAAATGTATTTTCAACATGATGCACTTTTTGAGCAATGAAAAAAATTATTTTTATACCGAAGTAATTGTGATTGCAAAGTTAACCTTTTCTTATTCAAAATTATTCCAAATTTTGAATTATGCGTCTTTATTCGTAAATAAAAAATTACCCCCCTATATTTTTGCAATCAGCGATTTTACTTTTGGTATTGAATCTAGTCTCAATTTATTTTTAATACGAACCGTAGGAAATTTTGATTTTTTTTTTAAATATTTTTTTTACGCATATCTTGAGAAATTTTCGAGATATCTGGCAGATTTTTTTTTTCACATGGATAAACGATTCCCAATCGTTTTACAGTGCAGCATTTTGCAGGATTTCTATCTCAAGATAATAAGGGAAGGCGTTATTTTTTTTTATTAATATTTATTTTATATATTTTTTATTTTGTTTTGGTCTTCAGATTATCCAAAAATTCTAGTAAAAAATGGATCATCATGATACTTTTAGAATACTATGGTGTTTTTTTTTCAATGCAATCAAAATAACAATTATTCCAATTTTTCCAACTCTTGAAAAACCATCATCATAAAATTGTAATTATCCAGATCTGATTTAGCGTCAGAGAGTTCTATCTTAAAATATTTGAAGTTATAATAATAATTTTTTCATTTTCGATGTTTTTCAGTCATTTTGGAGGGTAGTTTTGCTCCGCCTTTCTCTGGACATTGTTAGAAAATGGGTGAGTAAAAAAAATTTTGAAATAATTCTCGAGATAACTGAAGAAACGAGAGAGAATCTCCATCGGAAGGATTATTCTCGAGTCACCCTGTATAACAAGCGCAATGGGGGACTTCTCAAGGCCACTATAGTCTGCGAAGAGACTATCTCCCTCTTTTCTCAGACCGTTTCGTCCTACACTTCGTTTCGAAGTTCAGGTTTGCCGCAGGCGAATTGCCTCGAAGCTTCTCTTTTTCTTTCTCCCCCCCCCCCTTTTTTTCTTCCTCGCCCCACAATAGTTGGCCAATAATAACAATAATAATAATACTATAAATTATATTCATTAATATGACAATTAATTGATCATAATCAAAAAAAAATTCTCAAGTCGACTGAATTTTTAATTAACCCAATATTTTTCCCAGGGAAAAGCAAAGAATGACGATTTTTAGTGATAATTTTTCAAAAAAATTGCATTTTCAATTATATAATAATATATTTTATATTTATAATGCAATAATAACAACAATGTCGTTATATTATTATTATTATTGTTGTTATTATATTTAAAAAATGAAATTGAAAAATAAGAATCCGGAAGTCCGAGTCAGAATTCATTGAATAATTTTCAGTCAAAAGACCTTGTGATCCTCGCACCTTCGTTGTGTGTTACGTTATAAATTATTCTCTTCGCATTGACTTGTATTTATTCGAGCTCACAGGATATTTTTGTGTGAAAGAGAAATTTGCAAACCAAACGAAATTGCACAAAAGTATCGTCACAAAGGTTCGGCTCGACAATGTAAAAATCGTGAGAAGTACGTAAATTCGTGAACGAATGAAAGAAAATATTTCCGTTTCGCAAAATTTTTCTTCTTTTTCCTTCAAGGTGAGACGGGACACGAAATTTGACTCGGGACGTTATTGGCCATTCTCAACTTTCGACGCGATCAGCTGTTCGAGCGAGAGACATTTCAAACTGTAGAAATGTTGATTTTTCTTCGCTAGCTTGATCGGCCAATCACTGTGAGACTTTTTTGAGGAGCGAGGAACCACGATTTTCACATAAAGCTACGAATAGGGCCCAAAAGGAGAGGAGTGGAGGGGGAGACAAATGGCATTTTCATCTACGGGGGCGAAACGTGACTGTCATAGATTTAACAGAATGAGTGCCCGAACAAAGAAAGAAAGAGAGAGAGAGAGAGAGAGAGAGAGAGAGAAACAGGTGCGCCCTGCTCAGGTAGGCCCAAGAAAAATGGGACCGAAGGACGAGTTGGCCAAATCTCCGAGGAGAGGATTTTGTGCACAAAATATGAGATACGTTTTCATGTATTTTAAAAAAATTTCATATTCATAGAAATTCAAAGAAAAAAATATTTTCGCTCACATTTTGGGCCTCAATTTAATATAGTTCAAAACCATTTGAAAAAAATGATGTTGAAATTTGCATCGTTGCATTGAATATAATTCTTATTATAATAAATTCATTTTTAGAATGACTCACGCATTGCTTTTCGCATTTTGTATTTTGGGTCCTCAACGAAGGACCCATTTGAAAATTCTTGGAAAATTCAATAAAAAAGTAATAAAAAAAATGTTTAATTTTAGAATATTAAGTTGCGAGCAGCAGGTGGTCTAATTTGTAAGCCAACTCCTAGACCAGGGAAAGAAATAATAATAATAATTTTCTCATCCAATTTTTCCGTTTTTTTCTTCCTTCACTTTCACCCACGTTGAATTTTCACTACGTAATATGTTATACATGATCGGGGTCTGAAGCTTGTACCATAGTAACAATGTATCTATGGGGCATTCCACATCGACCCGACCTGGCTTTGACCCTTCACCTTTCTGATTTTGTCCGCCATTTTTTATGGTCTTGTGCTACCTCTGAAAAGCACTCAAGATTTTTTTCAGATTTTTTTTGGAGCGATTTGACTTGATGATAATTTTATAAATAAATGAACTGTTACTGAATTTAAAAATCTGAACAAAATCAAAAATTTCTTCTGTTTACAAGAAGCTTTTTTCGAAAAAAGAAACAATAAAAAAATAGAAGAAGCTTGATTTGAGCGGGCCGTCCTCCAAAAATATTTTCGTATGAATTTAAGGTTTTTTTTAAAGCTTCTTTTAAGCAGAAGGAAACCCCAGCCACTTTGGCTCAACGCTTGAAATTTTTCATATAAGAAACGGAATTTTTTTCCGATTTTTAAATTGGGCCCAACAGACCATTTTTTCAATAATATTATCATTGAGTCAAATCGTTTCAAAAAAATCAGAAAAAAACGCTGAGTGCTTGTTAGAGGGACCACAAAACCATAAACATTCGCGGACAAAATCGGAAAGGCGAAGGCTCAGATCCAGGTCGTATCGGTGTGGAATGCCCCATATATATGTAGTTTATACATTGAGGGATGGAGGGAACTACCGAGAGCTTTTGTTCAGAACGTAGAAGACTTTGCACGCAAGGCGTAGTAACCTCGAGAGTCTATAGAAGACCATTATAATGGAGAATCGAGAGAGGCAAAGAGAGAGAGAAAAAATACCGTCAGTCAAGACCAACAACCTATAAGATAAACTGCGCAATTGCGTCCTTCGATCTTATGAAACTTGAGTTCTTTTAGTTTTTTCTTTTTTATTTATTTATTCACACGCACAAATTGTTCGCGTGTTTCGACGATACATCAAACTTTTCATCACATTGTAACAACGAGAAGCGTAATGAAAAAATCGAAGGGCTCTTTCTTGGCTATATATCATCCCCTTTGGACGATGAAAAGTTTGGAATAATAATAAAAATATGAGTATAGGAATTTTTTGATCTCAATATAAAAAAATATGATTTTGTGAATGTTCAATATAAAAAATATGATTTTTTGAATGTTCAATTTTTATATTTTATTCATGTCAATGATGAATCTAATATTTGTGGAAAGATAAGATTGTTATTTTTTTGGCAATGAGTATTTGTATCTGTGAAATGAATTTGATTTATATTTATGAAAGTATTTGGACAAGGAATAATATTTTTTAAATATAAATTCGTTTTTTTTTAATCTTATTGTCTTTAGTGATTTTTTAATGGAAATATATGATTCTACGAAAGAAAGAGCATGTTAATAAATATTTTTTCGAATATTTATTATTTATATTCTATATTTGATTTATGGTATATTGAATATGTCGGGAAAAAAATGGTGTAACAATAATTTTAATTTTTTGCCAATATTATTATGAAAATATTTCATAGAAATGTAAGAATATACAAATTTATGAACATATTAATAAAACAAAAATTATTTATAAATATTTTTAAATTTATATTCATTTATTATAGAAATAAATATTTTTATGAAGAAATTAGAAGAAAATTGGAACGGTGAAACATTTTACTATTCTGAATCAACGAGACCCAGGTCAGGGATATTACGACAAATTGCTACGACGAAATGGAAACATGCAATTGGCACTGCATCTACGATGCACCAGATCCGAGTGCAAGCACTGTTGAGTCTGGTCGGGAGTCGACTCTCAAATTTATTTCCAACTGCACGAGCAATTTATGAAAAAAAAAAAAAAAAAAACGAAAAGAAAAGCAAATTTTTTCGCAAAATTTTCCAAAAACGTCCTCGTTATCGTGAATATTGAATTTGCGAGAGATTAAAAAAAAAATCACGCAAAAGACGCACGAGAATTCCGCACATAATCTTTGTAGACATCGAAGCTAATGATAATTAAGAGTGCTGATAAGACGACGTTTAGAAGCTGATAGGGAAATCGTGCCGCGAGTCACGAGTCCCTCTCGCGACTCTTATCGCCGAGAAAGAGCCTCGTTTATGCACATGCGTGAATCCTAGACTTTTTCAATGACACCACGCGAAGATCTCGATCAACAAATTGGGTTACTACGTCTAAGCGCGGCGCACAATTGATTTTTCATTTTAATATTTATATAATAAGGAAATATTTTTGTACTAATTTTTATAATATTATTTTTCATCTAATTTTTAATTTTCAATTACTTTGTACTAATTAATTTTCAATTAAAATAATTTCTGATTGAATAATGTTCTTCGTTAAAAAGAAAAAAAATCGATTTTTTGAAACCTTATTATGAAAACGAATTTGTCCAGGCAGAACACTTCCGGTTGAGAATGAAGTAATTTTTGAAGAAATATCAAAATGTGGGGGGGGGGGGGGACATGTTTCGTACGTTGCCCACGAGTCACAAGCGTCGCATGCAGGGGAGGGGCGGGGGGGGGGGGGCTGAAGTGCATTGTCGTTGTCGTCGGTGTTTATATAGCAGCGGCATGAGCCTGCACGAGTTATTTATGGAAGTCGATTATTGTGCAACAAACGCCGGCTTTACGTAACTCTATGCGCCACCGTTTCTCTCCGCGGCCACTCTAGCATATATGTGCATGTACATTCATATGTATACATATATTTGGGTGGTCAGAGATAGATTTTTTTTCCATTGTAACTGCCGATCAATATTGACAAATTTTTTTCAACGGAAAAAATTTCTTCCACAGTATGAGGCTCGTACCTTTTTTTTTATTACTGCCGCATTAATATGTGGAAATTCTTGAAAATGCCGCTTTGACAAATGTTACGGTGGGATTATTATTCTTAAGGTTTTATGTTAGGTGACATAAACGCCCGTGGCAATTGGACAGCAGGAAACGTCGAATTACGACGAGTTCGAGCGATCCAGACATATATATATATATATATATATATATATAGGGCATTCCATCCCAAATTTGACAGTTTAAAAAACTTTTTTTTTTCATATCCTAAATTTTTTTATATTTTTTAGTACCCATCAAAAGACCCTTGCCGGTAAATTTAGAGATTTTTTTGACTGCTCGTTCAAAAGACCATAAGACCGCTCTTTTTCGGTATTTTGGTCATAACTTCTTTGATAATGGTCCAAATTAAAAGTTTTTTTTGAATTTTTTTTGCCTTTTCAGAAAAAAATACAACAAAAATATTCGACGTGTTTTTGAATGAGTTTTTTGAGTTTTAAACTTTAACTCGCGTTTTTAAAAGTGAGTGTATATTTTGATTTTTTTAATTTTTTGTTTTAAACGTCTATTTATGCAACAACTTTTAAGATCGTGGGATTTCCATAACTACTTTTTTTTCGATTCTGAAAATAATTTTTTTTTTCTATTATGAATATCAATTTTCGTTACTATATAGTATTTTTTTCATTATTTAGAATTTATTTTGACACGTTTTTATAAAACTTAAACAAAAAAAATTTAGTTTTCAAAAATCGAAAAAATAGTAGTTATGAAAATCCCACGATCAGAGCAGTCTTAAAAGTTGTTGAATAGATAGATGTTTGAAACAAAAAATATAAAAAAACATCAAAATATACACTCACTTTTAGAAACGCGATTGACAGTTTAAAACTCAAAAAACTCATTCAAAAATACGTCGAATATTTTTGTTGTATTTTTTTCTGAAAAGGCCATAAAAAAACAAAATTTTACAAAAATGAACTTTCAATTTGGACCATTATTAAAGAACTTATGACCAAAATACCGAAAAAGAGCGGTTTTTTTTTTGTTAATTTAATAACTTTTGAACGGGTAATTAAAAAAATCTCAAAATTTACCAGCAAGGGTCTTTTGATGGGTGCTAAAAAATATAAAAAATTTGAGGAAATAAAAAAAAACGTTTTTCAAACTGTCCGATTTGGGATGGAACGCCCCATATATATATATATATATTTGTGTGTGAGAAGAATGAAGGAAAAGAGAGAGATTGAGTTTGCGCATGCCGAACGCTCTACGAGTAAAACCGATCGTACGAGTAAAAATAATGTAAAAAATGTCCGAGAGATAGAGAGAGAGCCTCGCAATGTTTGACGAGAGATCTGGGAACCGCCGGCCGGCTTTCAACAGCTGAGCCGAGCGTTAAACTTGACTAGCCATATCATGAGCGAAAGAGAAGGAGCGTGAGAGGGAGAGAGGGGGAGATATATTTTCTTCGACTTGCGAGAACGAGCGAGAGAGAGAAACGAGCCAAGCGCCGGGCGACGCGTTGTTGTTATTATTATTAAGCAATATTTTATTTTCTTATCCATCGATTATATTTTTTTTCATTCAACACTTTTGAACTACATACATTTCATTGGAAATTTACCACTGATTCAAAAACGTCGCAGATTTATAATCGTGCAATTTATTCGTGAGATAAGGGAATTAAATGAGAAGTAGGTTTTTAATGAGAATTTATTGAAAACATTGATTTTTCGAAGAAATTATTGGTAGATTCTTGCTCAGGGGGAAAAATACATCGATATAAGGTTTGGAAAAAATTAATTAATTTTTTTTTCGCATACTGGCCAAAATTGAATTTGTGTACTGAAATGACTGTAATTTATTTTCTAGATCAAGGTTCGAATTTCCCGATAGCTCATTCTCTTCGCAATCGTTGGAGCTTCGAACTGCCGTTTGTCTCATGCGATTCCGATCCATTTTCAATTTTTGGCAAATTTTTTAAGTTCGACCATCGATTTTCACAAATTTTTGAAGTTTTTTTTCAGCGATTTTCAAACTGTTCTCATTTCTACAAATTTTTTTTTATCGGAATGAACCAAGCGGCATTTTCTAAGTTTAGTGACAGCCTTTAGGTACGAAAAAAGAATTTTGAAGTCTGTCAAATCGAAGTAAAGTTAAGAGCAGTTGAAATTCGCTATTTCGAGGGTTCTGAAAATGGGGCCGGAATTGAACAAAAGTGTTTCTGATGAAAAATCGCAAAAGTTTTGATTCTATAAAAAAACTATTGGTTCGTGTTCACGGGGAGACATTACATCGATATAAGATTGAAAAAAAACAAAATTCTATTCCGCATTTTGGCAAAAATTGAATCTGTCCACTCAAGTGACTGTAATTTATTCTCATGATAGAATTTCGACTTCTGTGACAGCTTATTTCCTTTGTAATCATTAAAGCTTAAAAATGCCGCTTTTTTCGTTCGATTCCGATCATTTGTCGATTTTTGGCAGATTTTTAAATTTGGACCATGGATTCTTGCCAATTTTTCAAGTCGACTAAAAATGAGCATACTTTTTTTTAACGATTCGAACGGTATTTCCATATTTCGATGGGAAATTTGCCGCTGATTTCAAATCACGCAAAGTTTTTGTTAAAAAAATGTATTTAAAAAAAAAATGACCTTAAATCTGAACTAAAATGGTTTTTCGATTTTTCAATGTTTTCAAAAACTTTCATTCTCCACGAATCGTCGTGTAAGAAACTATAATTTACGACGTCACCGTCTACTACGTGGGTTGCGAGATAGAGAGAGAAACAAGAGAGAGAGAGAGAGAGAGAGAGAGAGAGAGAGAGAGAGAGAGAGAACCGGCTCCCACGAAACGCTCTCAGAGCGCGATACACACATGGCGGCCGGTTTCGCCCGACGGCCGCTTTTGCGAAATGAAATATCGTCGGCGCAGGCCTCGCGCTCATTTCGTTTGATCAAAAATTAACGAGAAAAAAAATGAAAAAAATCTTACGAATAAATTGGAATAAAAAGCCGACTCAAAAAAATCCCTAATTTGTATGGAACAAAAAAAATAGATGCTCACCTACAAAACCCGATTTCCTCGTCCCCGCACGAAGCCTCGACGATTTCGTCGATGATAATTTTTTCGTCCTCGTTACAGCTTTCAAACACTGACATACCTAAGCACGATTGTCCGGTCTGTTCCACACCGAACGAGAAAACTTTCAACGATCCGCCCGCGCTTATTTTTGATTTCTCAAAATTCTTTGCGTCTCGTTGAATCTCGTTTAGACGATGAAAAATACGCGATACGACGTAAAGGACGCTTCGACTATGAGAAAAAAAAAACTACGCGCATCCGCACAAAGCGCGCGTAGTCTCGACGAGGAAAAAAGAAAAAATCACTGTTTACCGGCGCCGCATTGACCGATTGTTTTTGTGATTTTTCACGAGAAAAGAAAAAGAAACGAAACCCCACCCCAATCACGGCACGAACGAGACCGAGGAAACAATATTAATCGCGTCGTATCGTCGTTGTTCACGGATTTACGCATTAAATTATCGTTTGTTATTTATCTTCACTTTTCAGCTGTTTATTCGTGGCGCTTTTTTTTCTTGGTCCCAAAAACACACTCCGGACACTCTCCAGCGAGGTGGGCTAGCGCGCGCACACACACCCGACGCTCGAACGCGTTTTCGTTTAATGGCGCTCTTTGGCGGGAAACAGCTGAGGGCCCCCACGACGCCGGACGAGAATGCGAAAGAGAGAGAGAGAGAGAGGACTCGGATCACTCCGCCGCCGGTACCACTGCCGTAAACATCGAGGGTTCTTTCCCGCGGGGCGACACTTTTTTTCTTCTCTTTATCTCTAGTTCCTCTTTTTCCCACCAGGCGGCGCCACGCGCACACCCACACTCGACACACGCACCAACACACACGTGCGCGCGCGCGCGGGCAGAAGAATGCCGCGATTGATTCACATTTATACGCTCAGCGAAAAAAAAAACACGCGCGCACTTTATTCGAATTTATCTGCTTTCGCTGATCGACGAATCCTTCGTTTATCATAAACAGTAAAAAAAAAACTCGCGCGCAATATTCGTTTCACAAGTAAATATCTTCAATAATCTCGACGACGCTCGAGGATTCTCTCGAATGATCGAAATTTCAGTCCGACAATTTGTTTCTCGTACACCGCGAGCGTCATCGTTGGACGGATTTTTTTTTCTTCAATTTGTTTTCCACCCGCAAAACACGTGCTTCAAGACACTTTTTTCCTCTCACTGTCACGAGGTTGAATAAAAATCAAGCGAAATCACTGTTCGAGGGCTGTTTTAATACTCGCAAATGGAGAATAATGAGGGAACGAAAAAAAATGATTAAAACACCACTGATAAACGGACGTTGGACAGAAACACTCGCGTTTGACCGTTCAACGCGTTTTACGGAAGTTTTTTGTTTGGTAACGAGAGTACCCACGTCGAAACGTTGAGGGAAGGAATAAAACGCCGTCAGAGAGAGAGAGAGGGAGAGAGAGAGAATCACACACGTTGAACTCACGCTCTCTCGTCGTGCGGCGAGAGTGCAGCGGTAGCAGAGCGCGTGCACGACTGTGCACTTGCTGCCGGGATTTGTTTCGAGTATCGGCCGCGCGCGGCGCTGCGACAGGACCGCCGTAAACCGGAAGAAGAGAGGGGGAACGCTGAATAAGCGTCGTACAGCCGAGGGGAGAATTTATTCGCGATTCGCGATTGCTTCTGCCCTGGAATTGAAGCCCGTCTCCGCTCCCTCCCCTTCCCTTCGCCCCTCTAACACGACGGTTATACGCAGACTCGATAATACGACAATATCAATATTTATAATCTCGTAACAGCGTGCCGGTTTTTCTCTTTCCTTTCAATTACGAAGAAAAAACGTGCTTTCTCGTTTTCTCAAAGAGCGATGAAGCGTGCGATAAGAATGTCCGAGCGAGATGAAAAAAAAATCTCGCCGTACAATCGTCATCGATGGATTATTTTTATTGCTTCGCAAAGACTTCTCGCGTGGCTGATGTAATTTTTCGCTCCCGTCGTTGTACTCTTATCGGTGAAGGAGAAAAAAAATTGCGAGGGAACTACTTTCGCGTCGCGTAACTTTTACGCTAGAGGAAGTCGCGCGGTCCGCGCGGGAAACATCTGCCAGCTGGCCGAGGCCCCGCCCATATACGACGACGATGCCACGACGCGGAGTGGGGGATAAGCGGACGCAGAGGGGGAGTAGGGGGAGTCTGGCGCGTAGCCAGAAATTCCCCTCCGCGCGGTGTCTCTATCTCGAAAAATTCTCCTCCACTCGCCGGTTGTTCCGCACACGCATAAAAGCCACACATCTCGCTCAAACACCACGTCATGCGGTAGACTGCCATATACGTATTAAATGCTAGGGTGTGTCCAAAAGTTTCATCACATGCACAAAAATCATTTTTTCCTTCAAATTGGCTCGAGAAGTCGAATTTGCCAAGGGTCAGGGTCAAATTATGAATACAGGGAAAATCTCCCAAATATATTATTTATACTGTTTCCATTTATAAAATATGCCTTCCTTACTTAAATAAATTTAAAAAAATGTATTTTTGTTTCTAGATTTTAAAAATTGAACTTTCGTTGGATATGCGAAAAAAAATAATCGGCACACTCTAATATATATGTATAATACTATATTACTACCAACGGCGGTCTCTCGCGCGCGCGTACGCCGATCAGGACAGAAAAAAAAGACCCGTACTCCCTTTCCGAGAGCCGTACATCCAGTCAGCCGTTTTCTTCCCCTTTTCTCCCCTCCCGATGCTACTTTAGTCCGCGGCAACTCGCTGCTACTACTTATGAACAACTTCACGCGGCCACACCGACAATAAAAATGCCGCATTTCTACACCCGACACGTTTTTTCCCCTAGCTATTAATTTTTCGCAGAAAAGAATGAAAGTTTGAAACGATGCTAAACCTATTTTTTACATTTTTTCACCGAGAAAACGAAATTTCATATCCGGTGAAAAAGATGTTTATGAGGCAATTTTTCGACGGGCGTATTTTTTTGGAAGATCACGAAATTCTTTGGGCGACTTTTTGTTAAGTTTAGATTTCAGGGGATCAGTTTTTTTTTTTATAGAATCATACCTACCGATGACTCGAGCGATTTTGATTATTCTAAAACTCGCAAGGATTCCTCGGGAATAAGGATATTGTTATGGAGATTTTTTTTGCGTTATGGCGGACTTTTTTTTACCCGAAAACCACACGAGGCCGCGTGTTATCGCGAACGTGCAAAACGGCGCATGGGGTTCCCTCTAGCGGCCGTGTTGTTAACTAATTTCGAATATTACCAGCGAACTATGCTGATATTACAAAGCCCGGGCCTTTTTGGAGAATGCTTTAGAGCCGGGGCATTTTTTTTTCTTTGCCAAAAATAAATAGATGAAACGCAATGCCTCACGAGAAGCCTCGTTATTTCATATTCCCCTAAAATAACCGATTCATCAACGTATTTATGTATTTTTCCTTGATGCATGCTGCGAATGACGCTCGATCGACAATTTTTTACGCAAATATTAGGTTAGACGGAGGATGAAAGGATCGGAAAACAAACTTACGATTTTTGTGATATCTCGACACGGAATGATCGCGCGGGATAGAGGAATTTCGTCCGCACAT
Organism: Alloplasta piceator; assembly: GCA_946863875.1. NCBI lineage: Eukaryota > Metazoa > Arthropoda > Insecta > Hymenoptera > Ichneumonidae > Alloplasta > Alloplasta piceator. The sequence goes on along the minus strand of OX333076.1, from coordinate 2,027,734 downwards.
TCTGCCAGACGTTGAAACGGGATATCTCTGGTTCTCGGTGTAAAATAACGCGAATACTTTATTCGCAACGCGAGAGCTCTGCTTCAGCGTCCTTTCGTCTCGAATATTCGGCGAGAAATAACGCGGTGACGCTGCCGCGCGGCGGCGTGACGGTCGCTTTTTCAAAACTGTCTCGAGCGCGGGATATTCAAACGTCGTTTGCGTCGAACCTTTAAAAAGAAGTGTTTAATTAAATATTTTGAATCGTCATTCTCGATGTATGTGTAAAACATTTATTCGCAATCAATCTCTTTTTCATATATATATTTATATACATATATATGTAAAAAAAAAGAAGGATAAATCTATGTACGATATACAAATTGAGAAATTAAACGAATTTTTTCTCTTCTTTAAGGGGTCGGGATACAATTCATATTTATCCTACGAGAGTTCATAAATACTGCAGTTGTAACCCATTGTGACATTCAAGGAGACATTTCGGGGAAGAAACGACGAATCGTCTACCGATGAATCCTAAATGCAAAAAAAAACATGAACTAAATCCAACTTAAAGTAACTTAAATTTACATGTACATTGCGTTTCGTGGTCGTTATGTACGCTATGACATTTACGAAAGAACAAAAACTTTCTACGCTCAAACGGTTACTCGAGAATTCGTTTTTCAATTAACTCGTGCCGAAAATTGCAATTTCTTCGTATTTTAATTTATTTATTAAATTTTAATATCGTTTATTAGATTTTCTTTCCCCCTCAAATTCGGACATTGCGCAATCTATTCATTTTTTCTTTTTAATCATTAGGAAGATTTCAGGCTAAAAATCAAGTATTCAACGTTTAATCGTAAATTTCAATCAGAGTTGATAGGATGGAGATTCCTATTTTTATACCAGCTGAGGAAAGAAAATAAAATTTATTTTTCCTTCGATAGATTTGAACTGATAATTTTTCTACTGCAACGATAATTTTCGAAGAGGGATCGCGAATTGTACTAAAAAAAATTCGCGACTCAGAGGTTTTCGACGGTATAATAAATAGATAAAAAAAAATCTGAGAAGATGAAAGACGACTTTACAAAGTACATGACTGATTGGATTCGTAGTTTTGGTGAATGAATTACAATGGTTTTTTTTTTGTTCTCCCTGTTTTTTCTCCCTTTAAATGGGCGACGCATCGATCACGGCTCTTTTTTCACGTAAAATTCTTGAATCTCGCGATTTACATTATCTATAGCAAAGCGCAGCTCTATAAGCATTTCCTTCTTACTCTTCTCTGTTCATATTTACGATATACGGCGCCATAATTAATATATATACATGATCAAAACGATCGCTTAAATTTCCTCCTTTCATATTTACAAATACACGCTCACGTATTGTACTCTCTCTCTCTCTCTCTCTCTCTCTCTCTCTCTCTCTCTCTCTCTCGCACTCTTTTGTTTGCCAATCTCTATCATGTGTTGGGAAGGATAAAACTAATAATTTTAATTCGCCTCTGAATTTTTGTTCTCCCTCGCATTCTATTGCCACAATTATTTTTCGCGACGAATTTTCCGCCAATTTCATCACAAAATTTCGCTCTATCCCATCGTCAGATTATTGCAATTTTCGTCTTTCCTACTCCTTCGTAAAATAAAATTCTCGACCGATGCATCTTCCTTCTCAACTCGTAACGTACTTACTCTCACGGAAATTGTCATTTTTATTCCGTTTCAGAGGCAAATTCGGGGACGATATCGATAAAAATAATTGACCTTAGTCATAAATATATACACACATATTTATATTGAGGTGAAAATATTTTGACCTTTGTTTTTCTTTTAATTTCCAGTCTCACCCTTAAAATACGCTATATTTTTTATTTATTTTTCGTCAACTCTAGAAAAAAATTATCTTTGCATATTTTTCTCATAGTTTTTTCAGACACAAATTTTCTTAAACTATATTTTTCAATTCTGGTTATTATTTTATAAATTTGGCTCAAGTTTCTGAATTTTCGATATAAAAAAAGGTCGGAAGATATTATTTTTATCAAAACGAATATCTATTTTGAGGGTGAGAGTCGAAATTACATCGTCGAAATATTGCCACTCCAATATTTATGCTTGTTACACACACACATGTGTGTAAATTTTGTATGTAATTGTGGATGTGTTCCCGAAGTAAATTCGCGAGGGAAATAAAGATGAAAATTATTTTTCAACAAAATGTAATTCTTCGATAATTATCGAAACGATTTTGCGGATAATTCGAAATTAGTTTTTGTTCTTGAGTTAACTTTGGAAATAATTGACGATTTGCGATGTCACAGAGAAACATTTTGAAAATAAGTCGTGAATACAAATTTTCTACCTCTGATCGTTGATTCCCAAGATGCTCATCGCCCGTTAAAAAAAAGTATTATCAAATCGAAATAAAAAGTTTGCTTAACGCGATTTTTGTTCGAAGCGAACTGAATCGCGAAACCCTTCGTATTTGTCCTAATCTTCGTTATACCGAAACGAATGTACATTATTGCGTCCGGAACTGTTTTTTTGTGGGGCGGAAGATGCGGCGAAAGAGGAACAAGAAACAAGATTAATGAAAAAGAAAAAAGTATCAATTACACGATAGTAAACTAAAGCTTATACGTAGTCACACGCCTTACCTGTAAATTCATGAGTCTAGCCTAATCGATTTTAATATTTCTTTCGTTTCTGTGTGTGTGTTTTTACTCTGTTCTTATTTTTTTTAAACTCCAATAGTGAAACTTACCAAACGTCATGTGTCTGTATCTAACATCGAATAGTGTCATTCACTCCGATGTTATAACAATTTTTTCAGTCCTAATTTTAATCTTTCCTGAGCCGGATAAACTTTGATTTTCAACTGTTGTATGAGGTCGTATATCTTCAGTGACGGACCGACCTTGAAACCAGTCAGGTCTATTATTTGGTCCTTCGTCAGTACCAGCAACGTTTTACCGTCGATTTTACGCTTGCTGAAATTGTCGCAGTATGTCGCGCAATCGTTGACGCGCAAAAATTGCGCAACGTCGAATACGTTCCATTCGGCTGGGACGAGATCCCCGTTTTCCGAATTTCTCTGTATTCCATCGGCTAGCCTAGGAATGTACTTTCCACTTGCAGATGTCACCTGTTGAAAATACGAATTGAAACTGTGAAATTACGTTCAATTTATCAATTACCACATCAACTTTTCTTGCCAATAACGATAGTAAAAAAATTTGAGCTCAAGAAACGCAAATATCAAACGACGTTTGGATATTTCGAATAACGCTCACTCTGACTTTTCGAACTGTGCAGATATCGAGTCTGATTTTTTTCTACAGATACCTCTTTAAAAAAAGGCGTATCAAAAAGAACACGGTGTATCGAAATATTTTTTTTTTTAGTTTTTCCTTGCTTTTTCTCATGAATACATTTTTTTTCGACAAAAACTCTGCGTGATTCGCAATCAGCGGTGAATTTCCCATCGACATAACGTTTGAAGACGATAAAAGTAGAAATACATTTTTTTGCTCAATTTTGGCCCTGTTTTCAAAAACCTCAAAATAGCGAAATTTCAAGCGCTCATAACTTTACTTCAGTTTGACCGATTCAAAAAAAAAAAATCGTACTAAAAGGCTGTCACCAAACTTAGAGAATAGCGTTCGGTTCATTCCGATAACTCAATTTTTGTAGAAATGAGCACTTTGAAAATCACCGAAAAAATTGGCAAAAGTCGATGGTCGAACTTTAAAAATATGCCAAAAATCGAAAAATTATCCAAATTATATGAACAAAGCGGCATTTTGAAGCTTGAACGATCCCGAAGAGAATAAGCGCATGTAGAACTCAAAATTATATCTAGAAAATAAAGCACAGTCATTTTAGTGAACCGATTCAATTTTGACCAAAATGCGAAAAAAAAATATTTTCAATTTTTTTTTTTCGCGCCCTATACCGATGCATTTTGTCCCCCTGAACACGAATCTACCGATAGTTTTCTCAAAGAATCAAAATTTTCATGAATTTTCATCAAAAATATTTTTCTTTAATTTCCGCCCCATTCTCAGAAACCTCGAAATCGCGAAATTTCAAGTTCTCATGACTTCACTTCGGTTCGACCTATTCCAAAATTTCTTTTTCGTACTAAAAGGCTGTCACTAAACTTAGAGAATAGCGTTTGGTTTATTTCGATAACTTAATTTTTGTAGAAATGAGAGCACTTTCAAAATCACCGAAAAAAATGGAAAGGGGTATGCCTTAAAAAATTGGCAAAAGTCGATGGTCGAACTTTAAAAATCTGCCAAAAATCGAAAAATTATCCAAATTATATGAACAAAGCGGCATTTTGAAGCTTGAACGATCCCGAAGAGAATGAGCGGAGATAGAACCCAAAATTCTATCTAGGAAAAAAATTACAGTCATTTTAGTGAACCGATTCAATTTTGACCAAAATGCGAAAAAAAAATATTTTCAATTTTTTTTTTTCGCGCCCTATACCGATGTATTTTGTCCCCCTGAACACGAATCTACCAATAGTTTTCTCAAAGAATCAAAATTTTCATGAATTTTCATCAAAAATATTTTTCTTCAATTTCCGCCCCATTCTCAGAAACCTCGAAATCGCGAAATTTCAAGTGCTCATAACTTCACTTCGGTTCGACCTATTCCAAAATTTCTTTTTCGTACTAAAAGGCTGTCACTAAACTTAGAGAATAGCGTTTGGTTCAATCCGATAACTTAATTTTTGTAGAAATGAGAGCACTTTAAAAATCACCGAAAAAAATGGAAAGGGGTACGCCTTAAAAAATTTGCAAAAATCCATGAGCAAACTTTAAAAATCTGCCAAAAATTAAAAAATCATCCGAATTGGATGAACCAAGCGGCATTTCGAAGCTTCAACGATCCCGAAAAGAATGAGTCCAAGTCGAAACCGGAATTTAATCTAGAAAAAAAGCTACAGCTATTTTGGTGAACGGATCTAGTTTTGGCCAAAATGGGAAAAAAAAAATTTTCAATGTTTTTCTTTTTTAATCTTATATCGATGTATTTTTTTCCCCTGAACCCGAATTTACCAATAGTTTTCCCAAAAAATCAAAATTTCTAAGAAATTCATCATAAACCTTTTTCGTTGAATTTTTGCCCCATTTTCAAACACCTGAGAACCGCGAAATTTCAAGTGCTCGTAACTTTACTTTAGATTGGCCGATTCTAAAATTTCAGGTGGAACCACCTCTTAAAAAAAGGCATGTCAAACGGAACACGGTGTATCGAGAGTGATTCCGCGCGGGGCAAATTTGTCCCCCACGCGAGTTTATCGCAGTGAGCGAGTCGAGGTACAAATTTGCCCCCTATTCTAACCGGCACCTCTATTCTAACCACTTCTGAGCTCTGAAATGGTGACAATAGTGGCCAAATTTCGAAAATAGTGAGATATGTGCCGCGATTTTAAAATAGTGAAAAATAGTGACTACTAACTGGCAACCCTGCAGATGGAGCGTTTGAGGAGAAATGTATAAATGAATAAACTCACGTTTATGTATGACGTGGCGGTTCTCTCCTTTGGCGGCGGTGGACTTTGAATTTCGCTCTGGGTTTCGTTCAACGATTGGCCCTGTCCGCTCGTCGGACTGGGCAAAGTTTGATCGGGACCAGCGGGTTCCTGTGCCGTTTCGGGCTCTCTGCTCCCCTGCTCGGGCAGACTCTCGAGGTCTCGATCTCTCTCGATTTTCGTGCCCTGCGCCGGCTCGAGTTCCCTCTCTCGTTCGCGCTCTTGCTCACGATTATTAATCCCACGCTCGCTCTGTCGCGCTAATATATTTTTCGCGCACGACAATTTTCCACTCTTCTTCAATTTTCGCTTAGCTTTACGTTTAAGGCCTCTCGGTGTTTTAACTGTGAACGTACAACAAAACATTTGTTAATTCCAATATCAAGCAAGAAAAATAAGTTATAGGCTATTTTTTTTTCCTAACCGGTAGGACTAGTTTTCTCGACGGGTACACGGGGCCCCTCGAGCTTGTGATCGACGAGATCGCACCATCCGACTGGATAAACGTCGGGACTCTGACAATCGAGCCACTGATCGTACTCGTCCTCCCAGCCGTCGAAATGCACGCGCAATAATCTACCGATGACCCTGGTGATCGTTGCAACGCATACCAGTCTCGGATCCATCAGATCGGCTGCCTCGAGTCTCATACCCTCGATGAAACCGTGCTGCGGTACTTCCTGCAAAATTCCCGCCGCCAATTTTAGATTAACCTTTTTCTCAATTCTCAGCGACGCAGCGACGATGGCTTTGGTTCAGTCATTTTTTTTCAAGTTTCTCATATCAAGCAGAGTTGTAAATAATGCATTACTTTGATAATGCATTACTATATTTATTACCCATTACACGGCACAATGTGAAATGGATAAGTGTACCGTTACGAATAAAAAAGTAATGTGTGATGGATGTATGTCCCATTACAAATAAAAAAAGTAATGTATAATGGATGCATGTCCCTATACAAATAAAAAAAATAATGTGTAATGGATGCATCTTCCATTACAAATAAAAAAATAACGAGTGCTCCATTACAAATTACAATTGAAAAAAAAAAGTAATTTTTAGGGGAGAATATTCCATTACAAATGGAAAAATTGTGTGCGATTGTCCGTGTTCATTAGTGTGAAAAATGTGGGGAAAATGTGTACTTCACTGAGATAGAAAAATAAGGTCGCGCGTAGGAGTAAGAGGTTATTTTTTCGTACAATTCCTTTAATAAATAAAACATTTACCGATAAAAATAGAATCGATAAAAATGGAAAAGTAGAAAAACAAGAGTCTTCGTCGATCTGGATGCTTTCGAAACAAAAAAAACACAGTTCATAGTTAAATATGAAGTACAAAAACCCCAAAAATTATCCAACTTTATATTGAACTTGCTGTTACCCATAATTATAAGCAATCTAGTAAAAATTACAAGTTACTGATACAAAATTTGTCGCTTTATTGAATCCCTAAATAATGTGCATGTTCATTTTTTTTTAACTTTATGGATCATTTGTGATAATTGTGGATGAACTTTTAGTGAGCGAAATAAAATAATGAGACAGCAATGTGCAAGTGTCTAATACGAGCACGGCAATTTTTCTATTTGTAATGGAATATTCTCCACTGCAAATTACTTTTTTTTTTTAATTGTAATTTGTAATGGAACGTGCATACATTACACATTTCTTTTTTTATTTGTAATGGAACGCGCATCCATTACCATTACTTTTTTTATTTGTAATGGCACATGCATGCATTACACATTACTTTTTTTATTTGTAATGGGACATGCATCCATTACACATTACTTTTTTATTTGTAATGGAACACGCATACATTACACATTACTTTTTTATTTGTAATGGCACATGCATCCATTACACATTACTTTTTTATTTGTAATGGCACATGCATCCATTACACATTACTTTTTTTTTATTTGTAATGGGACATACATCCATTACACATTACTTTGTTTAATAGTAATGGAACACGCATCCACTACACATTACTTTTGTAACTTGTAATGGAAAACTTGTCCAATACACATTGTTTTGAAGTAATGGGTATTGCATTACTTTTACATTACTATTTTCACAATGCTGATGTCAAGTATGTTCAAAATATCGCTAAATTGATCAATGAGAGAAATAAAAAAACGAAGTAATAATTACCCGATTAAAGAGTTGTACGGGCGCGGGTAAGGCGTTCGTTTCAGCGAGGTAAGTGTCCCATGTGAAGGTCGTTGGATCGTAACCTTTTGGCGGTGTGAGGGGTAAACCGTGCTGCGAGCAAAAGCCAATCGGAAAGATGCAAGGTGAACCGTGATTGTAGCAAAACCAATCGGCGCCGCTCGCATCCTCGTCGTAACTGTCGATCCTTATCATGATGTAATCTTCCTTCAGGACTTGCATGACGGTAGCGGCGCATATGGACGATAGATTCAACGGATCTATGGCCTCGATCTTCATTCCCTCGCGAAATTTACAGCCCGGCTGTATGTGATGATTCTTCGGTACGTTGAAGAGGTTCTCCGTCGAATCATCCGGGCACAATTTACCGTTGTCGACCCTCTCCGTGTACTCGTGATAAGCGTCGAGAGTTTGTCCGACCCTCTTGGCCCAACCGACCGGATGTATCAACGGTGAATCCTCGTGACACCAAAAACCATTGTCTTCCGGCGGCGAATCGTAATATCTAACGTGCAAACGTTTGCCAACGATTTTTTGTATCGTCGCTACTTTCACCTGGGATATACGATTTTTGTCGACAACCTCGAGATGCAAACCGCAACGAAAACGTGATTTCATGCTCTCGGATACTTTGTTGTAAAAATTTGTCGGCAATGTTCTCGCACCGGTCAAACGTCTCATCAGGAAGTCCTTCCAATCTTTGTATTTATTGGCGATAGCTGCACAAATTTTTATTTTCAATAGCTTGATGATTATTCGAAACAAAGGTGCATTGATCAGCAGGATTTTTTTTATACGCCGATATACTCACTATTGGGAGGTATGAGAGGTTTTCCAATGGTGGCGCACCAGCCAACCGGATGTATGTCGTTCGAGCAAAGCGATACCCAAAAATCTTTTTCCGAATTGTGACCAAAACCCTCGTACCTCAGCAGCGCACGATAGCCGGATATTTTCAATACGCTGGCGACCCAAAATGAATCGGGAAACGCCTCGCAAACCTCGTCACAATCCGTGTTCTCCACTTCGACTTTCATTCCGACCGTTATGTTGTCCCATATCTCGGATATCGGCGCCTGCGTGAGTACAATTATTTCACCGAATGGAACATGGAATGGGAGAGAAAAGGGAAATTGTGGTTTTATTTTCTTTGAGATGACTCACGTGTTTGAAGCAAGAAACAGGCGCGGCGCAAAATCCCGGCTCCGTAAGCTGCGGTGTCCAATCGTAAGAACCCGCCATTTCGGCCGTTCGCTTTCGTCTCACCGGCAGATCTTCCGGCATGACTGTTTCCGCTACGACTTTCTCCGTGTTATCCCTGTTCATCGTCGTTGAGTCTTTGGGATCAACCTCTTTCATTGGCTTCTTGAAAGAAGAAAAATCCATGAGAAACTTGTCGGACAATTTCTTATCCACATTTGATCCAACGGTATTTTTAGTCTTCAGTTGTAAAAGAAATAGCAGAAAAGCAAATTTTTCAAATTGTTTTTGTTATTTTCAAAATTTTCGTTCATTCCGGTGGTTGCGGATAGCCAAGATCTTACTGTTCAGGAATCTCGTTTTTATTTTGGAAAAGGAAAATTCCGAGAATGGGGAAATTACGAAATTCAATTATATTTAATATCCAGCGCCAAAAAATCTTATAGTTTTTGCTTCTTCATAGAGGAAGCTTCGTTTTCGTAAAAAAAAATTTTTTTTCGAGATTTTTATGCCAATGTGTTCAAAATGTTCTAAAACATCGAGAAATCATGTTTAGAAAATATGTCCGGATGTGTGTGTGTATCCTGAGGTTCAGATGTAAATAATTAATAACTCGAGAACGCTTCGAGATATCGAGCTAAAATTTGGCACACTTGTCGAGCACGAATTGCTCTTCATTATGATAAAAATTTTGTTTGAATTCTAACGGATGTTCAGATTTTATCGACTTTTTTCATTTTTGCAAGAATGGCGTAAACGCTCTTACCTTCTGCAATTTTCAAGACATTGCACTCAAACTTTGTACAGAATTAGTATAGCTATTAAGGTTGTTTGGTATTGAATTTGGCGAAAATCCATGGAGGGATTGAAATTTTATGAAATTTTGAATTTTTTGAAAAATAGCGTAAACGCTCTAGCTTGCGCAATTTTTAAGATATTGTACTGAAACCTTGCACAGAGCTAATATAGCTATCGAGGTTGTTCGCTATTAAATTTGGCAAAAATCCATCGAGGGATTAAAATTTTATGAAATTTTTAATTTTTTGAAAAACAGCGTAAACGCTCTAGCTTGTGCAATTTTCAAAATATTGCACTGAAACTTTACACAGAGCTAATATAGCTATCGAGGTTGTTCGTTATTAAATTCGGCAAAAATCCATCGAGGGATTAAAATTGAATGAAATTTTAAACTTTTTGAAAAACGGCTAAAACGCTCTAGCTTGCGCAATTTTTAAGATATTGCACTGAAACTTTACACAGAGCTATCGAGTATAGCTTTACGTATAGCTATCGAGGATGATCGTTATTAAATTTGGCGAAAATCGATCGAATGATTAAAATTTTATCAAATTTTGATTTTTTTTTAAATAGCGTACTCTAACTTCGGCCGTTTGCGAGATATTGTACTGAAAATTTGTACATATTCAAAATAGTGATCAAGGTTGTTCGCTATTGAATTGGGCAAAGCTCAAATTTAGCGAGAAGTAAATTTGAAAGAATTTGGCTAATTGGCACGTTGATTACTCATGTTTTTCGATAGTTAACAAAGCTTCCTTTATGAGGAAGCCAAATTTGATTGCCATAATTTGGGATAAAGGAAGCTAATATGAGGAAGCAATGTGCAAATGTCCAATTTGCAGGGTTTTTCTTTAAATTTAAGAATGAGATCAAATGAACTCACTTCTTCCTTTATGGATTTAGCTTCGTTCGGAGCTTGTTGATTAATCATAATGGTTGTTTGTTGTTGCTGTTCTACCGAATGCGACGGACTGTAAGTCGAATCGGCGGTTGGAGCCGCGTGCTCGGACGAACGAGCACACGCGCGACTGCAAAATCTTCGTTCCTTCGTGTAAAAAGCGTGTTTCACACCAATCGCGCCACATTTCTCGCAGACGGCTGTCAAAGCGATGACAAATTTTTTTTACACAATGCAACATCAATATCGTTCATGAAAAATGTGCTCGGAAAACGTAAAAAAAAATTACCTATTCCATCTTTTCGTATGGGTATGAAATTCAGATCCGTGTGCGGCTGATAGGCTATCGGAGTTTTCAATACCAAGCCAGGATGTTTTATAGGCTTGATCTTCCGATTTCTATTGTCGTGGGTCGTTTGAGTCGCCGCGTTATTCACGACCTGTTCCCTATCATCGTCGCCGATGTAATCATCCAGCGTAAGGTATTCGCTCATCTCGGAATCATCCACCTGAGCGTCGTATTCCTGAAGAACGACAATTTTTTTAATTTTGGATATAATCTTGATTTTTTGCGCTCGTTACAAAATCAAAATCTCGTGGAAAATTGGGGGATTGCATATTATATCTAATTCTTCGATCAATTTAGAATTTGCTATAAGTACGGTTATGTTTAACGACGAATGCTCGATAATTTCCGAGAAATGCCGATTGGAAATTTGCTCGTATAAAAAAAATGAGATTATTTACTTGTTGCATGTCACGACCGTCAGCCGCTTCCATAGCTTCGTCCGGTTCGGAGCATTCGTTGGGAAATTGCGCGGGCATGTATCTGACCATGGTGGTCGGAGCCATTTGATGATTTCTCATATCGTCAAAGGCGTGAGTGGCGTGAGCGAAGAAGGGACTCTCGGCCTGACGAGGATCCAGCATGAGCTCGTGAGTCGGCTCTCCGTGAACCATCATATCGCCCATCCATACCATCCCCAGTTCGGGCATACCAGGGATGGACGCGTAAACTGAATTCATAGAAAGACCCATTCCTGATTCGCAAATCAAAAGCACATGAAGCCTCGTGTGAAAAACGAACGGAAAAAAAAATTAAACGAATAAACAATGAAAAAACAAGCGGGAAACGCGCGAAGAGCGATGAAGAGTAGGGGGAGACGATTGAGAGGTGGAATCGCGCTGTTTTTTGCGGTTAAAGAGGGAAAATTATGATTCATTCGCGTGTTTCAAACAACGCTCGTGGATGTTGACAAATTTGGCGGAAAAACGGAGCGGGAAAAAAAAACATTTGTCCATGTGTTGAAACGGGAGGAGGAACGAGCGATCGGCGATCGTCTTCCTGGAAGCGACGCCAGGCGTCCCCCCCGCCGCGCCGAAAAAGCTCATTTAACCTTTTTTTTTGGTTTCTCATAGTGAAAAAAAAATTGGATAAAAACATTGAAGATCCTCGTTGCGAGAATAGCGAGGAAAATTTCCAAAACTTTAGACGAAATCGACGGCGTTTCGCGCTACCAAAATCGTGTCCCGAATAATGTGTTTACGATGAAAAAGGGAAAAAAAATAGTCTACGAACCATTGGGAGCCTGCATGTCCATGACAAAGGTTTCCCGTGGTGGGCTATGCTGCGCTGTTTTTTTTTTTCGTCTTTTTTTCTTCCTTTTAACCCGGTATTACCGCAATAATCTTCGTCTCTCGCAGCGCGGACACTTGATACCGTTCGAAACGTTGAACATTATAATCGTCGTTGATGAACCACGCGAATATTCATCGTCCCTTTATTTCGCACGGGAGTCTACGAGTGAAAAAATATATATATTTCTATCGTCATCTCACGACATTACCGAACAATAGGGCAAAACATTCGGCGGAAGGCCTAGCTGCTTGCTTTTTTCCCCCTCCCCGACACTCGCCTCCCCCCCACTACTGTGCATTTTTGGCATCGCAGGGCCGGCGATAGACGCGAATGATCGAGGATGATAAATGATCCAAAGAAATTTCAAAAATTTATTTCATTCGCTAAATATCGTTCTCCTTCCTTCAAGCGGAAGCCTCGTAACTCAATTATTTGTGTTTCATCGTCCAAATTCGAATAATACAGAGAAATACATCAAGTTGGTGATATTGTTGCGCGTTTATTCTGGTCAAATGACCATTATTCTTTTCCAATTTGTTTGCGAGCATTTTTTTTCCGATGCACGACGGGCGAGGAATTTTCACAAAATGCATATCAATGAAATGAAATTTGAAAAGAATGAACGATGAATGCGTGGTAATATTTTCGATTCAATATTGTTTTTTTGGTTTCATACTTATCGGCGGAGTGTGTGCGAAAGCTGTACAGTTTTGTCGGTAGCACTTCGGTGTGCACTTCCTGCGGCACCGCGGTGTGCACTTCCGGTCCGACTGATCGTTTTTTCGTGGACAGTTGAACTGTTTCATGCGCGGCAATGTGTGCGCGTCGCGGGGAGGGGGGAGGGGGTGAACTGGTGCTGCTGCTGGTTGCCAAACGTCAAGTCAATCGTTATCTCTCCTAACCTTTACGCGCGATATTCCGCGGATAAATCCTTGAACGTGAGAGAATTTTTTTTTTCTCGTCGACGAGTTTACGTGTGCGGTTTATCGTGCGTGCGCTCGGTGGTGCCGGTTTAAAAGGATAAAAATTAAAAAAGTAAAAACCATCGGGCGAAAAAAAGGGAAATATTTTAATTATATATATATGTATATATATATATATAAAATATCATCGAAAATTCACGTATACATATAAGCTCATATGTATCTGTATGAAAGTTTAAACGTGGACAAAAACAATGTGGCTCGCGGCGATAAAATCGTAGCCCAGGTTTCGTCGAGGAGGGATCCCGAGTTTCAGAGATTTCACGGTACCGCCCAATAATAATGGAGCTCGTACTTTACGCGCTGTCGTGATTTTCGGCCAAGAATCTTTCCCCAAAAACTCGTCGATCCTCGATCGTCCTCGATCGTGTCACACTCACACACGCGTACACGCACGCACACACTCACACGCACACTACACACACACACACGTCGCTCGTGGTCGCGCCCTCGCTTATATTCCACTTCGTTTATTCTTTCACGACGTATTTTTATCGTTTCCTCGTTTCCCGCGTGACTCTGCGCTTTTTTTCCTACGTCGCTCTTGAAGGAATCGAAAAAAAGAGATTTCATCGCGATCAGCTGAGTTTCCGGGTCTGAGTACGGCGGCTCACAGAATCATCGTCATGGCATCCTCGAATCTTGGTATACAAATCGGCTCTGCTTGGCTACAGAGAAAAATCAACCTCAGACCTCAGCATCGAGGAGTTCATCTCGTTACGGAGGAGATTCTGCGACAAGTACCGGAACTCTGTCAATTCTCGGTCGGTCTCTGTCACATACAAAGTTAGTACGCAATGGGAGAAATATACTTTGATGACATTATTTTTTAATCAATCGAATCAGTTAAGAATTTACAACACTGGAGTGCAATGAAAAATCATGTCACAGATTTTAGCTTTGGAGAGCGGCGAGAGAATTTTCGTTTTTCTCCTCTGAAAATGAATACTGAAAACCAATGAGAAAAAAATGGAAACTTCGATGCGATTAATTTTCTCAAATCTCAAGAGTCCATTGACTTCATGGTTTTGGAAGAACTCACATTAAATTATGTACTTGAAGAATGTTCAGATGAACGAAAAATCAGAAGGAATATTTATTTAAAAAAAATTAGAAGAGTTTCCAAGTATTTGTTAAATAATAATTTCAAAAGTTCGAAGATATTTCAAAGATTATTCCGAAAGTATTAACAAAGTCTCAAAATTGTTCTGTAAAAGAATAAATTTGTCGATTATTCGTTCATCTGAACGTTCAGAACTTCACGTCCGTGTTAAATTTCCTATTGTTGTAAATTTTAAATTTTTTTCATTCAGCCAAATCTATAATTTCTCTAGTTTTGAAGTGCGAGCGCAATGGCGAAAGTTTTTTTTTAAATTCATTCTCCGAAGGATGCTTCCTTGATGTAGAACATCATTGAGAGAATTCTTTTGGGGATAGCATTGAAAACGGCGCTGTAAATTTGATAATTTAAAAGCAAGACTCTGGCCCAAAGAACCAAAGTTGAAATTAAAAAAAAAGCTGAAATCGCGACTGTTGAGGTTTTTTTTAAGCCCCAAAACGATTTTACATTTTTAGTTCTTCACACATCGGCCAGTTTGGCACTGAACGAGAGTTGGGATCCCGATGTCAGAGACGACATGGAAATGATGCTCAATAAAATCATACCGGAGGATATGCCGTATAGACACAGTTGCGAAGGTCCCGACGACATGGTAAATCAAAATTTTTTTTTTTAACACACAGTATGGCGATCAATTTTGGCTTCCTCATATTTTCGCCAAATTTGATAGCGAATAACATTGATAGCTATACTAGCTCTTCACAAAATTTCAGTGCAACATCTAAAAAATTTCATTGCAATATCTAAAAAATTTCATAAGTTATAGCGTTTACGCTTCTTTTATAAAAATTAAAAATTTGATAAAAATTTAAGCATTCGGTCGATATTCGCCAAATTTAATAACGAACATCCTCGATAGCTATATTAGCACTGTGTAAAGTTTCAGTGCAATATCTGAAAAATTGCACAAGTTAGAGCGTTTAGGCTATTTTTCAAACAATTCAAAATTCCGTATTTTAATCCCTCGATGGATTCTCGCCAAATTCAATACCAAACTACCTTAATAGCTATACTAATTCTGTACAAAGTTTGAGTGCAATATCTTGAAAGTTGCAGAGGCGTTTACGCCAGTATTGCCAAAACGAAAAAAGTCGATAAAATCGCAACACCCCTTATAATTAAAACAAATTTTTTTTCATAATGAAGAGCAATTCGTGCTCGACAAATGTGCTAAATTTTAGCTCGGTATCTCGAAGCGTTTTCGAGTTATTAATTATTTACATCTGAAACCAGGACACACACACACACACACACACACGCGCGCGCATTCTTCCGGACATTTTTTCTAAATATGATTGCTCGATGTTTTAGGACATTTTGAATATATTGGCATAAAAATCGCGAAAAAAAATTTTCTCACGAAAACAAAGCATCCTTTATGAGGAAGCAAAAATGAAAATAAAATCGCAATAACAATGTACTCGAAGTTGCGAACGTTGGCGTGATCGAAAAATCGACAGATGCGAAAACTTTTGGTGAAAAATGTGGAAAGTCAAATTTTCTCAACTCAATAGAATAAATAATGGAATTACTCGATTTTTCGCTTTTCGGCACGTTCAAGATTGTAAAAGAGAAAAAAAAATGAATGAAATGTAACATTTTGGTATGTCTTACAGCCGGCTCACGTGAAAGCCTGCTTTCTCGGTTCTTCCTTGAGCATTCCAATAACCGATGGGAAATTGTCGCTTGGAACGTGGCAGGGAGTTTGGTTTTGCGAACATCGAAATAACGCCGGTAGTCGAAAATTGGTCATCACACTGACCGGCTGTCTGCGAGATTCGGCGCGTAGTCCTCTAAGTCCTGTAAGTCCTATAGCATCGACAAGCAGCTAGGACCGATCTCATCCCCGAAGACGCGGCAAACGTCAGCTGCGCATATCGACGTCGAGCTGTTCGAGCTAGCAGTCGCCTAAGCCCAAGCATTAGCCGAAAACACCTGAGAGAGTTGGTCAATCGTAAAAACGCGGCGTCGCCGAGTGTTCGCAAAATTCGAACAAGAAAAAAAAATACGAAAAAAAAATCGAAAAATCGCCTCGTCGAAGATACCGTGCGAACGCTGCCGCACTCTTGAATAATAAAATGTGGGTAAAATTCGAATTTAATTTGAAATTTAACGAAAACGCGAAGCAAACGACTATTGCGAATGAGTGATCATTCCAATCGACAAAAACGAGAGAGAGCGAGAGAGAAGGAAAAAACGTTGATAGCGAAAGTTTGAGAGACGTGTTGATAGCATGAACGAAAATAAGGCAAAACTAAGCTTAAACCGAGAAAACTCGAGACAGAGAGTGAGAGAGAGAGGGTATTTACCACGAGATAAAACTTCGGATTGCCGAGAGAGATCACGCGATTCTTTGATATACATATCCATTTTTTACTTTTTCTGCTTGCCTTCGATCATTAAATAACAATTATTTGGAAACAAAGGGACAGAGTTGTAAAAGAAAAATTCGTAAACGCGTATAGCGATTTTGTGCACGATTAAAAAAAAAAAAGAAACTTCGACGTAGCCAGACGGGCAAAAACGGCACCACACTTAGGCTATTTCCATCGTTTTTAATACCAAAGAAATTGAAAAAAAAGAAGAAAATACGATAAATTCGTAGTTAACGAGAATCGATCGAGAACGTGAAGCAATCGATCGTTCGATATATTAGAGCCAATTTAACGCGTATTATCGTTGAAAATGAGAAAATTGAAGAAAATTAAAAAAAGCTGCCAATGCAGATTTATGCATAACTTAGGATTTTCCCGATCCGAAGCGTTTCGTGAGATGAAGTATGAGCAAAAGTAAATTTAAAAAAACATTAAAAAAAAAAAAAAACAAATATTTTAAAAAAGCACGGTACTATCCAGCACTCTTTTTCCGTAATCTTAGCGAGAGAAAAAAAAATCGAATGTCGAAAAGCGAAAGGATGAGGGAAAAATGCAAACGAGTGACAAAAAAAAGAAAGAAAATTAAAACAAAATACCGCATTCTGGTATAACGCGTCCAATACACCGAATTTAATTATCATAGCTTTATTTGAGGAGATACTTTGAAAGATTTAAGAGAGAAAAAACGTAGTAAATGCAGTTTACGTGAAAGAGATCGATGAGCGTAAGAAGGAATTAAAGAATCGGCGTGTTCGGGCTGAGGAAGTTTAAAAAAATATATACATATATGAAAAAAAATCGTCTATCCTACTTTTGTACATTATACGATGAGGTCTCAGCGTTATCTTCGACCCCGGTTAAACACATACAAATTCAAAACACACACACACACAGAAAAATATGGCACGGCGTATTCTGAATCACTGCTTGTTATAGGCTAGTCGTTTTCAATGACGTTTCCATTGCATCGGGCGTGTATATAGAAATTATACCCACGCAATGAATATTCGAAAGGAAAATGAAAAAAAAAATAATACATAAAATTAAGAGGGCGCGATATACTTCTTTGTGCTGTGAACTAAACATTTCCGTTTGATGCTCATTTGCAACGCTTCAATGAGGAAGGAAAAAAGGAATTATAAAACAATTTATATAATTTCTCATTTTTGAAAAATTCAATCATATTACCAAGATCATTGGGAAAAATAAACCTGCGAAGCTCCGTTTCTTCCGAAAAAAAAGAATTAGAGAAATCATGAATTCTAGAAATATTATGCTCTCAGCGGAAATGTTTTCAGCTAAAAAATGTTTATCGAACGGAGATTGAGCATTGCGTAGAAATCATTGAAATGAAACGATTCACAGTCGGAGAAAGAGAGAGTAAGAAAATAAAACGAAGAAAAAAAAACAAACTACACACAAGCCGAGGTGTTTAACCGATTAATCTCCGAAGCTTGTCCCGAGCTTTCAAGGAGAAAATAAAATAAAATAAAAAGGAAATTTAAAAAAAACCAACCGTATGTAATATTTAAGCGAGCAGTCGATGTTAGCTACGTATATCCCTCTCGTGTATAGTATTTAAAGAAAAAAAAAATTGTCGTCCGCTACCAAAAAACTACTGGATTTAAACGAGCGAAGGTGAAGAAAGAGAAAATGGAAAATTGATAACGCAAGCTTCGACGTTTAAGTAAGCTAAGCTAAACAACTTTACTATAACTTACATATTAAAGGAGCTCAAATTATGATATGGCTGCGAAAAAAAAACCAAACAAATCTATTTCAATGGAACAACAAAGAAACAAAAAATATATTAAGGATAGAGCGCAAAGGTGTCTTTGGTCCAAAAGCTGAATAGAATGCGAGAGCGTGATTGAATAATTAAATTGCGAGAGAGAAAATAGGGAATGATAAAATAATTGAAAAGCTCGATTAATTCATGCACAAAGGCAATCGCGTAATTAACAACCCACGTCCGATTAAAATCGTCTAGAAAACAATGGAATCCCGATTAAACATTAAATATATCTAACGTGACGTAAACAGAGGAAGAATCACACACGAAAATACTCAAACACTCGTATCGAAAGGATTTTCGCGAAATAAAAAGAATAATAATATTTGATCGCGGCATTGTATGTATGTAAATAATCGCCAATTCGAATTACGACGAGACACACTCTTTATAGTTCTCATTTTTAAAAAGTTCTTTGACCAACTTTGCAGCATTTACTTTAACAGCATCGTAATGTAATATTTAGTCCTATATCGAGAGAAAAGGAGAGAAAAAAGGAGCGTGAATGCTCCGTCACATCCAAAATCCTTGCCACATATAAAATTAGTCCATTCGAAAAGCATTTAAAGAAAAGAAGAAAAAAACGAAGAAAATATGCAAATCAAACTTATCCAATCTAGGATTATCACGAAAGATTTGACCGTCTAGTCGTTCCGCTAAATGCGAAGAAGAAAAAGAAGATGAACATTTTTTCGTTCACTTTGTTTGCCAAGTTCAACGTTGTTTCTTCTACTATTTGTCGCAACGAAATCGCAAATATTGTTTCTTTTCTCGATACTCGTACGTAGGAGTTTAATATTTATTTATTTCGATAGTTAAGTAGCGTATGGTCTGTATATAAAGGATGAATGATGAAAGATGAAGAATAAGGAAAAGAATGAGAAAAAAATGAGTTAAATCGTCGAGGCAGAATTTCACGATTATAATTTTCATCGCAATGTCGTATCTGATTAATCGTGTATTAATCGTCGAACACATTGTAATTCTTCACGTTCATCGCAAACGATGAGGATAGAAGATTTTTGAAAAAAAAGTGAAACGATGATAAACGAGAGTAGAGAGAAAATAATAAAAAATAATCCCCGATTGCTTTTTTGGAATTTTCTTTTTTTCTTTTTAAATCTATTCTCAGCAATCTTGCGATTTTTATGTTCGAATGAAACATTGCGAAAACTACAATTTGCAAATAGCAATGAAGAGAGGAGAAAAAGGTTGAAGTGAGGGAATGAAAGAAAGGGGGAAAAGAGAAAACAAAAAGTTTAAACTAGCTGACAATTGAATGTCTCGTTCTCCTTGAACATTTGAAACATTACCAAGCCACAACACTGCGTACAAATGATGTGAGATCATGATTTTTTATTAAATAAAGAATATGAAAATATAACCGAAGGAAGTTTTTGTATCTTGGCTTCGATCGTGCCTCCCTAAAAAAAAAATAATAATAATAAAAAAAATCTCACGAACACTTCAAGAAATTAAAAAATAATAATAATAACACACACACGCATACTCACGCACGTGTGTTTTTTTCTCTTAATTGCAAACTAATTACCACATAGCAATATTTGTATCTCATTGGATTTGGCGATAGACGTAACGATAGTCAGATGAATATTTGAAGAAAAACCAAAAACTGTGAGAGAGAAACCTCCCCTCCGTGGGGAAGAAAAAAAAAGAAGAAATGAAAGAGGTGCACACATACACACACACACACTAACACACACACTTTTTCAACGCGCAGATTATTATATTAAATCTAAGATCGTTAGTTGTAAAAAAAAAACAAAAAATATCCGTGATGGAGCTTAAGATTAATTTCGCAGGCAAGCTTCGCGATTCGATAGAAGATATTATTGTGAAGAAAAGACAACAATGAAAAAAGCACACAAAAAAATCATAGGATAGTCGAGAGATATTTGAAAATCTACCATCGATATACACGAATTTTTTGATCGAGGAATGAAACAAAAAAACGGAGTAAAAACGAAAAATTTCCACTACCACAAAAATCACCTCTATCTTCGTATTTGCAATATATTATTGTATATAAATATATGCTAGGGTGGTCCTTTCAATGAATTTCAATGATCTCGCCCTCGGATAATTCCCAAATAAATAAATAAAAATTTGTGCTATCCGGCCAAAGTTTTTTGGCACTCTCGGGTATTATTCTTTTTTACAAGTCTCCTGTTGCAAAATTTTCTCAGAATCAATCGAGGACCGCAATATATTATTGTATATAAATATATGCTAGGGTGGTCCTTTCAATGAATTTCAATGATCTCGCCCTCGGATAATTCCCAAATAAATAAATAAAAATTTGTGCTATCCGGCCAAAGTTTTTTGGCACTCTCGGGTATTATTCTTTTTTACAAGTCTCCTGTTGCAAAATTTTCTCAGAATCAATCGAGGACCGTATGTGCGCCAATTGGATAATTAATAGAAAAATAATATTACCAGGGACTTGTAAAAATGTACAATAACCAGTTATGAACGTGTCCAATGCATTTATACAAATTAAAAATTTTGTAACACCGAGTAGTCACTAAAAAAAAATGATCATTGAAGCCAAAGGAAATTTTATGTCATACAAATTTGGGAAAAAAAAGAAAAATAAGGATCTAGATTGTTGCACAATTTTTTATTCATTCGTACGTAATCTCGGAGGCGTAATTATGAAAATTCATTGACTCTCTCTCTTCGAGGATCACGCTAAAATATATGCGCACGAAAATAATCTCAGGCACGATACGAAAGAATAATGTTAAAAATCGAGAGTATAAACGAGCACGTGTGAGGAAAACGAAAGGAGAATAATTTTGAAAAAAAAGAAAAAAACGATAAAAATAAAAAATAACAATTACTCTTACCGATATCCGTTTCCGGCACGTTTCTTCGGCGCGGTCTCAGAGAGGGAATATTTTTATTTTCCTTTTTTTTTCTCTCCAATAACGAGGAGAACCTCGCTTTTTCGTGGCTAAATCAAAGTGAAAAAGAGAAAAATCTGCGCGCCGGTATACGGGGAAAAAAAGCTGCCTTCCACTTAGAACTATGTGCCGTCTTCGAGTATACAATTAATGAACGAAAAAAAAAAAAAAACAAAAAAAAATCGAATAGAAAAATAAAAACCCATTGTTAACCGTTCACTCACACTTACATCGGCTCTTCTTCGTATTAGCGAATGGAAATGAAGAAATAACACAAAAATGAGATTGACAGAGATAATTCCCATCGGCAAAAAAAAACGGTTCACACGTGAAATTAAAAAATGAATAAATAAATATGTAACCCAACGATAGGATCAACTGGAAAATCCATTGAAAATTAATTAAAGAAAAAGAGGAAGAAAATGAAGAGGAGGAAAAAGAAGAAGAAGAATAAGAAAAAAATAATGCTGAAAGGTGTTCTTTTCTAACCATGACCATAGATATTTGATATTCGCTTGCTGCTACATGAATTTTTCTGGCAACAGAGTAATAACTTTTTGTACGATGTTCCGCATTATATATATATATATATATATATGTATATATACACATATATATAAATATATATATATACACATGTATATATACATAAATAAAAAATTATATATATGTATGTGTGTGTGTGTATAACGAGATAGTTAGTTTGTTAATGATTTAAAAAAAATCGAGAAAAATAAGGATCCTTAGGCGTAAGAGGACGATAAAAAAAACAAATAAAAAACAGATTAATCGAGCAAAAGGAACAGTTGTGTAAGTCGATAGTGAGATATTACATATAT
Organism: Alloplasta piceator; assembly: GCA_946863875.1. Classification (NCBI taxonomy): domain Eukaryota; kingdom Metazoa; phylum Arthropoda; class Insecta; order Hymenoptera; family Ichneumonidae; genus Alloplasta; species Alloplasta piceator. The sequence goes on along the minus strand of OX333076.1, from coordinate 2,005,445 downwards.
ATAAATATGCATATATATGTATATACATATATATATATGTAATTATAATTACGCCGATTGTGTTTATTACACGATTGTATGCTTGCGTGCTGTGGATGTGCGAGAAAAAGGTGAGAGACGTGAAAAAGAGCGGAAGAGTATAAGAGTTATATTAAAAACGAGAAAACCAAAAAAATAAATAAAAGCAACTAAAAAAAAACTAGTATCCAACACGAGTGTCAAACGGACATTGGGGAGAATTTAAATCGATGATTGAAGAAAAAAAAGAAGAAAGAAAAAACAATTGTTGAAACATGACAATATAGAGGATTTAGATGAATTTTTGATTACCAGATGAGACGGAGTTCGGATTTTCGCAATTTTTTTTCCTTTCCACGAGTAAGAAGATAAGAACGTAATTACTTCGCCGATTTTTTACCTCTCGATGAACGAAAATTCAAAAAAAACTTGAGGCTAAAGACAAATCGAGTCGAACGAATATCCGAACTTGGTCGTATAACTGTGAATAGTTAACGGAAGGCACGTTGTTATTTAATAAATAAATAATAATATTAATTTACAATTGACGGTAAATGGAAAAGAAAGAAGAAAAAAATCGAGCAAGGTGTAAGGGTCAACACTATTAATAATTAAAGAGAAAGACAAAAATATATATACATGCCCTTTTCCTTATTTTTGTTTTTTCATCCTCCTTTTCGTTCGTCAAATGGCCGTTAAAAAAAATTTATTTAAAAAAAAGCTCTTTGGACAGTGGAGTTTTTTTTTGTTCCAAGACACTTCTTTACTTTTCACAGAACAAGTGAAGAATCCTCAATCGCGTTTTTGTTACATTTTTTGTCTTTTTGGAAAATTTTCGTCATTTTGGTCTTTATTTTAATTTTATTATTATCGCTGTTATAATTATTATCATTATTATTATTATCATAAGCAGTCTTGGTACGTTTTTTGTTGCTTTGCACAATCGCACTTGTTCGTAAATTTTTTTCTTGTAAATTGCGGTAAAATCATCGCTGCTCCATTTTTTTCGTAAATTCTCGTTATTTTATTTATTTATGCGTCTTTATTGCAAATTCAAATATACTCAAGCGGGGCTGTGTCCAATGACCTTGAAATTCATGAAAATTCTAAAAATTATCAACGAACATCTTACATAGTCGTGAAATCTCGTGAAACTTTTGTTTTTCAATAATTCATCATATCGAACGAATCATTGAGACGTTTGGCCCAGATTTATGATGAGAGATAAATTTATTTCCGAGATATATTTCCACGCGTAATGTTTAATTTTTTTTCACCAAAAACTAGTGATGAGAATTCATTTGAATAATTTTTTTTTTCCAATTTCTGTATTTATCCGATAAGATTTTTTACAAGTTCACGTTTGCTCTGCCTGTTTGTTAAAAAATTGTCCTATTTTAACGAAAAGCTATACTTTTTTTTCCTTCGTGTGTGTTTTTTTTGTTTTCGATGGAGATCAGAAGACGCTCCGTTGAAGTTTCAATACGACTTTATGTCACTTATCAGATCCGGGGCGCTCTTACCTTCCGAATTGGGCTTTGATTTTTTATCTTCGAGCTGTTTGTAATTCTCGGGCACCGGATGCGGTCCAGGATTGAGATCATTGGCTTTTTCCTGGACCTCCTTGAAGGACGCTTTTATATTGTCGAGGGCGGTACCAAGACCGCTCTTAATCTGGTTGAATTCCTGCGTCACGAGTGACAATCGTCCGAGAAGATAATTCAGATTCTCGTCGACCTCCAATATTCGTTTTGTTATCTCGCCGACCTGCGAACGAGCGAATAATGAAAAATCAAGCAAAATAATGAGCGAAATTATTGAAAAAATAGGAATTTCATTTTTTGTGCAATTTTTCTTCACCTTGCTCTCCATTCCTCCCATCGTCGATGTCGTGCCGTTTACGTAAGCTTCGTTCTGCTTGTGAAGCTTATCCAGTGCTTTTGCACTCTCCGTTATCTGCTGGTACATCACGTTTATCTGTCTCCAAACCTTTTCAAGCAGATTTGAAAATTTCATCATCGCAATATCGATTATTGATCTGAACTATAGGGTTGCGAAATTTGTAATGTAAAAGTAATGCATTAATCATTACTTTTAGAATGTGTAATGGAAAAAATTTCCATTGGGGATTACAATGTAGTGTGCAGTGGAAAAATTTGCATTACCCATTACAATGTAGTGTGTAATGGAAAACATTTGCATTACTCATTAAAATGTAGTGTGTAATGGAAAAAAATTTTATTACCCATTACAATGCAGTGTGTAATGGAAAAAATTTGCATTACCCATCACAATGTAGTGTGTAATGGAAAAAATTTACATTACCCATTAAAATATGTATTTTTTTTTCATTACCCCCTACATTATAATGGGTAATGTAAATTTTTTCCATTACACACTACATTATAATGGGTAATGTAATTTTTTTCCATTACACACTACATTGTAATGGGTAATGCTAATTTTTTCCATTACACACTACATTTTAATGAGTAATGCAAATTTTTTATTATTATTTTAATTTTATTTTATTATTTTAATCAAGGATGTTTATCGATCGATCGATCGATGAAAATTTACCTGATTCATCTCTTGCTCCATTTTGGTTGTGAGATTCGCAACTGCCCCATTCTGATTGTCCATAATATCGTTCGATATACCATCGAATCTCATATTCAACGTGTCGTTTATATTATTTCCCTGCGCCTTTACCAAATCACCGACTTCGAGCAGAATCTGATGGACTCCGTACTCGACTCGTTTTTTAGTGTCCAGAACGTGATCCGCCATCGACACCATCACCGATTGTCCCTTTCCAAGATCGTGCAATTCCTGATTTACGCGTTCCGCATTGTTCGCCAAATCCAATCTTAAATTAAAAAATTTGATGACATTCATAATTTATCCTTCTTCAAATGTCAATTAGGAATTTACGAATGGCATTTTGAACTTCTGCCATTAAACTTAACATCCTGAAGTGCAAATTGTAAAACGAGGGGACTGAAAAGTAAATTCGTTAAATTTATCGCCAAAAGTAAACTTTTGTGTTCAGACACTAAAAAAAAAAATTTATTAGCCAAACTTCATACTTTTTCTAAAATTTGGAGGCAGAGAATGATGGGAAAAGCCAAAAATGATGTTTCCATTTATTGTAGAAATTAAATTAAAAGGCCAACAATTAGAGAGTGAAATTTGCTAGATTTTTGAGGCATTGATTTTTCAATCAACGATTGATCGAAAGAAAAATGGTGTATGCAATTTTTACCTCAGTTCGCTGACGGAATCTTTGGTTTCTTCTTTCGACTGTATGACCTTGTTTTCGATACCAACTACTCCACGTGTCACGATATCATTTATCGCGTGTTTTGTTTCTTGAAGCGCAGCTTGAGTCTCATTGTGCAAATGATTCAATTCCATTGCACTAAAAAAAACATCAATTCTCATCAATTTTATAAAAATTTATCTCAGAAGAAGTTCTGTTTCCAGACAAAGTTTCATATCTCAAGTTTTTCCTTATTAGAATGTTTAAAATATTCTAAAATGTTAAAATTAAATTGTAAATTAGAAAAAATTGTTTTATATCATAATACAACATATAAAAAAATAGGATTAACAAAATCTTTGTAATAATTACTCGGGTATTCGTTGGATACGATCGGACGTGTCCTCGAGAATTTTCTCGAGATTTTTGAGCGTTCGATTTTGTTCCTCGATAGCGGGTCTTAGATCGGGAATATCCTTTTCCGGTTTATCCTTGATCCTTTTCGTATCCTCGCCCAGTCCTCTCAATGAGTGTTCAACATCACCGATACGCTGCCCAATATCCCTCAGCTGAAATCAGAGTTGTAAATAATGCATTACTTTGATAATGCATTACTGTATTTATTACCCATTACACTGCATAATGTGTAATGGATGCGTGTTCCATTACAATTAAAAAAGTAACGTGTAATGGATGCATGTGCCATTACAAATACAAAAAGTAATGTGTAATGGATGCGTGTTCCATTTGAATTAAAAAAGTAATGTGTAATGGATGCGTGTCCCGTTACAAATAAAAAAGTAATGTGTAATGTATGCACGTTCTATTACAAATTACAATTAAAAAAAAAAGTAATTTGCAGTGGAGAATATTCCATTACAAATAGGAAAATTGCCGTGCTCGTAGTAGAAACTTGCCCATTGCTGTCTTATTATTTTTCTTCGCTTCACTAAAAGTTCATTCACCGTATTCTCCACTGTAAATTACTTTTAAAAAAATTGTAATTTGTAATGGAACGTGCAAACATTAGACATTATTATTTTTTATTTGTAATGGGATATGCATCCATTACACATTACTTTTTTTATTTGTAATGAGACATGCATCCATTACACATTACTTTTTTATTTGTAATGGCACATGCATCCATTACACATTATTTTTTTATCTGTAATGGAACATGCGTACATTACACATTACTTTAATGTAATTTGTAATGGAAAATTTGTCCAATACAGATTGTTTAAAGTAATGGGTAATGCGTTACTTTTACATTACTATTTTCACAACTCTGGCTGAAATTGAGAAAAAATGTTCCCCGATAAAATGCGGTTTTACAAAAATTATCAATCACAGCTTAAATTTTTTTTTGCAGTCACCTCTCTCGACATGGTTTGAATTTTGTCGTTCTGAGACGTCGAATCATCCTTCAGCCTCGACGATATCGATTCCAGATCAAATTCCAAACGAGCGACTTGTCCGGACAACGTTTTCTCGGTCTGGTTCAATTTTTCGATTATGAGATCCGACGATTTTTCATTGTTCGACGGTTGCGTTATAACCGGCACAGGACGACTTTGGACATCGGATATTTTCCTCTCGATATCTTTCAGAGAACCCTCCAAACGATTGTCCAAATTTTCGAGCTTGTCCGTGGTCTTTTGTATTTGTACTCTCTCGCGTTCGTCCCTCTGTAAATAATATCTTATCGGTATTACCAACTTATCGCTTTTTATCCTTCGAGAATTTTTTTTTCCTCTCTCTACCCAAATAATATCATCTCAATCGGGTCAAAAAATCTTCAAAGTAAATTTCACATTCTTGAGAAAATTTTTCCAATGTACGACCAATAAATCCAACAAATCCAAACTCAATCAAATTGTCTGAACAATGGTTGAAATTTTTTATTTAAAAAAATCGTTTAAATTCAACTAGGGATTTTTTCAGTCGAAAGATATTTTATTTTCAATGCTAAAATTAGAATGATAAACTTAATTTTCACTGTAAATGTCAAAAGCTTTGATCAATTTAAAATCATTGAATATTGACGAATTAAAAATTTATATTTTTATGAATGTTTGATGGTAAATTCAAAATTTCAACTTTATTCAGGTAGAAATAATTATTTGTCGGTTTGGAAAATGAGAAAAAGTATTTTTAATAATTATAAGGAAGAAATGTGGATTCACGCCGACCTGAGATATCAATTGTTCAATAACGCCGAGTCTCTCGTCCAATTTGTTCAAATGGGTCTTCAATCCATCCACCGAGGATATTCTTTTGGACAAAAGGCCGATCGCTTTTTTCATTTGTTCACCGAGCTGACGTTCTCGAACTTCGTGTCTCTCGAGCTTTTCCGTATTCTCCCTCATCATGTGAACAAGACTCAGCATAGCATCCTTGATATCCTCGTGACTTTATTTACATAAATTAACAAATTATATTCCAATCGTGAAAGTTACTCTTATAATAGCTTGTATAATCATAAAAAATGATCAAAATTAAATTAATGGACAAAATATTAAGGATAAAGCAATTAATATGAGAGTTAGCAAAAAAAAAAAGAAATAATGCTTGAATAAACTTACGTTATTTCTCTCGAATAGCAAGAACTGGAACATATCACGAGTAGAAAAAGTGTTGCGGTCCAGAGCTTCATGTTTCTTCAGAATTGAAACTCGATTTTCCACGACGAAATCTGAACAAAAATAAATTAAATTTTTTTTTTATTCATTTAAAAAAAAACACAATTCTTGTAAGTGTACGGAAAACTCAGCTGGATCATTTTTGGTTAATTTCTGTTCATTATACTTGCACAAAATACGGGAGAAGATACCCAAAGAAAAGAAAGGCTATAATATATTTTTCAAAATATGATAATTTGAAAGGATTAAACTAGCTGTAAGCTGATTTAGAAAGAATATTATAATTCTTTTGAATGTACGGTAAATCTAGAAGAAATTTCCTACTTTTTATCTAATTTTCTTTGCATGTAATTAAACAAATTGTGCGAGAAGATCCACCAAGAATAAACACTGTAAAATATTTTCCAAACGATGATAAACAATTTTTTTTTTAAATTACACTTGGGTCATTCCATGTCAAATCGACCAAGAGTTGAAATCGACCCTTTCAATTTCGATGAAATTTGGTCAGAAGTTTTCGTTTTCAGTAAAACGAAGTTCCATCAAAGGAAAAAAATTTAAAAAATTTTCTTCGAAAGTTATGCAAAATTCAAAATTTCACAATTTTTCAAATCTTCCAAGTTTATTTTTTAAATATCTCGAAAACTATTGTAGTTACGAAAAATCATTCTGAATTCGTCTTTTTTTTTTGAAAAATGATGAATTTGGAGAATTTTAAATTTTCAAAAATCGTAAAAATCCAAGTTCCTTATGAATATTTTGGTTAAATTTTTTTTTATGTAATACCATGTACCGATCTTAAAAGATTCTGAAAATTTCGGAAAGGTGTTTTTAGTTTTTTCAAAAACATGAATCTTTGAATTTTTTAAAATCGTGTAAATCCACGATCAACGTTAAATTTTTGGTTAAATTTTTTTAAATATAATTCCTTGTACTGATCTTAAAAGATCCTGAAATTTTCAGGATGGTGTTTTTTTGTTTAAAAAATGTAAATTTTTGAATTTTGGTAAACAATATTTTTTTTTTACCAAAATACTGTTACTTTTACCTTTTCATTTTCAATAAAACTTCGTTTTATTGAAAACGAAAACTTCTGACCAAATTCCATCGAAATTGGAAGGGGTCGATTTGACATGGAATTACCCACTTGCAGAATGTTGGCTCTAAAATAATATATGAATCCTTGTAAGTGTAGAGTAAATTTCGAAGAATTGTCCCATTTTTTAAATTTTATTTTCTCATAATTGCACAAAATACGAGAGAAAATTCACTGTATCGAACGAACCGAGAGAACAGCAGGCGTCAAAGAAATTCACGAGAGTCTGACTCTTTCGGAGTAATTTATAACAAAAAAAGCGCAAAAAAAAAACTTTTGCGCTTGTATTCGTTGTAATATGTATATTCAATAACGCCTCAGTGTACGATGATAAGATGTTACGGGGGTCGTTGAAGATGACCCGTTCGACGGAAGACAGAATTCTCCCCACACATTTGCCAATAAGTTTTCATTATCTCCTCTACGATTTTCGCTAATAGACGACCAAGAGAGAGAGAAGGAAAGTGGTGAGCCGAGAGGAGCTCGTTATAAAATATACGATTTCATTGTATATTTTAGCTTCAATTTAGACAGATTTTCCCTAAAACGTGAAGCTACAAATTCAACGAGGAAAATCATAGAATTATCACTAATCTTCTATTTACTTTTCTTTATCTATCGACTCCAATCGCCGTAAAATCTTCTTCCAGGTTTTAAAAACCCTTTCCAGAATAAAATTTCCCTCCGAAATCGAAGAAATAAGAAAAATGTTGTTGGACGTGAATTCGGTTAAATTCCTAATTTTTTTGTTCCTTTTTGTTTTATCTATTTACTTTTCTTCATTCGTAGTAAAATCTTCCAAGATTTGAAAACCTTTTCCAGAATAAACTGTCTCTCCAGAATAGAAGAAATAAAAAAAATGTTGGATGTGAATTTTGTTGAATTCCCAATTATTTCTTACTTTTTTGTTTTAGCTTCCTACATCTCAAATTCTGTGCTTCAGACTTTCTCTGCGGAATTGGAGCGCTAAAAAAAATCTTTTTCTTTTCCTCAAGCCTGATGAAATGAATTCTATTAATTCAGCTGCTGTGTTTTATCAACTCTATATCTTCTCTGTTCATTCATTCCTTTTCTCGTTTCATCTTTTTCCATGTAATATGTCAAGGTCTTTGCCCTGGAGTCTTCCAAGTTCAACGGGAATCGAGGCAGTTGGAAAAAACAAGGGAGACGAAGGAACTGAGAAGTGCATCTAAATGCGTCTCTCGTTGGACGAACGCTTGTTAAAATCAGAGATCACCCTTGTTCGCCGCTTGAATTTACAGTAACGGGTAGACCAAGTGTATATAGATATATCAGTTACATAGGAACTCATAAAGCGTATTATGTTCTCGTCTATGTTGGTATACATCTATATACATGATTGCAGATGCGAAGAGTTTTCTTGGTACGAGCAGCGTGGCCCAACTAAAAAGCCATCTGTTTTTGTGCAACCTTCTACTCTTCCCTCGTAAAGCCTCTGAAACGAAGGATTAAACGTTTCGCTACTCGAAATTCCTTTCCACTCTTTGCAAATATTTTCTCAACCATTTCCTCAATCATTTATTTTCATTGTTATGCATTTTGCTTCCTCATGAATTGATGAAGATTCTCCAGATTTCCTGGATTTCTAGATTTTGTAATATAATACAACACAAGAAAAGTCTTGGTCATTTGAGATTTTTTTGTAATATAGAATTTTTTAATTGTTAATTGAAAAGTTACTGAAAAATGTTTCGAAATTTCTTATTTTTTGAAGATAATTCGAATTGGCTTCCTTCCTTATTCGTCTGGACTTAGTTGGAATGTAAATTGGGACTGACATGTTTATCTTCGACGAGGAGGGAAAAATGTATTTTGGATTTGTGCATCAAATCGACTTTGTTGTACTTTGAGCGATTGCGAGAAAGATTGTACACTAATCTACAAATATCTTCATCACAAAATCAATGTTTTGATGAATTTCCATGAGAAATATTCGGTTCAATTTTTTTTTTGTAACTAAACGTTTTAAGGAAATTGGCTCATTTTTAGTGTGTTTCTTCGGAAAGCTCAAAATATTAAGATAGCTCTACTTCCGGCTTCTAATTTTTATTGAAGAATTTTGGTTTGGGTTTCGCGAAGTTGAAATATAACTTTACTAAGTATTTGTACAAAGGCATATATTTATAAAGCGTTTTGGGCGTATAATCCGTTATAGCTTTGTAATTTGGGCATGTTGCCTCCTTTTGCCAAGCTCCAAATGAACCGACACGCACAAACGATGTCTTCGGGAAATTCGTTACCGAGAATCATCAAACTAGAGTCGAAAGACCGATGGGTGCACATCCATCGCGTTTCGAAGTATTTCGCTCGAAATAATAATTCGCGCAACCATTTAAAATAGCCCTTGCGGTACAGAAGATAGATGGGCAGGATAGATACGATATATTTCAAAGAAGAAAATAGTGGGGCCTGAGAGTGAACTGGATCAAAGAGTAACTGGAATTTTTTTTATAAAATTCATCTTTATCTTTTCGCCGATTTGGCAAGAGGATCCCTAATTTAGAGAGAATTCCACGAAACGACAATATTTACAATTTAGGCGTAGCTTCATTATATATTTTTTATATTAAATTTGTATAAATTTTTTTTTTTGCATTTGGACCAAAATTGTATCTGTTTATTAAAATGACTGTAATTTATTTTCTAGATAAAATTTAGACTTTGCTCGTAGCTCATTCTCTTCCTAATCATTGGAGCTTCAAAATTCCATCTGATTCCGATAATTTTTCAATTTTTCCCAGATTTTTAAAGTGCGACCATCGATTCTTCCCATTTTTTTTAAGGCTCGAAAGAGCAAAAAAAGGCTTTAATATAATTATTAACATTCGTTATATTCTCAACATATAATATTAACAAAATATTATCAAGAACATGTGAATGTTTCTTCCTAAAGTCAAATTTACGCAAATTGCACGTATTGCAAATTTCAACATTAATCAAATGCGCAAATCATGTGCAAAAATCAAAGAGGAAATTTGAAAAATCCCGTATAACACGAAAACAAAGAGGATTCATGAAAAATTTCAAGACAACAACTTCAAGAAAAGTTGCGTCTATTTTTGTTGAGTGTAGAGGAATTTTTTCAGATTGTTTTTTTGCGAAATTTTGTTTTCTTATGTTGAGGCTGGAAAAATAAATTAGGGAAAAAAATTTGAACAAATTCTTCTGCACTAAACAAAAACAGAGGCAACTAGAGTTTTTCATGAATCCTCTTTGTTTTCATGTTATACGGGATTTTTCAAGCTTCCTCTTTTTTCACAAAAAATCGAGTAACTTTGGAAAAAAAATCGCTTAAAGTTAAAAAAAGGGAAATTGAAGCTCAAACTTTCCTCTTTATGAATCCAATCATAAAAATTTATACAAAAAAATTCCTCTGGAAGATGGGTGCACCGGAATATTTAAAAAACCAGGAAATGAAGCCGAATTCTTCCCCCTTAAAATGCCGCTTGTTAATTTAGTCTACGTTGACTTCCGGCGAAATGGCATAAAAAACGTTCCACATTTTGAAGTTTTGTCCGGAAACTTTTCGCCGGTAGTGTATGTTCCAAAACTTTTGTCATTCGGGACAAAATCGTCCATTATTTCTTCTCTTTTAAAATTGATATATTATTAAATTGTTGCTATATCGTTGTCTACACCGGAAATGAAAAGTTTACTCGATTTAATCGTGTTTTAATTCGCATCCCGATAGAGATACAGCGAGGAGAATTAATGAAGATTGAGGACCGTAATCAATATTGTAACCCTCTGTCAATTATACTCGTTGCCATTCGAGATGTATCATGGGATGTGCGTGCGGGCTTTTATGTGCACAAATAAAGTAAAATTACTGCAGTGATCCATCAGCTTGCGATGCAATTCCAGACCATGATGAAATTGATTGCACTCTTGGATTATACAGTCATGGAGACGAGAGGAGGCTCTATAAATAGAGCTTCAATAAAGATTCTTCAGTCGTTAGCGCCCGCGCCAGTTCATACAGTTTACTTTTCGATGCACGCACAAATATCTCTATATATATCTATTCATCCGAGTATAAACAATACTCGATTCATCCACGCTTCGAATCTTCCGCTTTTTTTCCTCCCACGCGAGAATTGCATGTTGATTATGATAAATTAAAACACTGGTTTCTTCCTTGTAAGAAGATAATTCGTGCGGAAGTCTGCGTTCAAAGTTATAGACGAATTAATATAGAATGCGAAATTCGTAAATTCAAACATTCCCGCCTCACCGCGAGCGTCGAAATTTGCACAGTATTTATTTCTCAAAAGGCACTCTCAGTGCAATGCAAATCATATTCGCACCTTTCGACTGCAATTCTGGATTCTCCATCGTTTTATCGTGATATAGAATACTGAACGGAATATTCAAATACTGTGGAAAATTCGACTGAATAGTTTCGAGAAAACATTACTGGAACACTCGATAAAACGTCGGTGAATCGATGACATTTATTCTTCGCGATGTGATCGAATTGTCGAGGAGGTATTTCAAAGTATTCATGAAGATCTTTACTTACTTTTTCTCGATGAAATACTGTTTGGCTCCCGCGTGTTTGAGCCGTCGATTCCAAGACCGCTCTGTTATCCGACGCGCGGAGAACTGGCCGCCGATGTCTTCCATCAGACAATTCACCCCCGATTGCAGCGGATTTTTTTTCTTCCAAGAGCTTTCTACTTCATCCGATTGCTGTTTGAGAGCGCCACTGTACGGCGTCGGAAGTATGAGGAGCGTTTGGGGAGCAAACCGGAAGTAAACCACCGTGCGCGGGTAGGAAGACAGAGAAAACGACGACTTGTTTCTCGATTGAAGTAAACGCGTACTTTTCGCGAATTTGATGAGACCCAAGTCATTTTTGTTTCCCACGCACACTGAGGTTTATTTTTCGCGATAGATGACGTTGAAACATCCTGCAGATTCAAGGCGAATCTCATACTGAAGTTGCTACTTCAGTCCTCCCTTTCCGGTTTTGTTTTCCTCGGCAATCGATTTCTCACTTACCGACGGATCGTTTTTTTCCTCAGCGAGCGATTTCTAACTTACCTACGGAACGTTTTTTTTCTGTTGAAAACACCGCTGCAATATTTGCGAATGGCGAGACGGTCGTAAAGTCTTTATTTATTTTTCAATAGGGAAAAATAGCGAACCATTATGCTGTACGTTAATGTACTTGAGTTATCAATTTTAAATGTTTATCTCTTGCTCAGCTGACTAAAGCCTAAAGTGATTAGATTGTATGAAAACGAGCAACTTTCACAACACCCAACTCGCTTATAATTTGTTTTTCCTTACGATTCGAACGACTGCGCTTTTTAAAAATTGGCAAAACACCGTTTACATTATTGTTGTCGAAATTATAATCGTCATGAAGCCTTCGAGAATTCAATCGTGCATCGATCTGCCACTGTCGGCCGATATTTTAGACGAAGTCATTGACAGAGCCAAAGATTGGACGCTCATGCACGGTTAGTCAAGCACTTCGTTTATTTTGGATAATCAATAATCTGTTGTTTTTATCAATAATTAATAATCCGTTATTTTTATCAATAATCCGTTATTTTTATCAATAATCATTAATCCGTTTTTTTAATGCATAATCAATAATCCGTTATTTTTATCAATAATCAATAATCCGTTATTTTGATGAATAATCAATAAACCGTTATTTTTATCAATAATCAATAATCCGAACAAAAAAATAATATTCAGTTGTTTTTGTTCGTCAGGAGTTGCGATGCATTCCAAGCTCCATTTCAACAGGGATCAAGTAACCATAGCGCCTTTTATACTCTTACCGTCTTGCTTCCCAAAGAGAGAATTTGAAAAATCCAAAAAAGTTCAAACTACGCTTAATGCTCTTATGCACAAAGTTGCGTATGACTGTGAATTTTTAACGGAGCACTTGAAAAGGTAATAAATTCAAATTTGAAAACTATGACAATTGCATCGAAGCAAAAACAGTGGCTAAATTCATTTTTTTTTTTTCGGGCAGTACCATCGAGGTTGATGATTTTGTGGCCGGATTGTTTGATATCTACAAAACTGTAAACAACGAAGGACACACGCAGGTATGTAGACGAATCTTATGAAAATCGTACGAAGAGTGGAATAAAATTAAAAGAGAATAGTTTTTTTTCTGTTTTTGTCTTTTGTTTCTGAATATTCTGGTTTTAGCGAATGAGCCTTGGTCTACTGCGTTCCGATTACATGCTGAACGTCGACAATGACCTGAAAATCATGCAGATAGAATTGAATACCATAGCATCTAGCTTCGGAGGATTGGCCAGCGAGGTTTCCAATTATCACAGGTACCGTGATTAAATTGTTCACCCTCGACTACATTTTTTCCTTCTGCAATCTGAATTTCGATTATTTCAGCATGAATTACAACAATTATGCACGTTAAAAAATCCAGTGATTTGCCCCTTGATCCTGGCTGATTATTATACTTTTACCCAAATATAAAATTCCACTGCAATAAAAAATATTGAATGATTTGTAATTCAAACATTGCCCGTAATCGTTTACAGATACATTTTTAGAGAATTGGGCCATTCGGATAAGATAGAAAATGTAAGTTGTCTTTAATTAATTTACAATTGAAAAAAACTTTGATAGAAGAAAAAAAAACGAAAAAGAAAATCATGATTTAGTTGTAGCAATCATCGACAGCTTGCATTAAAAATTGCATGAATTTCTATCAAGTCTGTTTGCCGATCGATTTCTTTTCACCCGCATGCTCAATTTTTTAATGAATAAAAATTCAAATTGATCTCGCGATTACGAGCGATTCGATGTAACAAAAATGTTGGTTTATTTAGATTCCAGAGAATGCAGCTAAAACTGGACTCGCGATGGGGCTCGTCGATGCATGGTCATTGTACAATGATGAAAAGTACGTTATCTTTTTGTCAATATTACAAGATTTTTACGGATCCGATTGTTTTTTTTCCCCTGATGATGATAATCAATTATTCAGGTCTGTGATATTATTCGTTGTGGAGGACATAACTTACAATATATGCGACCAAAGATCCCTGGAATTTGAGATCCGTCGATTAAACTCAAAGATCAAGATAATTAGGCGTTCGTTCAAGGATTTGATTCAACAGGAGACACATTTGGGATCGAACAAAGAGCTTATTGTGTAAGTTGCAAGGAATGATCGATAAAAACCGTTCTCGGTAAAATGATCATCCGTAATTATCATAAAAGTATATGAGGCATTCCATGCCATTTTGAACGGACAAAAAGTGCTCCACTCTAAAAAAAATTATTCAATTATATAAAAAAGAGTACTGTACATTTTTTCAAAATTTTTGGATCGCATGTTTTGGAGTTTTTTAAAATTTCAAAATTTTCTAAGTACCGTTATATATTGAAAGCATACGATTGAACAGAACAAATTTTCAGACAAAAAAGTTGCAGTTTCACATGAACTTTGTGAACAAATTTTTTTTTGAATTTTTCGAATTCAAAAAATGACCATTTTCATCAAAAATATACGAAAATAATTTTTTTTCGGTCGGTCTGTCACTTTCGATTTATCTCAAAAAATTCCAGAAAATACTCTGAAGTGTGTGCAATACACACGTATTTTTTTTTAGATGGCTCGATTAGTTGTTCCAAAGCTATGCTTTATTTTATTAATAATATTTTTTTTGTTTTTGCTCCGATAAGCTCCGAAACATTAATATTATTATTGTAAATGTTCTTTTATCTACAAATTTGAGAGAAATAATTTTGGAGAGTATGATTTTCCATAATAATTGATTTTTCTAAAAAAACAAACGGTATTTAGTAAGTACCCTTATATCTTGAAAGCATACGATTAAACAGAAAAATGTTTCAGACAAAAAAGTTGCAGGTTTACAGAAACTTTGTGAAATTTTTTATTTTTTATTTTGAGAGTTTAAAAAATTTCCATTTTCATCAAAAATATACGAAAATAATTTTTTTCGTTCGGTATGTCACTTTCGATTTATGTCAAAAAATTCAAGAAAATACTCTGGAGTGTGTGCAATAGACACGTATTTTTTAATGATGGTTCGATTAGTTGTTCCAAAGCTATGCTTTGTTTTATTAATAACATTATTTTTTTTAGGAAAATCTATTATTATGAAAAATGATACTCTCCCAAATTGTTTCTCTCAATTTTTTTGATAAAAGAACACCTACAATAATAATAGTAATGTTTTGGAGCTTATTGGAGCAAAAAGAAAAAAAAATATTATTAATAAAACAAAGCATAGCTTCGGAACAACTAATCGAGCCATCTAAAAAAAAATACGTGTCTGTTGTACACACTTCAGAGTATTTTCTGGAATTTTTTGACATAAATCGAAAGTGACATACCGATCGAAAAAAATTATTTTCGTATATTTTTGATGAAAATGGTCATTTTTTAAATTCAAAAAATTGAAAAAAAAAAATTTTTTACCAAGTTTATGTAAAACTGCAACTTTTTTGTCTGAAACATTTTTCTGTTCAATCGTATGCTTTCAAGATATAACGGTACTTGGAACATTTTGAAATTTTGAAAAACTCACAAAAATGCGATCAAAAATTTTTGAAAAAATTTACACTACTCTTTTTCATATAATTGAATAATTTGACAAAACGTCAATTTTTTTGAGAGTGGACAACTTTTCGACCGTTCGAAATGCCATGGAATGCCTCATATAAATAATTTGCATTCATTATTTTGACATATTGATTTGAATATTCCTTCTCCATTCTTATTGTCGAAAATTTTTATGCAATCCTTCAAGGGGCGATAATTTGGTGTCTGTCGTATACTATCGTACCGGATATCAGGCTGAAGCTTACACAGGGGCTGCTGATTGGTCGATGAGATTATTGATGGAACGTTCGCGAGCCATAAAATGTCCCTCGATACAGTATCAACTAGCAGGCACGAAAAAAGTAAAAAAAATTGGCATTAAACAAAAAAATGTTTATCGGAAATCTTGATACCAAAACAAATTCTAAATTACAGATTCAACAAGCTCTCGCCCAACCGAAAGCACTTGACAGATTCTTGAACAAGAAAGAGGCCGATGAGGTGCGAGAATTATTCGCGGGACTGTATTCTTTTGAATTTGTAAGTTTGTTAAAAATAAATCTAAAAAAATCCATCCAGACTCAATTGCAATTTTTAGAGATGAAAGAAAATTTGAATTTTAACTGATAGGACGAAGAAGGGGAAAAAGCCGTGGCGATGGCAATCGATGATCCTAGGAAATACGTGTTAAAACCGCAACGCGAGGGAGGCGGAAATAACGTTTACGGCGATAAAATTCGCGATACGTTGGAATCGATGAAAAACTCGGAAGAGAGACTGGCTTATATTCTCATGGATCTCATTAATCCACCTCGTCACAAAAATTATCTCGTACGATCGGGCCGTGAAGTTGCGCTTCAAGAACTCGTTTCGGAATTGGGAATATACGGAGTTGTAATCGGGTGAGCATTGACATTAATTCGATGAATTTTCAATCTAGAGGTCTAGAAATCTAAGGCAAAGTATGTCTATTTTTGCTTCCTCATAAAGGAAGCTTTGTTTTCGTAAAATTTTTTTTTCGCGATTTTTATGCCAATATGTTCAAAATGTCCTAAAACACCGAGAAATCATATTTAGAAAAAATGTCCGGATGGATGTGTGTGTGTGTGTGTTTCCTGAGTTTCAGATATAAATAATTAATAACTCGAAAACGCTTCGAGATGTCAAGCTAAAATTTGGCACACTTGTCGAGTACGAATTGCACTTCATTATGAAAAAAATTTTGTTTTAATTGTAACGGGTGTTCAGATATTATCGACTTTTTTCGTTTTTGCAACGATGGCGTAAACGCTCTAACCTCTGCAATTTTCCAGATATTGCACTAAAACTTTGTACAGAATTAGTATAGCTATTAAGGTTGTTTGGTATTGAATTGGGCGAAAGTCCATCGAGGGAATAAAATTTTATGAAATTTTGTATTTTTTAAAAAGTAGCCTAAACGCTCTGACTTGTGCAATTTTTAAGATATTATACTGGAACTTTGTACAGAGCTAATATAGCGATCGAGGTTGTTCGCTATTAAATTTGGCAAAAATCCATCGAGAGATTAAAATTTTATGAAATTTTTAATTTTTTGAAAAATAGCGTAAACGCTCTGACTTGTGCAATTTTTGAGATATTGCACTGAAACTTCACACAGAGCTAATATAGCTATCGAGGATGTTCGTTATTAAATTTGGCGAAAATCGATCGAATGATTAAATATTTATCAAATTTTTTATTTTTATAAAAGAAGCGTAAACGCTATAACCTTTGAAATTTTCTAGATATTGCAATTAAGTTTTGTGAAGAGCCAGTATACTATCAATGTTATTCGCTATCGAATTTGGCGAAAATCGATCCAATTTGCACATTGATTACTAATATTATTCAATAGTTAACAAAGCTTCCTTTATGAGGAAGCCAAATTTGATCGCCATACTGTGTATTAAAGGAAGCTATGTAAACTATGGATAAAGATGAGGAAGCAATGTGCAAATTTCAATTTGCAGCGTTTTTTTTAAATTTCTGCTGTTTTTGTTTCAGTGACGAGAATGATATTCGGGTTAATCGACAAGTTGGTCACGTTTTGCGAACGAAACCCGTGACCTCGGACGAGGGTGGAATCCTCGGAGGTGATGGCGCACTGGACAGTCCATATCTCATAGCGTGAATATAAAATTGAATTTTTTTTAACGAATAGTCCTTCATGTTTCAGCAATTTGGGATATCAATGAATTTTAAAGATACAAATCGATCATTGTTATTTTATCGAATCAAGATTTTTATCAATTGCACGGGAAAATAGGGTGCGAATGTATATTATTAATTTCGAACCAATCGAAATTATCATCGACACTGTTTTTATCATAGAAGATATAACTTTTGAGATCTTTTCCAGTCCTCGTTTATTCCGAAGTAAATTGTGCGGGGATTTTGTAACAATATTTGTGATACATTTTGCAAAATTTTTTGTTTGCATTTGAATGTGCTAATAGGTTTTTAATTACAACCATATAATAAACACTGCAAACGAATACAAAATATGTGCTTAGAAGAAAAAACCGAGTCCCAGAATTCGTTAGAGTAATTTTGGTAACTACGAATATTACTGACCGCATCTCATCGATGATTTACACTTATCAGTGATTCATCTCTCTCGCTTTTCGATTTTTATCGTCAGGGGTACAACAGGTTTGAGCATCGTGTCCACTTTCAGTTTAATGTCTCGGATAAATACCACTTTATCCTTCTTCAGTACGTAACGACGTAGAATCGTGGCGAGAAGGACCTTCATCGCGATCATTGCGTATTTAATTCCTGAAAAAAAATCCATCTTCACAAAATTCGAGAAATAGAAGAATCTTCGTGACATGGAAAATAATGCTATCGATAATTTTTCTTTTTACCCAAGCAATTTCTCGGTCCAGCACTGAATGGAACGTAGCTATAAGGATGACGATCCGCAATTTGTTCCGGCAAAAAACGATCAGGATCGAATTTCAATGGATCCGGCCACATTTTTTCCCAGCGATGAACTTTCAATAGTCCGAGAACGAGCGAGCTTCCTTTCGGCAGGGTGTATTCGCCTTTGAGATAAATACACGAGTTCATTCGATAGAATTTTTTTTTCGATAAATACGAAACATGTATTTCACATACCGATGTTGATATCATCGGTCGTTTGACGAACGATAATCGGTGCGATCGGAAAAAGTCTCATAGTCTCCTTGATCACTCTCTCTAGATAAATCATACGATGTAGATCCTCGTTTTTTATCAATGTGTCCGAGGCAATTTCGTCACCGTAAATGTTGCAAAGTTCCTCATAAGCTTTTGCCTGGAAAAAAATCGTGGTATTTTTTTCATCGAATCAGTTGCAAAATGGAATTGTGATTTTTCAAAATATACACTACAGGCGAAATGTTTCCGGACAAAACGTCAAAAAAGGTCTCGAACGTTTTTTTATGCCATTTTGCCGGAAGTCAACGTAAACTAATTTAACAAGTGGCATTTTAAAGGGGAAGAATTCAGCTTCGTTCCCTGTATTTTTAATTATTTTTACAATTTGTTTTTTCGATTTGGATTCTATTTTGAAAACAACTGTTTTCGCCTTTTTTCTCTCTCTTCAGGTGCACCCATCTTCTAGAGGAAATTTTTTAAATACATTTTTACGATTGGATTCATAAAGAGGAAAGTGTGAGCTTCAATCTCATTTTTTTCATAACTTTGAGCGATTTTTGTTTCGAAAGTTATTCTATTTTTTGTGAAAAAAGAAGAAATTTGAAAAATCCCGTATAACACGAAAACAAAGAGGATTCATGAAAAACTTCAAGATAGCAAAACGTTGCGTCTGTTTTCGTTGAGTTCAGAGGAATTTTTTCAGATTTCTTTTACCAAAATTTGTTTTTCTTATTTTTTGGGTCGGAGCTCAGATGATTCAATTAGCATAACTCGAGAACTATGGGATTATTGTTAAAATTTGAAGAAGGAAAAATACTTTATTTTATTATTTTTTACACATTGGAATCTTTTTTCAATTTTTTTTCCAAATTTTTTACGTCGACATTTTCCGACCCAGAAAATAAGAAAAAAAAATAATTCCTCTAAACTCAACGAAAACAGACGCAACTTTCCTTTCGTGAAGTTTTTCATGAATCTTCTTTGTTTTCGTGTTATACGAGATTTTTCAAATTTCCTCCTTTTTCACAAAAATCAGAATAACTTTGGAAAAAAAATCGCTCAAAGCTTTAAAAAAAAGGAAATTGAAGCTCAAACTTTCCCCTTTATGAATGCAATCGTAAAAATGTATTTAAAAAATTTCCTCTGGAAGATGCACCTGAAGAGAGGAGGAAAAAGGCGAAAAACAGTTGTTTTCAAAATAAAGTCTAAATCGAAAAACAAATTGTAAAAATAATTCAAAATAAAAAAACGTTCCCGACCTTTTTTGAAGTCTTGTCCGGAAACTTTTCACCGGTAGTGTATTTCTTTTTTTTTTCATACTTGAATGTCCGGATAATTCGCGAGCATGAAAATCACCCAACTGTTGATCGATGCGGTGGTATCGTTTCCCTGCGGAAAAACAAATTTTCAACTTGGATGAAGGTTTCCGGTTCTTTTGGGTATTTGTTAGAAATCATTGTTGCACAAAAAACGCTTGGGATTTTTGTTTTTTTCGTCTCACGGCTATCATCATCGTATCGACTTCCTCGCGTAGCTCCTCGTCCGTAAATTTAACGCCGTCGTTCGTCAGTTCCATCAATAGATCCAAAAAAGCCTTTCTCGTTGTTGATCCTTCATCTGTAAAATTTTATTTACCGCATTATCAGTTGAAATAAATTTTCCCCCTGATGATATATATCTGACTTTAAGAAAATGCCATTTAATTTTCAACGTACACGAATCTACGTTTCCCACACGATTGCCATCGTCGAAGGATTTTTTCTTTTTTTGTATCACATCCTTCGTCACACTGTGCAAATAGTCGAGACACTCGCGCTGATCCCGAGCCAATTTCGTTAAATTGAATAAAAAATCAGGGTGAAGCCAAATTTTGAAAATTCTCCTAGAAATAATTTCGAATGCCCTAAAAAATGAAAAAAAGGATTAATTTATGAGGTTGATCCTGAAAATGTTCGAGATGAATGAGAGTTGGATTCTTGCCTCCTTGCTGAATCAACGTAACGATTGTTATTCTGCGTTTGAGCTTGCACACTCACTCCCATGGCAGTTTCTAAAAAAACAAACAACGAAAAGAGTTTTAATTACTTATTTGAGACACGATATAAAGCTCGGTTATTGGAAAAATAAACTGCATACATTATTCTCACCGCATATTATATCCAGCGTGCACAGGGAAACATAATGAAAAACATCCAATTCATTCCCGTTCAATTCCTTCGACATCTGTTCAGTCATGATTTCCGATTGTTTGGCAAATACTTCGACGAACGATTCCAATATTTTCGTATTGAACGTTGGCATTATTAATTTTCGATGAACTCGCCATTTAGCAGCTGATGAAGAATAGATAAAAATTTCCGTTGAATTGGGAATAGTGAATTTCGATAAGAATGAACGATTTTCATTTATAGAAAACATTTTTGACGATTTTTCTTCAGATTGTTAAATATTGCATTGCCTTGTTGCATTTCGACGGCGAAACGGAAACATGCATCGAATAAATGGTTACGTGAAAGGCAGCGACGATCAGCAAAATTGCACGGATTACGCAAATGGTGCAAACAAACAAAAACCTAGAGAAGGAAGGTGTGGATGGAAAATTTTATCATGGGACCCCCCACGAAAGTAATTTTCGATGCTCGGCACGTTCACAGGTGTAATAAACGGCTCGACGTTTCCTTGCGGAATATAATTGAACGACTTGTAACTGAGGCACGTTTTGCCTTCTTCCTCCTTTATTTGGGTCGAAACTCACCTGGCGCCGTAAATAATCCTGTGCCCATCCAAGGACGCACAAATTTGTATAGGTCGTCCTTCTCAATGGCTTTGGGACTTAGAAAAATCGTCTGCAAAAAAGAAAAAAAAACATTGAGCGATTAAAATCATGATTCAATAGAAACTTTTGCTGCAAGGATACTTTATGAATATTTTAGGATCAAATCAATTACCAGGATACCTCAGGAAAATTCAAAATTTCTAGGCCATTAGAAAATATGTGTTATTTTAATTTCTGGTTATCGCACCTTCAAATGTTCCGGATCGTAAAGACCGAATATCAATCGATTGCCCACCCATACTCTGAATGGCGAAGGATACGCGTCCGTCATAGACATAAGTTTATTCAGAATATCTGTAATTTGTTGAAAGAAAGAAATAAATAATTCCAATTTTTACATTAGTTTAATTTTACTAAATTTTAATTTCCAATAACGTTGCTTTTAATTTCTGTACTCAATTTTCTTTTTTAATCTAGCTCTTCAGCGAATAATATAATCTTGAATCGACATCATTTTGTCCAACTGTCCTTGAATTTTAAAACGACATTAACAAAATAAAAGAACAGCAGAAACGATGAATTGAAGTGAAATTGATAAATCTTTGATCAGGAGATAAATAATGCATAAATCACCTTCTGTATTGCCAACGAACAAATGAGCGCTGCCTATTAACGGAAGTGGTCTTGGTCCCAAAACTTTTGCCGCTGCTCGATACAAATCGAGTCTTCTGATGTGGTAGACAATAAGAGCCACGATACCACAAAATATCGTGGCGATAAGAGTCAGTTCGGTGACGCTCGTCATAGTAAGACAGGGATGATTCCGCACTGGCGAACTATCGTTCAAATAATTCTCGGACCTTGGGATATTGAAGCTTCCGACGTGGAATTGAAGACGGCGAAAAGGTGCGATAAGCTCTCGATACCGATGTTGACTGTCGAACCGATTTGCAGAATCCAACGTGAGACTTCCGACTCCCCACTGTGGGTTTTCTTTTCGCCCGCATACCCTTTTTCTCCCCTCTCTCCAAATATTACGGCAACATAAATTATACTCGACCCTCACATGCTCACTCGACTATTAAAATTTTATATTCCCGTACTTGACGTTGCAGCCGTTCGTCGGGCGACTCATCAAGGCAAAATCACCAAAAGGCAAATCACCAAAACTGCCAAAAGGGTTGCTTTTGGTGTTTAAAAAGGACATCGCCTTGAGGATTCCACCCTGAGTTTATCTGATCGTGGATATATGAGAAAATAAAAGGATAATTGCCGAAGATGCGTGTGAAAGACCTGAGTGGGTCCAGCATCAAGGTCGACCTGTTGGACATAAAATGCACTTTTATTATCATTTGATGGGAGAACCTGAAAATAACTCCCGAAGAAAGTCTCTGACTCATTGGTCATCGAACGATAAAATTTGGAATAAAAGTCGAGAAGTAATAAAAACGATCGTTTTTTTTTATTCTGCCTGCCACAATCGGGGATTTTTTTTTTAACTATTTTTTCGTATAAAAACGAGGTGCATTCAACTCACCTCCGATGACCCTTACTACTTAAGTATCTCAAAAATGTGTGTATAAACAATTACATATACGACTATAAAAATATACAATTATACGTGCACGACAAGATTCGGCGATTGATTTTTGTCTCACAATTATTCGATTATTTTGAAACGAATTGAGAAAAAATTTGCTCGTGAAATCGAAAATATCAAAAGCCTCACCAATATATAACAATTTCATAAATAACATATAAATTCTATTTTACGAATTATCTTCGTTACTAAAAAATGATTGTTCGATTGTAATTTATAAGAATTTTCAGAATATTGATTTTCTCTTCCGGACTGATTTCTTTCGTGGCTGTTTTTTTCACGATAGCTTTTCTCCCCGTTATCGGCAGTATTCATAAACAGCATTCATAATTGCACTCGAAGAATTAATTAAAAAAATTATTCGGACGATTAATCAACGATAAATTTACATACGAATTTTGAGAATCGGAAGTTTCTCTTTTTCTTTTCTCTTTAACCCCGTTTAATCATAAGGACGGGGCAGGTTCAATTTATGAGACGACTATCGTGGGTGTAAGTAATATCCTCGAGCTCGGTTTCCGAATGATCCGAATTCATCAACTCGATAGTCCTTCGGCCGGTGACTTTTGATTTTTCAAACTGTTGGAAATTTAGAGATCTCATTATTGTGTAGACACTTTTTTAAGTTGACGATTACACGATAAAAAATGTTCAACGATTGCAGGAAAATTTTCTTTATGGATAAAGAAAATCAGAAAGATTTTCAGGATTTCTTTCCAAGAAGATTTTCTTTGTAGATAAAGAATAAATCTTTCTTTCACTCGTATCCAACGAGAATATTTATTGAAAATGGTGTTAACTTTTTATGATGCTATTTTTTCGTTACTATACCTCAGCAGATTGTTTCACGGTCATTGGATTCGTGTACTCGTGTTCACCGGGCGGCAATATTGGAACAATGATTTCGCTGGTAAGACCACTTGTTGGTCTACTGCCGAATGATGGATTTTGGAAATGAATGCTGCGAATGATAACATTTTTTGCTTAGATAAAATTGATTCAATGTTCGCTGACTTTGATTTTTCATGGGATTAACTGCTGCAGCGTAAATCATAAAAAATTAATTATCAAAATGTCAAAAATATTATTGATGTGGGAAAACATCTACTTTTATTTTAAAAAACTGGACAAAAAAATTATTTAAAAAATATTTTTAGAATACTTAGCTCTTTTAAATGATATCTCAAATTTTTTTTGTATTGGACGAAACTATTTTAGTCTAAAATATATTTTTTTCGATTTTTTGAGAAAAACCTCTGAGACAGTCGGACACGAGAGTGATCTTATAGGGGGTTCCCCCTTGAATTTATTTTCAGGAATTTTAAAACCAAAATGAAAACTCACCTGAGATCGTGCTTGTTGCCAATATTAAATTTTTTCTTCTGATAGTAGTAATAAGCCGAGGCAACCGCGATTCCAAGGCCAATCGTAATGAATAGACCGGTTAAAAGTCCGCCCTTGTTTTCCGCCCTACTTCCACTTTTATTCGAGCCAAGCATACTAGATTGAAATTTTAAGGCACTCGTGGCAATCGTTTCCTTGTCGCATGTAGCATTTACATGAATTCGATCGCCATTTGAACAGATGCAGGCGAATTCATCGTTCCTCAATACGCACATGTAGTCACACTTGTGATTCTGGCAAATGTTCTTCACTGCAACAAAAAAACATTAAGTACGAGAGATGAAAAACCAAGATCGGGACAATTTCAAAATTCATTAATGCACATGGGAGTTAAAAACTTTTATTATCATGCGAAAAACAGAGTTGTAAATAATGCATTATTTTATCACTGCATTACTGTATTCATTACCCATTACACTGCATAATGTGAAGTGGATAAGTGTACCATTACAAAATACAAAAGTAATGCGTAATGAATGCGTGTTCCATTACAAATAAAAAAGTAATGTGTAATGGATGCGTGTGGCATTGCAAATTAAAAAAAAAGTAATGTGTAATGGATGCATGTGCCATTACAAATAAAAAAAGTACAATGTGTAATGAGTGCATGTGCCATTACAAATAAAAAAAATAACGTGTAACGAATGAGTGCTCCATTAATATTACAATTGAAAAAAAGTAATTTGTAGTGGAGAATATTCCATTACAAATAGAAAAATTGCTATGCTCGCATTAGAAACTTGCACATTGCTGTTTCATTATTTTATTTCGCTCGAAACAAATTTGGAGCAGGTACTATTTTGCTCAGAGGTAAGTCTATTAATTTCTCAATAAAAATAATTTGTGTGCATCAAGTGTTTGTTAATTTTACTATCGTAGTGGTTAATGTATGAACAGTGTATATTAAGTTCATATGCCATCTATAAGTTTTTCTTTAAATGTAATTTCTACAACAATGGAGTAAAAATTACTCAAAAGAATCACTGTTCATACATTTACCACTACGATAGTAACGTTAACAAAAACTTGATACACACAAATTATTTTCATAGAAAAATTAATAGACTTACCTTTGAGCAAAATAGTACCTGCTCCAAATTGTCGTGGAAACACATTAATTTGTAATGGAATATTCTTCACTACAAATTACTTTCTTTTCAATTGTAATGTGTAATGGAGCACTCATTAATTACACGTTATTTTCTTTAGTTGTAATGGCACATGCGTCCATTATACATTACTATTTTAATTTGTAATGGAACATTCATTCATTACACGTTACTTTTGTAATTTGTAATGGACAATTCATCCAATACACATTGTTTAAAGTAATGGGCAATGCATTACTTTTACATTACTATTTTCACAACTCTGCCGAAAACTGACCTTCCGGCTGGCGCGATTTTTGCGAGATAACAAAGAAATCGTTGATGTTCGATGATTTTACATCAATCGATTCGCACACTTTGTCACCGTGAATATCGCACTTTTTTATTATTCCCGAAGTTCCCATGAGCCAATAGACGGAATCCTCAAACACGTTTATGCCGATGGGTCGATAAATCTGCGAGAAAGACAATTCGAGTCGATGAAGAAAATTTTAGAAAAATTGTCGGTGAAATACGAATTATTAAAAATCACCTGTTGCTGCAAAAATATTTCTCGATTTTCTCCATCGAGATTCGATCTCTCGACGACTTCGAGGGTCGCATCCGCCCAATAGAGATGCGATCTAGTATGATCTATCGCGATTCCACTCACGACACCGAGTCGCTCGCTCGCGATGCTCATCCGATTCGAACCGCTCATGTCGGTTCGAAAAATTTCACCAACGGGACTTTCGAATGCCGCGAAGTTGGCTTCGCTCCAGAATAGATAACTATATTTGGAGAAAAAGAGAGAGAGAGAGAGTGAGTGATGAATAAATGAACAACTATAATCTTGAAATAATTGAGAAACAAATTATCAATTGATTTCAATGATTAGGTCGAGAGAATAAAAATGATCTAATAAGATCAAGGACATACCCATTTTTTGGGCTTATGGCGAGTGACATGAGTGTCGCTGAATTTGCAATTTTGACAATTTGCGCACATTTATGTTCTTCGAGATTGCAGACCTTGATCGAGGAATCTTTCTCACCGTCGTGAAAATAAACATTGTCGGTTGCCCAATCGACCGCCAACACACCGGGTCTGCCGAGGCCACTGACGAGCTTAAATTCCTTCGTTTTCAAATTCAAACGATTGACCGTACCGAGTAATTCTGCGAAACAAAACGAGCCGATTGAATCTCCCTGATAATTATTATCCTTATTATCGATTGAACGATTATCAACGTTTGACGAATAATTCATGATTTTTCTGACCGTTGCTCCAGTAAAGTGTTTTC
Organism: Alloplasta piceator; assembly: GCA_946863875.1. Classification (NCBI taxonomy): domain Eukaryota; kingdom Metazoa; phylum Arthropoda; class Insecta; order Hymenoptera; family Ichneumonidae; genus Alloplasta; species Alloplasta piceator. Next base: position 1,978,504 of record OX333076.1, on the reverse strand, counting down.
TCGTTCGTATTAACATCCAGTCCGGTGATATCAACGTTCGGTTGACGATGGATTATCTCGATCGAGCCTAGATTCGACGATATTTTCCGGATATCCGCCTTTGTGGCTGTTATTATCTCCATCGATTCGCCTATATCGAAAATTCACAACGAAAAAATATTTTTTCACGCTTTACAACAGTATAAACGTGATTTACAGAGAAAACATTCGCTCAAAATGCAATCCAATGATAAAAAAAAATTGTTATAAATCACAAGTTTCCGGAGAGTTCCAAAATTTGTCTGCGCGCTTTGTGAGTGATCTTGGATTTGGGTCATTCCATGTGAAATCGACCAAGAGTTGGAATCAACCCCTTTCAATTTCGATGAAATTTGGTCAGAAGTTTTCGTTTCTAATAAAACATAGTTCTACCAGAGCAAAAAAATTGAAAAATTTTTTTTCGACAGTTATGCAAGATTTAAAATTTTACAATTTTTTAAATCTTTTAAGTTTATTTTTTAAATATCTCGAAAACTATTATAGTTACGAAAAAATCGTTTTGGGTTCGTCTTAAAAAGTATACTTTTGGCTGCGAAAAAAAAAAAAAAATTTTAAATGATGAATTTGGAGAATTTTGAATTTTGAAAAATCGTGAAAATCCACTTTCAACATTAAATGTTTGGTTCCATTTTTTTATATAATACCTTGTACTGATCTTAAAAGATCTTGAAATTTTCAGAAAGGTGTTTTTTGTTTTTTCAAAAATATGAATTTTTGAATTTTTAAGAACCGTTTAAATCCACGTATAACATTAAATTTGTTGTTATTTTTTTTAATCTAATACTTTGTACTGATCTTGAAAGATCCTGACATTTTCAGGATGGTGATTTTTTGTTTCAAAAGTATAAATTTTTGAAGTTTGGTAAAAAAATTTTTTTTTAAATCACAATACTGTTACTTTTACTTTTTTTTACTGCTCAAAACTACTTTACTTAACTAAGAGGTAGAAAATTTTTTTTTTTTTACCAAAATTCAAAAATTTATATTCTTGAAAAAAAAACACGATCCTGAAAATTTCAGCATCTTTTAAGATCAGTACAAGGTATCATATAAAAAAAATTTAACCAAAAATCATAATGTTGATCGTGAATTTACACGATTTTAAAAAATCCAAAAATTCATATTTTTGAAAATTCAAAATTCTCAAAATTTATCGTTATTCAAATAAAAAATTCGGAATATTTTTTTTTCGTAGCCACAAGTATACTCTTCAAGACGAACCCAGAACGATTTTTTCGTAACTATAATAGTTTTCGAGATATTTAGAAAATGAACTTGAAAGATTTAAAAAATTGTGATATTTTGAATATTGCATTAAAGAAAAATGTTAATTTTTTTCCTTCGGTAGAACTTCGTTTTATTAAAAATGAAAACTTCTGACCAAATTTCATCGAAATTAAGCAGGGTCGATTCCAACTCTTGGTCGATTTGACATGGAATGACCAATTTTTATTCCAAGCAATTGTTTAATCTCAAAAAAATTAAGCGTGTAAAATATATCAGTAGAAAATTGAATGTGCATTTTTACCGGCAATTTTGCACGATATTCTGTTGCTACGTAATACGTAGCCCTCGAAGCACGAGCACGTGAAAGATCCAGCCTGATTATGACAGATTTGTGGACAAATTCCTGATTTGCACTCGTCCACATCCTCGCAGGATCTTCCGTCATTTTTCAGGCTGTAACCCCTCTGGCAGAGACACATTGGTCCCGCGGGTGTCTTTTCGCAGAGGTGCTCGCACGGATCGATGCTGGAGCAGGAACTCGCTGCGACAGAGGTTAAATTTTGTCGATAAATATTCAACTTTCTTACGGGAGTGGACAATAAAAACTTTGGTTGAGGGTGAAAATGGAAAAAATCGTGCATGAGTGAAAAAAATGAAAATGATATAATAATAATAATAATAATAATAATAATAATAACAACAACAACAACAATAATTCTCACAGCATTTGCCACCTTCGTCGCTACCATCGAAACAATCGGGATTGCCATCGCAAACTTTTTCCCACGGTAGACACGTGCCAATCGTGCATTTGAATTCTTCGCAAACCATCGATTTGCCCCTCGTTGAAATACCCCCGAAATTTTTGTGCGCGACGTTGCAATTTGTCTCGTCGGAATTGTCACCGCAATCGTTCATTCCATCGCAATACCATAATCGTGGAATGCACTTTTTGCTCTCACAGGCAAATTCATCGGGGTCGCACTGAGCGCAGCGATGCTCGTCGTCGTTTTTCGGACAGTCCTGCTGGCCGTTGCATCTTAAAATTTGAAAATGAAAACAATTGTTCGTAAATTATTCCGTTAAAAATTGAGAAATCAGCGATTAATGGGAAATTCGAGATTTTCATTTTGAAATCAAAATATAATGCTCACTTCAATTTCAGGGAAATACATTTTTCCGTTTCGTGACACTTGTATTCGTTTATCGTGCAACCGGCTTGCTTAACAATAGTATTGTCGCAATTTTCCTCATCGCTATTGTCATTGCAATCGTTGACCTTGTCGCAAACGAGAGCAGCGTCCAAGCAACGCTTGTTCTCGCACTGAAACATATCGCCGGGACATTTTGTAATTTTACATCTCTCGCTCGTCTCGTCGGAACTATCGTCGCAATCGTTTTGTCCGTCGCACTCCCAACTCTTGGGAATGCAAGTGCCGGAAGCGCAACGGAAGCTCTCATCGTCGCACATGTGTCTTCCGCAATTGGTCTCGTCGGAGAAGTCGTTGCAATCGTTGTGACCGTCGCAGACGAGGAACTTGGTGATGCATCGACCATCGAGACACTGAAACTCGTCTGAAAGTTTGAAAGTAAGAATAAAAAACGGGTTTTTTCCTTCCAAATTGACGCAATTAACCGGCGACCTCGGTGGCAAGTCCGAAAAGAAGATTTTTCATTCCCGGATGTTCACTGAGGAATGTTAATCGCCGAAATTCGTCAACGTTGGTAGAAAAGTTTGACAATTGTCTCGCTCACCCGTCTTGCAATCCTCCTTGTCGCAATTCACCTCGTCCGATTGATCGGCGCAATCAAACAACGAATTGCAGCGATTTTTTATATCCGTGCACTGACCATTCTTACAGGTAAATTCACCGATACCGCAGGACTTGATGCTATCGCAATTATCCTCGTCCTCGCCGTTTGGACAATCCTGTATACCGTTGCATCTGTAATCACAGAAAAAGTAAATAAATTTTTGAATGAGCCAAACCGAAGTCAAATGGGACCAAAATCGAAGAAAATGTTTTTGATGAAAATTCATGAAAATTTTGATTTTTCGAGAAAATTATTGGTAGATTCGGATTCAGGGGGACAAAATACATCGAAATAACGTTTGAAAAAAATAAATTGAAATTTTTTTTTTTTCGCATTTTGGCCAAAATTGAATCTGTTCACTAGAACGACTGTGATTTATTTTTTAGTTAGTATTTCGACTTTGCTAATAGCCCATCCCCTTCGTCATCGTTGAAACTTCAAAACGCCGCTTTGTTCATCCGATTTCGATCATTTTTCGATTTTTGACAGATTTTTCAAGTTCGATCATCGATTTTCGCGAATTTTTGAAGGCATACCCCTTCCTGTTTTTTTCGGCGATTTTCAAACTGCTCTCATTTTTACAAAAATGTAGTTACCAGGATGAACCAAACGGCATTATCTAAGTTCAGTCACAAACTTTGCGTAAGAAAAAGAAATTTTGGAATCGGTCAAACCGAAGTGAAGTTATGAGCACTTGAAATTTCGATATTTTGAGGTTTTTTAAAATGGGGCGAAAATCGAGCAAGAATGTTTTTGATGAAAATTCATAAAAATTTTGATTTTTCGAGAAAACTATTGGTAGATTCGTATTGAGGGGGACAAAATACATCGAAATAAGGTTTGAAAAAAAAAAAAAAAAAAATTTTCGCATTTTGGCCAAAATTGAATCTGTCACTAGAACGACTGCAATTTATTTTTTAGTTAGAATTTCAACTTTGCTAATAACCAATGATCGGCAGTATCGATTTTTTCGTCAATGATATTGATTTTATTAATCATTTTTTCGACAAATTAATAATGAATCAAAAAATATTACTAATTTCTTATAAAAATTCGTAATTAGCGGAAAATCATTAGTAATTTTTCGAAAAAATTAGTAATTACTAAGAAAATATTTCCAATTACTCCAAAAAAAATTAGGAATCAGCGAAAAAATATTACCAAGTTTTTAATAAGTTAGTAATTGGTAAGGAAGATATTACAATAATTAATTAATTTAACTTGTGTGTACGGATTGCGTCATGGTTATAAGCTCAAAAATCTCCATTAAAAAAGTTGTTTTATTTTTTATAATAACTAGATCTATTGAATATTTTATATATTAGTATTTATTGTATCGAATGTCATACGATATCACATAAGTTATTATTAATACGAATATTTAATCAGTACCTATTAAAAAATGCATTAGTAATTTTTTCATTTATCTATTACTTTTTCCAAAATTAATACAGCACTTCTCCACAAATTATTGATTTTTTTTTGTTATTCTCGCTAATTACTAATTCTTGGAAAAAATTAATAATATTTTATCGTTAATTACTCATTTTTTTTTGAAACATTAGAAATGTTTTGTCACTAATTACTCATTTATTAGAAAAATTAGTAATATTTTTTTGCTAATTATTAATTTTTCGAAAAAATTGGATAATAAAAATAGATAGATTTTTTTTTGCCGATCACAACTAATAGCCCATCCCCTTCGCAATAGTTGAAGCTTCAAAACGCCGATTTGTTCATCCAATTACGATCATTTTTGGATTTTTGACAGATTTTTAAAGTTCGATCATGGATTTTCGCAAATTTTTCAAGGCGTTTTCAAACAGCTCCCATTTTTACAAAAAAATAGTTATCGGGATGAACCAAACGGCATTATCTAAGTTCAGTCACTTTGCGTATGAAAAAGAAATTTTGAAATCGGTCAAACCGAAGTAAAGTTATGAGCATTTGGAATTTCGCGATTTTGAGGTTTTTTAAAATATGGCGAAAATCGAGGAAGAATGTTTTTGATGAAACTTCATATAAAATTTGGATTTTTCCATAAATTATTGATAGATTCGTGTTCGAAAAAAATTAATTACATTTTTTTTTTCGAATTTTGACAAAAATTGAATTTGTCATGAAAATTCGCAGAAATGTTGACTGTTTGAAAAAAATATTGATAAATTCGCGTTCAGGGGAAGACAATACATCGATATAAGGTATGAAAAAAATAAATTAAAAACAAATTTTCTTTGCAATTTGGCCGAAATTGAGTCGGTTCAGAAAAATGAGTGTAATTTATTTTCTAGATAAAATCTCGACTTTGCTCATAGCTCATTCTCTTCGTAATCGTTGAAGCTTCGAAATTCCAGTTGGTTCATGCGATTCCGATCAATGATTAATTTATGGCAGATTTAAAAAATGGGACCATCGATTCGAATCGAAAAAAATTGACAAATGAAGAGACTAAAAAAAATACCTTCGAGCTTGATTGATGCACTCATTACTATCGGAGCATCGTAATTCCCCCGAAGCGCACGAAAATTGCATCTTACACGTGCGTTTGTCGGAATTCAGAATCATCCCAGTTGGACAAGCGCAAACGTGATACTGCGTAACGGCAACGAGACAAACGTGCGAACATTCGCCGTTATTACTGCGACACACGTGCTGATTATCCCCGTAAATTCCTCCCTTCGTCGCGATATCCGTTATCGTCGTTTCATTCTTGATCCTCAGATGAACGGATTTTTCACCGTGCACGCGATCCAATTTGTCGGCCCAATGTAGAACATTCGAACCGCGAGTGATCCAAAAAACGTCGATGCCAACGATTGCGAGACCAACGGGTTCTCTGACGCCGGTGCGAAACAAACTACGTTTCGATCCATCGATATTGATCGACTCGATGTTTCCGGTGCCCTGATCGGCCCAAAAAATTCTCTCAAACTCGGCGTCGTGAGCGAGAGAAATTTTCGGACCGTGAAGGTCATCGACAACGTGAATTCTCGCACCAGCGCCGCTCATTTGGACTTTGTCAATGTGATATTTTTCATTGGTCTTGAAAACAACGTACATTATACCGTGTCCCGGTATCACGAGAACATTCGACGGTTCCTCCATGAAGTGCAAACGCGTTTTTGCCTTTTTCTCCATACTGTAAATCTCGATAGAGCGATGTTTGAGATCCGACCAATATATATTATTGCCGTAATAATCGAAATCCATTCCACCGACGTACTCGTTTCCCGTGCTCGTTACATTCACCATTTTTCCATTGGCATCGTCAAATTTGAATATCAAACTCGACGATTGATCATTCGCCATTATACTTCCGGTTATCGCGTTGTAGGCAACGTGATCGATGCGTTTCAACGTTAAACTTCCGATTATTCGTGGCTTGCCGATTATCTCGTGGTAATAATCGACGAATGTATTGCCCGCTGCTATCACGAGATGTTCCTGTTTCTTCGTTGCTCGACAATTGTGCTTGTCGTTGCCGAGGACTTTGTCGAGAGTGCAAGCGCAGGAGTAAGTGCGATTTCGCGCGAGAAGACAGAGATGAGAGCACGGCTGGGAATTGCACGGATTCGGTATTTTCGGCTTTAAAACCGAGTGATAAACGTGTATACCGTAAATCATTTCGATCTCGCGAACGAGAGTCTTGCGGTTTTTGCCGGTAAATTTATCGGCCGACTGTATCGTCTTGGTTTCCCAATCGCTCCAATATAATTTATTCTCGAATATCGCTATCGAGTAAGGATGCGTCGCCGTTGTTTTCAATACTTCACGACGATCGAAACCGTCCAAACGTATCGATTCGATCGTCTCCTTCTTACCGTCGACCCAGTACAAACGTCTGTTCGGATAATCAATCGCAAGACCGTTTGGCCACTCCAAATTTGTGGTCACCAGAGATTGACGCTCATTGCCGTCCATTCCGGCTCGCGATATGTGAGGCTTCGCGCCAAAATCACTCCAAAACATCTCGCCGTTCATCGGATTCAGGACAATACCTCGTGGCATGTCGATGGATTCTTTTATTATAACGGTGCAATATTCACCGTCGTTCTTGCAAACTCCGATGTGCTTCCACAGACTGTCCGTGAAATACACGTTTCCGGTTATCCAATCGACCGCTATGTCCTCCGGCAAACCGATACCTGAAACGATAAATATAAACTAAATATATTTTGTTTTTAACGTTATATATTTCATGTTTATTTCGGAATGTGTATGGGGCATTCCACGCCAAATCGACCACTTTTGAACCCGACCCTTTTTGATTCGACTGAAAGTTTTTTTTTATTCTTTTCTACCTTTGCAAAACGTTTCTCAGAATTTTTAAACATTTTTTTACCCATTCAAAAAAAATGTTATGATTTTTTGAAAAAATTGCGGTTCTTTAAACAGCTATAACTTTTTTTAATTTTGACTTATCGAAACGTTTTTTTTTCAAAATTTTCGTTATTAAATGTAATTTTTGAAACAAAATACAAAAAAATTATTCAGAGCTTCCTTCTATTTTTTATCTTAGTTTTTCGAAAAAAAATAATTTTTTTTCGATAATTAATACTGTCAATTTGAAAAAATTGAAAAAAAAACGTTCTGATAAGTCAAATTTTGAAACAGTAATAGCTATTTAAAGAAAAAACAATTTTTTTCAAAAATTCATACCTCTTTTCGGTTGGATAAAAAAATTTGAAATAATTTTGAGAAACGTTTTTAGAAAAGAATAAAAATCTTTCAGCCAAATCGAGAGGGGCCGGGTTCAAAAGTCTTTGATTTGGCGTGGAATGCCCCGTATATTAGAAATATATTTTTCAATTTATATTTTGTGATTATCGTTGTAGAAAAAATAATTTAATAACCTGCTGTTACGATTGTCTCGATTTTCGTTCCGTCATCGCGACTTCGCATTATCGCTTCATCGCCGTTTTCAATGTTGGACCAATAAATATAATCGGCGTCCATCGAGACTCCAACGACGTGCTGCAAATTCGTGGCTATCGGAAAATAAACCTCACTCTCGAGATATAAACCACGAATTTCTTTCCTCGATGAGAATATCATGAGCGCTTCGCCGGCTGCAAATATTTTTCGAAAATTTTGATAAAATCGCGGACAAACGAGATAGGACTTATCGAAGGAATTTTTGGAAATGATGCTGTCAATAAAATACCTTCGGCCTTGCAAGTTCTTTTGTCGTCTTGCAATGCATAACCGACTTCGCAAATGCAATAGTAAGAACCAGCATTGTTTATGCAACGTTGATCGCACAATGTGGGATTTTCCACGCATTCGTTTGTGTCTGAAATAACATTTTTTCAAATTAAATACTTTACGGAATGAAGGATGCAATTTTCTTTTAGATTTTAGTATTTTTGATTTACCTTCACAAGATTGATTGTTAACGAGTTTTTGGCCTGCCGGACATGAGCAAGCTGGACCTTTTGGTGTTTTATTGCAATTGTGGCTGCAACCGATCCCCTTTCTGCAAGCTTCCTCGGCTAATTGACAAATTTTAGTTTTTTTTTGTACGTTAATAATTAATTGACACAATTTCTCACAATTCATTTGTTTTTATCTTCATATTTTGTGACTCACATATTTTACATCCGGTTACATGCTCGTCCGAATTGTCGCCGCAATCGTCGATTTCATTGCACGTTCTGTTGAGAAAAATACATCTTCCGTTGTTGCACATAAAACGATTCTTCTCATTGTTGCATCGTTCCGGTGGAATAGTACGATTTCCTGGAGAAAAAAAATCGACCAGTGAGCTTTTGGACAAACGTAAATAGCATTCTTGTCTGAGGATGTTGCATGCAACAAATGTATGCGTCTTACCGCAGTTCGTTTCATCGCTGAGATCCCCACAATCGTCCACACCGTCGCAGACCCACCCGTTCTTAACGCAATAACCGTTTTTGCATCGAAAATCTTTGCATATTTTCTGCCAAATAATGAAAAAAAGCAATTGAAGAAACGTGAATATATTTTTTTAAATAATTGCAAATTCAAATGGGAAAAATGATTTTATAATTACGTGCTCCGTGCATCCGATGTACTCGTCGCTTTTGTCGCTACAATCGAAACGTCGGTCGCAAAAATCATCGTAAGAAATGCAAATTTTATCCTCGCATTGAAATTCATCCGGCAAACAGGTGATGTTCAGTGTTGGGAACTGGGAAAAAAAAGATTTGATTAATCGATTGATTATTCAATCGTTAATCGTTCAATCGTTTGGCACATGATTAATTTTCCATGTTATTAGAAAAATCAAATAATTATCGAACATTGTTATTTTGCACTTTCAATTGATAAAGATAGTTTTTTTCAACTATTATTTTCGAATTTTTAGCTTTTTCAAAACATCTTACTGAGACGGTAAATTAAATTTCGTGACGATTATGAAATTAGCATAATTACCGACTGTCCAGCGCAATTTTTTTCATCTAAACCGTCGTTGCAATCATCCTCACCATCGCAAACAAAAACATGCGACAGGCATCGTTCGTTGGTGCATCGAAACCAATCGGGCGGCTGACAATATAGCATGGCATGCTCTGTTAAAAAAAAAAATTGTTATTGTATCACTATAATTTATAAATATTGTTCAATTATAGTTTCATCGAAATCAAAATCGATATCGTTTGCAAGAGAAAACAATAAATCTCACTAATAATACAAATTGCTTGGTTCAACTATTTTCAATGGTTTGGAGTACGTAAATTTTGAAAAAAAATTGTTTTTTTCAAAAATATCTTACCATCAGAAAAGGCCGAGCTTTCAGAGATAAACAGGGACATGCATATAATAAGCACATATCGTAACTGTCCCATCTGAAAAAAAAAACAGAAGATTATTCAAGTAAATATAATTAAAAAATTACAAAACTAATTCATGATAAAATATCACAGGAAAATCTTAATGTCCATCATTTTACTGTGAGACAGTAGGAATTTCATTCATGTCTGTAGTGACGATTTTCTTTTGTAAGAAATTATTACAATTGAAATCCGTAGAATCATCAATGGCAAATTGATAACCATATATACGAAATATATATACATAAATAACTTTATGATAATTTGGCGTTCGTCGACATTGTGTTAATGTCCTACTAGTGCGTCGAATTTTATTATCGCATTATGATACACCCACGCGAATAAAACGTCCATCTCACACAAACAAAGTAGTAGTTAAAAATCGTTAATGAAAAGAACACTCTTAACGAACGAACGATTTTTTTTTTACTTATTGGGATAAAAAAATTAAAAAAATAATTATGGTTTTTAATTTGCGATTACTAAATATATCATTATATTCATTATATTATATATCATACTATTTTATACATCATTATATGATTTTCAACGATTATGTGAACTAATAATAAAGTCTGATTAGAATCGTGAAAGTTTTTCTTAAAGTGCTATCGTTTTGATAATTACATTCTGATATTTATCTCCATTATTATTTGACAATTATTTTTCTGTGTATAATAAAAAAAATAATAATGAGAAAGTGATATAAAATTGTTTTCCAACAAACCGCGCAATAAATCAAAATTAGTACAAGATAAATTCTATCAATGTAAAAAAAAATTGCAGAATTATGAAAAATGAGAATTGCAAAATGATTTATATTGACGATAATTTTAAATTTTATATCATTAATAATTTTTTTACATTTTTGTTAATTTATTGAGTATGAATCATTTAAAAACTTGCCCTTAATAACGATGCGGTGAGGTAAAATTCGAACAACCCTCTCTGGTGACCAGCAGCCACGAAAGTGAATAGAATTTGCCCCGACAATCTCTCTTCCTCTGATTTTATGTATAGGGCGTACGACGAGTTTCTAACTACTGATTTCATTTCTTCCATCTCATCTCTGTATATTTCTCTCTATTTACACTCCTTTGTTGTTTCGTACGTGGGTCCTTGTCGATCTGTTTTGTAACGTGATAAGATCATATCGTTTATTGTATTTCATGGAACTTGTAAACATGCGAATTTCGAGTAAATGTGTCGTTTGTTTTCTCGAAAGTTCCCGTATAGCGATGAAGTAAGATATGTAGAATATTTTATAACGAAATTAAATTCTGTACTGCCAAATTTTTGAATTATCGTAACGCAATTAAATTTTATGAATTTAAATATTATTTCATATTTTTTTTTCAAATCATTTTTGAATATTGACCCTTTTTTTTTTTAATAATTTACGCAAGAAATTCAATAAAAATAAGAGATATTTTTTGAACATCAAAACATCATTTTTCTGCTTTTTAGTACAAACAAAAATCGACAGCGGCGGCACACGCGATACTACTTTGTTGTGCAAACTACTTTGTAACGCGAATCAGCCGAAAGGAAGAAAAATCAAAACAACTGACAATCAAATATTTCACGGCAACTTCGTCCTCATCTTACGCCAATGAATCGACGAGATCTCGCCATTATTTCCCACTTGTAAATGTTCCTCGTTGTTCATACGTTGTATCTTTCATCGTTTTTCGTCATTCGTGTATCGAAAAATGCCGCGTTGTCTCATCAAATCGATGGTGCGATATCGACGGGCGAATGATTCAGGTAATGAGACAATAATTCCATGGAAAAATCCATTGGCCAAAGTGATCCTCGATGACAGATCGTAAAATTGATGAAATTTTCACGCTACGGGATAAAAAACGTTTCATCTGGAAATTAAAAGAAAAAAATATAATTCAACATTATGAATCAAATTAACGTCGTGACAAATTATTACTCTTATAATTATCTTAATTCTTCTTTCTATGCCACTTTTTGGATTGATTTTTGTCATTAAAGTTCACTCAGGATTATGAAATACCATTTTCTTCTGACTTTTTTATCCTCTGCAATTTTTTATCAAAAAATCCAGCAAAGTTCCAACGTGTTTGGTTTTTTTAAATATGCAATTTTCAAATCATCACCTAAAAAAAAAACAGAAAACCAAGATGCTGGTGCAATATTTACTCCCAATTTTTCATTCGCCAACTGTGACTTCATCAATCCTCTATTTTAAACAATCTATCTATTTCAAATCTATTTCAAACTTTCATTTAAACAAATTCTGCGCCGTTGATTTTATGTTTTAACGAATGCCCAACTTTTTGCAGATTTCGAGACTACGATTGTACCGCCAACGGCGGATTGCCACAGAAAGAAGAAGACAAAGGAATGCACAAAGGCCGGCAATGTTTGGAACAACCCGAGATTGCCGATCATGACTCGTTATAATTTCAAAACCGACGAGAGCATGCTCCTGAGTACGTCGATTCCTGCGGAGCTGGGGCTGCAATTGTACAAGGAAGAGAGCAAGCTCGCGGGAGCCGGCGAGCCTCGAGTGTCCGCGATAAGGAAGGATCCTGCACCCCCTGAGGAAATAATAATAAAACAGTACAAGGTTGCAGAAGTGGGTGGAAAATTTTTGAGAACAACGGAGGAGATGGGAAAATTGGCAAAGGACAAAATTGTCTCCGGCACGGAAACCGAGTCACGGTTTATTCGCACGGAAGAGAATAATTCTGGAATAGTCGCCGTAGCGCCGGAAGCGGATCAGGGACAAAATTGGAAGAGACACAAGGCCATGCATTATTGTCCTTATTGTTGCAAGAGTTTCGATCGTCCTTGGGTTCTCAAAGGTCATCTTAGATTGCACACGGGTGAGAGACCTTTCGAGTGTCCCGTCTGCCACAAATCCTTCGCTGACAGGTGCGATTTTTCTCATTTTTCAATTTTCTCAGAGTATTTCTCGGATGAAAAATGTTGTATTTTCTCTCGATTCAGATCTAACCTTCGGGCACATCAGAGAACTCGCAGTCATCATCAGTGGCAGTGGCGTTGCGGTGTTTGTTTCAAGGCATTTTCCCAGAGACGTTATTTGGAGAGACATTGTCCAGAGGCTTGTCGCAAGTACAGATCTTCGCAGAGACGCGATCACAATGTTCGTTGATCTTCGAGTTTTTGTTACTTCCTTTTCTCGTGTCATGAATCCTCGATCTGACGTCGATAAACGATAACAAATGTATTGTAATAACGACGTTGTTTACGAATAAAGAGCATATAAATGGCGCCAAAAGACGTTAGAAAGAGGGGGAAAATTTTGAATTCAATTTACCGCCAAGCATCTTGTAAACAGGACTTGCGTCGCTGCGTTGAAGATGCGGCTGAATTAAGCCGGGTGTGAGTCGCGCATGCGCGCGAGCGGAAGCGGCAAGAAGACCGAGGTGCGCGGAGGGCGATGCGCGAGCGTCACATACCACAAGCGCCACGGGATTAACGGTTCAGCACAGTGTCCGAGAGAGTGTTTTTATCCCTTCATGACACAAAGTGTACATTTAATCGAGAATAATTATCGTCGCGAAGCAATTTGACGCGGTGCGTTGATTGCCCTGACGGTTTATCGAGAATATTATATTCGTTCGAAGAGAATAATAAACAGTTCCGAGGACGATTATACAGTAGAAAAAGACGCTCGGGAGGCTTTCCGCGGGGCGAGAGAGAGAAGGAGAGAGCGGAGAGATCAGTGGGCTTTCAAGGGAGAGAGAGAGAAAGAGTGAGGAACGCTGAGCGAGAGAAGAGGCGCACACACAAGCGGGCAAGGATCGAAACTTGACATTGGCGGAGAGACGGCCATTTTGGCGTTTTGTTTCGCATTCGAGTCTGTTCGTTCGTCATCGACGTCCATCCTTATCGAGGTAAGCGACGAATTTTCAATTTAATCGACATATTTATCGGGAAAATCTGATTTTCATGCATCTTCGATTAGTTATGGCATCGCGGGTGGTTCGAGGGTATTTTTAGACTGCAGACTCGATACTGCTAAGGGATCAAAGTTCTCGGGATGAGGGAGACTCTGTGTTTTGGGGCTCCTCTTGTCCCTTCTGAAATCCCGATCTTCAAGATCACTCGCGAAATAGTTCCGCCGGCGTTTTATCGAATTTATGATCTTGAAATTTATCGATGTAATTTATTAAATTCGCGTCTTTTGACCGCTTCGATCTTCTTTTAAACTTTTCTTCCGGGCGATCCAGGTTAGATTGGCAAATTTTCAGCCGAACGATTGAAAGATTTTTTTTTCTCCTACGCTTTCCATACGGATATCAATTTAGTTGTTTGCGCGTCTACGAAATGCTGCGAGATGTCGGGATTATGGAATATCAAAATTTATGTTTCGTTGATTGTTTTTTTCTTCCATTTATCACAACAATGTTGGATTTTTCATTGTTCCCTTAAATATGGCTGATATTGATATCCATATTGTTACATTATTAATATTTATTATCGTGAATGAAAATTTTTTACTCGAATCTTGAAGCACGAGAAAGTTTTTTCAAAAAGTCCGTCACTGAAAATTTATACAAAAATTTGATCAAGTTCTTGTCGAATTCAATATTTGCTGATATTCTTTTGTGTCTTTCGATCATGTGGAAAATGTTTTTTATTCTTTGATTCTGTAAATACTCCAGCCCTACATTTTGTGGTTGCGCCATTGTTTTTTTTACGCTTGCTCCCAATATTTTATTTTATCTATTCTTCAACTCGATGAGTATTCTCAAAGATTCTACAAATTTAGCTTCAAGAATATAAGTGTCATTTATAAAATATAGTATTTTGGAGTATAGCGAAAAAAGAGTCATAAGAAAACTGTACGATTAATAATATTTATTAAATTGAATTCTATTACAATATTCTTATTTTTATTGCTATCTGTGTAATTGAAAAAATATTAATTTTTAGAATTAAACGGTTGGGTATGAGAATCACAATAAAATAGCTTGATCTGAGTCAATATACTTTTTACAATGGATGAAATTCAAAGAAAAAATTCTAGAAAAATCAAAGAAAATATCCCAATCGAATTTTAACTTTTCCCCTAGGATTTAACTGAAAATATTCTCGAATTTATCGCGAGTATTTTCCTATACACTATGAATGTAATTTTTTGTACACTATTAAGAGCACAGTGATAACCAAATACGCGATTTATAATCCTCGTTTCCAAGAAGGAAATATAACGAAAATATAGAAACACTCGAAGGCAGAAGGTCCGGTGACTTTTGTTTATTTTTTTTTTTTCGATACTCCATTGTTTGCTCCCCGAGAGCCCAGCAGGGGAATTTCGCATTACAAACGTGACTGGCTCATTTTCAAAGCAGTGATTCACACTGTGTTGAAATTATTTCATACTGTTTCTCATTGTAGGGGGAAAAAAAACCCGGAATTTCAGTGAAATACAAATAGAACCTCTCTATCGATCCACTTGAAAAATTATTGGCAATCGAATGCATAACGATTAAAAATGAATTGAGCACACGAATAATTTAACAATATTGTTTTCGATGTTGAAAGAATTCTATAATTTTTTCTGTATTACGATTAATACCCAAGACCTTGATTAATTTTTTATTTATCACAGAAAACAGGAAAGACGATAAAATTATCAAGATGATGACCGAAACTCATATGAACTCAAATCACATGTTGAATTCTGGTCTGGGTCCGAAAGCTGATCTGGAGAAAATGGCGGACGAAGGTTGGAAGGCTTCGCTAAAAATTCCACCCAAGGACAAACGTATCAAGACGAGTGTCAGTATTTTCACCCGAATGAAAAAACATTTCGTAACATTCAAATTTTTGTCGAATCTGATTGTGACATTTTTTTTTTTTTTTCATATTATTAGGATGTCAC
The DNA here is from genome assembly GCA_946863875.1 of Alloplasta piceator. Lineage (NCBI taxonomy): Eukaryota > Metazoa > Arthropoda > Insecta > Hymenoptera > Ichneumonidae > Alloplasta > Alloplasta piceator. The sequence continues at coordinate 1,962,721 of OX333076.1, read as the reverse complement.
AGATACACGAGGTAACGAATTCGAGGAGTTTTGTCTGAAGCGCGAATTGCTGATGGGAATATTTGAGAAAGGATGGGAAAAACCTTCACCGATTCAGGAAGCCAGTATACCGATCGCACTTTCGGGCAAGGATATTTTGGCGCGAGCCAAAAACGGTACCGGAAAAACCGGAGCATATTCGATTCCCGTTCTTGAACAGGTGATAGAAAAAAAACGAAAAATATATATATGAAGTATTCCACGTTAAGACTGCCACCCCATTTTTTGAAATCGCCAAAAATCATACATATTTTTAGAAAGTAGTTCTAAGAATGAAGAAAATTCGTGATTTTTTTCAGATTTTTAAATTACACATTTTAGCCGGAAAAAAATACAAAAATTTTGTTTGTCCCATTTTGTAAGTCGAAAATTATTCATCGTACGAAAAAAAAAGTAGGACATAAAATTTAGGATTTTCAACGTTCTTTTCACTGACATTTTTTACAAACTCTTCCGAAAGCTCTATATGCCATTTTCGGAGCAAATAATATTTTGATCTTTTTTTTCTCAGAATTAACGTCTTCGATTCGTCTGTAGTTTTTTGCTTGATATATTTACAGACTATAAAAAAATTGGCTTAGTGGACAATCCATTCCTTCACATGCATTTTTATCGATACAATGTAAAACTCTATAATGATACCATGTATCATTATAGAGTGATTTAACGAAATAGTGTAGATATTGATATCTTATAATTATTAATCGTAGACAGGGAAAAATAATAAAATAATCTCGTTTTGATACTGCGAAGACGAGTCCAGGAACAAAGCAGTATCATTGCTTCATTCCCAAAAATCATGGCCAAATCGAACTAAAGAAGTTCATTGGTCATAGAAACGTCGGTGTATCCAAAGAGGGTAAATCAATTCTCTTTTGCAATCGAGAGACGTGACTAGCCTTTGACTTTAATTTGAATAGAGTTAATCGGTGTACAGGGGTCCATTGATAAATAAGTTTATTAAAATGTACAAAAAGATATTGAAACAAAAAAAAAAGAAAAAGTTTAAAAAATTAAAAAAGTCTAAAAAATAAATAAAAATGCGGACTGTGGAAAATATCAATAAATAGTCTCAACCCTGTTAATGTTCAAGAGAAATTTGTGTATTTGTTTGGGATGAAAAACGCATGCGAAGGAATAGGTTGTCCACTAAGCCAATTTTTTTGTAGTCTGTAAATATATCAAGTAAAAAACTGTTAGAACTACAGACAAATCGAAGATGTTAATTCTGAGAAAAAAAATATAAAAACATTATTTGCACCGAAAATGGCATATAGAGTTTTCGGAGGAGTTTGTAAAAAAAATTCAGTGAAAAGTATGTTGAAAATCCTAAATTTCATGTTCTACTTTTTTTTCGTACGATGAATAATTTTCGAGTTACAAAATGGAACAAGGAATTTTTTTGTATTTTTTTCCGGTTAAAGTATGTAATTTAAAAATCTAAAAAAAATCACGAATTTCCTTGACAGATAGAACGACTTTATAAAAATTCGTATGTGATTTTTGGTGATTCAAAAAAATGGGGTGGCCGACTTGACGTGGAATGCTTCATATATATTCTATACCCCGAAAAAAACGTTTTTAACTTATATTTCCACGGCTTGAAAAAATCCCCCTCTAATCACTCTTTTTCGTTGAATTTTTCAGATTGATCCAAAAAAAGACGTTATACAGGCATTAATAATAGTGCCCACGAGAGAATTGGCACTTCAAACGTCACAAATATGTATCGAACTCGCCAAGCACATGGAAGTTAAAGTTATGGTCACGACTGGCGGTACAAATTTGCGCGACGACATTATGAGGATCTATCAGAAAGGTATCGATCGATAATCGATTTAAAAAAGAAGCAAAACCAAGAAAAACAATAATCACTAAGAATTCGTGAATAATCTTTGGTTTTTTTTTCAGTTCAAGTGATAATCGCGACGCCCGGAAGAATTCTAGATCTCATGGACAAAAATGTCGCCGATATGCGTAACTGCAAAATCCTCGTACTCGACGAGGCGGATAAGCTTCTCTCTCAAGACTTCAAGGGCATGTTGAATCATGTAATTTCCAGGTAATGTAATAAATATATATATATATGGGTCATTCCATGTCAAATCTACCAAGAGTTGAAATCGACCCCTTCAAATTTCGATGAAATTTGGTCAGAAGTTTTCGTTTTTAATAAAAAGAAGTTCTACCAAAGGAAAAAAATTGAACAATTTTCTTTCGAAAGTTATGCAAAATTCAAAATTTCACAAGTTTTCAAATCTTTCAAGTTTATTTTTTAAATAACTCGAAAACTATTATAGTAACGAAAAATTGTTCTGAATTCGTCTTAAAAAGTATATACTTGGAGCTACGAAAAAAAAATATATATTCCGGAAAGAAATTTTGAAAAATGATGAATTTGGAGAATTTTGAATTCTCAAAAATCGTGAAAATTCATCTTCAACATTAAATTTTTGGTTAAATTTTTTTTTATATAATACCTTGTACTGATCTTAAAAGATCCTGAAATTTTCAGGATGGTGTTTTTTTGTTTTCAAAAATATGAATTTTTTAAACAAACAAATGGTATTATATAAAAAAAATTGAACCAAAAATTTTGAAAATTTAAAATTCTCCATTCATCATTTTTCAAAATTTTTTTTCGGAATATTTTTTTTTTTGTAGCTCCAAGTATACTCTTCAAGACGAGTTGAGAACAATTTTTCGTAACTATAATATTTTCGAGATATTTAAAAAATAAACTTGTAAGATTTGAAAAATTATGAAATTTTGAATTTTGCATAACGTTTGAAAAAACAATTTAAATTTTTTTTCCTTCGGTAGAACTTTGTTTCCTTAAAAACGAAAACTACTGACCAAATTGCATCAAATTTAAAGGAGTGGATTCCAACTCTTCGTCGATTTGACATGGAATGACCCATATTCCAACTTTTTCGCCGGGACTGTAGAAAATTTCATTTACCACGTATAATTTTTGAATTACAGATTACCGCAGGAACGTCAGATATTGCTGTATTCAGCCACGTTTCCGCTGACGGTCAAACAATTTATGGAAAAACACTTGAGAGATCCTTACGAGATTAATTTGATGGACGAATTGACGCTAAAGGGTGTCACGCAGTACTACGCTTTCGTTCAGGAACGTCAGAAAGTTCACTGCCTCAACACACTATTTTCCAAGGTACGATAGATATTTTACGAATAACGAAAAAATAAGATGAAAATTTCAAATATTTTTTTTTGAATAATTTTTCTGTTAAATAATGATTAATAATAATGAAAATTGAATAATGTTGCTGTTCCCAGTAAATAACTAGTTTTCATGTACAAAAAGCGCATCACAATGTGCATCGTTTTGTTATTTAAATTAAATAAAAATTCATTATTTCTCTTTCACAGTTACAAATAACACAGAGCATAATCTTCTGCAACTCGACACAGCGTGTCGAATTACTTGCAAAGAAGATCACGGATTTGGGATACTGCTGCTACTACATACACGCGAAAATGGCGCAGGCTCACCGAAATCGCGTTTTCCACGACTTCCGTGCCGGACTGTGCAGAAACTTAGTGAGTAAAAATATTTTCATTAAAGAAAGAAAAAAGAAAAAGCATCCGAATCTCACACTTCTGAAAATTTTAATTTACTTCAACGTGTAATCTAATTGTTATTACATATTACATCATCATATTTGTCATTGATCAAAATTCAAATTGCAATTTAAAAAAATCAAGTAAAATGAAAATATTACAATATAATGATATATCATATGGGTCAAAATTCCGGAAGGCAGCATGCGTTTGGGCCTCATACTCGACGATTGTTTTGTAACTTTAGGGACACATAGTACAGTATGAGAGTACATTCTGGAATTTGTTTGGATTTTTAAATCGACCAGTTTCACTGTACCGATGACGTCATTTTTTTTAAATTTCTTGAATGTCATGTTTCAATCAATTTCTCTAGGCCTCTGTAATTGAAAAAATATATATATATTTCGACATATATTTTCATCGAAAAATATCTCAGCTTTTCAAACAAAATATTTTCAAATACGTACCAAATCTGGAAAACCGGGAATTGTCAGGGGATTTCATAAGTCTGGAAATGTCAGGGAAAAGTCAGGGATTTTTCCAATTTAGCGGGATTTTTTCTCATCGCTCAACTTTTTTTGTCTCAATAATGTCAATGCTTTTTTTATTTCCGATCAAAAATACATGCTATGAACCTCTGAATAACGAAAAAAAACTTTGACCATCTGTCAGAGTCACGGATCAGCCAAAGTTGATTTGCGAATAGACAAGCTTTAGGGGGTCGAAAAATCATGATTTTTTGGTTCTATTTGTCTTGATAAACATCTCAAGTTCTACATCAATGGGAAATCGACCACTGATCACGTACACTACCGGTCAAAAGTTTCCGGACAAAACTTCAAAAAAGGTCTGGAACGTTTTTTTATGCCATTTCGCCGGAGCTCAAGATAGACTAATTTAACAACCGGTATTTTGAAGAGGAAGAATTCGGCATCATTTCCTGATTTTTTAATTATTTTTCCAAATTGTTTTGAGATTTGGACTCTATTTTGAAAACAGCAGTTTTTCGACTTTTTCCCTCTGTGCACCCATCAGCTTAACGAGCAGGGACTCTTTCGAGAATTGCATGTAAGGTAACCGATTATCCGACGAACTCTCGTATGATTCTAATCGACAAGCTCTTGATGCGGAGTTGCACACTCTCAATCGAGTCTGAACAAAATGAATCGTGGAGGTCGTGGAATCGTGCTGCCTGGCCCTTACGGGTCTCTTATGAGTAAGATTACTGGGAACGTGTCAGCTTAACGAGCAGGGACTCTTTCGAGAATTGCATGTAAGGTGACCGATTATCCGACGAACTCTCGTATGATTCTAATCGATAAGCTCTTGATGCGGAGTTGCACACTCTCAATCGAGTCTGAACAAAATGAATCGTGGAGGTCGTGGAATCGTGCTGCCTGGCCCTTACGGGTCTCTTATGAGTAAGATTACTGGGAACGTGTCAGCTCAACGAGCAGGGACTCTTTCGAGAATTGCATGTAAGGTGACCGATTATCCGACGAACTCTCGTATGATTCTAATCGATAAGCTCTTGATGCGGAGTTGCACAACTCTCAATCGAGTCTGAACAAAATGAATCGTGGAGGTCGTTATGGGTTTTTAACTTAATTTTTAATTTATTATTACTGCAACAGGAGGATTTGACTATGAGAAAAAATAATAATATCCTGAAAGCAATATAATATACACGATTCCGGGGAATGGGTGTGTAAACAAACTTCAAAAAACATCCATTCATCTGTTATGAAAATATTTATTGATGCATGTTTAATTTTGCGCAAAAAAAATATTTAACAATTTTTACTTGTTTTACATTGGTTGCTTTTGAGTATACTAAAAAAAAAAAATATTTAACAACTTCTTGGCGAAAAATTAATCATGCGTCGATAAATATTTTCATAAAAGATGAATGGATGTTTTTTAAAGTTTGTTTACACACTTCTTCCCCGGAATCGTGTATATTATATTGATTTGAGAGTATTATTATTTTTTCTCATAGTCAAATCCTCTTGTTACAGTAGTAATAAATTGAAAGTTAAGTTAAAAACCCACAACGATCTCGATAAAAAATGATAGTAACAATATAATACAATACTAGCGCAGTAAGCAGTATTGTATCCGCACTATTTTCTCTATATTTACAGCACCTCAGATCATATTTAATATATAACAGTCTGATGCCGCAGAGATCCCACCCTGGAAAAAGAGTTTTTTCGTGTAAAAAAAACCTGAGAAATCCGAAAAAAAATATGAAAAAACAGATTGGAGTGTAGGCTCATCGATAAAACGCCTTTTTGAGGAAAAAACCCATTTTTCTATGCTTATACGAATTGATACGTATTTGGAAATATTTTTTTCGAAAAACCGAGATCTTTTCGATGCAAATATATGTCGAAGTTTTTTTTTTTTTTTTTTAATTACAGGGGTCTAGAGAAATTGATTAAAACATGACATTTAAGAAATTTCAAAAAAATGACGTCATCGGTACAGTGAAACTGGTTGATTTAAAAATTCAAAAAAAATTCCAGAGTGTACTCTCATACTGTACAATGCGTCCCTAAAGTTACAAGACAATGGTCGACTATGAGGCCCAAACGCATGCTGCCTTTCGGAATTTTGACCCGTATGATTTATTTTTTAATTTCGTTTGAACGTCGACAAATGTGAATTCAGCATACTTTTATCTGATTGAAATGATTTTTTTTCCTTTCACAGGTGAGCAGTGATCTTTTTACGCGCGGTATTGACGTTCAAGCGGTGAACGTCGTGATAAATTTTGATTTTCCAAAAATGGCGGAAACTTATCTTCATCGTATCGGTCGTTCGGGACGTTTCGGACACTTGGGTATAGCGATAAATCTAATAACGTACGAGGATCGTTTTAATTTGCATCGGATCGAGCTAGAGCTCGGCACCGAGATAAAGCCAATACCCAAAGTGATCGATCCGAGTCTCTACGTAGCGAGACCCGAGGACAGTAGCATGGAGGAGGGCAATGTATCGAAGTAAGTCCAAAAAAAAAAAAGTTATCGTGGGTCTCGAAATTCCTTCGTTCCGAGCCGAGTGAATATTTTTGTGTTTTTTTTTTTTTCATTTTCGAGCAAAAAAAAGAAAAACAAAGTATACAAAAAAAAACAAACGAGCAAAGCCAACGGACAAAAAGACTAGAGAAACAAAGTGATTTTTGTGCGCGTTTCGTACATTTTCGCGCGATAAAACTTTTCGATAACGCAGCGCGATGACGACAAAATATTAATACGGCGCGCGCGTGCGCGCGCAAAAAAGTGAGGGCGGGACGAAAAACATTAATCAACGAGAAAAACGCGGAGAGAAAATAACCCTGTTCGTTAACTGACGGAAGGAGCCAGGGTGGGGGATCATCGTCGTCGATTGGAGGAATTCAAGGAAACGAAGAATCTACAAATGCCAACTTTCGCGCCGCTTCGTGGTGCGATTTAGCAGTGTAAAAACAAAAAAAGGACAGAAACACAGTGCTAAGGAGGAATAAACATTAGATACGAGAAGTGATCAGGAGGTAAATGATAAATTTAGGGAGAGAGAAAGACGGGAGTGAGATTGAGGATGAGAGGGATGAAGAGGTCGAAGATTACAGTTGAAAGGAAATTAAAACAAACAAATATTATCATCGTATTTAAGTAAAACAAAACGAAAAGAAAAAAACAGGCAAAACAAAAAAATAATGATATGTTTACTTGTAAATAAGGTGTAATAGCCGTGAGCATGAGGATGAGGAGGCGAAAAACAAAAAAACAAGGAGAAAAATAACTCGTTTCGCGGCTCGAGTCTGGGAGGTCGGGAAGGAGATTGTTGAAAAAACGGGATTAGGACTGAAAATAGGGGGGAAAATAGAATTGTCGAGAGAAAAAACCGCCGACCAAGACTATCGAAGCGAGCGCGAGATTATCGGTGCGAGTCATTTTGTTGTACATATATATAGATTAAAGTTTGAGTGTACATAAAGGATAATGAAAAACGCTAAAAAATCTATCAGAACAGCGAGAGAAGCGAGGAGGAGTAAAGAAAATGTAAAAAAATCGGCGTAGCCCAAGAGTCAAGCCATTAATCCACGAGCAAACACACACACATTCAAACACAGACACGAGCAGTAAAACGGGCGAGGAAAGAAATGGTTTTTGAGAAAAATGAAACACTGAAAATTATATTAAACGCGGGAGACTTTGCATCGAGAAGAGAACACACATTCGTACGTGAAAAAACGAAAATAAAACAAAGAAACTATTCATTGCATTTTTATCGTGATTGTAAATATAAAACGAACGAAGCAAAAAAAAAGGAAGGAATACATTTTAGCCGTTAAAAAGAACGTAAAAGAATGATTGAAAAAAAAAAATTTTTATACGAAGGCCTCAACTACTTTCAAACAAACCTTAGAATTTCCGCATTGCGATTTAACGAGGGAAGAAATGGAGGAAGAAAAAAAGAAGAATGAGAGTGCGCGAAATACGTCCGAGTGAAATTTTGCGAAAAAAAAGCATAATAGAAAATATATATATATATATATTTAATTTCATCGCGCACTCAATTTCGTCGATACACGAAGAACAGTGAAAAAAAAAATACAAAAAAAACATACACGTACACACACGAACATGAACGTTTGATGACAAACGAGTCTTTTGACTTCCGAAATAGAGAGTGAGAAAAAAAATAACGTAAAAGAATACGCGATCGCAAACTTTTTCAAAGCTCGCGCCTAACGTATATATGTATATATATATACATATGTATATTTATATATATATACATATACATGGAACAAAAATATGATTGTGGCTTGATTTTTTGCTATTCAATACCGTCATAAAAGCAACTCTGAGATTCTAATCACGATTTTTTCCATAACAAAAAAAAAGAAAGAGAAAGAAAATAGAGAGAGAGTGAGAAACAAAGGGAAGTAAGACGTTTATTTCTGTTGGGAAAAAAGAATTCAAAAGCCTCGGATTAATTTAATTATTATTTGTTTTTTTTTTTTCGTTTTCTTCACATTCGAGAACAGCGAGCGAGAATGACTTTTTTTTTCTTTCTTTTCTTTTTTTTCCACGGTACTGTGATTTAGATTCGGAGGTTGTAAAATTGACTAGTTTTATACAATTATTTTTATAAACAATTGGCTGGTGGTAATGTTTCGAGAGTGTGGAGAGAAGATCGTGCGCGATTTTTTCATTCTCGCAGCGAAAGCGAGATCGAATTTTCTTGGTTATCCCCCCCCCCCCCCCTGCCCTCATTTCCACGAGAAAATTCGCCGAGTCACGAGTGAAAAATCGCTCGATCAATCGGTAATGGCTGTGAGTCGAATTGTCGAAAGTAAAAGAAAAATGTATCGCGTTTTTTATCATCTTTTTGTCGCTCATCAACGAAACGGAAATAATGAAGCGTAAATATAAAATTCGCGGTCTTGAAACTTGGAAGCACTTCGTTCTCGTGCAAAAAGTAATTGAAAAAAAAAAAAAATGAAAATACGTTTCTCCGATATGTTCGTAAATTCGGAGATTCTCGAGATCAATTCGATGGAGGAGAAAATTTGAGAAAAAAAAGCGAATAATATGTCCGAACGACATATTGAAAAACATGCTCAAAGAAGAAAAAGCGAATTTTCACGGAGAGATGGGAAGGAAGAGTTGAATCTCGCCTGAATAAAGTTTAAACAAAAAACGATCCCGATGCGCGTGAAACGATTGGAAAAGAAAAACGAGTATCCCCAATTAAATTGGAATACGAAAATTGTCGCGAAAAAAGAAAATCGTGTCTCCCTCAATTTATTCTTTTTTTCTTACCTTGAGCGTCGAATATCTGTACAAAGTTCACGATTTTTTCTTCCCCCAGTCAAAATTATTATAATCGAAAGAGAAAACGGTGAATTTCAAGGAGAAACAAGACCACCAGCTAGCGTGACGTAGATTTATGAGAGAAACAAAGAAAAAAAACGAGCAAAGAGAAAATTCGAGCAACGGTCAGCTTGATTCGCGATCGAATGATTCCGAGAGAGTGAAAATAAATACGGAAACAATTTTTTTTTTGTTTTTCACTCTTGAGATCGTCGATTAATTGGCCTGAAAGATCACGTGGGTAAGGAAAACGGTGGAAAATCGAATGAGCGTTTAAAGAACGAGAAACGAGACTTTTGGCTCTCATATCATCGACGAAAAGTCGCGAAAAAAAATAACTCTAAAGAAAAACGACCTTTTTCCTACATTAACGAAGAGTTTACGGACAAAATGGCCCTCCGACCTCTTCGGCGAGTTTTCCACGGGAGAAAAATAAAAACGAGAAAGAAAATCCGATGTGAGGAAAACACAAAAAAGACGCGAAACTTTGGGCGCACTTCTCGTTCCTCGTTCTTTCTTTTTTCCTTACATTGTAAAAGTTGGCCACGCAGCAAGGAAAAAACTTTATGCGAGGATCGAGCATGCCTCCTTGGAAAAAGGATTTTCTCAGCGAGCAAAGCGAGACAAACGGGGAGTGCGTTTTCGAGAAAAAAACAACTTCAACAAAAATGTGTATGAAATCTAGCTGCTCCGGTCTGCTCGATTTTTCTGTTTCGTGAAATTTCTCGTTGGCTCTGCCAAGGAAAAATTTTCAATAGCTGTTAAGATCGGTAGCGAGAGAAAAAGATAATTGAAAAATCGAAATTTTTCGTAGATACGCGTGTCGATTCGTTACCGAGAGAACAGCAAGATGGATTTAGAATTCGAGAAAAAAAAGAAATGCGAGAAAAACAAAAGTCGATTTTTTGCGTATATTGTATTAAACGTAAATATTCATAAATAGGTATGTATACATACATATATATATTAATATGTGTATGTATATGTATATATGTCGTGTTCAAAACGAGTTGAAGAAAAAAAAAAGTGTCATCGATCAAAAATACGTCGCCGGTGCAATTTCGACGAAAATCACACGAAAAATTGACTCGTGCAACGAAGAAAAAGAAAAATAGATTTTCAAACAAAAAGTAGAATTTTTTCTTTCGTACGTTTAGAGACAACGGAAAATGCACAAAGATGTGATCTTTTTTTTTCTTTCTTCCGAATTGAGTGAGAATGAGAGTCTCAAGCGAAATTACAATAGAATCGTCGATCCGAGCTGAAAAGAAAAGAAAAATCATGATCTTTTTTTCTTCTTTTCTTCGCCGAGTGTTTGAAATTTATCGTGATTTCTGTAATCGTCGAAGAAAAAAAAACAAAACACTGCGGAGACCCTCGGAGGCTTTTTTCGCCATTTTCGAGTGGCGAGAAAAAAAAAGAAAATATATACATATTTATATATATATATTTGCCTCGCGAGAATGCACGCAGTCACTGGAAATAATTTTCTTTTTTTTATTTTTACACAAAATGGCCCCGAGTCACGAGGATAGTTTGAGCAAAGTTCTCAGATCGTGGTAACAAGATGACGCAACTTTGTGTCGTTTTTTTTCTGCGACAACTTTTTAACGCTGTAGGCGACTCGATTATGGGAGGAAAAAAAATATATAAATTTGCGAAAGAGTTTGCCGTGATTCTCGGAGGGCTACTTAAATGGGACATAAAATCCCAGATTCAAAGGGAGAGAGAGAGAGAGAGAGAGAGAGAGAGAGAGAGAGAGAGAGAGAGAGAGAGAGAGAGAGAGAGAGAGAGAGAGAGAGAGAGAGAGAGAGAGAGAGAGAGAGAGAAGAGAGAGATAGATAGAGAGATGAGGCGTGTGCATTCTCGTCAGTGCAAAGAAACGAAAATGCGTAGAAAAAATACAGGGAAAGAATGGAAAAAAAATCGACTTTGCGAAATTTGAGAAAAAGAATGTTGGAAAGATCATGCGAGAAAGGTGCATCGATTAGCGATGTCCCGAGACGAGGAAGAGAATCGTAATTACCAAGATTTTTCCACGGGCCAAAAATCTCGTGTAAACTTTTTTTTTAAACCACAAACTCATCATCGTCGAGTTTCCTGGTTGAATCCGGCATGCTCCTGCGTTGGCTTCTCGCTAAAAAGAACGTCGAATTACGAGAACAGAAAAAAAAAGGAAATTTTTGTCCCCGAGGCGAAATGAGGGCAATATATATTTTTTTTTTTATGTCACGTCATCCAACTTCGTTTACGACCTTTTTTTTGTGCCCGCCCTGAAGTCAACGCAGCTGGATAATAGTAAAAAATAGAAGGAAAAATGTTTTTCACGAGATTCGTTGGTTCTGGAATTTTCCTCGGTGGAAAGAGCGCATTTTTTTCTTTTTAACGTCGATTGTGCGAGGACGCGCGATTTTTTTTTTTGCGAGCATTTTCTACTCGCTTTTTTTTTAACGAAGGGTAAGAGGAGGATTTGAAAAAAAACTAGGAGATGAAATTAGACCCGCTAAGAACGGTCGGGGTGAAATAAGGAGAGGGGAAGTGAGAGAAGGGTGAGAATTTTTTTTTGTCAGTCCGGAGGCGTATGCGAGCTATATTCCTGCGAAGCTCCGATCAGGAAGGAAGAAAAAGATTTGGGAAACTTTTTTAAATTATTTTTGTGTTTTCAAAATAAACGCTGACCGGAAGCGTTTGGTGAGATCTTTTTCTTCCTTCCTCATTCTGTAACGTTTCGTCGGCGAGACCGATGAAAAATTAAATGCTGCGATGTAGCGAAGAAAAAAAAAAGACAAGTTAATTAACGAAAGCAAATTCACAAAATTTCTCAGTACATTTTTGTCGAGCGTCAGAAAAATTCGACTTTTTTTTCGCTCCAATCTATATTCTCAAAGGCACAAATTTCAAAGCGCAGCATCAAACATCTTCGAATCTTCGTTACAGATTTTTTTTAAGTTAAAATTTGAAAAAAAAAGCAAAAAAAATTGCAAACGTCGAACTGTGACTGCGATTGGATCGGTGCGAGACGATCGTATTTGTAACGCATCGCATCGATCATCGATGACGCGGACAAACACGTGCTTCAATTTCAAAGAGACAGTAAAGAAGAATGATAATTTCCGACTGAAGAATGAAAAATTATTTTTAAAGCGCAACGGAATCGGGACTTTGGGCGAATGAAATTTATTTCGATGACACGGATGGCGAAAAAATAAATAATCGAGTACGGTGAAAGTAAATAAAAACAGAGAATTGTTAAATCATGACTAGTCGAAGATACAAAAACGAATATGACGAAATTCCGTTGCGAAAAAAAAATAATAATAGCTTGAAAATGGAAAAAACAGAATTAGTGTCGCACAACGTGTTTGTCGCGTGTCAACAAAAAAGAAGCCAAAAAGGCGATAAACAATGTGAAGAGAAAAAAGAAAACAAAAAGGCGATATCATTGTGAAATTCTTTTGGCGACTATTGGAAAAGGCGAGAGAAAAAAATGTGCAAAAATGAACCATATTACTTTTACCACGTAAATTTCCGTTGTCAGAGTTTTGGCGGATGAAAAAAAAAAACGGAAGGAGAAGGAAAAAAATTGTAAACGCCACTCCATGAAGTATTTCCGAAAAAAAAACCAAAATTATAAGAAAAAAAATACATATATGTTCTGATTTTTCACAAATTGATAAACACTCCGAGAGCCCCAAAGCTCTCTGTCGTTTTCCCTGAAAGAGTGATAAAAGAAAGAAAAAAATAAATAAAAGACAAATTCCAATTTGAAATATGCCAGAACAAACAAAGCGTTATGACATTTATTTACTGTCACGAACACGACCATTCGTTCACGCATATTCATTCACGAATAAATATTCGACAGCGTATGGGGCATTCCATCGCAAGTTGGCTTTTGAAAATTCAAAAAAAAAAAAAATCGACGATTTCCTTCAGTTACGATGTTTCAGAGGAATAATTATTTTTCCACTTTTTCATCTGGGCCAAACTTTGATGCTAACTAATGCAATAATTCTTCATTATGTCAACAATATGACAGAAAATATTCAATCATTTCTTTTTCATTCAATCAACGTTTTTTTTAAATTAAATTTTTTTTTCAGTCGAAAAACTAAATCAAATTGTTCAAATTAACTAATTAATTAATTGATTAATTAATTGTTTTTAGTTAGCAGTAAATTTACGAAAATAATTTTTTTGCTTTAAAAATCTGGGAAAAATTGAAAAACCATCAGAATTAAATGAACAAAGTGGCTTTTTGAAGATTCAATGATCCCAAAGCGGATGAGCACTAAACCGAATGCAAAATTTTGCCGAGAAAAAAATTGCAGCCATTTTAATAAACAAATTCAATTCCAGCCAATATGCGCTTTTCTAAGAAACTTTTTTTCGGACTTTACATTAATGTATTTTTTCTCCGACTTTCCCTAAAAGTCGAAATTTGTATAGATTTTTATCAGCATCAAGAATTATTTTCATCAAAGAGTTTGCGTTTTTGTAAAAAAAAAAGGGTAGAAGATTCCTCCAGCGATGCAATTTTGCAGATTTTATGCAATTTATTTTAAAAGTTGTTCACCAATGTTGCTCGAAAATTGCTCGGAACGACCCATAGATTCGGATTAATCGAATCTCCGGCTGTCATATCGAGATTGAGCAAACTCGTTAACACAACAACCGCTTTTCTCGATCCCATATTCATCCGTATACACATACATACATTATGTGCCGAATATATTTATATATAATATATATTAGGGTGGGTCAAATAAAATGACAATTTTTTTTCCCCTCGTTATAATGAAAAATGTATTGTTTGGAATCTCAAAAAAACCCTCTGCAAGTATTAGCCCTTCATATTTAAATTAAGGTCTCTCATCGCAAATTTTTATTTCCCATTTAAATAACATGGGACATTTTTTTTTTAACTTTGGAATTTTATTAGACTAACCGTTGAGGTTAGGAGAGTTTTTTTTAGCACATTCTTGTAGAACATTTGATGCTCTACAAAAAAGCTCTCTTGTGTCTAATCGATAAAAAATAATCCGCAATAATTAGTGATAGTGATCACCGATTATGTTTGAACGGTTAGTTTTATCGATTAGACACAAGAGAGCTTTTTTGTAGAGCTCAAATGTTCTACAAAAATGTGCTAAAAACTCTCCTAACCTCAACGGTTAAAGTCTAATAAAATTCCAAAGATAAAAAAAAAATTCCCATGTTATTTAAATGGGAAATGAAAATTTACGATGAGGGACGTCTTAATTTAAATATGAAGTGCTAATAACTTGGAGAGGGTTTTTTTGAGATGCCAAACAATACATTTTTCATTACATCGAGGAAAAAACAAATTAGTAATTTTATTTGACCCACCCTAATATATATACATATATATAACCCACGGTAGATATTCCATAACAATAGTTGGATAACCGAGCGAATGTTATATACATTTTCTCTCGTTTCTCGTCGTCCCGATGGACGTGTTTCTGGCCAATATATACATATATATACTGGTAACCAGTGGAACATAACACTGACCACGTTTGACCCAATGGCCAGTGCTTTCCCCATCGTTAATTAACCGCTCGGTGGGATCCCTCGTACACGGCTCGCAAAAGCTGTGGGGTGGGCCGCAGGGAGGGGGAAAAACAGAGAAGTGTGGTGGGGGCTTAACGATTTGCGTAAGCGTCGCGGTAAATCGATCGTATAACTCTCCAAGTCTCTCCCCACTCCGATAATACCGACGTTTCCACGCAATTTACCGTATTTTGAACGAGTTCCCACGACGATTTTGTCCGAAAAATTCGTTTGTTTAATTTTTGTCTGTCAGAAAAAACCTGGAAATGTCAGGGAATTTTTTGAGTGTCAGAGAAATCAGGGGAATGTCAGGGAAATTAAATATTAGGGAAAATACGAAATATTTAATGAAAAAAAAAGTGTATGGCGAAATTTTTTTTTCTGGGCACCGCTGAAAAAAAAAATTATGGTCGAAGATTGTTTTCTGTTTTTTTTTCCATGGAAAATGCAATATTCGTACAGAGTCACTTTTTTCACAAATCCGTCAGGGAAATTTTCGAAAATGTCAAGGAAATGTCAGGGAATTTTTTTCGTTTGATTTAGTGGACACCCTGTTTTATCTTCTCACTCAATCTTCATTATTGTTTTGGAGCTGAGAGTAATGTTGTGTCTTAATTTTTTCAAGGAATCCGTTTGGCTGCTATAGAATGAATTTTCTTTTGATTGAAATGAATTTGATGAAGGATTTTTGTTTTAGTTGATTTTTCTAAAAATCAATCCGAATATTCAGTTTATTCAGTTGACGGCAATATTTTTTGTTTTTATTTTCAGAGAAATTCGATGATCTTCTGGTAAATTGATTTTTTTTTCATTGAATAAAAATGTTCCCTGAATAAAATGTTGCAATTTCGTTCTTTATAATTTGATGAAATATTCTTCAAATTAAATTAATTTTTCCAATAATGCAGTTTGAGTAAATATTCTGCTAAAAATAGTATTTTGTTTCCATTTTCAGATAAATTCGATGATCTTCTGGTAAATTGAATTTTTTTCAATGAATTGAAATTTTCCCTGTTGCAATTTCGTTCTTCATAATTTGATAAAATATTCTTCAATTTAAATTAATTTTTCCAATCATGCAGTTTGAGTAAATATTCAGCTAAGAGTAATATTTTGTTTTCATTTACAGAAAAATCCGACGAATTTCTACTGCATAAAATTTTATTTATCGAATAAAAACCCATATTGCAAATTCATTGTTTTTAATTCAATCAAATGATCTTCAATTGGAATGCATTTTTCTAATAATGCATTTTAAGCAAATATTCGGCTGAAAGTAATGTTTTAATTTTCAAAGGATTTCGATGAATTTCTCTTGAATAACATTTTTGTATTGAACTAAAGTCCTCTCTGTTGCACTTTCGTTATTTGTTGTAATTATCAAGTCCGGAGATTCGTCGCCATTAAATAACGGCCTTAAAATGGTCCCTACAAATTTTCGGATGTAACATAATTATCCTCAAATTTTTGTCAATTCTCCCAACAATGCATTTTGAGTACGCCTGAATATGATGAAACCTTGTCAAATTAAAAATTCAATTTTCATCCTTTCACACATATATTTCACCTAAGTTCGTGGCCTGTAAAAAAGATACAATTGAATTTACGGAGGTTTGAATTTTATTAACAATGTCGATGAAGATAAAGGTCCGCTTATAACCGGAAGTGCGATCGTTCGTCGACGATGAGAATGTCGTGAAAATTGCTCCATCATTGAAATGAAATATTTGACAATGACGATGAAATGCCGAAACTTAATTGCACGAACTTTTACGGTTTGGGTTTGGGTTGGATGGAAATTTCAGTGGTTTCGAGTCCTTCGAGGATAGGGGTGATAAATCCCTGGAAGCTACGAACGAGGATGTCAAATATTCTTGTTAGCAAACTGGTGTACCGTTGCCAGACTTATTACGCGAGGAATTCGTCGAGTTATTCGTCGAGATATAAACGGTACAATATTATTTAGTAATCTCGCGCGAATCCTTATCACAGCGAGCTTCACGTACCCCTAATATTATACCGTGATACCATTATGCCTATATCTGTACACTGTAATATGCATAGTACGTCTTTAGTTAAGGGGGTTGAAAGGGGGTTTAGGAACAGGCAGAAGGTAGTGAAACTCGTGCAACTAATTACTGACAAACTGCTCCCGGAATACTCGCATCTTGGAGAAGGACGTTGGAGCGAGGGAGGATTTTGCTTGTACCAGGGTGGGATGCAGGGTAAAGGCCACGGGAGCCCGAACAGTTTGAGCCACTGTTCCAACTGCACCCTCGGGGATCCGGAGTTTGGAATTTCCGGTATAAAGGCACACGCTAAAGGAGCTCCTGAGCTCGTTAGACGAATTCCGAACAGTTCATTTTTACCATCTCACAGAAGGGACTTTGTTTTCGTGATAATTTCACCCGAGATTTACTCCAAGCTTGGAATAAACTTGGATGAAAATATCCGGTCACTTGAAAAATCCTAACTTCCGGAGAGAGATCACTGGATGATCAGTTGTGGTCATACTCTTTTTATAGTTTTACGGTTCAACAGGGTTGCAAGTAATGCATTACTTTTTGTAATGCATTGCCATTTTCATTACCCATTACAATGTAGTGTGAAATGGAAAAAATTTTCATTACCCATGACAATGTAGCGTGTAATGGAAAAAAATTTCATCACCCATTACAATGTAGTGTGTAATGGAAAAAATTTGCATTACCCATTACAATGTAGTGGGTAATGAAAAAAAAATTCATTATCCATTACAACGTAGTGTGTAATGAAAAAAAAATCCATTACCCATTACAATGTAGCATGTAATTGAAAAAAATTTCATTACCCATTACAATGTAGTGTATAATCGACAAAATTTTGCTTGTTCATTACAACTTAATGTGTAATGGGAATTTTGGCCATTTTTTATTATATCGTACTAGTTTTTTGGCCTGGGTTAAAATGAGCCAGAACTAGTAATTAAGTGGTTGCGTGTTCAACATTTAACTTTTTGTACGCATATAGATGCTTTTTAGAATTTAAGATACCTAAGTCATTAAAATGTAATGCAAAATTGCAATATTTTATTCATCTATATTTTTCCGTTCCCAAAATTGCAATCAAAGTTTTGTCCATTGGACATTACGTCACAATGGGTAATGGAAATTTTTTCTATTACACACTACATTGTAATGGGTGATGAAATTTTCTTCCATTACACACTACATTATAATGAGTAATGAAAAAATTTTCCGTTTCACACTACATTGTAATGGGTAATGAAAATATTTTCCATTATACACTACATTGTAACGGGTAATGGATTTTTGTTTCATTACACACTACATTGTAATAAGTAATGTAAATTATTTCCATTACACACTACAGTGTAATGGGTAATGAAAATATTTTCCATTACACACTACATTGTAATGGGTAATGAAAAAAAATTCCATTACACACTGCATTGTAATGGGTAATGAAATTGTTTTCCATTACACATTCTAGAAGTAATGAATAATGCATTACTTTTACATTACAAATTTCGCAACCCTGTGGTTCAACCTTAACCACGTTTATGCTGAACTTGGCTCAGAGTCCTGAAATATTTTTCCAAGGGTTGCTCGAGTTCCAGGCTCGTCTTGACGACGATTAGCATTATTGTCAATGAGAAGGAAAAATTTTGCCTCCATCAAGATTCAACTCTACACTTTGACTAGGCGTTAGTTATACAATATAGTGCCTCAATGCTGCACATATTTTGCATAGTGTGTACCAGTTTGTATATATATATATATATATATACAAAGGCATTAGCAAACTTGCCAATCGCCCCGAGCCAGGGATCCATTGTTGCTGCATCTGGCTTGGGCTTCCAAAGACCGTTGGTGCGTGATTCTCCACTCTTGGATGTTCCAGTGGAAGAGCAAAGGGCTCTCTGTGCTCCCTTGGCTCTCTGCATCGTCAGAATCGAACATCGCACCAACCAAGCCACTACCTCTCACTCGCATCATTTTCAGCATGACATACACATCACTATGGGGTATTCCAAGTAAAATCAAAATCATCAAATCAAAACGTTCTACCCTCAACCCTCTCCCATATGGAATTTCATTTTTTTCATAAGATTTCACTGAAATCCCCTTTCTCTAAGTTTGGGGACCCAATTTTTGTTTTTTATTCTGAGCCATAATTATTGAATATTTTTACAACATTTTTTCCATAAATTTTGTTTCCAGCCTCAACATGAGGGAACAAAATTTTGGGAAAAAAATCTGAATAAATCGCTAAACTCAACAAAAACAGACGCAACTTTTTGCTATCCTAAAGTTTTTCATGAATCCTCTTTGTTTTTTTGTTATACGAGATTTTTCAAATTTCTTCTTTTTTCACAAAAAACAGATTAAGTTTGGAAAAAAAATCGCTCAAAGTTTTTAAAAAAAGGGAATCAAAGCTCAAACTTTTCCCTTTATGAATCTAACCGTAAAAATGTTTAAAAAAAAAATCCTCTGGAAGATAGTTTTCAAAATAGAGTTTCAGATCTAAAAACAATTTATAAAAATAATGAAAAAATCAGGAATTAAAGCCGAATTCTTCCCCTTTAAAATGCAGCTTGTTAAATTAGTCTACTACGTTGACTTCCTGTGAAATGGCATAAAAAAACGTTCCACACCTTTTTTGAAGTTTTGTCCGGAAACTTTTCGCCGGTAGTGTATATAATTATATAATTTATTATAATTTATAATTATGAAATTTATATGAAACTGCGGACTTGGTAGAATATATAATATTTTTTAGATCTTCAACCTTTGATATTGGAAAAAAAAATTGTCATAGGGTGAAAGCGTGAGATTGAAGGGACTGGATCGAGTTGACCTGGATCGTCCTATGGATGAATGTACGAATCGGATATGGACGGAAAGCCTCAACTGTTGAGGGACGTGAATGGCACTAGTACGAATCCAACTGTCTCTGCGTACGTCTCTCTCGAGTACACACTCGTATTCCATTTACCCGTGACGAAAGCCCGCTCCGAACTACTTGACTCGGCTAAATATCCATCTTCATCTCTCAATTTCTACGACATATACGTATCTGAATCGGCAAACATCTCTCTCTCTCTCTCTCTCTCTCTCTCTCTCTCTCTCTCTCTCTCTCTCTCTCTTCAACTCGAACCTTTGGAAGGGCTATCGATTTACGATAATAAAGCCAGGGTTTCGCAGCGTAATCTAAAGTGTACGCACAACGTACCCGCAATTACAAGTGAAACCGCTTCTATCACTTCCTTTGATCAAGTCTCTCTTTGGCATCCATTGGGGAAGCAAAAAAAAAAATACCCTCGTATAAAACTGTTTTTCAATCGCCTAGTTTATCCATCAAAGGCCTCTCCATAAGAGGAAAGTTAAGGGGTTATACTGCCTATTGATCTTTCTTCCATTTTTTTCATTGGCTCAATTGACGCAAACCATTCGAAAATGATATTCATCTATTTTGGGGGTCATTAAGATTATAAAGAATTTTTGTCTTATTTTTCGAGACCTCTGTGAGAACGTTTTTCTTTGTATTCAAATTAAAAAAAAAAAAAAAACGTTTTGCCGCTTGGTTCATCGAATTATGATCAATGTTCCATTTTTGTACCTCTCATTAGAGATTCCTCGATATTCCAAATTTTCTTGTTTCCTCAGCGACCCCGTTTCAATAATAGTCGTCAATTAGTCAAAGTTACAGTAATTAACCACTCAAATTTCGGCCGTGTAATAAATTACACGGATTCATGGAATTGATCCAATAATCATTTTTTTTTTGGGACAGATGAAAATTGAATCAGAATGCTGCGAGGAAAAGTAATCCATTTACCTGGGCGCATTGTCTATTCCGAGGCTATTGGAAAATTGCTCGAGCATTAACGTGGATTACGGGGTGCTTGTATATATATATAGATCGTTGGATCTATATCAAGAGATTTCCTTACCAAACACTATCGCGCACTAATAATAGTAGCTGGAGGGGATCTAATTCGCAAGATCACGCAACGTGCGAGTCCCCTGCGCTGTCCTAAACATAGGACATACATATCGGCACATTACAACCCCTATTATAGGGACGCACTTTACCGCCAGCCCCATAGCTTCGTATTCGAGCTGCGACGAAGCTTAAACTTCTCCATATATGTATATATACACTTCCGGCCAAAAGTTTGGTAACACTCGATCCGATTCCACGCCGCACAAAAAGTTTCACTGCTCTTTAAAAAATGAAGATATTTCGATCTGCCAAGCGGCGTTTTGAAGGGGACGTATTCAGCTTCATTTCGCGTTTTCCAAAAAAATGTTGTGATTTTTTTTGAATCTGGTACGTCCTCTGAAACATGGTCGTTGCGACTTTTTTTTTGGCATTGTAATTTTGGCGCACGACCCATGAAATTCTTTTTCGACTGTTTTACGCACGAAAAACTTGTGGCGGGGAGTATTAGCTTCAATTTCGTTTTTTTTAAAGTTTCGTATGATTTTTTTTCGCAAAAATATTCAATTTTTCGACAAAAACGACCATATTCATAAAATGTAGCGTAACTCTAAAACTACTGGGTTTTAGTGAAATCAGTAGGAGGGTAAAAAGTTGCGTACAATCATTCTGGATTCAATGAAATTTTTTCAGATTTTTTTTTCAATTTTTTCCTGTGAACGAGATATTTTTTTATCTCAAACAATCGGGTCACTTACCTCATATACACGGTTTTTTCTATGAAAAACTTGTGTAGATGACGTTATTCAGTCCAAAAGTTGCATACAATTATTCTGGATTCAATGACATTTTTTTAGAATTTTTTTTTTCAAATTTTTCCTGTAAACGAGATATTTTTTTATCTTCAACAATCTGGTCTCTTATCTCATCTACACGGCTTTTTTTTATCGAAAAGCCAGTGTAGATGAGGTAAGAGTCTCGATTGTTTAAGATAAAAAATATCTCGTTTACAGGAAAAATTTTCTGACAAAAAAATTTGAAACAAATTTCATTGATTCCAGAATAATTTTATACAACTTTTGGATTGACAAACATCATCTACCCAATTTTTTCATCGAAAAACCCGTGTATATGAGGTAAGAGACCCGATTGTTTGAGATGAAAAAATATCTCGCTTACAGAAAAAATTACAAAAAAAAAAATGTTTGAAAGAAAATCTGAAAAAATTTCATTGAATCCAGAATAATCGTCCGCAACTTTTTACCTCCTTAGTGATTTCACGAAAACTCAGTAGTTTAGAGTTACGCTACATTTTATAAATATAGTTGTTTTTGGCAAAAAATTGGATATTTTTGCGAAAAAAAATCGTACGAAACTTTTTAAAAAACGAAATTGAAGCTGATACTTCCCCCCACAAGTTTTTCATGCGAAAAACAGTCGAAAAAAAATTTCATGGGTCGTGGGCCAAAATTACAATGCCAAAAAACGGCAAAAAAACGACCATGTTTCAAAGGACGTCCTGGGTTCAAAAAAAATTGCAAAAATTTTTTGAAAGAAGCGAAATGAAGCTGAATATGTCCCCTTTGAAACGCCGCTTGGCGAATCAAAATATCTTTATTTTTGAAAGAGCAGTGAAACTTTTTGTGCGGCGTGGAATCGGGGCGAGTGTTTCCAAACTTTTGGCTGACAATGTATATATATTCTACAAAGCTACTAACTACATATACTGTTCTCTCACTGTCTCGTAATCGCTCATAGACTACGGATTCCCGAGGCTTTCCTACACCGTGGCTGCATCCCCAAAGATAGGCCCTTTAATAGCCATTCGAAGAGATCAATAGCCTCACTCTCTCTCTCTCTCTGTTACTCTCAAGAAGATTTGGAGAGGAAATGATGAGATCTTGGCGCGTGTGTCGGCAATGGCAAAGCGAGTACAGCGGGGATGTGCACGTGCGATACTTATGCAATCGAACGAGAGAAACCGGCAATATAATGGTTAGGGGAACTCGTTACGTTTACGAGTTACGTTTTGCGACGTCAGAAGGCACTAAAGATGATTATGAGGATCCACATGCCGTTTCTACGGATCTATAAAGGCCATTTGACGTTGAATGTAACGATTTTTATCGTAGAAGATTTATTAAAATGGTTTCAAGGTTTTCGCACTTTGAGAGGAAAAAAAGGAACCCTTGTAGAATCACCCTCGTGTTCGTCCCATCTGACTTGACCAGTTATTCTGAAAAATTGTGTAACTCAGAATTTTGAATTTATTTTTTATTTTGAATTCATCTTCAGAAAAAGTAATTATTTTAGATTTTTAACTTTACTCTGTTTTGACCGATTCATGAATCATGAATAAATTGTTTTTCGACAAAAACTGGGTTATTTCAAATCAGCGATAAATTTTTCATGAAATATAGTTAGAAATGGTTGGAATTAAAAAAAAAAAAAATTAATTTGGCTGAAGGGCCCTATTTTCAAAAACCTCAAAATAACGAAATTTCAAGTGCTCATAACTTTACTTTGGCTTGACCGATTCAAGAATTTTTGTTTCGTACTTAAAGGCTGTTACGGAACTTAGATAATGCCGTTTGGTTCATTCCGATAAACAAATCGGTGTAGAAATGAGAGCAGTTTGAAAATCGCTGAAAAAAACGGAAAGGGTATGCCTTAAAAAATTTGTGAAAATCGATGACGCGTCACTGCTGTCTCCACGGTGTAGGCAAAGTTTTCGGAAAGACGCTTATTGTCGCGATATTCGATAACTGGTTTGTTCATTGTCACATAGTTAATTAGAGCACTAAAAACAGGTAATATCGGAAAACAATGAGTCGATAAACACGTTTAAACTTGTCGAACACGGGTCCGTGAGACCGACGAGTCCGACGACGCAGCCGGCGTCAGCTGTTCGAGCAGCGTGGAGCTGGGACACGCACACATGCTCACGCTCACGTACACATGCTCCCAGTGGGAGCATGTGTGCGTGAGCGTGCGCGCCACGAAGCAATACTCGCGCCGGTGCGCGCACGATCGAGTCGATAGGAAGATCGAAGTTATGGCGACTGCCGGTAAGGCAGTACACTGCACTGCATCGTGGCGCGCTCTGTCGAAATAAGACCTAACTTGCGTTATGTAGGTCAGGGGGCCAGCAGCTGTTGTCGAACAGCTGTTCGAGACGGACCGTGCTCGAGACGTGGTCACGATTATATTCTCGGAAAAATTCCTCCGTATATTCCACCGAGCTTCCAAGAAATTCTATGTACTGACGTGACGGGGGAATTCCCTTATAGGGGAGCGACAAGTGCGGTAAAAAAGAATGAGATAATGAACAAGCCATAACTCCCGTGTTTTTGATCATACAGACTTCTTTCAGGCGTCATTTTCTTTGATGTCAAATTTTCAAGTTACTTTTTTGAGGTTTTATTTTATTTTCGAAATGCTTAAGGGGGTGCGCAGAGAATAAATTTTGGAACAGACATAACTCCCGTGTTTTTCATCATACGGAGTTCTTTCAGGCGTCATTTTTTTTTGTTTTCAAATTCTCAAGCTACTCTTTTTTTAGTTTTATTTTTTTCGAAATTCTTAAGGGGGTCCGCAGAGAATAAATTTTGGAACAGCCTTAATTCCCGCGTTTTTCATCATACGGACTTCTTTCAGGCGTAATTTTCTTCGTTGTCAAATTCTCGAGTTACTTTTTCTTAGTTTTATTTTTTTCGAAATCCTTAAGGGGGTACGCAGAGAATGAATTTTGGAATAGCCATAACTCTCGTGTTTTTGATCATACATACTTCTTTCAGGCCTCATTTTCATTGTTTCCAAATTCTCAAGTTACTTTTTTTTTTAGTTTTATTTCTTTTGAAATCCTTAAGGGGGTACGCAGAAAAGAAATTTGTGAACTAAATTTTTATTTTTATTTAAATTTTTTGATTAAATGGTAAAATATTTCAAAGTTTGAATATCCTGCGAATTCAACTTGAAATAGCCCCTGTATAATGTTTTCGGCGCATCTATACGTATTCTTAATACGATGGTTTTCTGAGAAAATTCAACTGGGATTCAACTGAAAATCTCTGCGATTCGATAAATCGAATGAAAATGCTTCTCCGGTTCTATAGCGTAGGGGATTAGACGGTGAGGGTGGGATTTTGAGGGATTTATATTTTATTCAGAGGGAACGTGACTTCGACGTTGGGTGAATCCAACGTCAAAATTCCCCTCCGTCGTGGATCTTTTCGCTCTCGCGCGCTTTTCCTCCCCCGTCGGGAAAAACGAAAGCTCAAAAGCTCTCGCTCTCTCCCTGCCAGAAAAGCCAATGAGGGTAGAAAACGAGCGACTCATCGCGAAACCGATGGCCGTGCATAATACACGTGAAATCGTTATTCGAAAGATCGAAATTTAAATCGCTCAACATTTCACGTCTCACGGTTATTCGTTCCAATAAATTCGTCATGAATATTTGAATATAATGAATATAATATTTGAATGCCAGATTATTCGAAATCATTTTATCGCGAAAATAATTGCGAATAATTATTTGAGATTATCGATACTCGAACACAAAAATAATAATAATTAATGAGTGAAAAAAAGATCAAATCTTCTTTGGTTAAGTAATATTATCATGCGACTCGACATTTTTTACACTCTCCCTCGATAATTGGATACACTCTAAATGGGTTTGCAAAATTTTTGCCCTCAAGGTATGGAAATATGTTGGATAAATTCTGAAGCTTCGTATTTGAAAATTTCGAGACGACAATTTGTCAAAGTTTTCAACAGACTGTTATGACGATTTTTACTTGATTTTTTTTTTAATTTCTGAAAAATCCGAGCTTTTGAGTATGAAAAAAAATTTGTTCGATACTTCCGAGTAGAATTTTGTCGCAAAAAGTTGCCAAAGTATTTGTCCAAAGAGAAGTCTCATCGAGATTTCCCCTCGATTTTGCAATTTCTCAATTGGAATGGAAAAAAATTTCCGCTATCAATCAAATTTTCCCATCGATGAAAAGAATCAAATTTTCCCTCTCCACAGATCGTGACGCTGTATTTGGCAGGTTCGAGGCGGGTTGATTTTCGGAAAATGAGTTTTTCGAAAATGCGCTTTCAACCCTCACTGTTTTGGGTAGCGGTGAAATTGCAGCTTTGTATCTCGTGTCTAGATAAAAAAATGTCCGGTGCATGTGTTCCACAGACTCGTACTTTCAACCCCTTTCTGTCTGTGTAGCAAACGCATTATCGAGCTTCCTCTCTCTCCCTCTCTCTCTCTCTCTCTCTCTCTCTCTCTCTCTCTCTCTCGCGTACTAAAAAAGCCGTGGGGGCTGCAAAGAGACGAGTGTGATCGAGGGATTTTCATCGCTAGGTGGGCTATATCAATATTTCTGCTCTCACAATCAGTCGACGAGACTCGACTGGTACACTCTCACGCTGAGAGAGAGAGAGAGAGTGCTGAGAGTGATATCGATTCAGACAGCCAATTAGGGCTAAAAGGCCCTTCAGCGAGAATTTGTGCATGGAGGCGCCCAGCCGTCAGTCTGCTCTCAGCTCTTCTCTTTTCAACCTCCTCTATAACTCTCCCCTTTCTCTCTTTCTCTCTCTCTCTCTCTCTCTCTATCTCTCGTATCTCTTCAGCAGCATCAACTTTCCCATCCTCCATTTTCCTCGTTTCTTCTCTTTCCCATCCTCCACAATCTCTCTCTCTCTCACTCTCACTCGCTCTCATGCCAAGTATATGCCGGCACAGACGTGGACCACTACTACTAGATTTTCAAGCCCCCCACCCCTCGGTCCTTCTCATTCCATCTTGCTCGTTGGCAACCTCGCGACTTCCATTTTTCTTATAATAATTTTCGAGCAAGATGGCCGTCGACCCCACCGGCTGGCGCACACGGAATACATCCCCTGTGGCTCGACTCCTCTCTCTCTCTCTCTCTCTCTCTCTCTCTCTCTCTCTCTCTCTCTTGTACACCCTCTTCTGCCATTCCAGAGACAAAGGGGATGATGTTGGACACCAGCCTCCCATTTTTTTTTTAAATACTCATGTCGCTCTCAACGATGTTAGTACTACTATGGGGTGGCTTTTTTTAGGTAACATGTATATGAGATATATCTGAATTTCACGTGTGTGTATAAGACGCGCGTAACCCTTGTCTGAAGATGAGCGCATCAGCACGTCGCGAATTCTCGCTCCTCTTCTTGATGGTGTCTTCCAGCAAAAAGGGTGTTGAGCCTCCCTCTCGTCTGTGGGACACCTTGAGGGTGAGATCATCTTGTCTATCCAAGATTCCGTTTGCTTTTGTCGCCCTCCGACTGGAGGGTAGATTCTGTTTTTTCCCTCTAATTTCCCTCACAATTCTCAAAGACTATATTCCTCTGCCAACGGCTTTTATTATAGCTTGGAGTTAACAAAAATTAGCGCTCCTTTTTTATTAAGGGCTATTTTTGAGTTCTCGAATACTGTTGGAAAAAAAATCCTTAGCTCTTTTTGTTTCGAAGAAAATCGAATTTTTAATGTTGCGTTGATATCTTGAAGTTAACAAAAATTAGCGCTCCTTTTTTGTTTCAAAGAGAATTGAATTTTTAATGTTGCGTTGATATGAATGGGAGGATCAGACTCGATGGATGATCCAGAATTTTTTTAAAATCTATTTTTTTTAATATTGATTATCGTTGTCTGGAGTCTAGGGGTCATTTTGGCGAAACCGCATTGAAAAAATTCCACGTGGTTAAAAAAGGGTATCCTGCGAATGACGTTGTTACTTATCACCGAGTCATTATTGTAAAAATTGAGCGGGATAAAATGTTGACTATATAAAAGGTATCTCTAAACGATGTTTGATATTTATTTATTTTTATTTTTCCTATTTTTATGCCTACAAAATATATTTTTACCAGGCACTTCTGACGCTGCTGGACCAATAATTCCAAAACCAATAATTCGTGATTTTTAATTTCTTTTACCAAAAGTGTTGACAATTACTGCCTCGCAGAGTCCCTTCAACCGTTAAAAAGAGTATCTGATGTTGGAAAACGATAATCTTCATCGATTCTTCATCGATGACGTTTCAATTTTTCAAATCCATTTATGGTTTTTCAAATGTCATTTTCAATAAATTTCTTCGCAAATTTTCCTCGCATTATTCGAATTTCCGGGGACACGGCACTTTCTACTTTCTCGAGGAGAAACTCGTGATGTATAGATGAAAAATCGTTATATATTTTATGAAAAAGTTATGCGTTTGATATGTGATAAATCCTCGATCCAATTGAAAGCACAGGTTACTTTTGTACTTACAAGTAGGTTACCGCAGACCAGCTTTTTTTTCTCTGTTCGGGGTTGAAAAGAAAATCGAGGAAAAAATAGAAAGCGTCGAGGAAAAAGAAGTACGATACTTTGGCTTTTCGATTGCTTCCTACGCTTTCTTTTTCCTAACCTCTCTCTCTCTCTTTCTCTCCATACAAGCACCTTCTATCCCAACTCCGAAATGCCATTCTTCTCTCATCTCGAATTCGAGGCGACAAAATAAGTGGGGCTTGTCGCGTGCACAGTGCTTTATTGCCATCCCCTACCCTCTCTCTCTCGCTCTCCTTCTCCCTTTCTCTCTCTCTCTCTCTCTCTCTGTTCTATATCGAGATAACCCGATCTCTTTGCACAGAGTACAATATACATGCGCACACAATATATGACTGATTCCACGGAACAAGAATCTCGGACTTTATGGTCACAGATTTTCTCGTAAATCGAGGATACTTTGACACACATTGGTTCAGCGGAGCTAATTTTTTTTTACGATTATCAACCGAATCTCTTTCGGCCCGATTATCGATTTCTGCCCCAAATGTCGTCGAAGATCGGCTCAGGACAATTGTCTCTTCTTCTTTTTCTTCATGTAAAAATGCTGACTGCGATCAGGCAAAAAGATTGCAAATGTGCGCAAAATTCATCCCTTGGTGACAAAGTTTTGACTAGTTTTTTACGAAATTGCGGGGGGGCTGAAAAAAATGCCTAATAACTAAATATGAAGCGGAAAAATTAGGGATTTAAATATGGGACCACGAGGACCAATTGAGGATGCAAAATTATCAGGGGGTGGGATTTGAAATTTAAGGAAAAAGGGAGGGGAGGTTTTCGGGACTTAAATATGGGACCACGAGGCCCATTTGTGGATGCAAAATTATCGGGAGGTGGGATTTGAAATTTTGGAAAAATGGGGGAGGTTCCTTGGGCTTGAATATGGGACCACGAGGCCCAGAATTGTATTTGCTATTTTGAAGAATCGCTCGTATATTATGCAGTTTCAAGTATAGAGTAGCGGTATTCTCGGTGGTGCTCGCGCGATCGTAAATCCTCTAACTCTCACCCTCTTCATTCCCTTCGCGCCCACTGTCTCGTTTGGTATCTCGGCGGGGTGTACGTTGGGGGTGCAACTTGCAAGAACGACGACAACGACGACGACGTCGACGAAAACCCCCTTGATGCAACCCCTCCCGGACCGTTTACGATCGCCTTTGTTGCCGATCGAGGGGAAAGATAGAGATAGAGAGATCGTCTCATCGCGAAGGGGAGTTTTGTGGAGAAAGCCAGCGAGAACGCCACGTCATTCCACTGTCCGGTGGGTTCTATATTGCATGTATGGGGCGGCTCGAGTCAAATCGTCAACGGCGACGACTCGTCCTCTGGGTTAATTCTTCATCCCTTATTATCATGGTTTTTCGCTGCTTTCAACAAGAATTAAAATGAACACAATTTTCCATTTAACTTTCGGCATCCGTCTTGGAAGATCTGGTCGAGTGATCCGGATCGATTTTATTTCAATAATTGGTTTTATAAAATTGACTCCAGTATTGGATTTCTCGAAATTAAAATCTAGGATCACTCTGGGATCGTAACGATAAATAATAAAATTAATAAATTGATACACTAACTGCTAAAAGTTTGGAAACACTCGCCCCGATTTCACGCCCCACACAAAGTTTCACTGCTCTTTTAAAAATGAAGACATTTTGATTCACCGAGCGGCGTTTCAAAGGCGACATGTATAGCTTCATTTAGCTTTTTCCAAAAAAAATTTGTGATTTTTTTAAAACCCGGCACAGCCTTTGGAACATGGTCGTTTTTCGGCTTTTTTTTTTGACATTGTAATTTTGGCGCACGATCCATGAAAATTTGTTGGACCGTTTTTCGTATGAAAAGCTTGTGGCGGGGAGTATTAGCTTCAATTTTATTTTTTAAAAAGTTTTGTACGATTTTTTTTTGCAAAAATATTCAATTTTTCACAAAAAACGACCATATTTATAAAATGTAACGTAACTCTAAAATTACTGGGTTTTTCGTGAAATCACTAAGAGTGTAAAAAGTTGCATACAATCATTCTGAATTCAATTGAATTTTTTCAGATTTTTTTCTAATTTTTCCTGTAAACGAGATATTTTTTATCTTAAACAATCGGATCTCTTACCTCATCTACATGGTTTTTACATCGAAAAACTCGTGTAGATGAAGAAACAGACTGGATTGTTTAAGATGAAAAAAATATCTCGTTGACAGGAAAAATTTTGTCGAAAGAAAAAAAAATTGAAAAAAATTCTAAAATTCTTTTATTGAATCCAGAATTATTGTATGCAACTTTTGGACTGAAAAACGGCATCTAAACAACTTTTTTTTATTGAAAAACCCGCGTATATGAGGTAAGAGACCCGACTGTTCAAGATAAAAAAATATCTTGTTTACAGAAAAAATTAGAAAAAAAAATTTTGAAAAAAAATCTGAAAAAATTTCATCAAATTCAGAATGATTGTATGCAACTTTCTACCTTTTTTATTGATTTCACGAAAACCCAGTAGTTTTAGAGTTACGCTACATTTTATAAATATGATCGTTTTCTGCGAAAAATTGGATATTTTTGCGAAAAGAAATTGTATGAAACTGAAAAAAAAAACGAAATTGAAGCTAATAATCCCTATCACAAGTTTTTCGTGCGAAAAATAGTTGAAACTAATTTTTATGGATCGTGCGCCAAAATTACATTGCCAAAAAAAAAAGCCGAAAAACGACCATGTTTCAAAGGATGTACCGGGTTCAAAAAAAGCTGAATATGTCCCCTCTAAAACGCCGCTTGGCGAATCTAAATATCTTCATTTTTAAAAAAGCAGTGAAACTTTTTGTGCGACGTGGAATCGGGGCGGGTGTTTACAAACTTTTGGCCGGCAATGTAAATTGATAAATTAATAAATTAATAATGAAAGATATTTTAATTTCAAGTAGTATTTAGGTTTGAAGTTGCCCACGGATAAAGAATGAGATGTGATCCGAGAAAAAAACTTCCTTTTTTGCGAAATTTGTCAAGGCTAACTCCTTATTGTTGAAGTTTTTATGTTTTTAATCATGGGTATCGCTGCTGTCGGCGTTTGTTCCAAGTTAAAGGAAAATCAAACGAAAAAAGAATTCGGCCTTCTTGTAAATTTATAACAACCCTAACTGAAGTTCATGCGTTCGTTAGCCAGTGAAATAACAATCAATCATCCCCGAGTGTTCAGTACTAATTGCGAAAGTGTAACAGTCTCACGAAAAAACTTAATTAATTCATGGTTATTTGCCAGTGAAATGTTCTTCATTTATTTTTCATCAGAATCGTTCTCTCTTGATAAATATTATTTCTTTGCACTGTATATATATATATATGTATATGCATACACATGCACACGGACAATGAGGGCAAAACTATAGGGGTGGCGTTGAAAAAACAAAACAAAAGTGCGGGATGCGAGCGTTAAAACGAAAGAGTCTTTCGAGCGGCGTTGAATTTGGTCCCGCTCTCTTTCTCTCCGCACGGCCAGTTCTACCCTCTACTATTCTCCCCCCTTTCGGCACAGCCCCTCCCCCTCCGCCATAATCTGGCAGTGCATTTAACCACTTTGCGAAACGGCTGTGTGCATCTGAGCGCGTATAGCGTTTCCCTCAGCGTGACGTCGCTCTTGCATTCGATACGCGTCTCGCGCAGCGTTTTTCTCTATACTCGCTCCACACCAACCCCAATATATAATCCACTATCTGCCATACATGTACGTATATATTTATCCGTATACATGCGCGAATATATATTTTTATACGTGCAAAATATAGGGGAGATAGTGTTAGTCGCGTGAACGTAGCAGCCAGACGCTTCTGTACGTATATGCACACAATCTAAGGGTAGTAGGAAAATCGGGAGAGCGCATGTACAGTATTCAACCCCCTCTAGCGGCAACCCCCTCCCGATAGACTCGTAGAATTTGGCCGGTAGAGCGCGGGCGCGCGCTTTTTCCCCTGCTTTCACGATATCCCCTGCACCTTTGACCGGCCAGACATCGCGGGGGGTGGTTTCGAGGGGTCGCTGTCCCCGAGGGGCGAGAGGGTGAAACAGGGGGCAAAAGGTTACAGCTTGACGTTGGTAGAAGCGAGAGAGAGAAGTTTGCTCTCCGAGGGGTACGTAGGGGTGCGGAATTCAGCACACACACGCAGAGGGGTGGAATTTCACCCTCTTCCCCTCCGGTGACGAGGAGGGGGCGTGTGAGCTCGTAGCTTCGTAAACGCTTACGAGAAAGACCGAAGATCCCCTCGCCGCGGGGAGCGTTTGGCAGAAATCGCCGGGGGGCTGCAGGGGGTTAGTATTCGAAGGGGTGGTTTTCTAGCGTACTGGAGGGTGAAAGAGAGAGAGAGAGAGAGAGAGGGAGACTGAGAGGGGATGGGAAAGCTACAGTCGAATCACGGCGTTGCTATAGTTATATATGAATATATATATAGTGTGTATCAGATATTATAGGGAGAAGCAGAGAAACCGCGCGCTGTGGCGCGCGCGTAGGAAACTAGGAAGAAGGGTGCGCGCCCTACTTCGCGGTGTTTTCCCTAGTCTCTGCACTCTCCGCCACTCTTCTCTACTCTCCATCACCCTCATTCTCTCTCTCTTGAACTCTCCCACCTTTCTGTCTCCCTTCTCACTCGCACTTTAGCTCATCGCCGTACACTGTCGCGTCGGTGGGGGTCGGGGAGAAACGACGCCTGGCGGGGGTGGTGAATTTTCATTCCCCTAGGATTCTCTGTCTTTCTTCAGCCGAGAAACACCCGGCATTCTCGGCTGTCTGACGAGGAGAAACGGAAAAAGCTTTGTCTCGCTCTGTTCCTCGCTCTTTCACCCCTACCTACACACACGCGTTACTTCCCCCCCCCCACACCCCTCCCCCAGTGTGTGGGGGAAAAAGATACGAGAGTGAGCGATCGCACATACAAAGATTCGCAGACTCTCACGTATCCATGCGAATACACACACACGTGAACTCACGTATTATAGTCGCGATGTTAGGGGTTGTTCGCCGCTCCTGCTTTCAGTCTACGTCGGACCTTCGTACCGACGTTATCGCGCTCCGTCGTTCCTTTATCGATAATACGCCCGCTCTCCGATTTCCGATGTCCCCATCGGGACAAGTGTAAACAAACGGCGAAACAAAAAAAAAAGCTCGCCTCATCCCCCTGGAAGGATAATAATGCTGTGCTGAGGAGGGGATGAAAATTTTTTGTGAAATCTCGGTCACGCGCTATATGTGACACGGTTTCTCGTACGGGGTCTTAAAATAAACTCTTTCCTCGTCTCTTTGTGTCGTCGATAACGCGACAGCTTTACAACCCCTATTTTCCAACACGACGAGCTTAGAAAAACAATCTCCGATGCTTGATCGTTCACCGAGCGTTCGCTTGTGATTAAACCGCGACAGTGACGCGAGGATAACACGCGAGTTTCCTCGGCAATAACACATCGGAAATGTCATCTTGACGCTTGAAAAAATAGAGCTTCGCTCCTTCGCATTGAGGAGGGTGGAAAGACGCTTCTGTTGAAACACTCGAGGACTCGGGGTTGTGATTAATGTACACGAACTTTTCGCGCGTCCATTTGTGTCTGTGTCAGTGTTTCGCGTGTGTATTCGATTGCTAAGTGGAGTAGAATTTGCGTCTCGACATGAATCTTGTTGGGACTGTCCGAGCGCAACACCCCATCCGCGTCGACGTTAACATACTGCATTAGCGTGGCTCGTTTACTCGGGCAATGCTAGTGCGATTCTTCTCATCGTATTAGTACCGGCACAAGTGGTTTTTGACCTGTCCGTGCGCACATGTGACCGCGGTAAAACGTCCTGTCTGTGCACGAACAAAGGATGGCTGTACGAGGCAAGCACCCTCATAACGAGCGTGATGTAGAGCCTCGCGTGTTACCAACTCCCTCGGCGAATCTACACGAGCCACCGGCAACGCAATCGGGCCTTCTTTCCTGGTGAAACGGCATCGAGCAACCTGAGAACCGGGGTCAAGCTTGACGGTGACCGAAACGAGAATAGAAACACGTCGTGTGTATCGTCGAAGAAGAAATATCGAGCACTTTTCTTCCCCCTTCATCCCTTAACCCGTGGTCGCTCGGGACTGTCTTTTTTATTCTCGTTCTTCGCACGAATCGTCGAACCAACGAACAATAGAACGAGCCACGAATCAACGACTGGGAAATACAGCAGCAGCGGCGATATTTCCATTCGAATAACTCCGGTGTCGTTTCAACCCCCAGTTTTCATCGTGGTCTTGGCACGAAAATTCCTCGCTTTTAAACCAGAGAGAGAGAGAAAGAGGGAACGGACAGGGAATAAAGAGGGGTCGTGAGTCGAGCCAGAGAGGGTTGATCGTCGTTTGAAAGTTTCCTCGTGAACGGGATTTCGAAACGAGAGTTTAAATCCAGCGTGATTCCACAAGCAGGGATTTTCCGAGGTGGTGGGTGTTATACTCGGCCAACAGTTTGTGTCTTGGCCAGAGAGATCGTAGTGCTCAGTGGGGCGCAAAAGCGAACGAGAATTTCGGCGTATGTACTCCGGTGAACCCCCGCGAGGCTTTTGGATCGCTCTGCCTGGTGTTCGTGTGTGCGTGTTCGTGTGTCGGTGTTTATAGGGCTTGGGGTCCACTAAATCGTCGGGATCTGAGGAAGGCAGTGTGATAGAAGGGACCATAGCTCACTGAGGCAACGAGAACATCATATATATATATATATATATATATATATATATATATATATATATACCTATACGGAAACTACCCCTCTGTCGTGCGCCACGCAAACCCTCCGAACAATTTAGCTCTGGCCTATGCCTCCCTCGTCGTAAGCTGGAGGACTCGCTGCGGTGATTACCGACTCTCCGAACCTCGCTCTTCTTCCACGATCTCTCTCCTTCAACCCTGTTACAATCCTCAAACTTTACCGGCACAATTTACCACCCTCGTCCGGAGGACTCGTAACACAGGCAGCGTCATCGACATCAGAAAGGCGTCGTTTTATAAACGTACGAGGGATCAACGAGGAACCAAGAAGAAGAAGAACAAGAAGAAGTAAAAGAAGAAATAACTACGCGTGACAAGGGAGTTGGCCAAGTTTTTGGAGAAGAAAGAGCTTTGACTTACCGGGTGAAATCTTACTGAGATTCATTACCGGGATTCTTCAAGCCCGGAGTTAACTCTAATAAGGCTGAATCCGAGAAAATCGTAGGATAAAGAAAGTTGGGGAGTGGAGGAAACAGTGGGGATACACAGTCTTTGTGTGTTTGTGTGTGTAAAAGAGAGGAAGGAAATAAGGATAAAGGTGGGGAAGAGTGGAACGGGAGACGTTCACGGATGGACGAGTCGGTAGCGCCTAATCCGGGCCCTCTCGTTTGCATAATTAGCCGAGGCGTCGGTGGTGTCGGCTAGTCCGGTCGAGGGTGAGAGAGCACACACTCACCTCCTGTCCCCTCTGTCTCGCCGCCATTTCCTCTTTCCTCAGCTTACCAGCGCCCTCCTCATTCCCATTCGGTCTTCTACTCGCACTTACTCTCTCTCACTCTTTCTACACTCCCTTTGGGCTCTGACTAACCATCCCTCCCCCAAAAGCTCTCGTCCGCGCTTTGCCAGGCGGCAGAGCTCAAAAGCTTCTTCGCTCTCGCTTCCATCCCGGATCCAACGACTCTCTCTCTCTCTTCAGCGTTTCCCTCGCGTACCTGCGATACCTATGCTTCTGGGTCTCTTGGTTCTGGACCCTTTGGAGCAAAGCTACGCCGCAGCATCAGCACACTACTCACCGTCGCCGTAATCTTCCGTCGTTTCGCTTCTCGAGCTCTCTACGCTTTCTAAGCTACCCCGGTCTCACCGTCGCCGTCGTGGCTTCTACTCTACACCCTCGCAAGGACAACTACTTGCATATACATACGTGTGACATCCTGCTGCTATTACTCCTATCGCCACTGTCTCTGTGCCACGCTTTTCGCTCTCTGCGCTATCTTCTCTCGCTCGCTCTCTCCGTATCCTCTCACGGCAAAGAGCTTCTACCGGGACGAGATAGACCCCGCTAAAAGGAGGAAAAGCCTTTCACCTCTGTCGCGCGGAAACACACCGCCCCTGGTCTTGTGTTTCCTCTGGTATAAACCTCGCGGGCAACGAGCTGGAAGCGCCGAAACGGAGATAAAACGGCGGAATACGGCAGAAAAGACTATTGTTCGGCGTTACCCGGTGAACAAAGAGACAGGGTTCAAGTCTCGTCGTATGAAGGACCGAGAAGGAGCGGAAGAGCCGACACGGTTGGATCAGGATGAATGTCCATGGCCACCATCGGGATCAACGGTGTTACGGCGCACATCCGGACACTGTGAAGTCTTCGCGCTGCTCCCGCGGAGCATTTTGTTGCGGATCCAAGTTTACGATCGATTGATCGACATCGCTGAGGAATAATCATCGAGGAGCTGATACGGTGATAAGACCGGGATAATTCTTTGCGCGTCTTCGCGAACGAGAGATCAACTGGCCAAGGTGAGGGATACGGTTATCTCTCTCGTTTGTGTTTGTTTTTATCATGGGTGTCGCGTTTGTGTCATCGGAAATCGGCGTAATGTGCTGCCTCGCGTTGTTGTTGACGTCATTGACGACAATGAGCCTGGCGACCGTGGACAAGTGCGCCGATCAGTGCTCGTGCAAGTGGAAAGGTGGCAAACGTACCGTCGAGTGCGTCAATCGTTCGCTGACCGGCATACCCGATTGGATAGATCCTGAGACTCAAGTTTTCGATGCAACTGGCAACGATATACGCGTATTGGCCAGCAATATCTTCGTGCGCGTTAGATTGACGAATCTGCAGAGATTGTACATGCGGAGTTGCCGAATGCAGAGGATCGACAGCGACGCACTTGCCGGTCTGACGAATCTGGTTGAGCTTGATCTGAGCAACAATCGTTTGACCACGATACCGAGCTCGAGTTTCCTGAATACACCATTTCTCCGTGATCTCTCGTTGTCCTACAATCCATTGGACAGTGTCACGGCTTACGCCTTTCGAAATACCCCAAATTTGGTGAAATTGGATCTGTCGAATGCGCAAATAAGAACCATCGAGGCGTCGGGATTCAAGGGCCTGGAACTTCTCGAGACGCTGAAGCTTCACAACAATAGAATAAGTACCCTCAATCCCGGGACTTTCGATCCACTCAACAAATTAACGAGCATCGAGCTGCACGAGAATCCATGGATATGCAATTGTCATCTCAGGGAATTGAAGATGTGGCTCGTTGAGCACAATCTGCCGACCCTGATCGCCCCAATGTGTCACGGACCCGAACAATTGGCCAAACGCTTGTTCACCGATCTCATGATCGATGATTTCGCCTGTCGTCCGGTTCTGATGGTTCCAAGTCGCTATGCCGAAGCGACGATCGGCGAAAATGCCAGCATAGTTTGCCGAGTCAGTGCCGTACCACCGGCCAAAGTCAAGTGGTACTGGAACGGCAAATTACTGACCAACCACTCGTCGTTCAGCAGTTATCAGAAGATCATCATACACGAGGATGGACAATTCAGCAAGAGTAGCAGACTCGTGCTGACGAATGCTCAGGAATCGGACTCGAGTGAATTCTTCTGCGTTGCGGAAAATCGCGCCGGCAGCGTCGAGGCTAATTTTACGTTGCACGTTTCACTGAGGACAGCGGGAATGTCGACACTGGGTTCCGGTCAGATAGCCGGTATATCAGCGGCTCTCGTTGTCCTCATACTATTCATACTACTGATAATATTAGTGTTATTCGTTCGTCTGAGACGGATGCCATTGAAGGACGTTAAAAATTCCGCCACAATGGACGTTAACAACGCCGAAAATTCCGTGGGTCAAGATACCAACAATCAGGAACAAGGTGCGGATCGCCGGAATCATGCTAAGATCAGTGATACCGAAACAACGTCCTTCGGCGATGGGAAACCAGTTTCGTTGGATCTCAGTTACGTTCAGAGACCCCAGAATAACCAACAGAATCATCATCCCCATCATCAGCAGGAGCAGCAGGTGATTGTTTCATCGTCGATAAAAGAGAACGAATATTCCGCAACGCGTTACGAGCATCACAATAACCATCATCATCATCATCACAATCATCACAATCAGCATCATCAGAATTATCATCACAGTCGTGACATCGCCGGTGATTACACGTCGCAGAGTTCACTGATGCCGGCGATCGACAATCCCGATCTAATAAGGGACACGAGACGCGGCTCCATCGACGATAATGATCCTTACGATATCAACGACGACCCTGATATCAATCTGACGATCGACGATAGATTATTGTATCCCGGTTGTCTCTGGGACACGGTGAATTCCGAGCCGAGAACGAGCGCACCATTAACCGGGAATCCTTATGTTCCTGCCAAGGATATTTCACAATCGTCGTTAACAACGAGCACCAATAACGATAACTTTCCGCCTGGCGCTAAGCAAATGAGGGTATGGCAAAAGGGCGTACCCGTTTTACCGCCGGTGTCGGCTTTGAAACGGGTTCTCGGCTCGACGAGAAGCTCACCGGACGAGGGTTATCAGGAAGGCACCGGGACGGATGTCTAGGTGCCGTTGCTTCATTACTGCGACGCCCGGCATCGTTATCTCGAGCTCAGACGACGTCACCAGGAGGAAGACGAGGATTTTCGGCGTATCGAGGACGACGAGGAAACGAACGAGGTGAACGACGACGATGATGAACGAGATACGAAAACTCGATGATCAGGGATGATCCTGGCACCTTCCGGTGTACGTTTCATTGCCATCGAGACTTGATCGAGGAAAAATATACCTAAAATCGGGTTAACTTTGCCGGGTGACCGGTAGTGAATAACAATAACTTTTATTAATAACAAATGAACTGAATACAGAGATATATGATATATTAATATATATATATATATATATATATATATCGCATGGTATGTTTAAGGGTGGAATGAAGCGACGTGAATTTGTCGGCACTTGAGAAACTTTGCCCGCGAGTGATCTCGCAAACGCTTTTGGTTCATAATATATATATATATATATTATAGAGGGATGTTATCCTGACTCTGGCTCTCTTTCTTCCTTCAATGCTCGTTTCCGAGTGGCGAGTCCCAACAGGGGATGGCTACTCGTTTCCGGTACTGCAAGCCCTCAAGGGACAACGTCCGAGTCAACCCCTCTGTCTCTTATATTCGTCTATACCGCCCGAGGGCGCACTAAAGCCTCCTCACCCTTTTTTTGCCTTCTTATGACGCCGGAGAGAAGTTTTCCTCCCCCGAATAATGAAAGAAAGGACTTTTATTGCTGTTATACCTTTGTATATATATATTGCATTATGGATAAATATATATATATATATATATATATATATATATATATATATATATATATATATATATATATATATTGGGGGAAATATGAGATTAAGGGTCTGGAACAAAAAGGGCGAATGAATATTATAAAAGGGGGGAAAGAGAGACAGGGTGGAGGATAAAGATGCCAAAAGCGTGAAAATTGCGATACGATGAATGGCTGAATCGACTGCGTATAAATATGATTGTTTCGATGGTCTTTCCAGCACAATATTGACGGGTAATTTTTACTATTCGTGAGAGCGTTTTCGCGGTCCTATCTCGAGTCTCGCGTTGGAATAATCGATCAATTTGTTCTCCGAATTAAGGAGATACTTCGATGGTAACGCGTCATTATTATCGTTATTTCGATTAATTGAATAACATTAAGGAACGAGCGTGAATTACACACGATATGATGTATGAACGATGAAAATGAGGAAGAAAAAACGAACGATTAATACAAATTTTCAAATTGAAGACTGTGAATGTTCATGATATTGTACGATAGTTTATTATGTGGATTTTATTATTAATTTGCGAGGAAAAATGGGTCGTTGAGTTCGTTTATATGAATGTTCTGCAGGAATGGAAAATTATATATATATATATATATATATACGTGCGAGAATATTCGGAGAGGAAAAATGATTTTTTTAGTCAATTCAATAATTAGCGATTTAGGCACTCGAAGGCTGAAAGAGGGGAGGAATTTTTATTGATTTTTTCTTCTCGTCGTCGAAAATCCGATAAATTTTAGGGGCGCGTTCGCGAGAACACAAAAATATGGAAAGAGAACGATAATCGACGATTATGTAATACTGATATTATCATCATCGATAATAATAAATTTATCATTAATGATAAATAGTCGAATTACGAGTAAGAATGACGAAAATATATGCAGGGAGACTCGGTGTCGTGTGAAAATGAGAAAAAGAGTTGTTATTATACGAGAAAATGAAGAATGCGAAAAATAATAATGAGAACGGTGAGAGAAGAAAAATATAATTATGTAATATAATGCGAGAATTGTCATTTGTTGTTCCCGAGATCGGTGTCCTGTCTTTTTTTTTTTTGCCAAGTTACATTGTCCCTCGGGCGCGACAGGCTCGACAAAAATTACGACCTAAAAAAATGCACTCGGAGCGATTTTTCGACGCAATCTTCGATTCTTAAGGAAGTATTCTGGCCTAGAATTTTGAAAAAAACATTTTTTTCCATATTCTCAAAGTTTTTACCTTTACGAATATATCCTCGAAAGGAATTTTTTTTATTGCAATAATAACAGAGTTATAGTTATTTTAGTGGACTATCGACGTTTTTCTCAAAACTACTTTTCTCAACACAGCTGATATAAATAATATCTCAAGTTCTACTCTACCGATTAACTTCAAATTTTTTTACCAATCTTCAATGTATAACTCTCTATCGCTCCTACCACTTTTGTATCGAAATTATTCTTTTTTGCTATTGTAAAAAAATTAAAAACTATGAAAAAGAGTCGAAAAATGCCTTTTTTTGTTCAGACATCCGCTATTTTGCTAAATATATTTTTTCCCCGTTTTCTCTGAGGTAGGGGCTTTAACGACATGCTTGCTAATTAAGAATCTTTTTTTTAAATTTTGTATCGGATGACTAGGAACATCGCAATCGCGTCTGTCCCTTTTTCTTAGCCCCAACTTTACCATCTTATTTAATTTTAATTTTCTTCCTGATTTTTTTTGCTTATTGTTGAAATATTAATAAATATATTGTAAAAAAAAGAATGTTAAAAATATTATTGTTTTTTATCGTGCTCGACAAAACGCTCAAAATGTATGTCTCTAGACCAGAATATCGCCTTAAGGGATTCTCTTCTCTATCCGTGTGTGGGTACGTTTACGTCACAAAATATTTCCCCTATTCGTGTAATGATGATGCTGATGATGATGATGATGATGAAACATACATATACAGAAATGTGCAAGCGGAATGTCCGGGAATTAACCGGAAATGAATGAATGGCTCTCTCTCGTTGCATATGAGAGAATATGTTCCCTTGGTTTCACATGCAGATATATATATTTATATATAAATATATATATATATATATATATATATGTGAATACGTACGTACAAAATTTAGCCCGGCATATTTCGTTCTGTCTGTCTTTATCCATCTGTCTCGTTCCGTCTGTCTGTCTGGGCTTTTCTCGTTCTCCGTGACATGTTCCCAC
This sequence comes from Alloplasta piceator, assembly GCA_946863875.1. Lineage (NCBI taxonomy): Eukaryota > Metazoa > Arthropoda > Insecta > Hymenoptera > Ichneumonidae > Alloplasta > Alloplasta piceator. The sequence continues at coordinate 1,920,788 of OX333076.1, read as the reverse complement.
TCTTCCGTCTCTCTTTCGCATTATACAATGCACAGTTTCGAGGTTTTCACAGGTATCAACGATTCTCCGCAATACGAGGACTAATTTGTACCCCCTGATTCCATTTTCCAACCCTGGGAAACTTTTACCCTAATCGTGAAAACTCGCAGAATTTTTCTTCAATTTTTTGACCCTCCTATTTGTTTGGTGATTTTTCGTTTGGTGATTTTGGTCAATTACTTTGGATAATGCTTTCTTGAATTTTTGTGATAGATAAAGGCGGAGGTATCGATTTTATTGCGTCGAAAGAGCTTGAATTTTCTGGCCGAAAATATTTCTGGGAAAATATTTGTGGGGAAATTTTTCTGGGGAAATTTTTCTGGGAAAATATTTGTGGGGAAATTTTTCTGGGAAAATATTTCTGGGGAAATTTTTCTGGGAAGATGTTTCTGAGAAAATATTTCTGGGGAAATTTTTCTGGAAAAATATTTCTGGGGAAATAACGTCGCCTGGAATAGTTGGATAATCTGTAACCAATGTGATCGAAAATCATGCTGGTACTGCAAAGTATCAGTCGTACTTTCGACGTCAAATCTATATATATATATATATATAGAGTTGACGCGGAGGAGGGATGAAAATGCAAGAGCCGTGTGTGCCAGTAATCGGGGAAATCCCGGGGATTTCGAGGGAGCGGGAGCGCTATCTGCCACTGGAGACCCAGTCTCATCCCTGTCCCCGAGCAAAGTGGCGGGTGGAATGGAGAAGTGTGAGTGGGGGTAGACGAAGAAGACGGGGGGGGGGGAGGGTCGTGGTACCTTCCTAATTAATTACCGAGAGCCACGTCGGTCACGCCGAACGATAAATCACATCTAGGCATCTTTGGGCTTCATCGCTGTTGCCTGCTCCACCGCTATAATTTATATATCCATATATATATGCATAAAAGGGATCATAACAGACATTATATGCGGCTTGGCACTAAAAGGTCACAACGCTTATCATTCAAAATGAAGATTTCCGTGCCATTTTGATTCCTCGAGGCTGATGACCTTCAACGGGATATTCGTCCTTCAATAATGATTCTCCATCGAGCCAATTATCGAGGGTACGAATTTTTGGCATTTTTTTGCCCCTATATGGCATCAGTGATGGGCAAAAAAAAACGATCTATTTTTATTATCCATTTTTTTCGAAAAATTAATAATTAGCAAAAAAATATTAATAATATTTTTTTTTACATTAGTAATTAGCGGTAACATAGTACTCATTGTTCTAAAAATTCGTAATTAAATAGTGACAAAATATTTATAATTTTTATTAAAAAATTAGTAATTAGTGACAAAACATTTCTAATTTTTCCAAAAAATTAGTAATTAACGTTAAAATATTACTATTATTTTCCAAGAATTAGTAATTAGCGAGAAAGATATTGCTAAATAACAAAAAAAAATCAATAATTTGTGGAGGAATATTGTATTAATTTTGGAAAAAGTAATAAATAAATAAAAAATTGTTAATGCATTTTTTAATAGGTACTGATTAAATATTCGTATTACTAATAACTTACGTGATATCGTATGACATTTGATACAATAAATAATAATGTGTGAAATATTCAAAAGATCTAGTTATTATACAAAATCAAACAACTTCTTTAATAGAGTTGTTTGAGCTTATAACCATGACTCAATCCGTACACACAAGTACGTAAATATACACAATACTTTTCTACAAATTACTGTTTTTTGAAAATTAATTAGTAATATCTTCCTTACCAATTACTATATCTAGAAAAAAACTTGGTAATATTTTTTCGCTAATTACTAATTTTTTTGTAATAATTAGAAATATTTTGCCGCTAAATACTAATTTTTTAGAAAAATTAGAAATATTTTGTCACTAATTACTAATTTTTTTGGGAAAATTAGAAATATCTTGTCACTAATCACTAGTTTTTTTGGAAAAATTATAAATATTTTGTCCCTAATTACTAATTTTTTTGGAAAAATTGGAAATATTTTCTTACTAATTATCAATTATTAATTTTTCGAATTAATTAATTAAAAACGAATCAACGTGAAATGGTCCCTATAAATTGTTCAAGATCCTGGAATATCTCAAGGCCCATTGGGTCGATTATGTACCATTCATCCCCTCTTTGACGGCGCTTGCGTGGGCTAAAGCTCACGCCGGAGGGAAGTGTGGATAATAATTATTAATTATTGACAGTTAACATCGATCTATTTCGTGAGAAGCCTCGGCGATGTGGCCAGGAAGAGTTATCGAGCAATTTCTCTGTGGTCTCCTTCGCAATATCTCTCTTACTCTCTCTTACTCTCACTCTCTCTCTCTATCTATCCATCCTTCTCTAACTGTCTTTGGTAGGTACGCTCTTGTGCTTTTGGCGCGTGAGAGCTTCGCCTCGTAAGGAAGCTTCTCACGGTCTTGTATCGAGTCCTCTCTCACTCACTCACTCACTCTCTCACTCTCTCTCTCTCTTTCTTTGGTGGAACCATCGGTGCGTGAGTTACCATCAGGGTTTCCTCGAGACAGTGAGAAAGAGAGCAAGAGAGAACGGCGACAACGTTAACAATTACCATCGCAAGTTTAGTGGGCGAGGGAAGAAGAATACGAGGGGAAGGGGGGAGAGGACGAAGGAGCAGCGTAGAGGACTAACCGAGTTTCTGTAATTAACGCTCTATACGAACGTGTATCCCTCTTCTCGCTATGATAAATCAACGTCGAGGTGAACGAGGTAGAGTGAGACCGAGTTCGAGGCGCTAGTCCAATCCCAGAGAAACTTGTAACCATCTCTCTCCCTCACTCTTAGACTCGCACTCACTCACACACACGTACATGCATACATACAGGACCATCCAAAAGTTCGAGATGATTTCTCGAATCTTTCATTAGCGCGAAAATAGCTAGAGTCAGAGAAAAGATTCCGGTAAAGTTTGAATGTAGAGAGTGTCAGATTTATTATGAACTTGGAAAACAAAATTTTTTCGATTTTTGGAATTTTCCGTTACGTTACAGGGAAGATCCTGGAAGAAGAGCGAGTGAGTCAATTTTTGTAGCCATGCGAGAACTATTGGTAAATTCGTATTCAGAGGGAAAAAATACATCGATATAAGGTTTAAGAAGAAAAAAATTGTAAGAAATTTTTTTTCGCATTTTGGCCAATATTAGATCTGTTCACTAAAATGACTGTAGCTTTTTTTCTCGATGGAATCCTGTTTTCAACTTGAACTTGTTCTTTTCGGGATCGTTGAAGCTTCAAAACGCCGCTTTGTTCATCCGATTCCGATGATATTTCGATTTTTGGCAGATTTTTAAAGTTCGATCATCGATTTTCGCGAATTTTTGAAGGCATACCCCTTTCTGTTTTTTTCGGCGATTTTTAAAGTGCTCTCATTTCTACAAAAATCATGTTATCGGAATGAACCAAACGCCATTCTCTAAGTTTAGTGACAGCCTTGAAGTACGAAAAAGAAATTTTTAAATAGGTTGAACCGAAATAAAGTTATGAGCACTTGAAATTTCGCGATTTCGAGGTTTCTGAGAATGAGGCCAAAATTGAAGAAAAATGTTTTTGATGAAAATTCATGAAAATTTTGATTTTTTGAGAAAACTATTGATAGATTCGTATTCAGGGGGACAAAATACTTCGATATAGGGCCCGGAAAAAAAAATTAAAAATATTTTTTTTTTCGCATTTTGGTCAAAATTGATTCGGTTCACTAAAATAATTGTAATTTTTTTTCTACATAGAATTTTGGTTTCTATATATGCTCATTCTTTTTGCGATTGCTTACGCCTCAAAATGCCGCTTTGTTCATCCAATTCCGATTATTTTTTGATTTTTGGCAGATTTTTAAAGTTCGACCATCGATTTTCGCGAATTTTTGAAGGCACACCCCTTTCTGTTTTTTTCGGCGATTTTCAAAGTGCTCTCATTTCTAAAAAAATTAAGTTATCGGAATGAACCAAACGGCATTCTCTAAGTTTAGTGACAGCCTTGAAGTATGAAAAAGAAATTTTTAAATAGGTTGAACCGAAATAAAGTTATGAGCACTTGAAATTTCGCGATTTCGAGGTTTCTGAGAATGAGGCCAAAATTGAAGAAAAATGTTTTTGATGAAAATTCATGAAAATTTTGATTTTTTGAGAAAACTATTGATAGATTCGTATTCAGGGGGACAAAATACTTCGATATAGGGCTCGGGAAAAAAAATTAAAAAAATTTTTTTTTCGCATTTTGGTCAAAATTGATTCGGTTCACTAAAATAACTGTAATTTTTTGTCTACATAGAATTTTGGGTTCTACATATGCTCATTCTTTTTGGGATCGCTTACGCTTCAAAATGCCGCTTTGTTCATCCAATTCCGATTATTTTTCGATTTTTGGCAGATTTTTAAAGTTCGACCATCGATTCTCGCGAATTTTTGAAGGCACACCCCTTTCTGTTTTTTTCGGCGATTTTCAAAGTGCTCTCATTTCTAAAAAAATTAAGTTATCGGAATGAACCAAACGCCATTCTCTAAGTTGGGTGACAGCCTTGAAGTACGAAAAAGAAATTTTTAAATGGGTTGAACCGAAATAAAGCTATGAGCACTTGAAATTTCGCGATTTCGAGGTTTCTGAGAATGAGGCTAAAATTGAAGAAAAATGTTTTTGATGAAAATTCATGAAAATTTTGATTTTTTGAGAAAACTATTGGTAGATTCGTATTCAGGGGGACAAAATACATCGATATAGGGCCCGGAAAAAAAAATTAAAAATATTTTTTTTTTCGCATTTTGGTCAAAATTGATTCGGTTCACTAAAATAACTGTAATTTTTTTTCTACATAGAATTCTGGGTTCTACATATGCTCATTCTTTTTGGGATCGTTTACGCTTCAAAATGCCGCTTTGTTCATCCAATTCCGATTATTTTTCGATTTTTGGCAGATTTTTAAAGTTCGACCATCGATTTTCGCGAATTTTTGAAGGCGGACCCCTTTCTCTTTTTTTTGGGGGATTTTCAAAGTGCTCCCATTTCTACAAAAATTTAGTTATCGGGATGAACCAAACGGCATTCTCTGAGTTTTGTAACAGCCTTTAAGTACGAAAAAGAAATTTGGGAATTGGTTAAACTGAAACAAAAATATGCACCCTTGAAATTTCGCTATTTTGAGGTTTTTAAAAATGAGGCGAAAATCGAGCAAGAATGTTTTTGATGAAAATTCATGCAAACTTTAATTTTTCGAGAAAACTATTGGTAGATTCGTGTTCAGGGGGACAAAATACATCGAAATAAGATTTGAAAAGAATAAATTAAAAAAAAAAAAAATCGCATTTTGCCCAGAATTGAATCTGTTCACTAGAACGACTGTTATCTATTTTTTAGTTAGAATTTCGACTTTGCTACCCCTTCGTAATCGTTCAAGCTTCAAAACGTCGCTTCGTTCCGGTCATTTTTCGATTTGTGGTAGATTTTTAAAGTTCGATCATCGATTTTCGCGAATTTTTGAAGGCGTACCCCTTTCCACTTTTTACGGCGATTTTCAAAGTGCTCTCATTTATACAAAAATTAAGTTATCGGAATGAACCAAACGGGATTCTGAAGCTTCAACGATTACCAAGAGAATGAGTCTAATCCAGCGACGAAATTTTATCTAGGAAATAAGTTATCGGCATTTTAACGAAGTCATTCAAGTTTGGCCAATGCTATCATTTTCACGCTCATTTAGGACTTCACATCCATGTATTTTCTTTCCAAGCAGAAATCCATCAAACGAATAGCAATACCGAACTTTTGAATGAGCTTGTACACACAGATCTACTCTCTTTTCGTGTTTCCACGCTAACGTATTGGGGCGCCAAAGACGTATAGACGTTGTCACTATCGATGGAAATTCAGGGGAAAGTAGAGGCTGAGAAATGCTGACGATGACGAGACAATAGGGGTCCGTATAATTTTGTCTTTACAAGTCAATTTTCCGACCACCATCGGCATGAGGAGAGCAAAAGAAAATCTCTTCCGATCCCTCAAAATCCACGCTATAATATCAGCGATAAATCTCGTCACCGAAACATCACACTGACGCTAAAAAAAAAAACACAAAAATTCAACAATACAACGCGGATAATGAGGGATATAATTTCGTGGAGGAGGATGAAAACAAAAATCCCGGAAAATTTCTTGCACGTATTCGTGGAAAAATTCGACGATAAATGCTCGCCTCGTGATAACGAGGAAATATCGCGTTTCTCGCCCCCAAACACGCGATCAAAAATTTCCGCGGTCTGAAAATGTGAAAAGTAAGGAAAATTAGCTTCATGGTACGATTATTCGCTTTCGAGGAGGAAAAGTGCGCGGGAAAATGTCGCCCATGCGGAGGAGGAAACGTTGGATTAACGCGGGGGGGGGGTGAAAATAGGGGTTGAAGCGAAGGTAAAAACGGATTTGAATGCACGAATATCGCGGCTGACGCGAAAGGCGCGTTTGAGGGGGGGGAGGAAGGGGGCGTTGATTGATTCGATGCTTAGGGGCGAGACACGAACAGCAACACTGCTTTACCGATCGATCCATCAACCACAAAAGCCTTTCTCACCATCCAACGACCCTCTTTCTGTGCTTCACCTCATTCACCTGTACATACCCCCCCCCTCCCCCCACGAATGTGGGTCTGTATTTGTGGCCGACCGAAATAGAATGTCCCAAAGTGGTTATCTTTCCGCTCGAGGAAATATTTCTTTCCATGGTCGATCGTCAAATTTCCCTCGGTTCATTCCTCACCCTCGACTTAATCATTCGATATATATCATTTCACGCTCTTTTTTCCTGCCTTTTGTGCCACGTAATCCCACAATAATCGTGAATTAACGAAATTACTCTCCCGAAACGTTCGATAATCGACAATGATGACAAGAACTTTCTTTATTTCTCGCCCAAAATTGGAATTGTCGAGCCTCGGGTCGGCAGAATCTACGACGAAAATTAGGTCAAATAATCATTATCACTGAATTTTTTTTTTTTAGTTTTATCGAATTTGTGGAATTAAGGGGGAAAGCTTGAAGGGTGAAATCGTCAATGTTTGAGAATTTCTTTTTCACCGTTGGTTCTTGAAGCATTGAGTTATTGTTATTTTATTTGAGAATATGTTCAACTTTTTTCATAGCAATTTTTGTTGAAAATTCGCAAAAATTGACGGATTTATAGATTTTAACTTTTGAAAAAAAATGTAATATTTTGGCGGAGGGTTATCTGAAAATTAAAAGAAATCAATAATATTCATACGCATCTATCAGCAATCTTTGTGCAGAGCTTTTTTTTATCATCTACAAAATGGCGACAAATTGAAATTTAATTTTTAAGGCTCTTTTTTCATTCAAGCTGGTTTTGAAAATTAGAATTATCAAATTTTTGAAATCGTCCACTCACAGACTCAGTTACTGCGATCACGAATCCAAAGTCAAAAATAAAATTTCAATTCGACTGGTTAAACATCGAAAATGATCATTGTTTCGATAGAGCCCCTCTCAATGCTATTGGATTTAATTCCACCCTCAAACCAGTGACATTCGATTGTTTAAAAAAGTTTTCAGAGCTCCGATTGACATTCCATGGGAAATAAAATACTCGCTGCAGAGAGACTAAAGAGTAATAAAACAGGAAAATGTCGATTGGCCAAGTGCCGAATGATATCACAATTTGCGATTTCAATTTGAAAAAAATCATCACTCCCATTCGAATAACTCGGAATCGTCTCTCTGCGTCATTTGGAAATATCCAATAATTGAAAAAAGCTCAACGCCAGATATGGACAAAAAATGGCGTTGATGAGATAAAAAATAATAATTGCGTCATTAAAAATTTTGAAATTCGTAACCACAGAGTTGCCGGTTCTTTCAGCTTTAATTGACAAAGTACCAGTGAAAAAAGGAGCCAAAAAAAATGTAACCACCCCTAATTTCACGAATAAACACCCCTTTGTTGTTCATCGAGCGATCAAGAGCAGAAACCTGCATCCTCGCCTCCTCCCGTTATTAACCCTGTTATTTAGCCCGTTATTCCGCAATTAAGTCCAGGAGCAATCGTATTTCTCGATTCCAGATGCTCTTCGTTATATCGTTAAGCGGCTGGCTTGTAGTCCATATTCTCGAAGTGAACGAGCACCAGAGGGTGCATGACTCGGGAAGCCCTCCCTGCTAATTCACCATCTATCCATTTCGCTCCCTCCTCGCCCCATATACACATATATATCCTGGAAAGTCCTTGCGGAGTCCTGGAGAGAGGTGCATGCAGCGGTCGCGAATTATCCTCTCGATTATCCTCGCGTTCTACCTCGAAATATTCCGGTCTTTGAGGCAGAACGGAGATGGAGTGGAGCAGGAGAAGCTGAAGCAGGAGGAACGTCTTGGTGTCCTCTTCCCTCCTTCATCATCTCCCACCTTGGCCATTGCATCCATCTGCCCTCTTAATGCCATATATATAATATTCTCTCTCTCTCTTATTCTCTCTTAGAGCACTCGTCGCTGGTTCCAAGATATCCCATTACCCTTTCTGCCTTTCCGTGCTAAAACCGATATATACATGCATACTTGTACGTCTCCATTCCCCAGGAGTAACCTAGAAGGTTTCCAACGAGAATGGCCCAGCCTGGAATAACTTATGGCCCGTTAGAGCGTATACATCCGTGAACTCTGCGGGATATCGTCTGAGATGACACACTGCTCTCCCATTTTCCCTTTACTCTTTCCCTTAGCCCAAGTCGTTTGTCCATATCCAGGCCAAAAAAGCCCCTGTTCAAACCTTCGTGACTCCTACAATTTTCCTTTAGCTTTCTATACATCTTTCTCTCTCTCTCACACACACACTTGAGCTTTTCTCGATTCAGAGATGTAACACGAAATTGTTCGATTATTGAATTCAAACGTATTATCGCGACCGAAAATTTTCCCACTCCAAAACTCTCTCTCTCACTCACTCGCTGTCTCTTTCTACCCGTTATGCACGATTATTACGAATCGCGTACGTGCTCGAACAAAGGATCATCCTATGAATGTGAGATGGGCTTGAACGTGGGTACTTTGCTCTCGGGAAACGTGAAAGTGAGTGCGAGTGCGGGACAGAGAGAGAGAGAGAGAAAGGGAGAGATTTCCATCGAAATCCCTTTGGGATCGTGTATACAGCCATTTTATCGAGAGAGAACTCTCAACGTGATAATATGTCTGTTATATATGTATATATGTATATATGTATAGTTTTAGAGTCAGTGACACGATTAATCGTTGTTTTAATTATGGTAATTTCGAAAACCACATTACGATTGGGTTAATCGTGAAATAATTCCCTCTCAACACTTTGGCACGATAAAGTGAATTATTTGATAGCAGAAAGCACGATTTTTTTATCAGACACTTTACCATCTTATCTGGGAACTTAATTTAATTCACTATAAGACCATCTTATCTGGAGAAATAGTTTAATTCACTAAAAGACCAACTGGATATTGTTCTTGGGTCTCCAAAGTGTCGTTTAAACTGAAAATCGATTTTTTCCAAATTCCAGAGTAATCCTCTCAACTTCCAGTTTTTGGGGGGAATTTTATAACCGGAAATGGGATTCGTACCCAAACGACCGAGTTAACCGTTTGGAGCTTTAACTCTGTGTTGATCTCTCCTATAGTATAGGCTTGTCCCTCCATTTCTCTCTATCTCTATCTTTCTGTCTGTTTCGCTGACTCCATTCGAGAATACCCCGAAGTACGGAATAACTTAACAACCCCTGGACGCTATACAAGGACTAAAGCTTCAAGAGTGATACATATAGATGTAAATGGACGCTATACAGCGTTGGGGAACTTTGGACGACGTAGAAACAGCAAACAATGGGGATATCGGATGTTCCGGATAACAAAGTGAGATAGATAGAGATGGCCGAGACGAGAAAAGCGTTGGAAACACTTAGACGAGTTGATATATTATTCAATGAACGAATTTACACTGGTCATTGTGTGCCCGATGATTCCGAAAAGGATTACGCTATATTGAATAATTCATTGTAGGAAGCTTTTTCTCCGGAATATCGGCAATTTCTCCAAAGCTAATTCGTCAAAACCGGAAATGGCACTTTTGTTGTCCTCTCCACTCTTTTGGCAGGAAATGCGTGGCGAAAGCTCTCTTGGCTTCAATTACTTCTTCCTTTTAGGCGAATTTAATTGGACACGGAATTATTCAGTGTTTAGCTTCTGTTGGGACATCGATTACGGAAGAATTCTCAGTCGTGTGAACCGGAAGTCGTGCTTCTTTCATTATTATTCGTTCAACGAAACCCCCAATTACAATTGAATTATTGATGGATCATAGAAAGGGGTTTAAAACGTCGTTTGGGATATTTTCACCGTGAAAAAAGTCGTTTAGCGGAAATATCACTAATTCAACGTTCACCCAGACTTAATTGTATCCGTTAATTTCCACGGATTCGTTTCAATGTTCGAAAAACTGTCGAATTTAAAAAAATGTTCATTCTCCATGATCTCGAAATATCTTCGTCACCCCAAATTTTCAATTATGGAAATTTAGTTTTGGCTGATTGTTCGTTGAAATTTTTCGGATTTTAAAAGAGGCGATGAAAATGGGAAATCTGTCTCTCGTGACCCGGATGAGGGAAATGCGGATCGGAGATTGTGTCGATGTCGATTCCGGAGATGACGTTGACTGTATCTCGGCAATTAAAGGGTGATAAATATTCAATACCCTCGTGTGTATACCTGGGTATACCCGTTAGGGGGACCCTCGTGAATATTAGTGTTCCTCCATCCAATTGAGGAGTCAACGAGGAGCCCCAATGGTGGGCCTTTGGGCATCACTGGCTTAACCCAACTAGAGCCCAACACTCGAACCTCCAAGTTTCTCTCTATGCACGGAAATAGACCGAGAGTGAGGAGGTTTGTGATACAAACTCCGCCATTGAGAACACGACATGGAGGGGGCGGAAGGCAATGGCTATCTGCCTTCTCGTGAAAGCAACTCACTGTTCTCCTTCTATTCTGATAGAAGTACAGCTTGCACACGTACACGTCCGATATGGGATACTTCATGCGAAATCGATCAAACGTTTTTCAACCTCATGGCCTTTTCCCACGATAAAAAGCCCATTGGGGACACATTCAATTCTGTTTGAGGTTCCTTCATTCGATATTGAATCTGTTTATTGAGGAAATGATTTTTAAGGTGTGCAGATTTGTAATTTTTTTAAATCTTAATTATTATCGTAATTGTAATTGTTAATTATAATTATAATAATTATTATATATAATTTGTTTACATTATATTTTATTATTGATTTTTTAATCTTGGATATAGTTTTTTATTTGAATTGATACTTTGTATAAATGTCGATGAATGAATTTGAATGAAATCCACCCTGATTCCGGTTTAATTTCAGCTCAAAGTGAAAGTACGAGAATTTTTGGGGTTAATTCTTGGTTTTTTAAAAATTATGGATTTTCAGCCGCACAAATAAAAAATTATTCGTTATTTGAATTATCCTTAATTTTATGATAATTTATTTATATTATCAATTATTATTGCATTATTATTATAAATTTTATTATTTATTTGGTATTATTATATTATTATATTTTTAATTATCTTGTTATCGCGAAGCGAAAAATGATGAGAAAATTCGATGAAACAGTTTTCAGCGTTGTTTTTGGAAATGCACGGTTACGTACAAAATGGCCCGTGTAATAGAGCCGAAAACAGTGGAAGGGCGAAAAGCCAGGGATTGTTGTGGATACAGATATTATCCTTAAACTGGCTCTATTGCGAGGATCCATATAGTCGACGATGAGGATAGTTTGTGGCATTAGTCGGAGGTCGCTGATTTCAAATTATTCAATAATCCGACTTGAGCTTCTCGTGATCTCCGGCTGGGAATTGGTACGACGAAAATCGCTTCGTCTAATCGTCAATTGCTCTTTCCCTCTCTCTCTCTCTCTCTCTCTCTCTCTCTCTCTCTCACTGTCCTTCTCCGCAGTTTGATATTGTCGTGTCACTAAATCTGCCGAATTCACCGACTTTATCGTCCTTCTTTACTAAAAATTTATTTTTCCATCGTATTTCCTTCTTCGCTCGATTATTAGCGGAGTAAACAATTTCCATACGGTTCTCGTGATCTTCGTCAATTTTTTCGTCGCTTTATTCACATCGCCAAGATCGTTAGTCTCTCGTAAGCACCGACAATCACGGGGTCCATTCCCTCAGCTATCGTCAAATTATACAGGCCAAACGCGAGTCTCTCTCTCTCTCGTGTTTTTCTCTCGTCTCGTTTGCAAAACGAAAGATTTCCCTTCTTCCTCTTTTTCCCCCTCTTTCTCGCTCCCTCTCTCTCTCTCTCTCTGACAGCTAAACTGCTCTATGAACGGTAAATTCTATCGCGAGGAGTCACTTTTCTCTCTCTCTCTCTCTCGTCTCCTTTCCCTCCCCCTATACTTAGCGAGTCTTACGTGATCGATTTCTGCATGATGTTGGCCTAAATATTCGACCCGCAGTCTAAATATAGGTGAAGTGGGGGCAAAATGGCCGGTGGAGGTAAAATGGACATCTCCAAAATTGTCAAAGAAAGATTGAAAATTGCAAAACTTAGAAAATGAGAGAATCATCATTATAATTGGCGTTAATATACTTGAATTGACTGACCAACGCAAAATCAGATCTACATTTTGATATTTTCATGACAATTTTCTATGAAGAGTTGAAATTTTTTTTTTAACTGTCTTTTTCATCGCATTGAAAAAAAACACCTCGACATACTCTAAAAGTATCACGTAAGCCACTTTTAAAATGGTAAGACGGATAGAAACGGTACACCCAGAAAAAAGATCTAGTCGCAGGTACTATAATCGTTTATTTGATTATTTTTTAGTTACTTTAAAGAAAAATCCACTATATTTATGTATTTGAATTCCCTGTCATCGAGAAAAAGGCGTTGAAGAAAAATTCTTCTCGTTGTTACGAAATACCTATTCACCCGTAATCTCATCCGATCATATCTGCAGATTCGTCAGTACCCCAAAAATCCGCCAGGTGGCTGCCTCTCGCACAAGCGAACCTGCCTCTCGACGCCTATGTCCTTTCCAAGCTCGTCTATGTTTGATTTCCTAATTTTTCAGTATGGATATCTAATACATTGAACATTGCGGCAAAACGCAAGATGGTCGAATCCCCGGAAAGGATTCCCATAAAGAAGGGTCTTTTTTCTTTTCCCTTCTGTCATAGAAAAGACGAAGCTCTACGAAATTGTAGACTTCATATGTGTAGCTATTATACATTCAAAGATTGAAATGTTTAAAAATATATATTGTGTAAATATTTAAAAAAAATTATTTCGTTTAAATACATATTTGTTCAATTTGAAACAATATTTATTAATATTAAATAAAAATGTACTAGATCGCAATATGTTTTCTTAGTAGGTCATTCAAAAAAAAAAAAATTCGTTGACATGAATAGTTGTATTAGGCCGGCCTACAACTAAAAAAAATTATTTGGCGTGACTAGGATTTAGTTAAATGTACTAGATCTTTTTTCTGGGTGTATTTAAAAATGAAAAGCAATGAATTGGGGTCCATTTTGCCCCCCTCTCCCCTCTCTTATATATATTTATATATACATGCCGTATATCTGTATGTGCATTATAGACAGTCGTACAGTCTGGCGAATTAGATGATAAAAGAGAGAGAGAGAGAGAGAGAGAGAGAGAGAAAGAGGGTAAAAAAATGATCCATATTTTACTGACTTACGAGCATTGTAAAGTCCATCGCTTGCATTCTCAGCTCTCTTTCAAACCTCTCTCTCCTAGCTCTCTTTACATTCCTCTCTGCATTAATACATTTTTCGCCCACTTAGCCCGGTTATAAAGTATCGATATCACATTATCAGTCGTATCTCGTATTCACCCCTCATTTTTCTCAACCCCCTTTAGAAAATCTTTAGAAAATCTCACGAGAAAGAGAGAAATAATACGCGCATACATAAGCTTCATTTCCGGGTATGCTTTTTCTTAAAAAAAAAAATGTCACATTGATACTCGGTATAAAGGGCTTCATTTCAATTGACTCGTCGTTCAACGTTCGTTCTCTTTTTTTTCCTTTTTTTTTCGTTCTTCCTTCGCGACTTTCAAGTCGATTCCTTCTCAGGAAGTTCTTCATGTCGGAAACCCGGTCATACCCAATCAGGTGACTCATGCATTTATGGGTATAAGAGGGAAAAGGAGAACCATTGATGATGCGAAAAGTGGAAGCTACGGATAAAAAAGCTTCGAAGAGAGAGAGAGAGAATGAGAAAGTAAGTGAGTGAGAGAGAGAAATAGATAGAGGCCATTCTCGGAAATTCTGGTTCGAAAATATACACCCAATTATCTCCAGTGCTGGAGAGAGAATGTTGGAGACCGAGAGGGATGGAGAATGAGAGACAGTGAGATGGAGGGGAAGATAGAGAGGGGTTTTGCCACCCTTGCGCCACCCTCTCAACCCCATCGTTATCAGTTAATTATCGATAATTCCCGGCGCCAGGGGGACGTCCGGCCCCGTATGAACCAGAATAAGAGAGAGTGAGAGAGAGACAGAATAGAATTAGACTATAGATATTTTGGTATGGACGCAGTTAATGAACCGCCTGCGAACGTTCGTGGTATGCATCCGTTCCGGAAAACGCGTCGTCGTTCTCTACCCTCTTTCCATATTCAACCCCCTACATATATATATGAGGCATTCCATGCCATTTCGAACGGTCAAAAAGTTGTCCACTCTCAAAAAAATTGACATTTTCTTAAATTATTCAATTATATGAAAAAGAGTAGTGTACATTTTTTCAAAATTTTTTGATCGATTTTTGTGAGTTTTTCAAAATTTCAAAATGTTCCTAGTACCGTTATATCTTGAAAGCATACGATTCAACAGAAAGAATTTTCAGACAAAAAACTTGCAGATTTACATAAACTTCGTAAAAAAAATTGTTTTCATTTTTTTTGAATTAAAAGCTTTGGAACAACTAATCGAACCATCAATAAAAAAATACGTGTCTATTGCACACACTCCAGAGTATTTTTTGGAATTTTTTGACATAAATCGAAAGTGACATACCGATCGAAAAAAATTATTTTCGTATATTTTTGATGAAAATGGGGATTTTTTAAACTCGAAAAATTCCAAAAAAAATTTGTACACAAAGTTCATGTGAAACTGCAACTTTTTCGTCTGAAAATTTTTTCTGTTCAATCGTATGCTCTCAAGATATAACGGTACTTGGAAAATTTTGAAAAAGTCCAAAACATGCGATCCAAAAATTTTGAAAAAATTTACAGTACTGCTTTTCATATAATTGAATAATTTGACAAAATATCAATTTTTTTGAGAGTGGAGCACTTTTTGACCGTTCGAAATGGCATGGAATGCCTCATGTATACCCTCATAATATCCGCTTGGAAGAAAAGGGCCGCACGACAGCCGAAATTCAACCCTTTAAACCTTTCGGATGACGCCATTTTGCCGTTCAGCTATCGTTTTGTTGGTAAAATGTTAGTGTGTGTGTTTGTAGTCGCAAAAAGTGGAAACCGTAATATCGTGTAACCGTATATATGAAGCTGTTTATTACGGAGATTTTTCATCGTGGGGGCGCACGTGCGCCAGAAAACCGGCAAAGAGAGGATTTTCGTTGGAGAGAACGAGAAAACGTTTGTTCACGGCAAACAGTACAATTATTATCATTCGTTTTCGCGGCTCTGGCACGGCTGTAGATTTTTGAGGCAGAACAGGAAAATAGGGGTTGCAATGGGCGATGTATCGCGTGGGTTGCCGTACATGGGATATTCCGTCTGGTAATTTCAACGATTTTTTTTTTCATCGACGACAATTTTTTGAAGATTTTTGAGCGATGAGCTTTTTTTTTGTTGCTGTGGAAAAATTCTGAATTGGGAAATTTTGGGTCTCGACACATCTGCGAGATAATTCAGCTTTCAATTTTTGGATTTGAGGGTTTTTCCGGAAACTTACGAATGATATTGAATAATCTGAATGGAATAATGAATAACCTGACTTTGATGACAATGTTTGAGAATTTTTTTAACAGATTGGATTGATTGTTGAAAGATCGGATTATTGTTATTTTGTTCAGAATATATTCAACTTATTTCACAGTAATCTTTTTTAAAATATCTTAAAAATTAATAGAGATAAATATTATGTTGAAACAAAATTTCCTCTTCACTCTCACTCTGATATCTTACGCTTAACGTTAACAAAAATTAGCGCTCCTTTTTTGTTTACATAGTTAGACGCATCGTTTCCATTTCCATTTTTCCATTGACCCTCCCTCTCCCTTAAACCTCACGTGATTAATTGACGCCCCCTTAATGAAGGGTTATCTGAAAATTAAAAAAAAAAAATGTTTTTTATCGATTACGTATAGACTTAGTTACTGCAATTACAGATATTAAAAATCAAAATCGTTTTCAATGTGTCAGTTTTTTAGAATTTCAACTTAAAATTTTACCTTCATCATTTTGAAAATATTCAAAGAAATGCGAAAATTAAAAAAAAAATCTTTTACAGTGGTTTTTCCTCTCAAGATTCGACACGGGGTTGCCCATACGTATTACGGGTGAAATAAGCGAGGTTTTGGGGTTGGAGCTTGTAAACGTTGGACATACAGGGTGTTTTTACAAGCTTGCCAAGGTTTATGCTCGCAGACCCGGAATTCAAGCATCGACCGTACGTGCGTGAAAATCTGGCGTATACACACGTGACTGAGAAGAGTCTGGATCGGATGAGGAACAAAACATCCAGCCGTATTTATACGACTGGACGTTTTGTTGTTCGGATAGGGTAAAAAAAAAGATAAAAAAATAAATGAAAATCGCAGTGGAGGATTCCAGGAGTCCAAGAGGATTGAGGGAGGGGATGAGGGGCCGGGGGAAGGGGGTGGTTTTTTCCCCAACCTCGCGCGAGCTTCTCGTTTACCGGAATAACCGTGTGACGTAACGTTCGCACGATTTTTTTTTCTTGAATTCACGTATCCGAGTAAATATGTGCTCCGTTTGACGCTGATGGCCAATTAAAATTTTTCGTCCCAACGGTTTAATGCGTCAAGCTCACTCGGCCCAAACCGTTTGACGTCGCACTATCGAAGGGATAAAAAAAAATGATTTTCCTAGCTCACATTCGCTTGTACGGTGATTAATCACTGGAGAACTATTTTTGTTTTTTAATGCCAGAGCGGACCTTTTTTTTCTTCGTTAGGTCACTTTTTCACGAGTAATTGAGGGAACGAGTATCGAGAGTCCGAGAAACATCGTCAACTGTACCGTAAATAGCTTCTACTTCTACTTTGCCATTTTTTTTTGCGGTGAACATTGCATTTTTTACAGTGTAAATCATCATTTATAATGGTTTGAAAAGTAGAAACTACATTAAATCCATTAATTTTAAAATGGATTCCCAGTGAAACGCCTGAATTACAGTTCCGAACCGTATATTCTGCATTGAATTCAGTTTATTTTTTTAATATTACACATAAATTGTCACTGATCAGTTTTTTCCGTGGCAAAATGAATTCGGTCGCTTGAGGTTTTCATTATCGAAGTTGGCGCGATAAAGGATCGTGTAATCGTCACTTGAAAACTCAAAGTTTCGCTTCATTCGCAAATACACGCTCGTAATTCCACTCGGGGGTGTATAATTTTCCCGTTTATGTACACGCAACCACGAGCATAAGAATTACCTCGTTCTCGTGTTGCGATGTATCTCAATCTGTTGGCGCAAACTCGAGACAGAGACAAAGAGAGCGAGAGAGAGTGAGGCAGAGATAGAGATTATAATGAACCGTTTCTCACGTTGCTTGATGAGAATTTCGTGGCGTTGGAACGTAAGGCAGGGAGGCTTGAGGGGGAAAGACAGAAGTACGACAAGGATGAGACAGACGAGGCGACGGGAGTTGTGCAACTCCCGAGGCTACTGGAGTGTCAGCCGGTATACAGTCAGATACTCATGCATATAGACCCTACCGTACTTGGTCCTGGTACACTGGAATATACACTCCCGCTCAAAAGTTTGGAAACACCAGTCAATATTTCTTGCTGCACTAGAAGTTGCATAACTCCGTCAAAAAAAAAGATAATCGAATTTTCAAAAAAGCGTTTTGACGGGAAGGAATTCAACTTTATTTTGATTTTTTTTTAAATATTTTTTATGATTTTTTTTCGATCCGGTACGCATTTTTGTACGCGACCGTTTTTTTTTGCCTATTTCGACCATCTAGAATTGGGTGCATAACTTGAGGACATTTTTTTTATCTTTTTTTATCTACGGTACATTTGAAAGGGTTGGCAGATCCTCCATTTTCGTCTTATAAAAATTTTCGTACGATTTTTTCTCGAAAAGTTATTTCACTTTTGGCTAAAAAAGACAAATTTTGAAAGATGCAAAGTTGACTCAAAAACTATGGAGTTTAAGAGAAAATGTCAAGGATGAAAAAAGTAGCGCATGTATACACGGAATCGCCTGGAATTATTTCAGAATTTTTCTACGGAATTTTTTTATATTTTTTTGCTTGAAATTCTCATGATGACGTCCCAGCGAAAAATTGTATCTCATTGAAAATTCCGTACTTCGTGATACAATAATAATCGGAAAAAATTCAGCAACATTTGGCATGCTATAAACAACAATGATCAATGAAAAGTCATTAACAAATTGTTTGAACAATTGTTAATACAATTCATTCAGCAATGATGAACAATGATCAATAATTATTATTGATCAATAATTAATATTCATCATTGCTGAATAAATTGTATTAACAATTGTGTAAACAATTTGTCAATGACTTTTGGGCAATATTATTATGGATAATTGCTGTTTATAGCATGCCAAATGTTGCTGAATTTGTTCAGATTTTTATGATATGGAGAAGTACAGAAATTTATACAATTCAGATTCAGTTTCGAGCACAAATAGTTTTTAAAAAAATTCCATAGGAAAATTCTGAAATAATTCCAGGCGATTCCTTGCAAACGTACACTACTTTTTTTTTTCTATAGCTGACATTTTCTCTTAAATTCTATAGTTTTTGAGTTGTGTTGCATCTTTCAAAATTTGTCTGTTTTAGCCAAACGTGAAATAACTTTGCGAGAAAAAATCGTACGAAGATTAAAAAAAAAAAATCGGAGCGTCTGCTAACCTTTTCAAATATACCGTAGATAAAAAATACAAAAAAAAAGTCCTTAATTTATGCGCCCAATTCGCCATGGTCAAAAAAAGGTCAAACGGTCACGAACAAAAATGCGTACCGGATCAAAAAAAAAAAAATCAAAAATATTTGAAAAAAAACAAAATAAAGCTGAATTCCTCCCCGTCAAAACGCTTTTTTAAAAATTCGATTATCTTTTTTTTTGACGGAGTTATGCGACTACTAGTGCGGCAAGCAATATTGACAGGTGTTTCCAAACATTTGAGCGGGAGTGTATATCCGACAGTATACACCGCGCTACCGACAGCCACACACAGGTATATACGTATCTACAATACCTCAGGCAGGGAATCGGACGGCAATGTACCTTGGCTGTGTGAGTATGTTGGTAAAACAAGGGCAGACAGCGTGTTGCGCTTTGGAAATTAACAGCCAAGAGAGTATATGTATATCTTTCTCTCTTGGTCTCTCTATATGCTCGTGCTCACTGGGTTTGGGTGCATATATAAACACACCGGGAACTAGCATTCGTGTGGGACATGGCTACAACGGTTCGTATTAACGCAGAATGGACGATGCATCCTGGCCGATAACGACGGGAACTCGCGCGAGAGAGCGCTATAGCGAGAGAGTGGAGAGCCAGCGTCGCACGTTCAGTGCGCTTCACTCTCGCAATAAAGCGCGTAACAGTGTCTCGGGAGTGGGGGCTACGGATAGAGAGATGCGAGTAGAGGCTTTGCGGAGGTATCGCGTTCGCACGTTTGCGAGTGTCGATGACACTCGTGAGCTTCGCTCGCCGGGATTTCGCGTGAGGCTTGTAAAGTAAATCCCGTTTTCTATCTCTCGCTCACTTCCACTCGATTCATCTATCCCTCCCTCTCTCTCTCTCTCTCTCGTTACCGTGAAACATACCATTGGTCTATGTAACCCAAAATATATTGCATATACACTGCCCGCCAAAAGTTTGGAAACGCTCGCCTCGATTCCACGCCGCACAAAAAGTTCCACTGTTCTTTTAAAAATGAAGATATTTTGATTCGCCAAGCGGCGTTTTAAAGGGGACATATTCAGCTTCATTTCGGTTTTTTCAAAAAATGTTTGCGATTTTTTTTTGAATCCGGTACGCCCTTTGAACCATGGTTGCTTTTCGACTTTTTGTTGGCATTGTAATTTTGGCGCACGACCCATGCAATTTTTTTTCATCTGTTTTTCGCATAAAAAACTTGTAGCGGGGAGTATTAGCTTCAATTTCGTTTTTTAAAAAGTTTCGCACGATTTTTTTTTCGCAAAAATATTCAATTTTTCGCAAAAAACGACCATATTTGTTAAGAAGGTAAAAAGTTGCATACAATCATTTTGGATTTAAGGATGTTGAGTTCCAAATCGCAAATGATGAGAAAATTCTGAAAATTTGGTATGTTCTTGGATGAATTATTTAAGAGGTCGTGTAAAAATTTCACGACGATTAGGAAGCTAGTTATCGAACAATTAACATTAACAAATTAAATTTAATTAAATGTAGTCTTATGGAAACTGATATAACTTTGCGATAAGTTTGTTTTTTGACCTCTCAATTTTGAATATCTACACTAAATTGAAAGCAATGGAAACAAAACGAAGTTTATTGATAAATATTTTTTTTATTTTTTTAAAAATTGTTCTTAACAAAATGTTAATATTTTAATAAAGCGCTTCCTAATCGTCGTGAAATTTTTACACGACCTCTTAAATACTTCATAGAAAAACATACCAAATTTTTAGAATTTTCTCATCATTTTTCATTTTAACCCTTAAGGAGGTTGAAGTAATGATGATGGGATTCTGAAAATTTAATATGTTTTTACATGAAGTATTCAGGAGGTCGTGTAAGAATTTCACGACGATTAAGAAGTTATTTATTGAACAATTAACATTAAAAGACTTCATAGGGACTCAACATCCTTAATGAAATTTTTTCAGATATTTTTTGATGAAACAATCGGATTTCTTACCTCATCTAAACGAGTTTTTCGATGAAAAAGTTGTGTAGATGATGTTTTTCCATGAAAAAGCCGTGTAGATGTGGTAAGAGACCCGGCTGTTTAAAATAAAAAAATATATCGTTTACAGGAAAAATTATTTTAAAAAAAATTTTGAATAAAAATCTGAAAAAATTTCATTGAATCCAGAATGATTATATGCAACTTTTGACCTCCCTCGTTATTTCACGAAAACCCAGTAGTTTTAGAGATACGTTACATTTTACAAATATGGCCGTTTTTTCCAAAAAATTAAATATTTTTGCGAAAAAAAATCGTACAAAACTTTAAAAAAAACGAAATTGAAGCTAATACTCTCCGCCACAAGTTTTTCATGGAAAAAACAGTCGAAAAAAAAATTCATGGGTCGTGCGCCAAAATTACAATGCCAAAAAAAAAGCCGAAAAACGACCAAGTTTCAAAGGGCGTACCGGGTTAAAAAAAAATCGAAAAAAAATTTCGGAAAAAGTGAAATGAAGCTGAATATGTTTCCTTTAAAACGCCGCTTGGCGAATCAAAATATCTTCATTTTTGAAGGAGCAGTGAAACTTTTTGCGCGGCGTGGAATCAGGGCGAGTGTTTCCAAACTTTTGGCCGACAGTGTACGTGTATGAACAAGGTGTAGAGTGTGTTGTGCAGCCCTTTTTCGGATAGCCGCGAGTTCGCAAACAAATTGAAACTAATCCAACTAACCCACTGGCCAACGATTGCAATGACGAGCGAGCGAGAGAGTTGGGGGGGGGGGGGGGGAGACCGAGAGAGAACCAGATAGGGTTTTCATCGCTGTTCATGCGATGATCGTCACGCAAACAAATTTCCAAACACCCAAACACACGTTGGTACACACTGGAAAATCCAATCCGAGTGTGATGAGATCAACGAGCGAAGCTCAACGATTCTTGATACTCGATTGGGCTGTTTTTTCGACATCCCTCCATTGACAATAATCTCCACTCTAATGACCAGGATCCACGGATAGTGGATCAATCCATGGAGTCGAAAGGTTTTTATTATTTCAAACGTTTTAATCGAAACGTCCTCGAAGTATCCATCAATCATACCCCATAACTCCTGTTCATCTCCATCCCTATCGCTCCCTCTCTCATATACGGTATTCATCGAAGCGTACCTTTTCAGATTGGTAGCAATATATTCGAAATTCCGACGGTAGGAGTAATGTACAATGCTCGCGATAGCGCGAGTGATGCGCGTTTCCAGCTAGAGTTTATGCTCGCGCCCGTCGTGCTCCCCAATTTGACACACGAATTTCGAATGCGAGTCGGGCTCAGGTCGAACTGCAACGCCTCCACCCCTGGCTTGTCGTTTGTAACATCTCCTAGAAAATGGCGAGCCCCGAGACGAATGAGTGTTGGATGGGGAGTGGAAGAGGGGAGTTGGGGTTCGGAGATCGGAATGAAGCTGACGTATGCTCTGTTCCTCCGGTGTGAAACGTCATGTGTGCGACCCGCTGGAAAGAGGGGTTTTGTGCAAAAGTCATGGAAAACGCGAGCCCAGAGTTTGGAGGGCCTAGCTAGAAAGAGAGCGAGCGAGGAAGTTGGAGGAATGGAGTCGGAGGAAATGAGAATGCGACAGCTTACCGACCAATCTCTTTACCTACACAACCCCTTTCAACCCCCTGTTTTACTCTCGTCAATGACACACCCACCTCCGTGACACGAGAACTCGGGGCAGTCCGTTCAAAGATCCCCCCAGCGGTGGGCCACCGGAAATGCCGGAAACGAGACCGGGGCTTTACGTTTGCATGCAACCGGTACGTTTGTTTATGCACCCTCTTAGTCGGACTTCAACATGTGCACGAGTCATTGTGTTCATATCATTGTTCGCACACATACATTCGCGCTTGCTCGTCCATTAGTGACGTCTTTCTGTTCCGCCAAACAAAATAAGGCGGGACGCGTTACTTCGAGTCAACGATTTCATTGTGCCGATTCTTTCTTATTAGCAATGGCGGATGATGCACAGATACTGAATTATCGAGATTACTGCTGGAAAGTATGGCGTAGTCGGCGCTCGTGGGTTTTTTGTTTATCAGCCGAAGATTGTGAGAAGCTAAATATCTAGGCTTAGAAATCGTGAAATTACAACTGAGAACAAAGTGGGATAATTACTTTGGATGTTGAACTGAGGTCATCTTGTTCGTCAGCAGCTGAGGTCTAGACCCAGAAATATTGAAATTGCAAACAACAAAATGGCGTAGGGATTCCAATGCTCGTGGTTTACGGTTTTTCTTCATCGGCAGAAGATTCAAGCCTTAGAATACCGCAATTGTTTCTGTAAACCAAAATGGCGTAATCCACATTACCTAGAAGATTAAATAACCTGACTGGAGCCATCTTGTTTGTGAGCTTCTAGGCTCGGAAATCGTGAAATTGCGACTGAACAACAAAATGGCGTAGGGATTCCAATGCCGAAGCTCACGGACTCCCTTTTGCTTATAAGCGGAAGCTACACAGGCAGAAAAATGTTACATTACACAATAGAGCATGTATATATGGCTTATCGTTTGGCTGTGAAGCTGATCACAACTACAGATGCGTTTGTGTTCGTAGTGTTCGGGTGCTCGAAAAATCTCTGGCGAAGAGCAGTTCTGCCATTACTACCACTAACCCTCTCTTTTTCCGTCCTTGTTTCGCTCACTCACTCTCATTCGACACTCGCAACGAGGGAATCCTCCCGCGACCTCTTTGGCCTCTTTCATCCCTCCCTCTTCGTCAACCAGAAGCGCGACGGCAGGCCGGTTCTTTTTTTCTCTCTCTTTTCCTCTCTCTCTTTCTCTCGTACTTCAGCTATCGGATTTCCAGAAGAGTAGTGCAGCAAAACGCAAAGACTTATTGGCCATTTTGGATATTAGACACCGGCTGTGCCATCATTCCCGCCTATACACCCCTTCCACCACTCGACCCTCGACTTTCGACCCCCGATTCCAGGCTCGTATTCTCCCTCTCTCTCTCATCTTTCTCATCCCACCAATTCAACCGATGGCTCTTCGAATCCCTGTATTTTATTTCTCTCGCTATTGGCATGAGAGCTGGAAAGAGGGAGAGAGAGAGAGAGAAAAGGGCGAAAAAGAAGATTTTTTTGTGCTCTGTCGTCCCATCCTCTCCATCGGTCCCGGGTCTTCTCGGGCTTTTTTTTCTTTTTTTTCCAACATCCATTTTCTTTCCTCCCAGCCTCGTAATCTGTCTGTCCTTATTTTCAATCAAAGCGTAACAAATCGTTCGATCTAATTTCGCCCTCGACTGTTTGCACCGTCTGTGAACATCCCTGTACACGGGACACCCCTTTATATATATATTGTATATATATATTTATATACAGGTTGGACGTTGGAGTGATTAACAATCGACGAGCTAAAAAAAGAACCTCGCGGAATCCATGATTTTTTTGTCTGTTTTTCTCTCGTTTCGGACCGTAGATTCCAGAACGGAGAGAGAGAAAAAGCCAAAAAGTTTGGAGAGCAAAGTTTTTTTTTGTTCAATCCTCTACGTTATTTTACCCCGATTGAATCCCGCGAATTTGACTTTTACTCAATTTGCTTTTTCATATCACGATAGAAAATGAACAATCTGCGGGAGAACTTTTTTTTCCCCATCGTTTTTCCCGATATTTTCCATTTTGTTGAATAATCTCGTTTTTTTATTATCCAAAATTTCGTAAAATGATTCTAATGTTTTTTTACGTGTGTTTATTTGTTAAAACGACGTAATGATTCCGCTTGAAAATAAAAATCGTCGCGGCGAGAACAGAGACGTTCGAATTGTTAAAGAAATATTTTGGTCTAGAAATTTGAAAAAATCAATTTTTTTGCATATTCTTAAAGTTTACACCTTTAAGAATATATCCCTACCACTTTCGTATCCAAATGATCTTTTTTACTATTGTAAAAAAATTAAAAACCATGAAAAAAGAGTCGAAAAAGCCTTTCTTTGTTCAGACCGCCGCCATTTTGCGATTTTTTTCTGTTGTCTCTGAAGTAGGGGTTATAAAAACATTCCAACTAATTAAGGATGTTGAGTCCCAAATCGCAAATGATGAGAAAATTCTGAAAATTTGGTATGTTTCTGGATGAATTATTTAAGAGGTCGTGTAAAAATTTCACGACGATTAGGAAGCTCGTTATCGAACAATTAACATTAACAAATTAAATTTAATTAAATGTAGTTTTATGGAAACTGATATAACTTTGCGATAAGTTTTTTTTTACCTCTAAATTTTTCAATATCTACACTATATTGAAAGCAACGGAAACAAAACGAAGTTCATTGATAAATATATTTTTTAATTGTTTAAAAAATTGTTCTTAACAAAATGTTAATATTTTAATAACGGGCTCGTCCAATCGTCGTGAAATTTTTACAGGACCTCTTAAATACTTCATACAAAAACATACCAAATTTTCAGAATTTTCTCATTTTTCATTTCAACCCTTAAGGAGGTTAAAGTAATGATGATAGAATTCTGGAAATTTAATATGTTTTTACATGAAGTATTGAGGAGGTCGTGTAAAAATTTCACGACGATTAAGAAGCTATTTATTGAACAATTAACATTAAAAGATTTCATAGGGACTCAACATCCTTGATAATCTTTTTTTAAATTTTGTATCGGATTACTAGAAAGGCTGCAATCATGACAGCTCCTCTTTTTAGCCCCATCTTTACTAGTTTATTTAATTTCAATTTTTTACATACATTTTAATTTAAAATGTATGTCCCTAGACGAGAATACCGCCTTAATCGAATGAAAATGATGACCTAGGAAATGGCGCACTCGTGAAATAATTGAACGACACAAATGAGCACCGAGATCTGTCTGAGAGTAACGATATCGCATCTCGTTTCCAGAGGCTATAAACGAGATCTTTTCCGGGTTAAAAAGGGGAATTTTCTTCGGCCTCCTCGTCGCCGTTCCTCTGCAACGGGTGCGTCTCTTCATCCCTCTCGCGAGCTTTCCACCCTCGCTCATGTCGCGTGCAGACGATAATCTTCCTTTTTATTCTCTCTCTCTCTCTCTCTCTCTCTCTCTCTCTCTCTTCTCGTTCGTTCTTCACCCTGTTCCGCCTCTTTCCGGGTGTCCCAACTTATAGCCCGTTTCACCCTACACTCGTGCCCCCTTAAGTGAAATAAATCGTTGATACACTCGCCCTCACTCGCCATCTCTCTCTCCCTCCCTCTCTCTCCCTCTCTCTCTCTCTCTCTCCCTCTCTCTCTCTCTTTCTCTCTCTCTCCTTCTCTCCTCTTCTCCCTGTCCCAATCTTTTCGCTCCTTCTCACTCTCTTTTTGCGCGCAAGGGCTGACGGACGACGATATACTTGAAATGTTGCCAAAAACGATTAGGAAAGCGCGGGGGAGACCCTTTCGAGTGGCCGCGTGCATCGACGACGATATCGCACGAAGATTCTCTCGAGCAAAGAACGAAAAAAAAAGCTTTCTCCTTGCCTCCGATCTGACCCTGTAAAAAGAGCCTTGTCGTACATGGAAAATCGAATAAAAACAGGTTCATAAATCCATCGAGCTTGCGACGCGAAGAGGGACCTCGTTGGGCGCGCGGAGCCGAGCATTTTCCGCCCCTTTCCTCCTCTCAAAGTGGACGGTCGTTCTCGCGAGTGGAAAAACACGCACTGGCGGAAACTCAGAGGGACGTAAGAGTATAAAGATGGCGGAGAGAGGGAAGATGGAGAGGATTGAAAGGAAATGGGGAGTAAAGAAATAGAGGGGCGCGCGGGGGATGAAGAAACGGATCGTATCATTTCGCGGACGGCAAACGCGTCATGATTTGTGTGAATGCTTTCACAGCGCAAAACCGAGATGCTGTGGACACATTGAGCTTATATATATATATGTATGTAGACTTGGATACAATGAAGCTATAAGAGAGGGCGAGAGAGGGAGGAAGATAGTGAGTTAGCGAGGGAGCTTTCCAGACGCAAGAAAATTTAATTTTCCTACGTTGGAAAAAGCTCGCGGGGCATTTCTCCTCAACGCAAACTCCACGACGAGCGAGCTTCCGGCTGCGAATATCCGTTGCAAAATTCATCACTGACTAGCTTTTTCAACCACCCCTTTCGCCCTCCCTTATACCACCTTCTTCGCTCTCAGACGCCTCTCAATCTCCCACTTTTTTTCTTGGACTTGGCTCGGTTATTGAAAAGCACTGCCATATATATGTGTATTTCTTTTTACATCCATTTTTCGCCCTTCAACTACCCCTTTGCCATTTTTACTCACGCGGATTCACCTTCGAATTTACTTCTCCCAATCTTTACATTCACCTCGTTCTTTTTAGTTTTTTTTTCTGAAGAAAATTCTGGGTCAGGAGAGAAAAAGCAAAACGAGACAGACAGATTGACAAAAAACATTCTCAGGGTTGAAGGTGAGAAATGTAAAAATGAAGAAAATATTAATTGTAATATTTTTTTTAGATTATTTTAATATTATAATAATATGTATAAGTTACTCGAGAAACAATTTCGAAATCAACGAGATAATTTTTGCAAAATTTTCCGAGAAAAACGATTGAATATCGGTCCTCGATAAATGGCTCATTAAGCCGCTAATTAATTGAAATTTTATTTACTTTCAATTAACTAATTGAAACCAAATAAATTGTTTTTTTCGGTGCATGAAATTTCGTGCGGACGAAAAGCAAAATGAAAAAATGACTTCTTCTCGCTAGTCGAGAATTCATATCGACGATATATCGCCTCCCCGATTGTAATAATTTTTTATCGCAGTATTTGCGCATTAAAATAATTTATATACGACCGAGAACAAAAATATTGTTCTCGTTTCCACGTGAGTTTTTGTACGAAATTTGTCTAACCGAAATACGACGCATATCCTGCTGACTCATTGCATATCGCGAAGCCCCTTTTTTGATAACAGTGATAATCCCTTATTTCTTTCTTTATTATTTTTTTCGTCCTTCCTTTTTCCACATCTGTATGAATGAAGAAGAGCGCGGTAGACTGAAGAGAAATGACGAATTGTTCAGAATGGATGACTCGTTATCGGAGGATGAAAAATATAAAAATAAAATACCAAAAACCACAGCGATGGAAATAATCGCTCACACTATTGTCGTGGGTGTGCTGTGTGTGCCTAAAGTCGAGGAAAAAGTGAATTGCGAAGTGAGAGACGAAAAAAGAAAGGACAAACAAGGCCGAGGACGAGGAGAGGAAAGATGGATTGAAGAAAAAGCCTCGTAATAATAAAATTACTCCTGGGAAAGGAAACGAGAATTGTACAAAAGAAAAGACGAAAATGAAGAATCATTCGATAATGAACATTGTGAAGGGCGTGTAATTTAATGTGCGTGTGTGTGTGTGTTATAATAGAGTGGAGATTGAGATAGGAAAGGTGACGAAGAATCGTCGAGATACGACAGAGAGATAATGAAAAAAAGGAAGAGAAGGTAAAAGAGAAAAAAGAGGGAAAACACTCATTTAATTCACGCCTCGCAAATGCGAAGTGATTTCGTTTGCATGGACGATGTAATTACAAAAATCAATGTCATCGCACATTTTATTCCACATATTTCAAAGGAAATTCTTTCTCTCTCTTTTCCTTTTTTTCTTCATTTCTCGAACCTCATCACGATTATCAAAAATAAGGAAGCAATGTGAAGAAGCAGAGTGAAGAAGAAGCCACGTTAAATAAAAAGATGAATATCTATATATATATATATATATATGTATTATATACATGTGAAGGGGTTGTCGAATAAAAAAATATATATACAAATATATATTTGAATCAACTCCAATAAAACGAAAAATATGTAAATATATATTCGATTGTGTGGGATGAGTCGATAAAAAATTAAAAAACTAACGATATGTATGTCAGAGTGAACGTATATGTACACACACGCAGGTATACATTCGCGAGGATGAAAGGAAAAGTGTTGAATAAAGTGTGGAAAATGAAGAGAAAATCATCGATCGAAAAAAAAGCCACGAATAATATTGAACGATCATCGACGAGAGACAGAATACACCGTGCACGGTGAAGAAATAAACAAAGAAAAGTGGATGAGGGCAAAATAAATATGTGCTACGAGTCCGACAGTTGTCGAAATAAATTTTTTTCGATCAGCTCCCATTCTTCGTCTGATTTTCCTCGCCCAATCTACGATCGTCCCAATATTTATATTGCGTCCCAATATTTACATTGAAATTTTACAATTTAGAAAATGAGGGTATCATTATTATTATTGCAAAAATTAAAAAATTATCGAAAAAAATAGAAATAAAAAAAATTAGAAAGTGAGGGAATTATTTTTGAAGTTGCAAAAATTAAAAAATTGTCGAAAAAAATAGAAATTTGATAACTTAGAGAATGAGGACATCATTATTATTATTATTGCAAAAATTAGAAAATGAGGGAGTCATTATTATTATTATTGCAAAAATTAAAAAAATTATCGGAAAAACAATAGAAATTAAGGATGTTGTAAATAGCTTCTTAATCGTCGTGAAATTTTTACACGCCTCCTGAATACTTCATGTAAAAACATATTAAATTTTCAGAATTCTATCATCATTGCTTCAACCTCCTTAAGGGTTAAAATGAAAAATGATGAGACAATTCTGACAATTTGGCATGTTTTTGTATGAATTATTTAAGAGGTCGTGCAAAAATTTCACGACGATTAGGAAGCTCGTTATTAAAATATTAACATTTTGTTAAGAACAATTTTTTAAACAAATGAAAAAAATATTTATCAATAAACTTCGTTTTGTTTCCGTTGCTTTCAATATAGTGTAGATATTAAAAAATTTAGAGGTCAAAAAGAAACTTATCGCAAAGTTATATCAGTTTCCATAAGACTACATTTAATTAAATTTAATTTGTTGATGTTAATCGTTCGATAACGAGCTTCCTAATCGTCGTGAAATGTTTACACGACCTCTTAAATAATTCATAAAATGATATTCACTCCACCCTCTTGTATAATGTGTCATATGTGGGGGAGGACTGCGAGGGATGGGGTAAAATCTACACTGGAGGAAAATGGACACGATAAAGAATTATCGAAAGAAAAAATCGAGAATGAGCTTTTCATGACGAGAATTGGATTTTTCTAAACGTTTCATCGAGAATTGGATTTTTTTAAACGTTATTCTCATCGCATTAAATTGAAACAAACGAAAAAAAAAAATTTAAACAAGCTTTTATTAGTTGTTAATAAAAAGTAACTAAAAACTCAAAAATAACGCTATTCCGATTGGAAATAAGTTTTCAAATAAAAGCGTGTTACACCCTCTTTTTTCTCTTGCTGTTAAAATGTAACACGCTTTTATTTGAAAACTTATTTCCAATCGAAATAGCTTTATTTTTAAGTTTTTAGTTATTTTTTATTAACAACTAATAAGAGCTTGTTTAATTTTTTTTTCTTTTGTTTATTTTTTACTTTTGAAATGTTACGAATGTTTTGAATTTTTACTTTTTTAATTTTGAAATTTCTGAAAACAATGTTTTCAGAAATTTTTTTGGAAAAGACTGTTGCGCAAAATTTTCGTTGAGAAATGTTGTAAATCAATTACTTAAAACCATTTTGTAAACAAAATTTAGCAAAACAATTTTTTTGCAAACAATTTTGCGAAATATCTTTTTTGCAAAAAATTATGCGAAACATTTTTTGTTGCAAAACAATTTTCAAGCAAATTTGTAATAAAAATTTTGCGAAACAATTTTTTTTGCACAAAGTTTGCAAATTTTTTGTGATAATATTGCATTGTCATCCGATTTACATATGCATGACAAATTTTAACTCAATCGGAAACCGGGAAGTGGGTCAAATTTAACTTGCAAGATTTGATTACATACAGACACCGGGACAGGTGAAGCTAAATAAAAGCTTTTAAATAAAAAACCACCCCTAAAATACTCCAATAGTTTTGTGGTAAAAAAAAAATTCAAGGGTGGTGGCTTTTTATGTTGTCTATTTTGCCACCCCTTTTCCTATATCTCTGTTCAACGCCTTCCACCCCAGTTTTTTTTCATCTTCTCTCGCTCTTCGTATTCTATACATCACCTCTTGTTTTTATATATCATCCTATCGCCAATTACGCCTCTTACCCCCTCTTAATGGGACATTAATCCGATGGTACTTTAGCGATCTCACGGTTTTGTCTCCTCCATTCCCTCTAACTTTCCCTGCTTTTCTTTTCTCCTTTCCTCCTCAATCTCTTCCTCCTCTCTTCCCGCTTCTTTGGTTTTTCCTTCATCCCTCTCGTTTTGTTCCTCATACCTTCTCGAATCGCAGCGAATGCGAGAGCCTCCGGCCCTTTTTATACACGATTCTCTCGCTCTTAAGCGTTAAAACTGCGGCTGTGCGGATCCTCGTCGTTAAGGAAACTCGACGTGAGAGCCACCCCCTGCGGAGGGAAGAAAAATATATACGTTTCGCACTCGTATATAAATATATATATATATATATATATATATCCTTTCATCCCCCCAACTCGGTCCCATCGTCATCTCCGACACTTTTCTTTTTTCTTCTTTGCTCTTCAAAGCTACGCCATTTTCCATCCCCAATCCTCCCTCTTCCTCTATATCACAACCCCATCGCCCACGCTCGTCATTCTCCTCTGTCCGCATTTTTTCTTCCTCGCACCCTTCTTTTTCTTCCTTTTTTCTCCCCCTCCCTCTTTCTTTCTGTTTTTTTTCTTTCCTCTCTTTTTTATTGCCTCACCAATCGACGCGGACGACCTTCTCTCGGCTCAATTTCATCCTGACTCCTGGAATCTCAATTGGGTGCTCGTTTCGTCGAGAGACCTCGGAGCTTCAATCCTTAGTTTTGTACTTCTCTTTTTATTTTCGAGCTTCCGTGTGTGTGTGTGTGTGTGTTCGCAACCCTCGTTGCTACTTCCGGCGACCTGTCAGAGAGCACAGCGACAGGTATGTCGTGAATTTTGTCGTCTTCTTCGCTTTTTTGCCCCTTTTTACCCCCTCCTTTCATCCCCCTCGACTCTCGAGATCAGATACGCTATTTTTATTCGTGTATGTCTCTGTCTCTGTGTGTGTGTGTGTGCTTTTTGTTGTGTCCGTAGATCGAGCATCAAGTTTGAAGAGAAAAATCAGGCTCTCAGTCGCACTTTTATACGTGCGCAACAATTCGTAGAGCTCGGATGAACGACGAGAGAGCTCAATTGAAATGGGGGTTGAAATAAGAGAAAATTTCGGTGCGCGCGAAACGAGAGACCTTTCGGGACAAATTTAGCGTTTCATAGAGTTTTTTTGCGTTGAGGATTTTGTTCACATTTTTGTTTTTCAAATATCATCTCGCTTCAGAGAATTTGAGGATTTTTCATTCCAGAAGATTTTCATGTTTACTGGAAAATTGTAAACAAAAAGAACGACTCCGTTGTTCCTTCCTAACGAAAGGACAAAGTTTTTATTGATCTTTGAAGAATATACCGCCCCATTGTTTTTGTTCGCTTTTCAATTAATTCATAAAACTCATAATTAAGAGTTAGAGGTGAGGTTAATTTAATAAAAAGATAATTAGGTGAATAAATAAATTCAATATT
Source organism: Alloplasta piceator (assembly GCA_946863875.1). Taxonomy (NCBI): domain Eukaryota; kingdom Metazoa; phylum Arthropoda; class Insecta; order Hymenoptera; family Ichneumonidae; genus Alloplasta; species Alloplasta piceator. The sequence continues at coordinate 1,887,989 of OX333076.1, read as the reverse complement.
TGAATAAAAAATTAATTAATTAAATTCATTTTATTGTTTTATTGCGAAAATTGACTGCGTACAATTAACCCTTCAAAATATAATTCACAGTGTAACTCGAATCTAGCATTTTTATGGTATCTCATCAGAGTTGCAAAAATGCATTACTTTTTTTAATGCATTTGCATTTTCATTAACCATTAAAATTTAATGGTTAATGGAAATTATTTTCATTAACCATTAAAATTTAATGGTTAATGGAAATTATTTTTATTGACCATTAAAATTTAATGGTTAATGGAAATTATTTTCATTGACCATTAAAATTTAATGGCAAATGGAAATTATTTTCAATGACCATTTAAATTTAATGGTTAATGGTCAATGAAAATGCAATTGCATTAAAAAAAGTAATGCATTATTTGCAACCCTGCCCATTAAAATGTTTTGTGTAATAGAACAAATTTCCATTACCCATTGCAATGTAATGTGTAATGGACAAAACTTTGATTGCAATTTTGGGAATGGAAAAATATAGACGAATAAATTATTGCAGTTTTGCAATAAATTTTATTGACTTAAGACTTAGATTTTTAGAATTATAATATAGATGCTTTTTAGAATTTAAGGGACCTGAAGATCTAAGTCCTAAGTCAATAAAATGTAATGCAAAATTGCAATAATTTATTCATCTATATTTTTCCATTCCCAGAATTGCAATCAAAGTTTTGTCCATTACACATTACATTGCAATGGGTAATGGAATTTTTTTCTATTACACATTAAATTGTAATGGGCAGGGTTGCAAATAATGCATTACTTTTTTTTAATGCAATTGCATTTTCATCAACCATTAACATTTAATGGTTAAAAGAAATAATTTTAATGGTTAATGAAAATAATATCCATTAACCATTAACCATTTTAATTGAATTATTAACCCTTAACATTATGAATCATTAACCATTAAAATTTCTACTAACCATTAAATTTTAATGATTAATGAAAATAATTTCCATTAACCATTAAATGTTAATGGTTAATGAAAAAAGTCATGGTTAATGCATTACTTTTTCATTACAAATTTCGCAACCCTGTATCTCATTATATCCAACAAAATTCTTGCTAATAACAAGTGTCCTCCCCTTGATAATTTATCTCGTTGTAAACGCAGGATTTTTGAAAAATAACGATCGCGAGAAGCAAAAGTGCACAATGATAAAACGAAAATAACGTGTAACGAAGAAGAAAAAAATCGATGGCATCGTTAATCGTTGCACAGTAAATTTAAGAGAGAGAGTTAATCGAGAAAAAGGAGATTCTCATTGTCGAGTGAAAAGTGAGGATGAAAAAGAAAATAACGCCACGGAGGCGGAGGGAGACGGTTCGAGAGTCCATATATCGTGGGATAAACAGAGGCACTCGACAGTTTATAATCCAGCAATGAGAGGAGAATCGACAAGCCGAAATATTTGCTCGCTCCGGGTCTATTATACTATTCACATTATACACACAATATTGCACACGCGTATAGTTTATTGGTTCAATTTTCGTGCTCTCGTATGCGTATTTCCGGTATTTATACCACGAGAAAACAATACAGCCGTTCGTATATTGATACTCGAAAATCACGATGAGAGAAGTGCGAGCGCGAATGTATGATCTTGTCCTCGGAATATCAACGACAGTTTCGAATCCTCGATGCGAGATTTTCAATATTATTATTTCGACACTTTTTTACCATTTCAAAAGATATTTTTATCGTCCTCAATTATTGAAGTTAATTTTATAAATTATACAAATTAATTATTCAACTAATCTAATAAGCACCTCCTTCAAATGAATCACAAAAATATATTCGAATCGAATAAACCTGCAGAAAGGGCTTATCATTGTTTAGAAAAAAAAGGTTAAAAAATGTCCAGCGTAAAATTTGTAAAAAATAAATAATCCGCGTATTTCGAAGAATCATTCATATCAGTGGCACATACTCGCTATATACGGTAATGAAAAAAAAAATCGGGGAGGGTAAAACTCGCGGATAGAACACGCGACTTTGTGCGCTCCTAAAACGATATTGCTCTCTTCCTCGCTCTCTCGTTCGTTCCCTCGGCTCTTTTTCCCTCATTATCGCCGGGCCGCAGTGCTGTTATAGCGGTGGCTCAGAGAACTCGAGCGCGCGCGAGAGAGAGAGGGAGAGAGAAAGCTCTCTCGCACCCGGTGCTTTTTGGAAGCTCGAAAAGTTTTATTATTTTTCGTGGAGTAATTTGCGCCATGGCGCGCGCGGTCGGTTGAATTGAGCGAGACAGAGAGAGGGAGAGTAAAAGAGGAAAGGGAGAGGAAAAAACGTGCGAGAGCTTGCGATCGTGGGCGATGGAGAAACGAGCTTGCGGATAAGGGAGGGGGGAGAGAGAGAGAGCGAGAAGTGTCGTGACGAAGCGTCGAGAGTCTCGACACTCGACTAAAAGCTCTGCATTTCTCTCTCCCCCCAACTCTTTTTTCGTCCCCCTCCCTCCGCGTCGCTCCCCCCCCACCGCTCCCCCCCCCCACTTTTCTCTCAACCCCGGCGGAGGACGACTCAGACGCCGGGGCCAGCTGGCATAGGCCGCTCCACTCTGTATATACATCAACGGGGTTTTAAAAGTTGACGGAAAGTTGAAACGCGAAACGAGCCCCTTATAAGCGTGAAGAGCCGCGCGTGAACGCGGTCTGGCATATTATAACGTCCGTGAGGCTCGTCGTGTATAGAGGAAGACTGGATGTACACAGTAGTAAGAAGGTATGAGGATTTTTGGCTCCCGAGCTTTTATCTGCCATCCCTCCGCTCTTTTGCCTCCCTGCATATTTTCACAGTTTACTGACAATCATAAGGACGGAACTTTCTGAACTCTTCGCGTTTTAATAGTCCGGGTTAAGGAAAATTGCACCTTGCCGACGGGACGTTCCATCCCAGCCAAGGAGCGATGTTTGACCATCGTGGAACGTATCTACTCGCGTTTGAGGTTTTTTTTATAAGGTTTGAAAAAAATCGATAAGGTAAATGTCCCAGTTATGGAACAGCTAAGGATCTGGGAATTAAATTCGGTGAGAAAAAAATATAAAATCAAGAAAAAAACCATCGCTTTCATGTTCAAATGATACTTTGATATTTTTACTTTCGAAAAATCACCCGTGTTAAATTATTTTTAAATTATTTCAAATGAAAAAAAAGAATAACAATGTGAAGCTTGCAAATGTCCCAATTATTGAGCACTGGAAGTGCCTGTGTCCCTAATATTGAACAGGCATGTCCCACTTATCGAACACTCTCGAGAATTCTTTTTCCGTTCTGAAAATATTATTTTGGGTACAATATTAAGAAATAAAAACAAAATCAAAGACTCAAATAATCTTTTATTAATCATGCAAATATACAAAAATATATATTTAGTCTCTTTTGATAGGTTTTTGGTTCATTCGCATTTGGTTTATTTTTGCTTTTCAACTCGAACTTTGTTTTATTTTTATTTTCAGCTTCCTCGTTTTTATGTTCCTTTTTTGTTTGATTTTGTCACAGTTTTCTTGTTTTTCGACTGAAATATCGGAGAGCAAAAAATATTGAACATAACATTCGTATTTTTAGGTTACATTTAGGTTATATTCTTTTTTTACTTTTCTTTTTATGTTTATTGCACGAAAATACAAATAAAAAATATATTTGACGATCTTAGAGTTATTATTAAAAGAATAAAGGTAAGTTTATTCAGGAACTTACAGTTTTTGTTTCAATAAATCCGGTTAATGACGCTATCTTGGAGAATTCGAGTGTTAAATAATTGGGACACACTGCATTTTCTATGATCCAATGATCGAACACCGTATTTTTTAACAAATAATTAATTTTATAAAAATTTTAAAAATTGTTATTTGTACGAAATTTTCTGAGGAACCTGAAACGTCTTTACTTTTTGAGATGCGACAGTTTTTAAATTTTTTATGCCCTTACGCGTGAAGAGGCGCTTCTTAGAAAAAACGATAAGCAGTTACCACGAGACGTCAAATCGGGTCACGGTTTAAATAATTTTTTTTCTATATTAATTAAAGCTTTTTTTACACAAGTAAGGCAACATTTCGATAGCTAAAAGTTCCATATATGTAATGAAATTTTTATAAATAGGTAAATGCATGCAGGTGAATGAGAAATAATAAAAATACAAGATAGTGTTCAATAATTGGGACATTTGCCTTACAACATTTCTTTTTTTTGCATTTTTGCCAAAGTTGAAAGTGTTCACTAGAATGACTGTAATTTATTTTATAGACAGAATTCCGACTTTCTTGATAGCTCATTTTCATCGTAATCGTTGACGCTGCAAAATGCCGCTTGTTTCATGCGATTACGATTATTTTTCAATTTTTTGCAGATTTTTCAAGTTCGACCATCGATTTTTGCAAATTTTTGATAGATTTGATAGATTCGTGTTCAGGGGTGAAAAATACATGGATATAAGGTTCTGAAACGTAAAATTGATCACGAATATATTAAAAAAATAACAACAAAATCTCACGATAAGTTGTTACACATTTGGAACTGCATATGGGGCCTTCCATACCAAGTCGACCTGAGTGTGACACTCGACCTCGCTGATTTCGTTTACGATGTTTCATATGATTCTTCCAACTCAAAATAGCATTCAGAATTTTTTTCAGATTTTTAAAACCAAATTTGAGTACGTTATGATTTTTTGAAGATTTTTTTCGAAAACCTCGAGTGCTAACTAACCTAACGTACTCAAATTTGGTTTTAAGAATCTGAAAAAAATTCTGAATGCTATTTTGAGTTGGAAGAATCATAGAAAAAATCGCAAACGAAATCAGCGAGGTCGAGGGTCACACTCAGATCGACTTGATATGGAATCCATATGCTTATTAAATATACTCATGAGAAATTTCTGATGAGAAAGGCCTCTCACCGAGTTCTCCTTTCGCTTTTTGAACATAAGTTCGTAACACTTCTTTTTTACAGCGGGGGCAGACTCTGTAATACCGCATTGCAACACACACACACATGCACACATTACACTTGCCCCTGTTACATGCAAGTATTACATCCTCGTGCAGCTCGCAGAGTCGCGATACACCGCAATTTTATAACTGGCGTGGATTATTTCACCTTATATTTCATTCCAAGCGCACTCGTGACTCTCAGACTTTAAAATACACACGAATATATGGGTCATTCCATGTCGAATCGACCAAGAGTTGGAATCGACCCCCTTCAATTTCGATGAAGTTTGGTCAGAAATTTTCGTTTTTAATAAAACAAAGTTCTACCAAAGGAAAAAAATATTAAAAATTTTTGTTCGAAAGTTATGCAAGATTCAAAACTTCACAATCCTTTGAATCTTCTAAGTTTACTTTTTAAATATCTCGAAAGTTACGAAAAAATCGTTCTGGGTTCGTCTTAAAGTTGGGGCTACGAAAAAAAAAATATTCCGAAAAAAAATTTCGAACAATGATGAATTAAAAGAAAAATTTAATTTTTTTCCTTCGGCAGAACTTCGTTTTATTAAAAACGAAAACTTCTGACCAAATTGTTCATCGAAATTGAAGGGGGTCGATTCCAACTCTTGGTCGATTTGACATGAAATGACCCATATACGGACATATATATCTACATATATAAATATATATATATATATATATATATGATATGCAGCCATCTTTCTCGTTTCTCGTTTCGCGACTTTTCATGCGGACGGAAGGGAAGGGGTTGTTCGGGGCGAGGGGTTGAAAGGGGGTGGCAACGGAAAACGCGCAAGTTAAACATAATCAGTCGAACTGGTTCAAAGCCTCTCGAGAATTCGTCTCTATACCTCGTCCTCTCCCTCTCACCCTCGATTCCCCTTCTCGGTGCTTTTTTCCTCTTTCGAGCTTTTTCACCCTCTTCGCTCCCCCAACTCACCCCCGCACTCACACACGTGAATACTCATCATCCGTGAAAATTTCGTGTTTCTCGGTTATACCAGTCGACATCCCTATTTGCCATTTTTCCCTCTATTTTTCCATTTTTTTCTCACCCCCTTCCCTTCATCCGCGAGAAAAGAATGGATATAGTCACATTATTTACCCGTCATTCGTTGCACATGTCTCCGGGGGTGGGATGATCGAGATTAAAAACGAGATTTTAAGGGATGGAATAAGAAAGGGAGGATCCACCCTGAGCCGAGGATTTTACGGTAGAGGCGGATTGATAGAGGGAGGATTATTCGTAACTGGACGAACTTTGATCAAAATTGTTAGTGAAGTCTCGCGCGCGTCCTGAATAGCATTAAAAAAAGGTAAATAGGATAAAAAATCTCTTCCGGTACAAGTCGTTCTCGTTACGGGGCATTTTCTTTCCCTCCCGTTTTCCCTCGAGCTCCCTCCACTTTCCAGATCCTCGTGTAAACTGTATTATGCACAAAAAGAATTTTCTTTCACAAAGCACATTTTTTTCCACCCTCCCTCTTGCCCCGATTCTTCTTTATCTTTTTTATTTTTCTAGGTGTTTCATTCGATCCTTATTACAGCGCCGCCCCAGCCAACTTTTTCTAGCTCTCTCCTCTCTCTCCTCTCTCTCTTCTTTTTTCTCTCCGCAACAATGTAATGTGCGCTATAATATTCCACGAACCAGATGAATCTATCGGTTTCTCGAGCGGGGTGCAGAGTACACACTTTTTTTTTGTACCTATATCGTCGGAATATTCTTTCACGCCTCGCGCAATCAACTCTCTCGTTCCATTGCTGCGATACAGATGGTTTTTACTCCTTCTTCTTCTTCTTCATCTTCCTTCTCTTATTTTCCATCCCAACGGCGGCGAGCGAAAATTTTTTAGCACCATATTCGCACGGAATAAGGAAGGCGATATATATAAAGCGCAAATGTGACCCTTATAAGGGATGAATTTTATATTCGATAGATAAAATGAGCCCCTTAGGCAAAAAATGCTTTTTGTAATTGAGGTATTCCCGCTCAACGGGACCCCGTTTTAGGCCGACCTCTTTCGATTTTCTTGAAACTCGAGTATGTTTTAGTGTTGCCTGAAAGTATATTGTACACCAATTTTCAGATCTCTAACTATAATACTCTTTGGAATACACCAAAAGTTATATTTCCAACTTTTTGCGTATTCAGCGCTTCGGAACTTTGGCACGGCGCGAAATAAAATCGAAAAAATTCTTTGACAATAGCTTTCGATCGGAAATTTCCTGCGCTTTTCGAAAAAAATATCAGCGATTTCGAAAAAAAAACGAATTCATTTAAACTTCGGCCAAAAATCGAAAAAATTGATTTACAAAAAAAGAGCACAATTTAATTCAGCGGGACAATTTTTTTCATGTTTTGTATATATCTGAGAAGTCACGATATGAATTTCAAGTTGGAACTCGCATCCGTTTACTAATGCCAAGTCTTTTAGTGGGATAAAAATTCCTAAATATTTTGTTTTTCGTATTCAACAGTTCTCTGATATATTATACAATTATTTTAACCGAATTTCGAATTCTATAAATTTATTAAATTCTAAATTTAATAAATTTGATTTAATAAATTTAATTTAATTTAATAAATTGAGTAAATTTGATTATTTAATTAATTTAATAAATGTACTAAATTCAAAATTCGTTAATAAAACGCTATATAATATATAAGAAAACTGTTGAATACGAAAAACACGATATTTAAGAATTTTTATCCTACTAAAAGACTTGGCACGAGTAAACGGATGCGAGTTCCAACTTGAAATTTATATCGTGACTTCTCAGATATATACAAAACATGAAATAAATTGTCCCGCTGAATTAAATTATGCTCTTTTTTGTAAATCAATTTTTTCGGTTTTTGGCCGAAATTTAAATGAATTCGTTTTTTTCGAAATCGCTGATATTTTTTTCGAGAAGTACAGGAAATTTCCGATCGAAAGTTATTGTCAAAGAATTTTTTCGAAATTATTTCGTGGCGTGCCAAAGCTCCGAAGCGCTGAATACGCAAAAAGTTTGAAATATAACTTTTGGCGTATTCGAAAGAGTATTATAGTTAGAGATCTAAAAATTGGTGTACAATATAATTTCAGGCAACAATAAAACATGCTCGAGTTTCAAGAAAATCGAGAGAGGTCGGCCTAAAAGGGGGTCCCATTGAGCGGAAATACCTCATTTATTTAATCGATACTTCTATTATTCTAATGAGTATTTGAACTTTCAATTTTTAGCTTTTTAATGTCTTTTTCAACTTTCACAAAAGGATGATTTTGTCCAGAATTATAGATAAAACGATTCCCCCTAATGTGAGGCGAATCACCCCTCGAGGGGTAAAATGATCCCTCATGCGGTAAAATGATTCCTGACTGACAGGAATTTAAATGATTTAATATATTTTTATTTCATTTCATTATAAAAAATTGTACATTAATTATTTATAATAATTTTACAACCATTTTTTAGAATAATAATTTGTTAGATAAAATTAATTTAATGTCACTTTATTATAAAAATAAAAAGAATCAGATTCGAACATTATAAAAGTCAACTAATTTTTTTAATTAATTTTTTATTTACAATTTTTTTTTAAAGATTTTTCCGAGTGCGCTGTCCTCTATATTTTCTAGCCTGAAATTGCATCTGTAGATGCGATCAAATCAGTAGGGATCATTTTACGTATTAGGGGTCATCTTCGACCCTTTTCGCCTACATTTTTTCCGCACAATATATTTTTTAAAATATTAATTCCATTCTCAGTGGATTTCTCAAGGGCGATGTTTTTCTATTTTTTTTAATTATTAGAAAATTACGAGCGAAGTCGCGGCGCGCCGGAAAATATATATTCGAATCTTGCCCATTGATTCGCTTAATCGTTTTTTTTACAGAGCTTGAGAGTATTCAATCTCGAGGCGTAATTTGTCGAGATCATTTTTCAAATCGGCACAAAAAAAACAGATGAAAAAATCGAATAACGGGCTCATTCATCTTGATGAAGTTCCAGTTAGTCAGTTATTTCTCTTCGATAGACTTTTCCGCTATACATCGCTCGACCCTTTTTTTTCTCTTCCGCATCAAGGACTCCCTCCTTTAAATGGATTCAGATCGCTGAGAGGGCAGCGTTTATTTTTTCCAACCCTGATATTTTTTTTTTCATTCCGCTCGTTTAATCTCCCCCTTTTTCGAGGATGAAGAATCCATCTCAAGTCTCAAGATCGTACGAAAAAAAAAGCTCGCGCTTTTCGAAGGGGTGAGTTTTCCTTTAATGTATATAATATTAAGACGTTCCCCCTGAATCTTGTAAAGACGCGTCGATCGTTAACTCGTTTTTTTCGATCAACGAAAATTCTCACCCTCCGACAGGTTTTACTCTGTTCCTGAATAAACAATTTCCTGTTTCTCTTGAGAATTCAGTGACCGCAAAATTATCGTGATCCAATGATTCTTCATCTTTCCGTTGAAATACAGGCGGAAATTGAGAGGGCGAGCGGCAAGAATGGCAAATACGTTTGCTTCATAAATTCATCAAACCGGGTCCCCCTTTTTTCCTCTCTTTTTTTGTGGGCTTTATTCGTTTCTTATTATCCCATGAAGAATGGATGAAGCGATTATTGCGGGAATTCCCCCGCCCCCCCCCCCCTCCGTGGTACATAATACCTTCTTTGATACAGATGCGCGGGTGATTTTTTCTTTATTTTTTTTTGTCGTGAACGTCGCGTGAGACACGACACAGCGTGAAATATCGCGCGTCCTTCGCGTCATTCATCCCCCGCTTTCTTCCGATCACATCCGATCTTTTTTCTCTCCCATTTCAACCCTCTTCCGGTATTTCGATCGGATAATCGATAAATCACATCCGAGAGTCGCTCCATCGGTCGGAGCTTTTCCATGAGATGGAAAATCTTATATCTACACTGGCGATATCTCCCACGCTTTCTCCGCTCTTTCTCTCTTTCACTCTCGGTCTCTCGGTCTCTCTCTCTCTCTCTCTCTCTCTCTCTCCCTCTCTCTCTCTCTCTCGCTCGCGATTTCTACGCCCGCAGGGGATCTCAAAGTTTATTCAATTTATCGCCGTAAGAAACTTTTGACAAATTCATTTGCATAGCTTTGCCGGGGGTAATTCATTCTCTCGACCCTGATTCGTCTGTGCCATTAATCCGATGTTGCAAAAGATTGCGCGAGTTGGTACGGAACGATGGAAAACGAGAGGGGGGATCGATGAAGCGGTATCTTCACTCGAAATTCCCCATATATATACGGGGCATTCCGTACGAAACCGATCAATCCGCAACCCCGACCATTTTTTATTTTTGTGAAAATTCTCTTTTTTTTTGTACGTACGAACAACTTACCACCGTTAATGAAAAATCGTTTAAAAAAATGGCGGATGTTTGACATAAATTGTGAAAAATGCAATCGTTCATTTTCATTTAAAACATGCGCCATTTTTTAAAAATCAATTTTTCATTAACGGTGGAAAATTGTTGTGTAAGAAACCTTTCTCTTTAAAATGCAATTTTATTTTTTTGTTTCACACTTGCCAATCCTGATATTAACCGTCGGCCATGGGAAAAGACATTTTCGACTTTGGTGCGTTCTATAAAATTATTCAAAGAATCAAAACAAAGAATAATATTTTTTTTTGTACTTTCGAAGGATGAAACAATGTTGTAAAAACAGTTTTATCGCCACAGCTGATAAAGGAGCTAACAAAAAAAATCTTAAAAATTTTCTTTTTTTTTCGGCCTTTCAAAGTACCTTGAAGGAATATTTTTAATGAAAAGATAATTGAAAAAAAAGTAAGAATTTGGAAAAACGAAGCAGTTATGTCGGACGAACTTTCGGGTGAACAAAAAACCGATATACTGCAAAAATATTCTACTACTCGACTACAACAAAGTGATTGATCAGTTATTGCTGATTTTTCTTGTTGGGTTAAGAAATGGGAATATTTTCTGTCAATAAAATTTTACTTCATAACGAGATGTTCATTAACTTGTCCATTTTTGAACAAGTATCGTGACCAAACTATCGGTCGCAAAAATCTCAAAAAATTACAAAACATTCTTCAAACCTTCTAGTTGATGTATTCAAAATTAGTTTATAAAAAATCGAATGACTATTTATTCAAAGAAATTCATAAAGAAGGGGAAAAAGTGGTCCTGGAGTCGTTTTGACCCCGGGTGACCATCGAAGGTTAAATGTTTCGAAGATTCATAATTAATGCGTCGAGATGAGACAAAAGTTACGCGAGGAAAATAAAGATGATCTTTTTACCATTCTCGGGAAGTTTCGAAAAGGAGAAGGTCACGCTTTTGCGTAAAATAATTCACGTGACCCAGAATAATGGATTTGGAATTCGGCAAAACGAAGTGTGCGCTCTCATTATTGCGACACAACCACCTTAAAACGAGAGATAAATCGCTGTTGTCAACAGACCTCAAGGTCGATTGTGCACGAGCAATTATTTTTAAGCCATGAAGCTCGTTCGCGTTGAATGTGAGAAATGCTAAAAAGTAGTTGTGGAAATTGCACAAAAAATGCGAATGAGTAATAAAATATGCGCTTGACACTCACTCGTTTGACCCAATGTACTCTCGGTCGATGTGCAAATCTCAGAGATCCCTCCCCGAAGGCAGACTGAGGATATTACAGCGATGGTTGATCGATTATTTGTCTTCAGTAAGCTGAATGTTCATCCTCGTGAAATTTCGACCGGAAGTGCAGCTCCTCGAATCACGCGCACATTGTTCTTCACACACTTCACTTTGGTTTATTATTTTTACTGATTAATATAGAAACCGAATATGCAACGAAAATTTAACACGATTGTATTGTTTTATGCCGGAGACGCGATTTTCAATTTTTGATTAATCCAAGAGATTTCGAATTTTTATTAAATTTAAGAAATTTTTTATTTTTTTTTTTATTCAGGAGATTTCTGATTTTTATCTAATTAAAAGGATTATGAATCTTTATTTCAAATTTTGAATTTTGAATTTTCAAACAATGAATTGAAAAGATTTTGAGTTTTTATTTGAACTAAGAGATTTTGAATTTCTATTTAATTAGAAAGATTTCAAAACTCCATTGGATGTAATAAATTCTGAATAGTCATTCAATTGAAAAAATTTTGAATTTTTATTTGAGCTAAGAGATTTTGAATTTCCATTTTATTAAAAAGATTAAAAAACTTCATTGGATTTAATAAATTTTGAATTGTCATTGGATTGAAAAGATTTTGAATTTTTATTTGAGCCAAGAGATTTTGAATTTCCATTTAATTAAAAATATTTCGAAACTTTATTGGATTTAATAAATTTTGAATCGTCATTGAATTGAAAAGATTTTGAATTTTTATTTTAGCTGAGAGATTTTAAATTTCCATTTAATTAAAAAGATTTTAAAACTTCATTGGATTTAATAAAATTTAAGTATACTTGAATTGAAAAGATTTTGAATTTTTATTTGACGTAAGAGATTTTGAATTTCCATTTAATTAAAAAGATTTCAAAACGTTATTGGATTTAATAAATTTTGAACTGTCATTGAATAGCTTTCAATACGCGTAAAGAAATAAAAATGGCATATACCATGAATTAACCTCGCGATGGACGCCAAAAACAAGTGACCTACGGTCGCGCGAAGCAAGTACTCTAGGGTTGCGCGAAGCAAGTACGTAGCGAGAAAAACAGAAAAAGATGGCGAAGGGAAAAAACTAACGCAGCGCATGCGCGCCCACCACCCAACGCGGTCGTAACATGTGCACGGTAAATGCCACATTCAATTTAATCTCGTTGTCAATACTTTTCACTGATATATCGCAATATTTTTTTTCACTCACCGCTCGCCATGTTTTTGTTTCGCCTCGAAGCACGTTTCTGACTCCGTGCCGAATGTTTTTGGGCTCGCGCGAACGAGCGATGCGATAATGGCGCGCGAGGCCAAGTGAATACGCGAAAAATTTCATGACTCGTAACGAAGACGTTTCATCTAATTGTCGAGTAATTCGTTTCGTAGTACCGAGTGGTTCACTGCCCCAAGAACGTTTTTATTGCAAATTTTAAACACACAGAGCTGAAGAATTAGAGGAAAATAATAAATTTACTTTGACGCGGTCAACAAGTACGTTATCGAACGAGATCCACGGGCGAGAGTGAACGAGAGCGTTGGCGTGGGGGTAGCGGCCGGATGAGAAACGGCGAGAAAGGGTGATAGAGAGAGAGAGAGAGTGTGTCGGTGAAAGCGCGACTCGTAAACTGTGACCGTCACGCCATCTCTGTCGATACCCCCTCCTCTCGTCGCGCGTCGCTCTCTTCCCGCTCTCCTGCCGCTGACGGGCGCTGCTTTAACGGCCGCACTCTCGTCCTTGGATCCGGTTTGACAACAACGAACGTACATCTCACTCGTTTTCCGGGTAATTCTTTGTTTTCAATCGCCTCTGAGCTCAGTGTTCGTTTTTTTCATTTTTGGCGTCCAACGCTTGGGAAATTCTCGGTAAACGTGATCTTTCTTTCTTTACGAATTGAGCGAGCTAAAGATAATATCGCGTATTCGGAGCTCGGTGAAAAAAAAAGCTGATCATGTGTGTGTATGTATGTATGTTCGTCTTGATGTTTTGAATTTTTTTTTGCATGGTTTCTCGGTATGCTGTTTGTAAAATCTCGGCAGAAGGTTATTGTGATCGACCGTTGAGATTCGTCGTGTTTTCGAGAATTCGCTCTTTCTCTCTCTCTCTCTCTCTTACCCATTCGCATCGCGTGCTCGTTTCACGCGTCACCCCCTCTCTCGCCCCCCCTGGTTCCCTCTCCGGTTGCTACCCCCACGCCCGGGCCCGCGCTCTCGTTCAGTTCAGTCTCGTCCGTGGATCTCGTTCGACAACAGCGTATCTGTTGACCGCGTCCCGGTAAATTCATTGTTTTTGGCTAATTCTTGAGCTCCGTGTGTTTCAAATTCGCTGTGAAAATGTTCGTGGGGCAGCGTTCGTTGCTACGAAGGAGTTATTCGTCGATGAATCGTCGTCGTTCCGCGTTGATAAGGTTTTTTGCGCAGGTTGCTTGACCTCGCGCGCCATTGTCGGTTCGCGAGAGCCCAAAACATTCGGCACGGAGTCAGAAACGTGTGTCGAGGCGGTCGAGTCGAAACAAAAACATGACAAGCGGTGAGTGAACAAAAATATTGCGATAAATAATTGAAAATTATCGAGACTAAATTTAATGTGGCAGTTACTGTGCACATGTACGGCAACGAAGATAGAGTCCCAATCTTCGTTGGTATCGGCCGCGTTGGGTGGTGGGCGCGCATGCGCCGCGTGACTTTCCTTCGCCATCTTTTTCCGTTTTTTTCGCAACGTAATTGCTTCGCGCCCCACGCGACCATTGCGGCGATCGTTTCTCGAAAAAATCGTGTTTTTGCAGTTTCTCGATATTCTGTTTGTAAAATTTCGGCAAGATATAATTGAGATCGACCGTTGGCAAATTCTTCGCGTTCTCGAAAGTTGGCTCTCTCGCTCTCTCTCTCTCTTACTCATTCGCATCGGGCGCGCGTTTCGCGAGTCGCTCTCTTTCTCCCTGGTTCCCCCTACGGCCGCTACCCCCACGCCAACGCCCTCGTTCACTCTCAGTCTCGTCCGTGGATCCCGTTCGATGACAACGTACCTGTTGATCGTGTCTCGGTAAATTCATTGTTTTTCACTAATTCTTGAGGCGTGTGTTTCCAATTCGCGGGGAAAATGTCCGTGGGGCAGCGTTCGGTGGTACGAAAGAATTATCCGTCGATGAATCTTCGTCGTTGCGAGTCGATGAGGTTTTTTACGAGTTTGCTTGGCCCGCGCGCCATCGTCACGACGCTCGTTCGCGAGAGCCCACGTTCGGCACGGAGTCGTCGGCAGAAACGTGCGTCGAGACGAAACAAAAACATGGCGGACGGTGAGTGAAAAAAAATATTGCGATAAATAAGTGAAAAATATCGGGATTAAATTTAATGTGGCATTTACCGTGCACATGTATCGGGCGCGTTGGGTGGTGGGCGCGCATGCGCCGCGTGAGCTTTTTCCCTTCGCCATCTTTTTCGGTTTCTCTCGCAAGCAACGTACTTGCTTCAGTTGCTTCGCGCGACCGTAGGTCACTTTTTGGCGTCCATCGCGAGGTAAATTCACGGTATATGATATTTTTACTTCATTAAGAGTTCTGAAGGCTGGGCGATAATCTTTTGAGCTGTATAAAAATTCAAAATCTTTTCAATTCAATGACAATTCACAAATTATTAAATCCAATGAAGTTTTGAAATCTTTTTAATTAAATGGAAATTCAAAATCTTTTCAATTCAATGTTTGAAAATTCAAAATTCAAAATTTGAAATAAAGATTCATAATCGTTTCAATTAGATAAAAATTCGAAATCTCTTATATTAATCAAAAATTAAAAATCTCTTTCATTCTAAAAATCGATTCTGGTGTAAAAAGATGCGACGTCAAATCAGAAAGTCACAAAATATGATTTTTCAAGTCCCTTTCTCATTTCTCTCGTGGGTTTTTCGATCGAAAAATATCGTCGAAAAAAAATCGCGTCTCCGGCATAAAACAATACAATCGTGTTAAATTTTCGTTGCATTCGGTTTCTATATTAATCAGTAAAAATAATAAACACAAAGTGAAGTGTGTGAAGAACAATGTGCGCGTGATTCGAGGAGCTGCACTTCCGGTCGAAATTTCACGAGGACGAACATTCAGTCCACTGAAGACAAATAATCGATCAACCATCGCTGTAATATCCTCAGTCTGCCTTCGGGGAGGGATATCTGAGGTTTGCACATCGATCGAGAGAACATCTCGACAAACGAGTGAGTGCCAAGCGCATATTTTATAACTCATTCGCATTTTTTGTGCAATTTCCACAACTACTTTTTAGAATTTCTCACATTCAACGCAAACGAGCTTCATGCTTAAAAATAATTGCTCGTACACAATCGACCTTGAGGTCTGTTGACAACAGCGATTTATCTCTCGTTTTAAGGTGCTTGTGTCGCAATAATGAGAGCGCACACTTCGTTTTGCCGAATTCCAAATCCATTCTTCTGGGTCACGTGAATTATTTTACGCAAACGCGTGACCTTCTCCTTTTCGAAGCTTCCCGAGAATGGTAAAAAGATCATTTTTATTTTCCTCGCGTGACTTTTGTCTTATCTCGACGGATTAATTATGAATCTTCGAAACATTATTTAACCTTCGGTGGTCACCCGGGGTCAAAACGACTCCAGGACCACTTTTTTCCCTTCTTTGTGAATTTTTTTGAATAAATAGTCATTCGATTTTTTATTAACATTCAATATTAATTTGTTTGAAATAATGAAACTATAATTAATTCAGCAAATGGATTTGGTTAAAAATAACATATGAGGTGAACGAAATTATTTGGTCAACTTCCAGATACAGTTTAGTCCAATTTACACGTTACTGAGTTGCTGCACAGAAATATTTCGTTGATTTCTAGTATATTTTAACTAAATAAATTTAGCTGTAAAAAAAACAATTCGTATTTTCAATCACACAATTTATTTGGTACAAAGATATTTATTTTATTGAACTGAAACTTTGCCCATTCAAGCAACGATTTAACCGATTTAACTAAAACTTCCACTGTATCTTTGTTGAATTACCAAAATGATCTCGTTGAACGTCCGGAAACAAATAGTTGGTTAAGTCAAATAAATTTTTGCATTTTCAACAAAAAAAATTTCTCAGTGTGGAAATTTCTATTTTTATAATGTTTCTAAATGTGGTTACCATAATTTTAGTTCAGATCATCATAAGATATATCCTCGAAGATACCGTAACTTATCCCAAAATGGTATTGCGATTATAAAATGGTCAACCATAATTTTATTCAGTACCAAAGTGTTTTTTAATTAACCATAAAAAAATACTGGCTAAAACGACTACTGTACAATTTTTTTAAAATTATCGTACGATCGGATTTCCCGCAAGTATCGACAAGGATTCTCTGTCTCCCATCTTCAATCTGACTGAAATCGAGATTGAGTTGTATTTCCAATATGAGACATATTCTCGAAATGCAATAGGGTCATCCATGTCAAATCGACCAATAGTTGGAATCGACCCCTTTCAATTTCGATGAAATTTGGTCAGAAGTTTAGTTTTATCATAAAACGAAGTTCTACCAGAGGAAAAAAATTATTATTTTTTTTCGCAAAATCAAAGTTTCACAATTTTTACAATTTTTCAAGTTTATTTTTTAAATATCTCGAAAAATATTATGGTTACGAAAAAATCGTGTCAGGTTTGTCTCAGAGAGTATACTTGGGGCTAGGGAAAAAAAAAATATTCCGAAAAAAATTTTTGAATAATGATGAATTTGGAGAATTTTTAATTTTTAAACGTCGCGAAAATCCACGATCAACATTAAATTTTTGGTTCAATTTTTTTTTATACAATACCTTGAACTGATCTTAAAAGACGTTTACGAGGAAGCAAAATGGTGTGAAATTTTGAAAAATTTATTATGGCTAGAAGGGTTGAGACAAAAATTTCAAAAAATTCGAAAAGACTGCTTTCACGTAAGACTGCCTTTAAGTACTAAAAGCAGTCTTTTAGAATTTTTTTTAGATTTTTGTCTCAAACATTCCAAACACAATAAATTTTCCAAAATTTCACACAAATTTTTATCAAATGCGCATGACTTTTCAAAAAATGAAGATATCCAAATAAAACAAGAGATCATTTGTTTTCATCTTGAGTTTTGGTTTTATAAAGAAAAAAAAGAAAAAAATAAAATATCCAAATTCATTTTCATGTTTTTTTCAGCTTGAAACCTGAAATATTTTTTATTTTTAACTCGGACCATTTTTATTTTTTTGAAAAAAAATTTCATCACGAATATGTTCGGATAAACGTGAAAATATCGTGAGGCATGAGAGAGCGAGATGAAGTGATACAGAGGGGTTGTTTTCGTGAGCTCGGTGCGGGCGTTGAAATGGAGGGAAAAAAAAGAAGAGAGAAAAATTCTTCGCGGCTGCTCGATTGAATGAACTCGTGCGTTCAATGGAAAAATCTCGGATTCGCGTACATGTGCGGTCAATCCGCTCTTTCAACCCCTGATAAATAAGCGGCGTCAAGAATACATAAATACCTATTCCCACGCTGGAACTGGTCCGCTTTATTTTTCACCTCCTCCGATTTATAGTATATATATATACATTATCGCGCCGCATCATTTCGCTTTTCTCTCGACGCGATCGACCATAGCCTCGGATTTTATTCTCACATCAATATAAAACAACCCCCGCCGCCATTGGTTCCTCACTATGGAAATCCTGGCTTTGCATCCAACAATAAAGGCGAGAGGGTGAAAAAAGAAAAAATATCCAAAGTAAAATGATTCCGGTAGTCAGGGACACACAATGACGGAGAAAAGCTCGTGAAGGAGCTCGTTGTAAGGGTGGAAAGGGCTCGGGATGGAGGGGGGGGGGGGGATAGTTCTCGAGTGAAGAAAGAATTCCACGATTTTCATCCCTGATTTCACTCTTATTATCCAACGTTGAAGAATCAGTGCTGCGAGAGAAAGGAGATGAAGTAGCGCGAGAGAGGAAAAAAGGAAGAATGAAGTGGAGGCAAAGAAAGTGATGTTCCACCAGACTTGGTAGTATCTATAATACACCCGAAGAAAAGATGCTTTCTCCTTTTTCCACTTGTACGACACTTAGAAATTGTTACACACATAGACATTTTTTTCCGCCCCTGTCGGGAAATTCAACGATCTCTTTTGGGATTTTCATCCCCGATTTTCTTCCCCTCTCCACCTTCTCTTCTCTCTTTTCATACTCGTCCTCTTCGACCTTTTCCCCTTTGCTGCCTTCCTCCTGCAAACTTTGACTACACGTGCGTCGGGAATTCTTTCGCGTTTTCCCCATGTCCGCATGTCGAATCAAGTCGTGCGCGTACTTCCGGCTGCGACGTGGTCAATTCCCCCACTGGGAATTCTCCTCTCCTCGCTGTATCATCATGGCTACCCTCGACGGTATAAAAGTCTCACTCGTGCTGCCAACCGAGAGAAAAAATTACTGAATTTGAGAACATGAATTTATTTATTAAATGAAAATATTAATTCGATTATTTATTTGTTGAACCAAGAAAATCACTTTTCATTAACAAAAAAAAAATTTCCACGAATCTATTACTCCATTGTATTAAACTCTTATTTAATAGTAACAATTAAATGCATGATAGATTTGATTAAATTTGTATTCACGGAAAAAACGAGTTGGTTGTGGCAAGTAACAGGTTTGTAAGATATGCTCTTAGTAATTAGTTGGTTGGGGCAACCATTTTTGTGGTTTCCGCAACCAACTTTTTATTGGTTGGGTGTTTGGCAACCAATAAAATAGTTGCGGTAACGACGAAAATGGTTGCCCTAACCAACTAATTACTAAGAGCATATCTAACAAACCAGTTAGTTGCCACAACCAATTTTTTTTTTCCGTGTTCATTGGATTAATTACATTGATCGCATCATAAACATGAGATTATTTGAAGCTAAAAAACGAATTCAATACAACATTATTTTTTTCGAAAAAATTATTTTCTTGCAATAAAGTTATTATTATTTTACTTCAAAAAATATTTTCATTTAAATAGATTTGATTAGATTAATTACATTCATCGCATCATAAATATTAGATTATTTGAATCTAAAATGATGATGATTTGAATCTAAAAAATGACTTCAATACGAAATTATTTTTTTCGAACAAAGTTATTTCTTTGCAATAAATTCATCATTATTTTACTTCTAAAGATATTTCTGTAGTATTTTCAATATTTATTAGATATAAAATTGATTGTGATTATTTTAAAAGAAGCTGTAGTAAAATAAATAATACATTATTTTATTCCAATAGAATATTTGTTTGGAATGATGAAATTTTTATTTCCTTCAAGCAAAGAACTATCATTTCTATAGTATACTTTAATAGTATACATAAATTGTTAAAACTTAAAAAACTGGTTTTTTAAATGTTTTCTTATATTCGAATCCTTATAACTCTTAACTTTTTTCAAGTGCATAGTAGCAGTCGATGCCGTAATTGGTAGCGTGTCAGGTAGTTAGGTAGGATAGGTATGATGGTAGGTAGGGTCGAGGGTTGTGAATCTCGGTCGGACATTGAAATTAGATCGGAGAATTGGCGCCGATTTGTCTTTTTTTCTATTTATCTCTTTTTGGGGTCACTAAACTATGCATATTAAATTATTTGGCAAGGGCTATATATTTTTTAAAAAGTGTTTAGCAACAATTAATAAACACGCATTTGATTGAATCAATCATTTTTCCTGTTGATTGGACTAATTAATTTGTTGATTCTACAATTTTTTTTCTCATTGCTTCCTGTATTAAAAGACGTGCATGTTTCGAATGATAAAATGTGTTCTTGATTCAAACAACATATTACATATAATTGATAACATATTGTTAGAATCAAGTAAATTCGTTTATTGAAAAAGAAATTTATGGAATCGACTGAAAAAATGAACCAAGTAAATATATAAAGGAACCAACCTAATATGTTTTGGCAAATAATGAAAAAAATGATTTTTTGCCTTCAGAACTTTATTTCATTGGTTCTAGTAATTTTTTCTCTCAGTTCATGTCAATTGAGGACGCCGATGCTGGTAATACATCGGACCTTATAGGTGCTCGGTGGCTCTCTCGCTGGCGCGAGAGGGCGCGCCGTCCGACGCTATCTAGCGGATCTCGGGTGAAATGCAGAGATCGTGACCCGCCGCAGGTCGTCCCGTTACGGTGTCACACTGTAAAAATTGAAACTGAGGTTGCATATCTTGCGGCGCGCATTTGATTTTTCACTGGCAACACTGCAATTTCTAATTATGTGCTTTGAACATTTTACATAGACGATTGTAAATTTTACAGTTCAAACACAGTGGATTTCGTCGTTTCTGCGCGTTATTTCTACTTTGTCATTTTTTTGCGGTGAACATTGCATTTTTTACAGTGTAAATCAGCATTTATAATGGTTTGAAAAGTAGAAACTACATTAAATCCATTTATTTATAATGGATTACCAGTAAAACGCCTGAATTACAGTTCCGAACCGTATATTCTTCATTGAATTCAGTAATTTTTTAAGTATTCCACATGAATTGTCACTGAAAATTTTTTTTCGAAAGTACTTATCAAGGTAGCGGATGAAATCTAATTTTAGCGTCCATGGAGCGAGGTTCTTTTTTTCCTATGAAATAATCCATACGCAAGGATTCTGTTTTATGGCGCTCTGAGGATAACCGAAACGCAAGAATCGGGAAGAAGAAAAATCTGGACCCTCGAGAGTCCGTCAAACCTGATCGAGGGGAAACGTCTCGCGGATATATGTATATTCCCTCTTCTCGGCGTCAACTTCGCGTCCTTATTCCTCTCTCCAAGGACATATATATGTGTACTACGTTTTGGCGTCGACGACGTCGTCGCTGTCGTCCTAGAGACGTCGTCCTTCCATCGAATCAATACATTCCAGGATGAAGGACGCGAACTCTGGATCCTCACTCTCTCCCTCTCTCTTTATTGCTCCTCGTCCTTTAATACTTTGATGCCTGTATATATTCTCTTTTGAGCCCCGATTGGGAGTGACCGAGGTAAAATGGCCACCCTGAGGAAAAGGAGCTGCCACCCTTAAAACAAACCCCCTTATTAATATAAAGTTCTCATCGGTTTCTATATGGCATAAAAAACCAGGGTAAATAAACCAACCCCGCGATTTCTTTGGTACTTCGTAGGAGGGCTTTTAATGAAATATGATGAAAAAGCATTTCGATAATTTACTCATCTTGGCTTATACACTACCGGCCAAAAGTTTGGAAACACTCGCCCTGATTCTACGCCGCACAAAAAGTCTTAGTGCTCTTTCAAAAATGTAGATATTTTGATTCGCCAAGCGGTGTTTTAAAGGGGACATATTTAGCTTCGTTTCGCTTTTCCAAAAAAATTTTGCGATTTTTTTTTAACCTGGTACGCCTTTTGAAACGTGGTCGTTTTTCGGATTTATTTTTGGCATTGTAATTTTGGCGCACGACCCATGAAAATTTGTTTCGATCGTTTTTCGCACGAAAAACTTGTGGCGGGGAGTATTAGCTTCAAATTCGTTTTTATCTTAAGTTTCGTACGTTTTTTTTTCGCAAAAATATTCAATTTTTCGCAAAAAACGACCATATTCACAAAATGCAGCGTAACTCTAAAATTACTGAGCCTTTGTGAAATCACTAAGAGAGTAAAAAGTTGCATACAATCATTTTGGATTCAATGACATTTTTTTAGAGCTTTTTTTCAAATTTTTTTTCTCAAATTTTTCCTATCAACTAGATATTTTTTTATCTCAAATAATCGAGTCTCTTACCTCATCTACACGGGTTTTTCGATGAAAAAGCCATGTAGATGAGGTAAGAGACCCGATTGTTTAAGATAAAAAAAATTCTTGTTTACAGGAAAAATTCAAAGAAAAAAAATGTTGAATAAAAATCTGAAAAAATTTCATTGAATCCAGAATGATTGTATGTAACTTTTTACCATCTTAGTGATTTCACGAAAACCCAGTAGTTTTAGAGTTACGCTACATTTGATAAATATGGTCATTTTTTGCGAAAAATTGAATATTTTGGGGAAAAAAAATCTGACGAAATTTTAAAAAGAACGAAATTGAAGCTAATACTCTCTGCCACAAGTTTTTCATTCGAAAAACAATGGAGAAAAAATTATTTTTTAAAATTAATTTTGTCTCTTTAATCATTTTGGGGGTGGCTTTTCGCACTTCTAGTGGCCGTTTTGCCCCCGGCCTCCCCTAACAATCCCTCTCTTTCTTTGGCGTGTATCAACACAGACACACATAGCCTATATATCACATGGAATTTCGGAGGGTGAACTTTCTCGTCGATCGGCAGTTCGTTACGTTTCTCCAAACAATAAGTGAGCAGAAAGAGCGAGAGAGAGAGAGAGTAAGAGGGACTATATTTTGGTGTGTCTATAGACGAGACGAGAGGGACTTTGATACACTTCGAAGAGGGAAAGAGGGAGAGACAGAGAGGAAGGAAGATAGGGAAAGGACGAAAGCCTCGGTTTGGGTAAAGGGGCGAAATAGTGGAGGCGAGAATCGAAGGGTACTCTCGTACCGATGTCAAGGGAAGAGAGAAAATCTCTGTGGTTTTGGTGTGTGGCTAGAAAGAGACATCGTCTATCTTTGTCGAAAAGTTTGTCTCTCTCTCTCTTCCTTCATCCATTGATGTCCATCCTACCTTGCATGTCGTCTCCTTACTCTCTCTCTCTCTCTCTCTTCACGTGTATATGGGGCATTCCATCCCAAATCGGACAGTTTGAAAAACGTTTTTTTCCCTCAATTTTTTAATATTTTTGAGTAACCATCAAAAGACCCTTCCTGTTGAATTTTGAGATTTTTTTGATTACCCGTTCAAAAGATATTAAATTAACAAAAAAACGGGTCTTTTTTTTGGTATTTCGGTCATATACGATTATTTCTTCTATGAGAATATTCCTTTGCCAATACGTTTCCGTTGCTTATTGGAATAATTGAATGAAATTTTTGTGTCCCCCTATGATTGACTTCGCAGTATTTTATCGCAAATAAAATCTTTCTTTTGCATCTGAATAATGTTTCTCATGTAAAAATTTGACAACAATATGTGGTAGACCATTTAGGTTTAATGCCCACTCATACAATTCTTGAATGGTTGTTATTTGCTCATCGATTAATTATTAATTTTAAAAATCTGTTAACAATGAAAAAGTGTCCAAATTAATGTAAAATGATTTAAAAAAATACTATACAGCAACAAAAATTGGTATTCATAATAATTTATTTAAAAAAAAAATTTAATTTTCAATAATCGAAAAAAATAGTAGTTATTGCGATCCCAGGATCGGACTAGTCTGAAAAACTGTCGAATAGATAGATGTTTGAAACAAAAAATTTGAAAAAAAAATCAAAATTGATATTCACTTTTAAAAACGCGATTTAACGCTGAAAACTCAAAAAACTCATTCGAAAACACGTCGAATATTTTTGTTGTATTTTTTTCTGAAGAGGCCATGAAAAAACAAAAATTTTAGAAAAAAAAACTTTTAATTTAGACCATTAGTAAAGAAGTTATGTCCCAAATACCAAAAAAGAGCGATTTTTTTTGTTAATTTAATATTTTTTGAACGGGTAATCAAAAAAATCTCAAAATTTAACAGGAAGGGTCTTTTGATGGGTACTCAAAAATGTAAAAAAATTGAGGAAATAAAAAAAAAAGTTTTTCAAACTGTCTGATTTGGGATGGAATGCCCCATATATATATCTATATAGCTTTCCACTCAGATCTTGACACACCCAATCGCGCTTAAGCAGAATCTCGAGTACTGACAGAATCGAGAAACTGTCTCGGAGCTTCTCTGTCCCGTCGACCATTCTCTCAACTCTGCTTTCAACAACTTTCCGTCTGTATACGTAACTCACCGCACCGCGAAATCTATACATATTTCTCACACACAGAAAAGAACTAGGTTTCAACCCCCAAATAGAATTTCCACGTAGATAGACTGTTGAGCGATTGAAGGGTGAACATCCCCCGTGTCTTGGCATTTTAAAACATTCGGGATACGGTCTCTGCTATTAAAATTGTATTTAAATAATTATATTTACTACATATATATAATTCATCACCCCTCCATGAATTTCGAACGAGATTCCAGCGTCTCTTATCTCTCCGGCGAGTCGTTGCTCGTTGAGGGTTGATTGCGTCAATAGCCAATAAAAACCCGATTTACATTGCGCTTGTAGCAATTTTCGTCTCCAAATTCATTCCTTCTCTCGAAGGAGTCCCTGGTTAGAAAATTATTTTTCTAAAATTCAGTATATTTCCTTACACCCAGAAAAAAGATCTAGTCGTCGGTACTATAATCTTTTATTTGATTATTTTTTAGTTAATTTAAAGAAAATTTTCTTTCCATCGAATTTTGCGCGATATTTACTTCCACTGTATTTATTTATTTGAATTCCCTGTCATCGAGAAACAGGCATTGAAGAAAAATTCTATTCGTTGTTACTAAATACCTATTCACCCGTAATCTCACCCGATCATATCTGCAGATTCGTCAGTACCCCAAAAATCCGCCAGGTGGCAGCCTCTCGCACAAGCGAACCTGCCTCTCGACGCCTATATCCTTTCCAAGCTCGTCTATGTTTGATATCCTTATTTTTCAGTATGGATATCAAATACATTGAATATTGCGGCAAAACGCAAGATGGTCGAATCCCCGAAAAGGGTTCCCACAAAAAAGGGTCTTTTTTCTTTTCCCTTCTGTTAAAGAAAAGACGAAGCTCAACGAAATTGTAGAATTCATTCAAATTTATACTGTGGGAATATTAAAAAAAATTATTTCATTCAAATACATATTTGTTCAGTTTAAAATAATATTTATTGATATTAAATAAAAATTTATTAGATCGCAATATATTTTCCTAGTAGGTCATTAAAAAAAAAAAAATTCGTCGACACGAATAGAGTTGTATTAGGCCGGCCTACAACTAAAAAAAATTATTTGGCTTGACTAGGATTTAGTTAATTGTACTAGATATCTTTTTTCTGGGTGTGTCGAGGATTTGGCGGTGGTTTTTCGAAAGACGTTGCGTAATCACATTTCCGAAGTGGTGATCGCTGTCGAACGAAAGGATGTGGTCCGGAGATATCTGGATCCGGAGTCGCCTTCAGTTGCGCCCTTTTTTTATTTTTGCGGGCAAAATATCGGATATAACGGAGAAGAGATTGAGTCGAAGAGCAAATGCAGTGCGCGCTTTCGGAGCTCGAAATGCATCCTGCAGGGATATTGCTTCGGCCTACGGATACTTATCCATATACGTCTGTATATGTTTACAGATCGATCTGCGTTACACGCGAGTATGTAAAACGAAGTTTTTACTGCATATATATCGACGATACACTTTATATTCTATCGTTCACCGCGTTCTTTCTTCCCGATATTTCGCGAGAAACCCGGTAAGATCCTTCTATTCCCGAGCTTTCGTGCTAAATTTATATGTACACTCCTGCTCAAAAATTTGGAAACACCAGTCAATGTTTCTTGGCGCACTAAAAGTTGCCTAACTCCGTCAAAAAAAAAAGATAATCGAATTTTTAAAGAAGCGTTTTGACGGGAAGGAATTCAGCTTCATTTTGCTTTTTATAAATATTTGTTATGATTTTTTTTCGATCCGGTACGCGTTTTTGTACGTGACCGTTTTTGAACCTTTCTTCGATCATCGCGAATTGGGCGCATAACTTAGGGAATTTTTTTTTCGTATTTTTTATCTGCGGTACATTTGAAAGAGTTAACAGACGCTCCATTTTTGTCTCATAAAAATGTTCGTACGAATTTTTGTCGCAAAGTTATTTCACTTTTGCCTAAAAATGACAAATTTTGAAAGATGCAACGTAACTCAACAACTATAGAATTTAAGAGAAAATGTTAGCTATAAAAAAAGTAGCGTACGTATACAAGGAATCGCCTAGAATTATTTCAGAATTTTCCTATGAAATTTTTTTTTTACTATTTTCGCTCGAAACTCTGATAACATCCCAGCGAAAAATTGTATCTGATTGAAATTTCCGTACTTTGGCGTATAATAAAAATCTGAAAAAATTCAGCAACATTTGGCATGCTATAAACAACAATTATCAATAATAATATTGCGGAAAAGTCATTAAATAATTATTATTGATCATTGTTGTTTATAGCATGCCAAATGTTGCTGAATTTTGTCAGATTCTTATTGTATCACGAAGTGCGAAAATTTCAATGAGATACCATTTTTTGTTGTGACATCAGAATTTGGAGCAAAAATAGTAAAAAAAAAAAAAATGCATCGAAAAATTCAAAAATAATTCCTGGAGATTCCGTGCACACGTGCGCTACTTTTTTCATACTTGACATTTTCTCTTAAACTTCATAGTTTATGAGTCACGTTGCATCTTTCAAAATTTGTTTTTTTTTTTAACTAAAAATGAACTAACTTTGCGAGAAAAAATCGTACGAAAATTTTTATAAGAAAAAAATGGAGCATCTACGAACCCTTTCAAATGTACCGTAAATAAAAAAGACAAAGAAAATGTCCTTAAGTTATGCGCCCAATTTGCGATGGTCGAAAAAAGGCCAAAAAACGGTCGCGTACAAAAATGCGTACCAGATCGAAAAAAAAATCATAAAAAATATTTTAAAGAAGCAAAATAAAGCTGAATTCCTCCCTGTCAAAACGCTTTTTTGAAAATTGGATTATCTTCTTTTTTGACGGAGTTATGCAACTTCTAGTGCGGTAAGGAATATTGACTGGTGTCTCCAAACTTTTGAGCGGGAGTGTATATGAAATTTTCCACACACTTTTATACACAGTAGTATCGGAGTATCTTTGGGGAAATGGGCTTGAGCCCAGGGAAACGCGCGAGTTTGACGTGAGAGAGTGATCGTACAAGGATCACTCCAAGGATCTGAAGATCCCTCTTTTTACTCCTTTTTCTTTTTCTTTTTCTGGGCTCGCGGCTCGTCGTCCCGCGAAAAAAATAACAAAAGTACATAGAGAAGAAATAAGGATAGTGGAATCGGGCGGATTCGAGCATTTCGACTCTGAGAGATGGAATCCATGATCGTTCAACGTTACACATACTGTATTCTGGGAGCTACACGCGAAGCGCGCACGCGTGTTACCACGTAAATATATTGTACGTACATTTTATGCGTTTCTCGGAGAAACGGGATGAAAACTACCCTCTTCGAGGGCCAACATAACTCTGTGACGCTCGACAAAGAGGCCCTGACTTTGACAATTTATTTTGCGCGCATGAAAAAAGGAATTGGATCTCTCTTTGGAGGGCTCATTTGACGCACATTGCAGAAAAAAAATTGTTCATTATTATTCTTATACAAAATGGCGGCGTCAGAGCCAATCTTCCAAGTCGACTTTTTTCTTTGGAACTCCGCGACGGGAGGACGAATTTCTCGTGAAGTATATAGCATCTGAAAAGAAAAACTTGAAAGTTTTATAATCTTTAGACTATTAGCTATGAAAGGACGTAGGGCTTTTTTTTTTAAATCACAGTTTGTAGAAATGGCGAACTTTTGAATGAAGCAATCGATTTTAAGCCTGAAAATAAGCGGAAAATTTTGTGTAGTTTAGTTGCAATCTTAAAAGCCTGAGTGCACCCGGAAAAAAGATCTAGTCGTAGGTACTATAATCGTTTATTTGATTATTTTTTAGTTACTTTAAAGAAAATTTTCTTTCCATCCAATTTTGGGCGATATTTACTTCCACTATATTTTTATTTATTTGATTTCTCTGTCAATTTGTGCTTCTAGTTTGTCAGTAGAAAACTCCTGAGCAGATTTTCAAAATTTGCAATGAAATTTTAAATAAATTTTTCAATACAAATTTTTATGAAGTAAATGTAATATATTAACAACAAGATAACGATAATTCAATTCTCTGTTAATTAATTATGACTGTAAAAAAAAATCTCAAACATCGACAACTTTTTTCACCCCTGACAGTTGCTTTCACCCTCGAGGGAATAATGCTGTTACGCTGCTTATAGCGTGTAAATTTGTCAGGGTTGTTGTACAGCGGTGAATTTTTCATTATTATAATGTTGTAACTGCTTGGAGCTTGGATAGAGAAAAATAGTCAGTCGGAGAACGAGGGGAGGCAAAACGTGCGATGGGGAGATTTCTCCGGACACCCGGAGGGGGTTGCACGACACACGACAAACGCCCGGATAAGGGATGATAAAAGAAAGAGGGAAAAAAAGAAGAAAGAAAAAACGTCCTTCGGGCGTGACTAGGCCGGGCGCGTCGGAGATTTAAGAAAATGGCCCAGTTTGCGATACGAGTGTATTAAAGAGTGAGGAAAAAAAGAGGGTAGGAAAATCCGCGCGCATAGTCATGTGGATCAGCAAGGGGGGGGGGCGAAGAGGGGGTGAGAGAGAGTCAACCGTAGCGGAGTAAATGGGGAGATTGACGTAAAGGAGAGAAAAAAAAACGACCAAAAAGGGGGAAAAATGCGTTAGAGTAGATCTGTATTTATATACATATATATATATATATATATATATATATATATATATATATATATATATATATATATATACACACATTGAAGATGAAAATTATCTGTATGGGGGGTAAGAGGGATGAAAACACCATCGAAGCCTCGAGGCCTCCGCACGAAAAGTTTCCTCCCCCTTCTTCGCATCTCCACTGAAGGGTGGTTTTACGCCACAGATTTCGTGTAACGTAAGGGATGATGGGGGTAAAACGGATCACTATAATTCACATGTCCTTAAAAAAGGGTGCATTTTCTCGATTTACTTCCACGTTTGTTTTCACATAAGGTTTCAATTATAAGAAAAAGGATAAAAGAAAATTCCCAATTCGCGCATCATTTCCTCATTATTCTTCTTATTTCATTCATTTTCAATCCCCATGGGGGTAGTTTTCCAACAATTATGAAAGTGAACTTCGTCATAAAAAAAAAGAATGAAAAAGCACGGCAACGTTTGGAGAGTCGTTTCATCTCCCAACATCAACATTATTATAACATTGCCAACGTGCGGAATCAATTTTCAACCCCCAATCCTCACCCCGAGGGGCTTATTACATGAAAGCAATCTCGATTAAAACTGGTGACGGACGCCCTTTGCAGAGGGCTCTGAGGATTCTGGGAGGGAATGATATTGGCGCTGGGGGGTTGAAAACGCACCCTCATGCGACTAAAAGCATCGATCTTCATCCCCCTTTGACCAGGCTCGCATAAAGCCAACCCGATGAGACGAGGCATAATCGATACACAGACGTATCACGCTCCACGCGCCTATGGATTTATTTTAATAAACAAAATGGCGTCATAAACTCTGAGACTTCAACCCCTGTACGCCGAATTACGCCCTTTTGATTGTTTCACGTCAATGTATGCACAATTTGATGTCTCTCGCTTCATACATATCTGAGCGTGGATACAGAGGCCATACCTACCCTTGCACAATTTCATTCTGGGGACGCATACACTTCAATCCCCTACTCCTCTGTTCCGGTGATATTCTTGGTTAAACAACCAAGGACCTATCGACAATATAATCCCAACGACTTCGATATATTAAGCATCCATATCGAAATATTATATATACACTGCCGGCCAAAAGTTTGGAAACACTCGCCCCGATTCCACGCCGCTCAAAGAGTTTCACTACTCTTTTAAAAATGAAGATGTTTTGATACGCCAAGCGGCGTTTTAAAGGGGACGTATTCAGCTTCATCCCGATTATTCCAAAAAAATTTGTGCGATTTTTTTGTAGATAGGGCATAATTTTATCCCGGCCGAGACGCGAATAATATATGTATATACTTTATGTAGGGGTGTATATGGGGCATTCCATCCCAAATCGGACAGTTTGAAAAACTTTTTTTTTTTGGTCATAACTTCTTTAATAATGGTCCAAATTAAAAGTTTTTCTATCAAAATTTTTGTTGTTTCATGGCCTTTTCAGAAAAAAAATACAACAAAAATATTCGACGTGTTTTTTAATGAGTTTTTTGAGTTAAACATCGTTAAATCGCGTTTTTAAAAGTGAATGTCATTTTTGATTTTTTTTTTTCAATTTTTTGTTTCAAACATCTATCTATTCAACAATTTTTAAGACTAGTCCGATCGTGAGATCTCAATAACTACTATTTTTTTCGATTTTTGAAAATATTTTTTTTTCACAAATTATTATGAATACGAATTTTTGCTACTGTATAGTATTTTTTAAATCATTTTGAATTAATTTGGACACTTTTTCATTGTTGACAGATTTTAAAAAATTAATAATTAATCGATGAGCAAATAACAACAGTTCAAGAATTGTGTGAGTGGGCATTGAACCTAAATAGTCTACCGAATATTGCTGCCAAATTTTTACATGAGAAACATTATTCAGATGCAAAAGAAAGATTTTATTTGCGACAAAATACTGCGAAGTCAATCACAGGGGGACACAAAATTTTTATTCAATTATTCCAATGAGCAACGGAAACCTATTGTCAAAGGAATATTCTAATACAGGAAATAATCGTATATGTAAGGTTTTCAAAAAAATGCGTGAATAAACAAAAACGGTTGTTAGTATTGTTCATAAACAGACTTAACGCTTAATTATTAATTTTAAGAACTTGTTAACAATAAAAAAGAGTCAAAATAAATTTTAAATATTGAAAAAAATAGTATACAGAGTTACAAAAATTGGGTCAAAATAAATGCTAAATATTGAAAAAAATACTATACAGTAACAAAAATTGGTATTCATAATAATTTATTTAAAAAAAAAAAATTTTAATTTTCAAAAATCGAAAAAAATAGTAGTTATTCAGATCCCACGATCGGACTAGTCTTAAAAATTGTTGAATAGATAGATGTTTGAAACAAAAAATGGAGAAAAAAAAATGTCAATCATTTTAAAAAACGCGATTTAAAGTTTAAAACTCAAAAAACTCATTCAAAAACACGTCGAAAATTTTTTTTTATATTTTTTTTCTGAAAAGTCCATAAAAGAACAAAGATTTTGAAAAAAAACTTGTTATTTGGACCATTATTATAGAAGTTACGACCAAAATACCAAAAAAAGAGCGGTTTTTTTGTTAATTTAATGTCTTTGGAACGGGTAATAAAAAAAATCTCAAAATTTAACAGGAAGGGTCTTTTGATGGGTACTCGAAAATATAAAAAAATTGAGGAAATAAAAATAAAAAGTTTTTCAAACTGTCCGATTTGGGATGGAATGTCCCATATATATATTTATATACGTTGAGGACCGATGAATTATGACTTCATCTTGGCCTCAAACGTTTGGTACGTGCGGTGTCGATACGTCTTCCGATATAAGCTTTCCTCCGTCTTCCTCTTTCTTTCTCTCTCGTTCTTTAGATATAAAGGATATAGCAGATCCGTCGAGTGAGCTCTGGCAAGAGGTGGGATAAAAAGGGGGCTAATATATCGTCGATATCCTGGTGGTGTTTGCCTCCCTTACAACGTTGGCGAAAGTCCCTCGAGAACGTCGCACTCGACGTTTCCTTCTTCTCCTTCTTCTTCTTCTTCTTCCTCATCCTTTGGCGTTGTTTCTTGCCTTCTCTTCTTGTTTTTATTTCTTCTCGCCCCTGAAGAAGAGGATCGGAACTACCTAATATCATGGGAATTCTATATTCTCCGTTTCGCGCATCCCATTTTCCAACCCCTGTCGACAGAGAGGGTGGAAAACCCTTCGCTCCTTCACTCTCGTTTCTTCCATCTCAGTTCTCTTTTCTTTTTTTTTTTTTTTAAATATATTGTTCAATCAATGTATTCCTCACAGCTTCCGGGCAATTTGTATGAATTTATCATCTTCCCCAACGAGCCCATGAAGCTTTACTTTTTTTTTTCGTTTTTTAAATACGTAAGACACCACCGAGAATAAGACCCAACTTCGACAATGTATATTGGGAGTATGGAAGATGGAATATGATTTCTTTTCCGACGGTTTATTCGATTTTGGACCATGACAGAAAAAGAAAATCCGACGAAAATCCTCATTCGCACGGTATTTACATATAATTAAACACCAAATAAATAAATATTAAATACACCCACAGAAAAAAATGCAATTTTTATTAATTCTTAAATAAATTTCAATCGACGTGCGATTTCGTCTCGAAATCTAGGATCCAAGGGATACCAATATAATAGTGACTTATGTGCGGGAAATATGAGAGTAGAAAAAAAAGAGAGGGTGTTGGAAGCGGGTGTATGAGAAGCAAGAAGTGATACATATATCGTTGTCTACGTCGTCAATGTCGTCGAGCGATCGTCGACTACCCTATATATATATATGGGGCATTCCATACCAATCCGACCTGGGTCTGACCCTCGATCCCTCAAATCTGGTTCCCGATTTTTCTTATCATTACTCTCACTCTATCAAGTAATTACAATTTTTTTTAGATTTTTCAAATCAAATTTGAGCGCGTCATGAATTTTTGAATTTTTTTTTGAACACCTCGATGACCGTAATCGAAAAATCTGAAAAAATTCCTAAAAATACAGTATCAGATATAAAAAATGTTGGTATAAAATTCATAATGTCTGGGCTTTTGCTTCAACCCATTTTTAGCTTTTTGAGCAAAAAAAAAAATGGAAAAAATAAGATGCAGAGGTCAATTTACTGTAGACTGTTGCTCAAAATTTATGTCTATGCGTAATACAAGTCTACAGTAAATTGACCTCTGCTTCTTATGTTTTTCATTTTTTTTTTCTCAAAAAGCTAAAAAATGGGTTGAAGCAAAAGCCCAGACATATGAATTTTACACCAAAATTTTTTATATTTGACACTGTATTTTTGGGAATTTTTTCAGATTTTTCGATTACAGCCATCGAGGTGTTCAAAAAAAAAATTCAAAAATTCATGACGCGCTCAAATTTATTTTGAAAAATCTAAAAAAAATTGTAATTGCTCGATAGAGTGAGAGTAATGATAGGAAAAATCGGGAACCAGATTTGAGGGGTCGAGGGTCAGACCCAGGTCGAATTGTGGCATGGAATGCCCCATATATATTATATACATACAAATATACGTTGCAAAAACACCGGCGTCTCTTCCCTTGAGAAATTCTCTCGAGAATCCTATACCGACCGCGATATAGGCAGAAATTCGATCTCTGTGAAGACTCAAGGGTGAGAAAAAAGTATCACGGTGGAGGGTCTCTCTTACTCTTTCTCTCTCTCTGTCTTTTTTATTCAACAAAATCTCCCTGTCGATGCAACGAGCGATTCAATTCGCGAGGGGACTCGAAATCCAACCTTGTGTTACTATATCTACGCCCTTTTGACTAGTCATCGAAGAACCAAAATTGTCGTCACAAGATTTTTTCCGACCCCGTTTCATATTCCATTCATATTCAGGAATATACATATGAGCTTCGTCTCTATCTCTTTTTTTCAATCTTTGTTTCAGTTACAGAGTCCGTTTTGAATATAACGACTGGGAGAGAGAATCCTGTTGGGAAAACGAAAGGAGAAAAAATAAAGTAAAATACGAAAGAGGGATGTTTTCGATCTGCTCCTCTTCTCTTCCTTTCTTTCTCTTGAGTCTGTCTGTCCCCAAAGAAAGCCCCTCGAGTCTCGACCTCGTGGTGGTGCGACGCGTTTCGTAGCACAGATTTTCCTACGCCTTTTCACATGTATATCTATATATGGATATGTATATGTATACAGGGTGTTCCATTTAACTTGAGACACCGAAATGGCGAACGCGATATCTACGCGGTAAATCGAAAAGCCCCGAGACGCGTATCAAGTCGATTTGGATGAAGATTCAAATGGCACACTTACTTTTTTTTATCGACTGAACGTTTTCAAGGTGATACAGAGGTGAACGTTTTTTTTTGTCAATGGAATAAGGAAAAAAAATCCGGACAAAAGTCGTACACTTTTGTGCGCATAAAACGGTGCTGTTACGAAAGTTATAACTTTACATTTTTTAAGAATTTTGATCTTGATATGACCTTGAAAACGTCCACTATACGAAAGAGTTAGCGAGCCGTTTGATTCTTTACTTTCGACTCGATCCGGGAAAAGTGACCAAAATTCCTTGTAGGAACCATGATTTTTCAAAATGAACGATCAATTACCTTTTTATATGAGGTAAAATGGTCCTCGAGTACTCAGTATCGAGTTAAAATGGTTGAATGTATTTTTATGACATTTTATTATAAAAATTATAGTCTCATACCTTAAAACTGCATAAATCACATAAATCTTCAACGATATTTACTAAAAAGTGAATATTATGGGGTTAAATGATCCGGGGATCATTTTGTTCCCACGGTGGGGGATCGTTTTGCCTATCAGCCTAAATCAGCAGGGATCGTTTTGCCGATGGGAATTATTTTGGACACCTTCCCCCTACGTTTCTTTTCTAGGGATTATTCGATTTATCGTGTTAATGTCGAATTATTTCGGTGTCTCGAGTTAAAGGGGACACCCCGTATATGTAGGGGAATTTGGGGCAAAGTGGACACGCGAAAAATTTCAAATTTGGGGGCAAAGTGGACACGAGCTGAAACTGAAAATAATATCGAGGTCATAAAATTATTACTTCGAATTCAGACTATATCTGCACGATTCCCGTAACGTTTCATACACCGTTGAACAATATATTCAAAATAAAAAGCACAAAATAGGGAAATCGTAGAATAAAAAACAAAAAAATTTCACAAATTTAAAAAACAATAATGGGAAATCAATTTCACGACTCAAAAGTCGATGAATATGTGAAAATGATTTGTTCACTTGCAAAGTGAATTCATAGTACATATTCCACATGGCAAAAATTGGAGCAAAGTGAATCTAAAGAATTACCTCGTTTTTTTTTAAATTTCATTCGAGGAACGATTCTATTGGGTTTATTTCTCTGTTTATATTGTTAAGTTAATATTTTATTCGGGCATAGTCGATTACACTGTCTCTATTTTCGAGAATCACCAAGTATAGAGAAGGCGTGTCCATTTTGCCCCCAAATTTTGTTTTTTACAAAATTCAAAAAACAAGAATGGGAAATGAATTTCACGACTCAAAAGTCGATGAATATATGAAAATACCATGATTCATTCACTAACAAAGTGAATCCATAATATATTTTCGACATGGAAAAAATTGGAGTAAAGTGGATCT
The DNA here is from genome assembly GCA_946863875.1 of Alloplasta piceator. Classification (NCBI taxonomy): domain Eukaryota; kingdom Metazoa; phylum Arthropoda; class Insecta; order Hymenoptera; family Ichneumonidae; genus Alloplasta; species Alloplasta piceator. The sequence goes on along the minus strand of OX333076.1, from coordinate 1,852,217 downwards.
GAAGAATTACCTCGTTTTTTTTTTAATTCATTCGCGGAACGGTTCTATTGGCTTTATTTCTTTGTTTATATTGTTAAGTAAATATTTTATTCGGGCATAGCCGATTACAGTGTCTCTATTTTCGAGAATCACCGAGTATAGATTTTTTTGAACCTGAGGAGGCGTGACCATTTTGCCCCAATTTTTTTTTCAAAATCAGGGAAATTAGGTTCGGGAATCAATTTTGGGACATAAAAGTAGTTCAAAGACCGTGTGTTTACCGACGAAAATCGTTGAATTCCTTAAATGTCCACTTTGCCCCACATTCCCCTACTTACTTCCATTTCTTTTTATACCCTTCGTTTCTTCTTTTTAATTTATTTCTTACATTTTGTATGGCATGTTCGATTCTACGCTGCATTAATTCCAAATGGCTACATCACTTTGATTTTCCTGACCGGACGAGCTTGAAGAAAATGCCTCTGACACTTTGACATGTGTATGTATATTATATATATATATATGTGTGTGTACATCCATCCGTGAGAATTTAATATACGTTGTTCGCGTGTTATACAAGGTGCTAAGAAACCGGAAACGAGGAAGCGAGAGAAAAAGAATTGGGTGAGGGTTCCTGAACGTGACACAGATATTTTCTCAACTATAGTGTGAACTCTCGACTACCCACACACACGTACACGCGTGTGAAACTCTCAAGATCTTTGGTTCTCATTCTCTATGTCTATATATTCTATATCTATAAAATATAATACGTATAGATCTTCGGGAAACTTTAGTGCTGGAAGAATCCCTTTGGGAGCGAAAAATCGCGAGAAGTAAGGGCGTGAGAAAGGAAACTGAAGAATTTGTCGATATACACAGATATACATTTCCTTGAAAAATATATAGGTATCCATTATATTGGGAAAAATTGTTCGTTCCCAAAGCAGGACCAACCTTCTTTATAACGAATATCTCAAAAACGCTGACTTTTTGGTAAGTTAAATGATCTCGGGATGGGATCATTTTGCCCCAATCGATATGTCTACGCCTCAAACTCAACTAAATTTCAATCAAATCAACATCATGCTCTTCAGAGGAACCATAATATGCATCAATAACAGCCAAATACTGGAAACAGCGAATAAAAAATATTTTTGTACACCGCAATGCATGTATAACAAAATCTCAAAATTCAATTTTGATTTATGGTTTCGTAGTTGAGAAAAAAATTCCCAAAAGCTTCATTTTCCAATGCACCTGGGTAGTAAAACCGCTTAATGAAGCTGTATTGAATTGTTTTGTATTGAATATATATCTTCAGGTAAGAGATGAAAATGGTGGTCATGAACCTACAACCCCGGTTGCTTGCCAAGAGGAAGAGAGAAAGAGGGAGAGAGAGGGAGAGAGAGCAGAAATCCACGGCGCTTCCTCTCAAGGGTGAGGGGCAAATTCTAGACAAACATCGCAAAACCACCCCTAAAAGTGCGAGAGAGAAATCGCGGTAAGAGCGAGAGGATAAATAGAACACCCTCTTAGTCTCTCTCTCTCTCTCTTTCTCTCCCTAGAGAGCGTTTCGCATGATGCCGGGTATCGCGCAAAAAGCACACACGCCGTTATATCCGGGACTCCGAACAACCCTTCTCCCACCCCCAGATTTCGCGCGGTGGTCCCGGGAATCAATAAAAACACGTCCCGTACACGTGGTGGCGGGAAAATCCACGTTGCCCCGTTTCTCGGCGTCGAAAACGCGTAAATCTGCGGGGAATTGGCAGAGGAGCGAGCGAGAGAGGGTTGTTTCATCCCCCTCAGGAGCTCGGGACCTTACAACGTTCAGTTACACACAGATATACAGACACTTTCTGCCCCATACTTTTTTGGACGTCTCTTCTGACTTCAATATATATGTATAAATGAGATGACCAGGTCCTTCGTCCCCCTGAAGACGTCGCTTTTCACTCGCAACTCCTTCGCTGATACTTTACCACGTCCAGTGCCACTTCGTCCTCCACCCCCAATTCTATGTTGCTACCAGATAAATACACTGTAAAAAATTTTTGTATTAAATTTAATAAAAAAATATGAAGTTTTTCTGCATAATATATGAGGCATTCCACGCCGTTTCGACCTGGGTCTGACCCTTCACCTCCCCGATTTTGTTCGCAATTTTGTATGCTTGTGTAGTACCTCTGAAAAGCACTCAGGATTTTTTTCAGATTTTTTTGGCGCGATTTTACTTAATTATAATTTTATAAACAGCCCAAATTTTGACCCAAATTTAAAAATCTGAAAAAATTCAACAAAATTCGGTTTTTTGTATAAAAAATTTCGAGCATTGAGCCAAAGTGGGCAGGTGTTTCCTTCTGATGATAGCAGGCTCTTTCGAAAAAAAAAATTGAAAAAAATAGAAGGAGACACCTGAATTGATCGAGTCGTTATTCAAAAATTTTCTTATGAATTGAAGGTGTTGAAAAAAAATGTTCGGATAACGGCCCACTGAATTCAGGTGTCTCCTATTCTTTTTTGATTTTCTATTTTTGAAAATTGAAACTCTGGCTACCTTGGCTCAACGCTCGACATTTTTATACAAAAAACGGGATTTTCGTGATTTTTTTCAGATTTTTAAATTCGGTCAGACCCAGATCGAAACGGCGTGGAATGCCTCATATACAGTATATTAAATTTCATATAAATTTTCATATACGGGGATATTAATTTTCAATGTTTACTCTTTTAATTTTAATATATAAATATTAAATTTACGATGAAATTGTTAATTTTTCAATACCATGTATATTAATTTTGATTTCGTATACTTGTTATTGAAATTTCATATACTTTTGTACATTAAAATTTAATAACATTTTTTACAGTGTACATCTATTCCTAAAATACACATAAATTCCATACATACACATAAATACATATAAACTCTATACATATAAATTCCTATTTTTTTAAAGGGGGTATTCTGGTCTAGAGACATACATTTTGAACGTTTTGTCGAGCTTGATAAAATAACAATTATTCTTATCATTCTTTTTTTTACAACATATTTATTAATATTTTGACAATAAACGGAAAAACTTTCGAAAAAAAATCAAATAAGTTATGAGCTGGTGAAGTTGGGGGTAAAGAAAGGGGGATGCTGGTTGACATGATGGTATTTTTTCTAGCCATCTGATTAAAAAGTAAAAAAAATGATTCTTAATTAATAAGAATGTCGTTACAGACCCTACCTCAGAGAAACGGAAAAAAAATTCGCAAAATGGTGGCTTTCTGAACAAAAGAATGCGTTTTTGACTCCTCTTTCATAGTTTTTAATTTTTTTACAATAGTAAAAAAAATGATTTTGATACAAAAGTAAAAAAAAATAGAAGTAAATCGGTTGAGTATAACTTGAGGTATGTCAACTGTGTTGAGAAAATAAGTTTTGAGCTATAACTCCGTAAATTATGGGAATTAAAAAATTTCCTGTCGAGGATATATTTTCAAAGGTGTAAACTTTGAGAATGTACACAAAAAATGGATTTTTCCAAAATTCTAGATCAGGATACCCCCTTAAGTATGTATCTATAGGAATGTACGGTTACGACGTATATATCGAGGAGTAAGGGATGAAAATAGCGCAGTAGCGCACGTGTGTTCCATTAATTTCGAAACGTAGCAGCGGCGCATGAAAGTTGGTAGCACACCAGCGGCGCAACCCCTTTGCCGGTTCAAAAAAGAACCATATATTGGATAGTGAATGGCCATGCTGCTGGGACGGCTTGAGAGGAGAAACGATATACGGTATATCTAGTTATATATAGATATATTGAACATACAGTGTTTTTACATCGTCATGTACAAGTTGGGGTAGGGGCAATTTGGGACACGATGAAATTCCTCAGTAAATTAAAAAAGAATGTCGATGAGAAACTTTTCCAGCGCAATTGCGAAGCTTCAAAGGTACGGTATTATTTAATTCACGGAGGTTCTGTCGTGGAAATATTAAATTAACATCCTCAAGGACCACCCTCTGCGAGAAAAATGAATCTTGAAATTCCTTCTGATCATGCAATTTTAAAAATTTTCCAACCTCATTATTTATCCAATTAATTTACTTTCTATAGTATATCATATTATATTTATTATTTTAAAAATGTTTACTTTTGATGTTGTTGAGATATTGAATTCACATCCCCAATGTGCAAGAAGGTTTTTAATTTTCCCAATTGATTATTAATTTAAGTTAATTATTTATTTATTATTATATCATTATAGCTTCATCGTTACGAATTAATTAATTCAATTATTCTCATTTGCACTCGTTGCTTATTTTTGTAATGCAAGCTTTTCTGGGAAATTCAGTATCAAAGAAGAGAAACTGGCAAAAAATATTGTCGATGCAATAACGTTAATTAAAATGCAAAATTCGATATCGATTTATCTTCCTCGTCCGCCTCTCACTATTATTCGGCTTGCTTTTTCCAAATTAATGATATTAAAAAGACGGTTCAAGAGTTCATTATTGATGATGTTGAAATTTCATTTTCATTCTCATTAAAGGTGAGATACTGATGCCTTTTGAATCGCCTCCATTTAATTATCAACAGATACTGCGAAACGTATCGTCTTTTTGTGAAAATCTCTCGGTGCAAAAATACATGACCCAATAAATTGTAGAAGTTGATGAGAGCAAAAAAAGAACGTAATACATTTTAATGGAACGAGCGATCCGTTATCAAGAAAACTTCCCCTGTATATTTTTCTCGGTATCTTTGAAGAGAGGGCCGATGGTAATTAAGAATTTATCGTTGTACGTACAACAGTCCATTACAATAAAGATAGAGAGGATTTGAGAAAACAAAAGGGGAGAATGAGATAATCAATTTTTACGATTTCGGTATGAAAAGCTTGTAGGTGGAAATTGCTTCGATAATTAATGAAAATGGACGGGATAAGATTATCAATTCAATAAAAAATTACAATGGACGAGCCTATATTTGATGAGACACAATTCGAAATTAAGATTATCTCATCAGGATATCATTGTTCCAATCGCACGGATTTCGCAATTAACCGTTGAGCCGAGAGATTATTTATCATAGATTATTTTCCCAAAGCGATCAATCATCGACGCATAAACTATTCAAAAATCATATTCAAAAGCTATTTTGAATATGTAAGGTATATATAAGGTCGATTTTTTACCAATAGAGAAGATAAAAAATCAAAATTAATGTCAGTCAGTGAATTAAAAAAAAATTTTAATCTTAGATAATTCGAGAGAAAAAATAAAGTAGATTGAAACAAAAAATGTTTTTTTCCCCAAAAATTGCCAAGACGCTTCTTTTGTCGGTGCGCTGGGGTAGTTCACCCCTTAACTCTTCGATCCGGGAATAAATAAATAACATTGTGTAATAAAATTTCTTTTTCGTTCTTTACTAATCTGCACTGAGAAAAAAGTTCAGTTAAAACAACTAAATCCATTTAGTTGAAAAAAATGTAGTTGATTCAATATTAATTTGTTTGAAATAATGAAACTATAATTAATTCAACAAATGGATTTGGTTAACCATAAGATATGAGGTGAAGAAATTATTTGGTCAATTTCCAGATACAGTTTAGTCCAATTTACACGTTACGGAGTTGCCGTATAGAAATATTTCGTTGATTTCTAGTATATTTTAACTAAATAAATTTAGCTGTGACAAAAAAACAATTCGTATTTTCAATCACACAATTTATTTGGTACAAAGATGTTTATTTGATTGAACTGAAACTTTGCCCATTCAAGCAACGATTTAACCGATTTAACTAAAACTTCCACTCTATCTTTGTTGAATTACCATAATGATCTCGTTGAACGTCCGGAAACAAATATTTGGTTGAGTCAAACAAATTTTTCCATTTTCAACAACATTTTTTTCTCAGTATACAATATTCAATCTACAGTCCCTACTATTTACATAATTTTTGGCAATCGAAATTTTTCACGGCTTCGACAAAAAATGAAATTTCAATCAACCCCAACGTGTCTGTCGTTTGCGCATTGATATCAATTATCACAAAAATGAAAATTGCTATCGTTGAACCGCAGTTAATAGCGAGGGTGCAAAATGTGGAATATCCGCAATGAGATGATAAATGCTCGAAATTCGCGATATGAAGTATTTCGAGGGGTGCTTTTTTTCGATGCCAGAGACTCCGGTATAAATGCCTTGATTCTAGAGCACCCCTCACCCACAAATACATTCACGTGTGCATATAAGAGTACAAGAAGTATGGCCCATATATATATATATATATATATATATATATATTCACATCGCGGGAATGTATATACGAAACTCGGGAGTGCAGGTCACGCTCGAGTTCGCATTTCTCAGAGGTGCTCGGACCTGTCGGCGGCAGAGCGAGCACGAGAGAAAGGGAGAAAAATAAGTGAGAGGAGAGAGAAAAGGGTGAAAGAGAGAGAGAGAGAAAGGAATGGAGGAGGGTGAGAGTGGCCAGCGGGCGCGAGAAAGAGCTTTTCGTGAGTAAAAAAAGGGGTTGAATGAGCGCACCGCGCGCTTCCACCCTTTAACTCCCTTTCTCTCTTTCCACGTTGCCCGGAGAAAGGAAAAAAGGCAACGAGGGGGTTGAAAAAAAAAACGTCGTTGCTTAAAAAAATAGAAATACCATTCACCCACCCCTTGAGAGTAAAAATCCTCTCGGAATTTCGGAAAGGCGCACAAGGGTTGAAGTTGGGGGATCGAGTTAAAAAAAATGGGAGGAATCAGTGCCTAAATTCGTACAACGAAAGTGGCGGCGATCTCGGGGGTGGAAAAATCAGGGTCGTGGGTGAGGGGTGGGAGAAATAAATAAAGGTAAAAAAATAAGAGAAGTAGTAACGCTGAGGGATCGCCGAGAGTTTTGGGCTCACACGACGGTGCCTTTTTCGAGGGTGAACCGGAGAAGGAGAGGCAACATAAATCCCTTGGAGTACCGACTTTTCCACGATGAAGGAAAGTAAGAGAGAGAGAGAGAGAGGGAGAGCGAGAGAGAGAGAGAGAGAAGCGCGCATGTGTCGATGTTGAACGGTGGCCAATGGACTGGTTGAAATATTAAACGGGAGCAAAGACCCTGCCATTCGTGTCTCTTCATCCCTCTCGCTATATACAGCCGAGAACGGGGCAAAATGGTCACCCTCATGGAACCTGCTAAAATGCCACCCATCGAGTAAACTCATTGCTCTAAAAACCAAATTTTCGTCCCTTAAAAATTGATCGGTTTTTCGTTAAAATTCAGTTCGCTCATTAAAATGGTTGCAATTTTTTTATTGTTCTAAATTTCGAATTCTAATTGAGCTCATTCTTTTCTCGGTCGTTTGGGCTTCAAAAGCCCGCTTGGTTCATCCGATCCTGTTCATTTTTCAAATATGCACAGATTTTCAAAACTGGTCGTCGATTTTCGTAAATTTTAAGACATACATTTTTTTTTAAACTTATTTTTCATATCACACTCGGCAATTGAAGCTCTCAATTGCATGGATTTTCTCCCATTAAGATTTTGATTTTTTTTTTTAGTATTTTCGTTTTCTTTTTTTATGGGTGGTCGTTTTGCCCCGAATGGCCGTCTCACCCCGGTCTCTCTGATATTCTCTCTCCCTCTCTCTCTCTCTCTCTCTCTTCCACAAACTACCTCTTGTGACACGCACACAGACACAGGGTTGTTCGTATCCCACGAAACGGGCTCGGATTTTCCATGGTGTATGACAAAACGACCCAGAGTGCGAGCTAAAAAGCCTCGGATTGTACATCGATTCCTCGTTGAGATAGAATGAGCTTTGGTTTTCGCATGATTGTACAAAGTATTGCGGAATAATTGAAGCATCGTGACGGGAAAATAAAAGTGACGAATCAACAACATTTTACCATAAAGTGATTGATCAAACGATGCGGCCATTTTGGAAAATGACCCTCAACGATGTAATTGATTATCGCAGAATTATTGACAAACGGGGGGTTGAATATTTTTACGAATATTTATCCATTCGAAGGAATCTTGAAATTGCAAATACAACGAGGGTGGATTAAAAAGTATCGGAAATTAGGGGGATGAAAAAATCTCCCAGTTGGAATATTATAATGGCGCATCGGGCGGAACTTTCGTCGCTCCCTCGCGAATGTTTTGGTTTTTTAAGCCGGGTAAAATTGTCTCGGAAATTGGGCCCAGAATCAAGAGAGCCAGAGAGAGAAAGAAAGAGAGAGAGGGAGGGAGAGAAAAGAGCGGAGGGAGAGAATCGCGGAAATTCACGATCAATGAGATTTATATCCGTCACCACGAATAGGAGGGTAAAAAAGGGAGAACCTGCCGACCGAGTACAATCGCCCATGGCCCCTCGATGTTTTTTCTTCGTTTATTTTTTTTTTTGTTACGAAAGAAATTCACCCTACTCTGTCCCTTGCCGATTGATAGGACGTTCATTATTGATCGATTCGCTGATAAGATTTCACCCCATTTTTCACTCACTTTGGCAAAGGCTGCTCGCTCACGCTTTTTCTACCCTCCACCTGCTCTCTACTCCCTAAGAAGTGTTTTATATACATAGACGCAGGTCGACGCAAAACAAGAGAGCTTTTCTTTATCGTCGTTCACGCAAAGTCCACATACCTCATTCGCAAATTGACTTTCCCCTTCGCCGTGCGCCTCCCTCGTTTCTTTGTCTTCCTCTTCCTCTCGTTGTCTCGCTCCTCGAAGGGGATCGTCGAAGCCGTGCTGGGAGCTTAAAAATTCTTCTTTTGTTTTACGACCACCCCCAAAAGCCATACACAAGCACAAAGTGCGGTCGGTAGTGTTTTATTTTTCAATTACAAACGCCGTGACTCGAGGACTCTTTCAATTATGAGGGAAAAACGTTTTAAAAGACTGAGACGGGAGATACTAATTTTTTCTGAATTTACATTGAATTAACTCTGAGGAATTGACACGAGGAAGAGAGAAAATTGCTCAAGATCCGTCGAACCGCGTGAAACGACTCTTGAGAAAAAACTACCCCTATTGGTTTAAGTTGGTACGACGGTGAAAGTCATTGGGGTTGTAAAAATGGCGCTTTTGCATCCGAGGAGGGACTCACGTTTTTCTTGGTACAATATAACCTGACTCGGGACAAGTGAAATATACGATGCATACGCTGCCACTCGCTCATTTGCGGTCTATTACATTGTTTCATTGCAAAACGTTTCGAAGTGCGGCGCCTGCGAACGTGTCCAGAGAGAATGCAAGCGAAGGGATGAAAGAGTCCGCGGAATGAAGGAGAGAGGGAGAGAGAAAGTCGAGGGTGTATGACGGGGCCCGAAGAGGTCCAACGTTGAATTATTCAATGGCCGTAAAGTTCAAGAGTCGAGAGTCGTAAAACGACGGGGGCAAGAGATATTACGAGTACTATATTACATACATTATGCACATTCTGGTCGATCTGTTGGCGTGGGGGCACGCGAGACATCCTTGCTCACATCCTGCAGTTTCCCTCCTCCCTCTCCCTCCCTCCTTTCCTTTTCTCAGAGTACAGAGAGAAAAGCCTGCAGTTCCCGGAGCGGAAAAAGCTGCGGCTAAAGTGAGGAAGAGGCAAAATGGCGGCAATAGGGGTGCATGGGGCTGAAGGGGGTGAAATGAGCGAGAAAGAAAGTTGGATAGTGAGAGAGGACGAGGAGCGTCCCAAGTTGTGGCGGCCCCTGATGTATTATCGCCTCTATCATGGTCTTTTCTCCCTCACGAAACGCCACTTCGTCTTTCCGCCTCAAGATCCCTTCCTCCAACCCCCAACTACCACCCCACGGCAACATGCACCCTGTCTTTCGTTGGAAAAGCGCGTCCCGTTCTCTGCCACATTTTCTTGTGTCCCAATCCCTTTTCCTCCTCGTCTTCTTCTCTTCTTCTTCTTCTTCTTCTTCTTCTTCTTCTTCTGCTTCTTCTTATTCTTCATTCTCGTGCGACTTTTCGTATTTCCCACGATCTTCTGAGATTTTTCCTCTCTCCGAGATTCTTTCGCTTTTCATCTCCCTCCTTTTCACCCCCTTTGAATGTACAGGAAGAATAAAAGTACGATGGTACAACCCCCGTGTAAGCAGCGCACTTTTTCCTCGACGCTGCGATTTCTCCATCAACCCCACTTTTTTCTCCCTCTCTTTCTCTCTCGCGGAGGTGCTTATTCACCCCTTTACGTCTAGTTTGAAGCCATCCGGATTTATACTGCGACAGAAGACTTTGGGTGATCGGGTCTTGCGCCACTGACTCTGACTCTGGAATAGTTTAAATTTTTCAATTTTCGCCCTAAATGCACGGAAATACGATAACTTTTTCTACAGTAGAATATCCAATTTGCGTTATATACACGGCCGGCCAAAAGTTTGGAAACACTGCCTCGATTACACGCCCCACAAAAAGTTTTACTGCTCTTTAAAAAATGAAGATACACTGCGACCTCGATAATCGGTACCTCGATCGTTGCAATTGCGGAGTAGTGGGAGAAGCGCCAAGCCAATCGCGTCAGGCCGCCGCCAGTCACCAGCGGCGCAGAGACGGTTCTGTGCAATGTGCGCAACCCCAATTCTTGTAAGAGCCGGTCCCGACGGATTCCGATTATCGAGGTCGCAGTGTATTTTGATTTGCCAAGCGGTGTTTTAAAGGGGGTATATTCAGCTTCATTTCGCTTCTTCCAAAAAATTTTTGCGATTTTTTTGAACCCGGTACGCCCTTTAAAACATGGTCGTTTTTTGGATTTTGGCATTGTAATTTTGGCGCACGACCCGTGACATTTTTTTGACTGTTTTTCGCATGAATAACTTATGACGGGGAGTATTAGCTTCAATTTCGTTTTTCAAAAAGTTTCGTACGATTTTTTTTCGCTATAATATTCAATTTTTCGCAAAAAACGACAATATTTGTAAAATGTAGCGTAACTCTAAAACTACTGGATTTTCGTGAAATCACTAAGAGGGTAAAAAATTGCATGCAATCATTTTGAACTCAATAACGAAAATTCGGATTTTTTTAAAACAATTTTTTTTCTAATTTTCCCTGTAAACGAGATATTTTTTTATCTTAAACAATCGGGTCTCTTACCTCATCTACGCGACTTTTTCATCGAAAAACTTCATCTTCATGGCTTTTTCATCGAAAAATCCATGTAGATGAGGTAAAGGACTCGATTGTTTAAGGTTGTTTAGAAGCTATGAAACTTTTGAATGTTAATTGTTTAATAAATAGCTTCTTAATCGTAGTGAAATTTTGACACGACCTCCTGAATACTTCATGTAAGAACATACCAAATTTTCAGAATTCTATCATCATTACTTCAACCTCCTTAAGGGTTAAAATAAAAAATGATGAGAAAGTTCTGAAAATTTGGTATGTTTTTGTATGAGGTATTTAAGAGGTCGTGTAAAAATTTCACGACGATTAGGAAGCTCGTTATTAAGAAATTAACGTTTTGTTAAAAACATTTTTTTAAACAAATAAAACAAATATTTATCAACAAACTTCGTTTTCTTTCCCTTGCTTTCAGTATATTGTAGATATTAAAAAATTGAGAGGTCAAAAAAAACTTATCGCAAAGTTATATCAGTTTCCATAAGACTACATTTAATTTCATTTAATTTGTTAATCTTAATTATTCGATAACGAGCTTCCAAATCGTCGTGAAATTTTTACACGACTTTTTAAATACTTCATTGAAAAACATACCAAATTTTCAGAATTTTCTCATCATCTACGATTTGGGTCTCAACAACCTTAAGATGAAAAATATCTCATTTACAGGAAAAAGTTAGAAAAAAAAAAATTTTTGAAAAAAATCTGAAAAAATTTCATTAAATTTAAAATAATTGGATGCAAATTTTTACCCTCTTAGTGATTTCACGAAAACTCAATATTTTTAGAGTTATGCTATATTTTATAAATGTCGTCGTTTTTTTTGCGAAAAATTGAATATTTTATTATTTTTGCGACAAAAAATCGTACGAAACTTAAAAAAAAAACGAAATTAAAGCTAATACTCTCCGCCACAAGTTTTTCATGCGAAAATTAGTCCAAACAAAACTTTTATAGGTCGTGCACCAAAATTACAATGTCAAAAAAAAAGCCGAAAAACGACCATGTTACAAAGAGCGCGCTCTGGGTTAAAAAAAAATCGCAAAATTTTTTTGGATACCGCAAAATGAAGCTGAATATGTTCCCTTCAAAACGTCGCTTGGCGAATCAAAGTATCTTTATTTTTAAAAGAGCAGTGAAACTTATATTGTGGCAGAGATGTTATTTCTGGTAAAACAACAACTTACTTCCGGTTGCAGCAATTTCTTTATGCACGTCATTCGACTATTGACGATATCGAGTTCCAGTCGCTCCTTGCACAGCTGGAAATTGTGAGGAAAATTGAATTATTGGAAATTAAAGCTCTTGAAATTCTAACAAAAGCGATCGTAATTGAGAATAAAGGATGTGGACCAAAATGGAAATAACTCACGAGTCTCCGTGCTTTTTCTTGAAAAACATCGATTTGCCGAAGCTTCACGGTGCAGCGTGAGGGAAAAGAGCGAGAATTAAACGTCACGTGACTATGAGAATAAATAGTTTTACTTCGACGCCGCAGACACCGATACAAAGTCCTTCTTGGTCCTTTATTCTCGTTTATTTCTCTCCTACCCTCCCCTTTTCTTCTTCGTCTCACGCTTTCAACCCCTTTTTTCTCTCATTCCACGCGATCCCTTTTCCCACCCTCACACACCCCGAACCTTTCTTAACAGTTTGCACCAATCTCTCTCTCGCTTGCCTCGCTCTGTTTCTCTCTTCTCAGCTTTTCTTCTCGCGCTTGGACGACCTCGGACAAGACAATCGGGGTCTGCGGTGCCTGCTAAACGATTTCTCCCATCGCCAGCAGCCAGTGTTACCACAACCCTGGCGCACGGAAGAGAAAACCCTCTTTCCCTCTCTATTTTCTCCTCTCTGTGAGACAGAGAGAGGATGAGAATGAGAGAGAGAGAGAGGAAGGGGAAGAGAAAGGGCAGACTTACGTGCTTGTGAATACAATTGTATCCCGGCCTTATGTTTAAAACGCTCTCCTTTCTCGGCAGTTTCTGCGGAATGAGAATAAAAGAGGGAGAAAAGCCAGTTGAGTACGGGGAGCAAAAGAGTGAAATGAGAGTGAGAGAGCAAAGAATAAAATGGTCGCGAGAGAGAGAGAGAGAGAGAGAGAGAGAGAGAGAGAGAGAGAGAGAGAGAGAGAGAGAGAGAGAGAGAGATAAAGGGAGGCAGAGAGGAAGAGACGAGGGTTGTGGATGGCAAAAGTGAGTTTATAGCTATGTTTCACGGGGTTGTGTTCCTTGGTCCTCGAAGTAACCCAATCGTTTATAAAGAAACCTCTCTCTCTCTCTCTCTCTCTCTCTCTCTCTCTCTTTCTCTCTTTTATACTTTGTCTCTTTCTTTCTCTCGAACTCCCGCTGTAATTTTGTTCCAAGTGCGAGAGACTCTGCGGCACGCCGAAGGCACTTAATATCGAAAGACGATTTACCTCGTTCGTTTCACTCTGCAGTCCTCGAAATACCTTCTCGTTCGAATCGACCACCTTGGCGCTCTGCTAACAACAATGAGATGAGAAAAAGCGTGAGAGAAATGTAGAGAGAGAGAGAGAGTGAGAGAGTGAGATAAATGCTCGAAACGACGATTAATCAATCTAAATTGTTCTTCGGGTATAAACAATCGATATTGCAAACTGTTGAAGGGAAGAAAAAACATATTGCGATCGATGTTTGGTCGTGAATATCGAGTAAGATCGACGCAGCGAGAATTTAGGGAAGGGAAAATGGGAAAATCGAAGAGAGATTTAATTCGTGGTCGTTCATAATGAGGGAAAATTTAGCGTGGACTTTTTAATGACGAGAAAGACGAAGGAAAGAACCTCCGGAAATGTACTGGATAACGGCTTCTTCGCGTTTTTTTTTGTTCGTTTGTTTTCCCCTTATTATTGCGCCGGGGCGAGGATCCGTGAAGCGAGAATTCTCATTCCGGTGCCTGTTTACTCAAATTTTATTTATTCACGTTTATTTATACGCGTATGATTCGTTCTGAGGAATATTCCTAATTTTATTGTGAGTCTGCGCCATTTTTATCAATCTCTTTTTTAGTGGATCGATTTTATCAGCCCGATAGTTTTTGTTTATAATTTTTTTTTTAAGGATTGGATTAATGACAAATGGTCGGAATTTTAATTACTATTGGACAAAAGACTTCGAGGGATATGAAAAAAAATATATTTAATTGTGATTAGGCCTGAATTCGATTTTAAGCGATTTTTTGTAAGCTCTTCGGATTTTGGAGCTGATTGGCAATTCCTTGAGTGGAGAATTAACGATTTTTTACACTGTTAAGTATTTTTTTTATTAATTTATTATTTCATTTTTCGTTGCAAATCGGTAATTACGCTGATGTGAAAATCTTGAAAGAACCGAAGAAATTACGTGTTCTTGTTCTGTGTGAGAGAAAAAAGATTGTGAGATCGAAATTCACGAAGATATTTCGGAGAATTGGTCGTATCTCTAAATTACAAATGCGCGTTCAATATCTCAACCTCGGGTTTTCGAACGGTACGTTGATAATTCTAAAAGCTCCCACCGCGTTTCTGTGTGAGTATTTCTGTTGGGGAGGCTTAATGAAGTTTACATCGCCCGCTGGGCTAAAGGTTGAAAATCGTGTGTGGGCGAAGGGGTGGGTATTTGAGACGAGGGAGGATCTCTCACTCTCCGTCTGTGGTTCTGAAAGGGATGCAAATGTAAAATGTATCCATCCTCTTACAGACGGAGGATTCGAGCCAGAGGCATCGAGACTGAAGAGAACGCGATTCGGCGCGCTATCGTCACCTCTCGAAAGGCAAAGATCATAGCAAGGGATGATGGGGCAAAATGGCCACCACACCCAGAAAAAAGATCTAGTATATTCAACTAAATCCTAGTCAAGCCAAATAAATTTTTTCAGTTGTAGGCCGGCCTAATACAACTCTATTCATGTCAACGAAATTTTTTTTTTGAATGACCTACTAGGAAAATATATTGCGATCTGATAAATTTTTATTTAATATTAATAAATATTAATTCGAACTGAACAAATATGTATTTAAATGAAATAATTTTTTTTTAATATTTACACAATATATATTTTTAAACATTCCACGCTTTGAATGTATAGCTACACATATGAAGTCTACAATTTCGTAGAGCTTCGTCTTTCTTTAACAGAAGGGAAAAGAAAAAAGACCCTTCTTTATGGGAATCCTTTTCGGGGATTCGACCATCTTGCGTTTTGCCGCAATGTTCAATGTATCAAATATCTATACTGAAAAATGAGGATCTCAAATATGGACGAGCTTGGAAAGGACATAGGCGTCGAGAGACAGGTTCGCTTGTGCGAGAGGTAGCCACCTGGCGGATTTTTGGGGTACTGACGAATCTGCAGATATGATCGGATGAGATTACGGGTGAATAGGTATTGAGTAACAACGAATAGAATTTTTCTTCAACGCCTGTTTCTCGATGACAGGGAATTCAAATAAATAAATATAGTGGAAGTAAATATCGCCCAAAATTGGATGGAAAGAAAATTTTCTTTAAAGTAACTAAAAAATAATCAAATAAACGATTATAGTACCTACGATTAGATCTTTTTTCTGGGTGCATAACGCAGCTATCAATTTCATCAATTGATAGCCGTTATCAATTTTACTGGAAGGCGGATGAAATTCTCGTTACGTAAAAGGATTAATGTACATTTTCTCCGTTAGACATCAGTCGGGCGTCGATTAAAATGTTGAAAAAAAAATTGTACATACAGTTATATCTGTATGTGTACTTACGGCAATTGAATAAGCGAATATGAGAAGAGCGACGATGAAAACGGAAAACGTGACGAAACTGCAATAAGGGCTTAGTCGTAGAAATGATCTGAGCTCGTTGTCGCTGATGAGAAATCGCCAGATCTGGTTGGAAATGAGAAATTTCGGTGGATCAGACAATCGCGATGGAACGGATAAAATAGGGAGTTACATGGAAATAGAAAGTATCGATTATATGCTTTGTGCTTTGGCGATAGATTTGGGCCGGAAACTCGCGTCTCCAAGACCTTTATATATATGGGGCATTCCATCCCAAATCGCACAGTTTGAAAAACTTTTTTTTATTTCCTCAATTTTTTTATATTTTTGAGTACCTATCAAAAGACCCTTCCTGTTAAATTTTGAGATTTTTTTCATTACCCGTTCAAAAGATATTAAATTAACAAAAAAACCGCTCTTTTTTTGGTATTTTGGTCATAACTTCTTTAATAATGGTCCAAATTGAAAGTTTTTTTTTCAAAATTTTTGTTTTTTTATGGCCTTTTCAGAAAAAAATACAACAAAAATATTCGACGTGTTTTTGAATGAGTTTTTTGAGTTTTAATAGTTGAATCGCGTTTTGAAAAGTGAATGTCATTTTTAATTTTTTTAAATAATTTTTTGTTTCAAACATCCATCTATTCAATAATTTTTAAGACTAGTCCGATCGTGGGATCTCAATAACTACTATTTTTTTCGATTTTTGAAAATTAAATTTTTTTTTTTTAAATAAATTATTATGAATACCAATTTTTGTTAGTGTATAGTATTTTTTCAATATGTAGAATTTATTTTGACACTTTTTTATTGTTAACAGGTTTTCAAAATTAATAATTAATCGTTAAGTCTGTTTATGAACAATAATAACAACAGTTTTTATTTATTCATGTATTTTTTTGAGAACCTTACTTGTACGATTATTTCCTGAATTAGAATATTCCTTTGCCAATACGTTTCCGTTGCTCATTGGAATAATTGAATGAAATTTTTGTGTGATTGACTTCGCAGTATTTTATCGCAAATAAAATCTTTCTTTTGCATCTGAATAATGTTTCTCACGTTGAAATTTGACAGCAATATTCGGTAGACTATTTAGGTTCAATGCCCACTCATACAATTCTTGAATTGTTGTTATTTGCTCATCGATTAATTATTAATTTCAAAAATCTGTTAACAATGAAAAAGTGTCCAAATTAAGTCAAAATGATTAAAAAAATACTATACCGTAATAAAAATTGGTATTCATAACAATTTATTAAAAAAAAATGTTTAATTTTCAAAAATCGAAAAAATAGTAGTTATTGAGATCCCACGACCGGACTAGACTTAAAAATTGTTGAATAAATAGATGTTTGAAACAAAAAATAAAATAAAACAATAAAAAATGAAATTCACTTAAAAAAACGCGATTTAACGTTTGAAACTCAAAAAACTCATTCAAAAACGCGTCGAATATTTTTGTTGTATTTTTTTCTGAAAATGCCATAAAAAAACAAAAATTTTGAAAAAAAACTTTCAATTTGGACCATTATTAAAGAAGTTATGATCAAAATACCAAAAAAAGGGCGGTTTTTTTGTTAATTTAATATCTTTTGAACGGGTAATCAAAAAAATCTCAAAATTCAACAGAAAGGGTCTTTTCATGGGTATATAAAAAAATTGAGGAAATAAAAAAAAAGTTTTTCAAACTGTCCGATTTGGGATGGAATGCCCCATATATGTATATTTACAGGTCGATTGTATTTCGAAGGATTTCCATTGTTAAAATTGAACGAAATTTTAGTTATCCTCCTGTTTTATGGAGATTTCAAATTCTCCAGTCGCTGGAAGATAAAGGAGAGAGAGGGGGAGGAAAAGGATTCAGCTATCGACGATAAAGGGGATGAATCGAAACGGGGTGCGTTTGCTCAGCGAGAGCTTATATCCACTAAAGTTAAACATGCTCTTCGCTCTCTTCTCTTCCTCTTTCTCTCTTATTCTCGGAACCTCTCCAGAGTCTACTTCATCGTGCAAACACACACACACGCACACACACACACGCACACAGATGGATTATGTTTATATATAAAAGCAACTTCGCTCTTCAAGGGGGATCGAAATTGACCACTTACCAGTCCGTTGAGATCGAATCCGGACGAACGGTAATATTTGTGCAATTTCGTGACGTCCATAATGCCTTTTCCTCTTCTTCCTTCTCCTTTATTCTTGTTTTCAATCGATACAAGTCTTCTTTGACATCTAGCCTCCTTTTTATTTTACTTCTAACCTCCGTTTATGCATCACCGACACTCTCGATTTTTCATCCCCTCGATCTTTTCTTCACTGACAAATGGGGCGGTGTCGACGAAATTTTGGGGGTTTGAGGCCTGAAGAGTGAGATATCACTTGATAATTTATCGTCCTGGTATTTCCGTGGATATAACATCAATTTGAAATCGTCGGAGCGTGTAAAAAGGGGGAACCTGACAGGTTGGACGAAATATTTGACAGCCTAACGCGGTTGGCATTGGCTGGCTCTCTATTACACCCTCTCCCTCACTTTTTCTCTGCACATAGCGACATATACCGTTGTACAGGGTCGCATTAATACGTAGTTATACAGCAAAACGCGAACAGCACGATGTGCTGTTCGTGTACCGAGAGTCAAGGGTGGATACCACCCCTAAACTCATTCATCGATAAAAATCATCGATAGGCTCCAAACACGATTTATGATCGGTACATTTTTATTCTTTGACATCGTATCTTTGATATTTTCCAATTTTTTATTTATTTTTTATTTTTTATTCATGCACTGAGAGAAAAAATTATTGAATTTGGGAACATGAATTTATTATTTAAATGAAAGTATTAATTCGATTATTTATTTGTTGAACCAAGAAAATCATTCTTCATTTTAAAAAAATATTTTCACGGATCTATTACTATTATATTTTCTACTATATTTTCGGATCTATTAAACTCTTATTTAATAGTAACAATTAAATGCATGATAGATTTGATTAAATTTGTATTCATTGGATTAATTACATTTATCGCATCATAAATATTTGAATCTAAAAAACGACTTCAATACAAATTTTTTTTTTTCGAAGACAATTATTTCTTTGCAATAATTTCATCATTATTTTACTTCTAAAGATATTTCTGTAGTATTTTTAATATTTATTAGATGTAAATTTGATTGTGATTATTTTAAAAGAAGCTGTAGTAAAATAAGGAACACATTATTTTATTCCAATAGAATATTTGTTTGGAATTATTAAATTTTTATTTCCTTCAAGCAAAGAACTATCATTTCTATAGTATACTTTAATAGTATACATAAATTGTTAAAAATTAAAAAACTGGGTTTTCAAATGTTTTCTTATATTCGAATCTTCATAACTCCTCAATTTTTTCAAGTGCATAGTATGAGTCGATGGCGTAATAGGTAGCGTGTTAGGTAGTTAGGTAGGATAGGTATGATGATATAGGTAGGGTCGAGGGTTCGAATCTCGGTCGGACAGGGAAATTAGATCGGAGAATTGGCGCAGATTTATCTTTTTTTTCTATTTATCTCTTTTTGGGGTCACTAAACTATGCATATTAAATTATTTGGCAAGGGCTATATATTTTTTATAAAATGTTTAGCGACAATTAATAAACACGCATTTGATTGAATCAATCATTTTCCTGTTGATTGGACTAATTAATTTGTTGATTCAACAAATTTTTTTTTCTCCGTGCTTCCTGTATTAAAAGACGTGCATGTTTCGAATGATAAAATGTGTTCTTGATTCAAACAACATATTACATATAATTGATAACATAGATTGTTAGATTCAAGTAAATTCGTTTATTCAAACAGAAATTTATGGAATTGACTGAAAAAAAATGAACCAAGTAAATATATAAGGGGGCCAATCTAATATGTTTTGGCAAATAATAAAAAAAATGATTTTTTGCCTTCAAAACTTTATTTCATTGGTTCTAGTAATTTTTTCTGTCTGTGTGTTTTGTAATATTTAAAAATTTATTTTTCGTCACTACAAGCTCTGTCTCATTTTGCCACCTCCGCGCCATTTTCTCTGTGGTAAAATCGTCAAATTGTCGTGCGCAATATTGCTCTCTCCCTTATTCAGAGTGTACATCATGTCTCCGGGAACGATGATCGATAGTGTGTGTAGTACGAGAGTCGGGTAAACACGCGTGCGGAGATTATCGTTCGGTGGTTGTAATCGTCGATCACTTTTCCACCGCTCGACGCGCTTCCAAGCCCCCTTTTATTCTTGCCCGAGTCCTTAAAGCTATCAACCCCTGTTTGGTTTTGAGAGCCTCTTTCGAACGTTACATCCACAAACGCCCCCGCACACAAATAAAATGGTCAAAAAAGGCAAAAGAGCGCAACTCCCGCGCGCTCTGATCGTTAAAATGCCCAAGTTACGGCCTTTCGTTCGTCTCACAGCGGCCATTATGCTCGTCCAATTGAAATTGTGTGCCTTCACGAGATACATCACTGTTTAGGGTGTTTTCATCATTCCCGTGGTTTTACGTACGCAAGAAACACACTCGGCGACTCTCCGGCGCACTTTCTTACGTCCGGATGATTGAACTGTTCCCGCTGAAGAGGACGGAGGTTTTAGGGGATGAAAAATCATCCCTCGAGACAAATTTTCGTTCTCCACTTCGGGGGATAACGATGTAAAGACGTTGTTGTTTTTCTTTTGTTTGCCACGAGGGGGATGAAACGAGCCAAGGGTCCGGCCAAAGGAGGTGGCGGAGGACGGGGGGATGAAGAAGAGACATTCCGTCGTTGAGCTTTATGGCTCCTCGATTTATGGAATGCAAACGGAAAGAGCAAATAGCGCCGGTAGAGCCGATGACGAAGAGCTCTCCGATGGAAAAACCAAAGAAGGAAAAATCTCGCAACGAACGAGCCCATCTTCGCTCTCCAGATTTGAATAATTTTTATTCGCCAGCTTTACCGAAGTTTCTGTGGCTCTCCACGACAAATCGTCGGGTAAAATCTGTTCTCGTGGAAATTCCAATACCTCTCCTTTAAGCGCAAGCTTTTCCACACCCCCCCCCCATCCCCCAAGTATTTCTCGATCGAATTCATCGATCAATTCGATGCTTTAGTCGAGTTTAAATAAATAACAGCAAAAAACTCTTTTTGCCCCGTCCTTCGTTACGTGAAATTTCAAACAGCCGCCAAATTGTCTTTTCGTTTTTATCCCGCTCTCGTGCGCCGTATAAATATTGTCCAATTACCGAAAAGCTGCTTCTCTTCAGGGTGCAAAAAGAGGCCAAATTTTCTACAGCCCCAATTTTCCCGCGTCCAAATTATTCGGGATATCGATGCAATCGTAATACGATCATATCGTGCTGCGAATTGCAAACTGTGACAACGACGAGAAGCTTCGGTGTATCGAAGTTGTTTTTTTTTTCTATGTTTTTTTTTCATCCCTCTTCGCTGTATCGCTTCGATATTTCCGTCGCGGAATTTTGCGCCTCCGGCAAAATTGCGCGTATTTTTCATCCGCGGTAAGTGGGAGCTCGTGTGTGTTGAAAAAAAAAGAAAAAAAAAATGGAATTGTTACGCGACACGTGAGGCTGGGGAGAAAGAGAGCGAGCCAGAGAAGGGTGTGGGAGTGAAGAGGGGTAGTTTTGCGCGAGATACAGAGAAACGAGAAGAGAGTATAACGGGAGAAACCCGCAGATCCAATCATGGCCTATGCTGAGCGGCAGTCTGCGGCTGAGTTCGCGGTGGTTTTACCAACGAGGTATTCCCTACCCTCCTTTTCACCTTGGATCCCCGTACCAACCCCCGCGTCTGTTGCCGCGAGAATTCTCTCGTAACTGCGCGTTTCCTGGCGCAAAATCCAACCTTTACTCGTTTCTACGTTGCACAACGTTCCAAATTACGAATTTACTGCGTTAAACGAGCAGAATCTGCACCAAAAGAGCGGGAGAGTTTCAGGGGGTAGTTTTCGGTGTGTATTCACGGGAAAACATGGCTGCGGGTGGATAGCGGCGAGTCGAAAATCTACGAGAGAGAGAGAATTTTGGATGTTCGAGGTGTTTGACGTGGAAGAGAGAAAAATAAATGATTAGGGTGAGGGAGGGTGAAATAGAAGTGAAACGGTCGGTCAAACGAATATAAGAGATTAAAGAAGGGCTACGGGGGTGGAAAATTAAAGGGGAAAGGAAAAAACGGAAACAGAGGCTTGATTTTACGATGCTGCGTGAAGGGGTGAAAACTGGTGGGATGGTCGCTGACACTTTCAAAGGTAAAAAATCAACCCCTATATGCATACACTGCCGGTCAAAAGTTTGGAAACAGTCGCCCCGATTCTACAACGCACAAAAAGTTTCACTGCTCTTTTAAAAATGAAGATTTTTTGATACGCCGAGCGACGTTTTAAAGGGGACATATCCAGCTTCATTTCGCTTTATCCAAAAAATTTTTGCGATTTTTTTTCGAACCCGGTACACATCTTCCGAAAGATGATTGTTTTTTGGCTTTTTTTTGGCTTTGTAATTTTAGCGCACGACCCACGACATTTTTTATAAAATGTAGCGTAACTCTAAAACTACTGGGTTTTCGTGAAATCACTAAGGGGGTAAAAAGTTGCATATAATCATTGTGGATTCAATGGAATTTTTTCTGATTTTTTTTCGAAATTTTTTTTTCTAATTTTTTCTGTAAACCAGATATTTTTTTATCTTAAGGAGGTTCATCTGGTACACGATTTTCAATACAGATGTTGATAAAAAAAATCAGAATATCGTTATTAGTATCTAAAAAGTCATCTGTTAAAATTTCAAGACCCGAGGATACGTTGTTCGTGAGAAATAAATAGAAGTGTAATTCCTAAATAAGATGGGCTCTTATGGGATTCCGTCTATAAATATTAAATTCACAATCATTACAATACAGATTTTGACGGAAATTTGGGAAATTATGAAAAAGTATCTGAGAAATACTTTAGAGCTTCATAAAATCGATTAGGTACTTGTGAGATTAATAATAAATTAGTGTCGAAAACGCTGATTATTTTGAGGTTAAGCATTGCCATTTTTCTTTTGACTCACTCGGTACCAGATGAACCTACTTAAACAATCGGGTCTCTTACCTCATCTACACGGCTTATTCATCGAAAAGCCTCATCTTTATGGCTTTCTCATCAAAAAACCCCTGTAGATGAGGTAAGAGACTCGATTGTTTAAGATAAAAAAATATCTCGTTTACAGAAAAAATTCAAAAAAAAAAAAATTTCGAAACAAATCTGAAAAAATTTCATTGAATCCAGAATAATTGTATGCAACTTTTTACCATCTTACTGATTTAACGAAAACCCAGTAGTTTTAGAGTTACGCTACATTTTATTAAAATGGTCGTTTTTTTTTGCAAAAAATTAAATATTTTTGCGGGAAAAAATTGTACGAAACTTTCCACAAAATGAAATTAAAGCTAATACTCCCCACTACAAGTTTTTCATGCGAAAAACAGTCGAACAAGATTTGCATGAGTCGTGCGCCAAAATTACAATACCAAAAAAAAAAAGCCAAAAAACGACCATGTTTCAAAGAGCGTGCAGAGTTTTAAAAAAATCGCAATTTTTTTTTGGAAAAAGCGAAATAAAGCTAAATATGTCCTCTAATAAATACCCTTTAAAACGCCGCTTGGTGAATTAAAATATTTTCATTTTTAAAAGAGCAGTGAAACTTTTTGTGCGGCGTGGAATCGGAGCGAGTGTTTCCAAACTTTTGGCCGACAGTGTATCTCCATTGAGGCAAAAATTCGCGTGCCATTGTTCCACCCCTTATTAAAATGTGTATTTTTTACTTTTTTTCAACATTCTGTTCCGCCCTGCTAAATGCGTGCCCATTGCTGGAAAACAGGGGAGGCGATGGTAACGAAATCAAAATAAAAGAAGGGTGGATGAAGAAAAAGTCATCGCGTTGGTGGACGGAGAGAAAAATCAGAAAAACTGTTTTTTTTTACCATCCTCCTCGACACGTCCGGAATCCGGTGGTTCTACAACGACGACGACGACGACGACGACGACGATTCTCGGCATCTCGCGGCTTCTTCCGGAAAACACCGTTGTCGAGGAAAACAGGGGTTGGTAGTTGCTTTTTTTCTTCTCTCTCTCTCTCTCGTCACGGTCATTCCAGACTGTCGTTTTATACGGTTTTTGTGTTTCGCGAAGAGAAAAGAACTGACTCGGGGCACTTTTTTCTTTTCTCCTTCTTTTTCTTCGGTTTGCACGTTTTCGGGGTATTTTTCGTCGGAAGGAAGCAGCACGGTGGTCGAAATTTCTTCGTTGAATCGCGTCTGGCCACGAGGGCTTGTCAGGGCAGCAGCATCGTCTGTCGCCGGGTCGGAATCTCCTCCGAGCTGCGGGAAGAACAAAAAATCTAAAAAAAAAAAAAAAAATAGGAAGGAAAGTTGGACGGTGAAAAAAAGAAAAACGCCGTTTAATTAAAACTGAAGCTACCGCATCCGGCTGCAGTGAGGGACAGAAAGAGAGTGAGAGTGAGGGAAGCAAAGAGTTGAAAAGAAAGAGCGAGCGAGTGGAAGAAGAAGGGATGAGTTCCGGTTCAGAGTCGGGGGTACGTCCGGCGCCAGAAAGGAGGGAGCAGAGGGAACTATAGGATAGAATACAGGGGTTGGCGAGACGCGCGGGACCCGAGAAAATGCGTCGACGAACCGTGGCGAACCGAAAATAAAACCGAGAGGAGCGAAAAGAAAAGAGAACTCCCTCGAAAAAAATAAAATAAAAGAAAAATAGTTAAACATAAAGAGGAGGAGTAAAAGGAGAAAAAGTGCTTGGGGTGGCGCAAAAAAAAAATTGGAGGTGGAAAGAGACGAGACGACGAAGGGTGGAAGAAAAAGGCCGGAGGGTGCGAGAGTCATCAGCCAGTCAAGCCACAGGCAAAGCCGTCGAAGCTGGGAAACGACGAGGAAAAAGAGCGGGAAAGCGAGAGGACAGACAAAAAATAGAGAACCGGAGCTTTGGACAAAAAGATGTGCGACAAGCGTTTGTGCGCCTGTGAGCCACGAAAGAGGCAGAAGAAGAAGAAGGAGCCATCGAAAGCTTCATCCTCCAAAATCGGGGATGGCTCTGCCGCCCTCGTCACTGACGTTCATGATGAAACTGTCGAGATTCAAGAGAATATACCGGACGCTGCCGAGCCACCACCATTCGATGACAATTTGGACTCTGCGAAGAACCTCGAAGATTCATACGTCAGATTCTTGAATGCCGAGAGCCTCTCGATGCTGAAGAAACATCTGACCCGTGATATATTCGACAAACTGAAGGAACGTCGTACGTCTTACGACTCTGGTCTCCTCGACGTCGTTCAATCGGGATTCGCGAATCCCGATTCCGGAATCGGCGTTTACGCCCCCGATCCCGAATCCTACGACGTATTTCGCGAACTCTTTGATCCAATAATTCAGGACTATCACGGTGGCTTTAGCCCCGAAGACTCCCATCCCCAATTGGAATGGGGCGATCCCGATGCTCTTGGGAATCTCGATCCAACCGGCGAATACGTCGTCTCGACGAGAGTGAGATGCGGAAGATCACTCAAGGGTTATCCCTTCAATCCCACTATGACGGAGGAACACTATCGCGATATTCAGAACAAAGTACGTAAGAGCGTTTACCATTGAGAATGTTGAGTACGATTTTAGACACACAGAGAGCTTTTGCTCGCTTTTGCATCGCGGCGAATCGGCGCTTCATCGGCGCAGTTTATGCTCTCTGGTATTCTTACCATTCTTCCTGATATTTCTCTCTATTCCGTCTCACTTTCTCGTTCTCTTGGCACACGGGCCGTGCTACGAAGGCAAGGTATTCTGGCAACGGTAGCAAAAGCAGAAGCTGGCAAAGTAATCGTAGAAAACGTTCATTCGCCAGCTTCATGGCCCCGAGCTTCTCGCTCTCTTTCGTCCGAGAAGCGCTTTCGAGAGACTCCCTCGTTTTCTCAGTTTCGTTATATACAACCGCGACTTTACGAATTGCCATGTATTCGATGTACGGGCCATTCGATGTAACAGCTGGTAAAAAAACGGATGAATTGAGAATTTTTTCATCTTTTCCTTAAAGAATTAGAGAAAAGGCGTCAGAAATTATTACTTTCAGGAAAAAATGCTGGAAAGTGGGAGATATATTTTTTTCGTAAAATCATACACAATTGGAGGACCTATAACGTCGATAACAGTCAAATGCTAAAAACAACGAAAAGAAATATTTTGGATGTGATGTATAATGCACTCAACTCGGATCTTTATCAGATTTTATGGAGAGTTGTTTTGGGTTGAAAAAAACTTTTTTGTACATCTTTATCTTCATTGAATGACAAAAAAAAATTCAATTAATTTTGCTTCAGTTTTTTCTGTTCGTGCTCTTTGCCCCTGAAAGATTTCCCATTCTGAATAAAAAAAATTTGGTTCATCGCCTCGTAATTTTATTTCACCGTGAGAAAATTCTGAAATTCGTCAGGGAAAAAGGAACCAAATTCACGGCCAAACTCAAATCATTTTCTTAAGCTCTCAAAATGATTTAAAAAATATGCAGTCAGCGTGGAGAAGCTTACTTATCGCTAGAATAGTTGCAGCGTTTGAACCAAGTCCTATTGATTTTTTTTAATTATACACCTAGAAAAAAGATCTAGTATGTACATTTATCTAAATCCTAATCAAGCCAAATAAATTTTTTTAGTTGTAGGCCGGCCCAATACAACTCTATTCATGTCACAGAATTTTTTTTTTGAATGACCTACTAGGTACATATATTGCGATCTAATAAATTTTTATTTAATATTAATAAATATTATTTCAAACTGAACAAATATGTATTTAAATGAAATAATTTTTTTTTTAATATTTACACAATACATATTTTTAAACATTTCAATCTTTGAATGTATAGCTACACATATGAAGTTTTCAACTTCGTAAAGTCTTTTCTTTAACAGAAGGGAAAAGAAAAAAGACCCTTTTTTATGGCAATCCTTTTCGGGATTCGACCATCTTGCGTTTTGCCGCAATGTTCAATGTATCAAATATCCATACTGAAAAATAAGGATATCAAACATAGACGAGCTTGGGAAGGATATAGGCGTCGAGAGGCAGGTTCGCTTGTGCGAGAGACAGCCACCTGGCGGATTTTTGGGTTACTGACAAATCTGCAGATACGATCGGATGAGATTACGGGTGAATAGGTATTTAGTAACAACGAATAGAATTTTTCTTCAACGCTTGTTTCTCGATGACAGGGAATTCAAATGAATAAATATAGTGGAAGTAATTATATCGCCCAAAATTGGATGGAAAGAAAATTTTCTTTAAAGTAAGTAAAAAATAATCAAATAAACGATTATAGTACCTACGACTAGATCTTTTTTCTGGGTATAAAAAAACTGTACAAAGGGGTGTTTTTTGAATTATTTTTCTATGTTTTTTTTGCATCGAATGTCCCATACGTGTACATGTGCGAATGGGGGGTTGGGGGCGACCCTCTGTGGCATATGATATATAGGATCCATGACTTGGGGGCAAAGAAACGAGAGTTCTTCGCAAAGTATACGAAAAAGGGACGGTGCCGAGAGGGCATGAGGGAGCGAGGAGAGACGGAAAAGGGAGAGAGAGAAGGAGAGGCCAAGAGAGTAAACAATATCTCTGTCTCGTGTATTTTCGGTGAGCCAAGGTTTCGGAGGCATTGGAAGGCCTGGACGGTGAACTCCGTGGAAAGTATCACCCACTCGAGGGAATGGACAAACAGACCCAGCAGACTCTCATAGACGAGCATTTTCTCTTCAAGGAGGGCGATCGATTTCTCCAGGACGCGAACGCCTGTCGTTACTGGCCAATCGGTTAGAGAAACATTATATCGACCTTTCAAAACTTTTTCCTCAATCCTCACTGTAAATATGTCTCGCCAATTCAGGCTCTGAACTTCTTGGCTCGTTTATTCACTCCACGATTGCAATATTTGCTTGACAAGTCCTCAAGGAACAAAAAAAAGGTCCGAACCTTGCGTTAAGGTGGTATTAAGGTCTAGAGACATACATTTTGAACGTTTTGTCGAGCTCGATAAAAAAAATATATATTTTTACCATTCTTTATTTTACAACATATTTATTAATATTTTGACAATGGACAAAAATTTTTTTAAGAAAAATGTGAAAATGAAATAAGTTATAAGCTGCTAAAGTTGGGTTCACTAAAATAGCTATAACTCGGTAAATTATTGGCATTAAAAAAATTCCTTTCGAGGATATATTCTTATAGGTCTAATTTTAAGAATATGAAGACAAAAAATTGATTTCTTCAAAATTCCAGACCAGAATACCATTTTAATGAACTTTCGCCGGAGGAGTTTAAATTCCACGATTTCCAGACAATCTCCACGTCGATCGTGGGGTTGAATTTTTTTCGGCAATTAAATAACAATGAAAATTCTCGATGGAACATCTTGATAATTATAACCAATTTTCATAACGAGGGACATGCTAATGAGATGGATAAATTTTATTAGAAAAGAATGGGTCTTCTCTCTCTCGTACTTTTGCAAATTAAATTAATGCCTCGTGAGAGGGAGAGAGTTAGTTAAAAGGGGCGGACAAGTGGCAAAAACCTTCCAGCTTATTCCTCGTTAATGGCGGCTTCTCCGGTTAAAATTTACAGGCGAGAGGAGAAAGTTTTTTTTTCTTTTAATTCTTTTTAGCTCTCCAAGCGTCGGTGAATTACGTACTACCAATATGTTGCTGCGTTGCTCGTTTTAAAAAAGTTTAACGACGCTATCCGTTGCTTCAGGCTTGAAAAACGACAGAAGGCCAATTCTCATCCCCCTTTTTCCTTCCTTGCGTATCCTATATATATATTATTTCTATATACATATATTAGACTGGCCCAAAATTGTGTGTTATTTTTTTATCGACTTCCTATTTGATGAAATCATAGATTTAACTCTAATTTGGAACGCCGTGAAAGGAGAGCTACCTACGATTTTTTTAGAGGTATCGCAATGGGTTTTTCTCATTTGCTAAGATATAGAATAAGGTAAGTATGTCCCAGTTATTGAACAGGTCCCAATTATTGAAAACTATCTTGTATTTTTATTATTTCTCATTCACCTGCATGCATTTACTTATTTATAAAAATTTCATTAGATATATGGAAGTTTTAGCTATCGAAATGTTACCTTACTTGTGCAAAAAAATATATTTTTCAATCAAATATATTTTTTATTTGTATTTTCGTGCAATAAATATAAAAAGAAAAGTAAAAAGAGAATATAACCTAAATGTAACCTAAAAATACGAATGTAATGTTGAATATTTTTTGCTCTCCGATATTTCAGTCGAAAAACAAGAAAGTTGCGACAAAATCAATCAAAAACGGAACATAAAAACGAGGAAGCTGAAAATCAAAATAAAATAAAGTTCGAGTTGAAAAGCAAAAATAAAGCAAATGCGAATTAACCAAAAACCTGACAAAAGAGAGTAAATATATATTTTGGTATTTTTACATGATTAATAAAAGGTCATTCGAGTGTTTGATTTTGCTTTTATTTCTTAATATTGTACCCAAAATAATATTTTCAGAACGGAAAAAGAATTCTCGAGAGTGTTCAATAACTGAGACATGCCTGTTCAATATTAGGGACACAGGCACTTCCAGTGTTCAATAATTGGGACATTTCCATCCTTCACATTGTTATTCTTTTTCTTCATTTGAAATCATGTAAAAATAATTTAAAGGGTGATTTTTCGAAAGTAAAAATATCAAAGTATCATTTGAACATGAAAGCGATGGTTTTTTTTCTTGATTTTATATTTTTTTCTCACCGAATTCAATCCCCAGATCCTTAGCTGTTCAATAATTGGGACATTTACCTTAACAAGATAAACAACAAGGAGTTGAGAAATAATCATTTATTCGGATAGTGAATTTTTAAAAAATCCAATCTAAAAAAGTGCCTTTTTATTCCATAAAATTATTGTTTTTCCTTATTGATACTATGGACATCGATTTTCCATGCGATAATCAAAAGGAAAATGAGAAAAACCCACTGCGACACCTCTAAAAAAAATCGAGCGTGGCTGTCAACTCTCGGGGTTCAATATCATAGTCAAAACTATGATTTCAGCATGGAGGAAGTAAATGAAAAAAATGGCCTGCTATTTTGGGCCAGTCTAATGTATTTGCTCACAAAGTATCGAGTTTTCATATATATAGAGCCTGCGTGACGAGCTCGTTATAAATTTCACAGGACGAGGTATATTTCACAACGAGGGCAAAACTTTTTTGGTCTGGTGCAACGAGGAGGATCACATGCGCGTTATATCGATGGAACAGGGCGGCGATCTTGGCTCGACTTATCGAAGATTGGTCCTGGCGATGAACAAACTCGCCGATAAGCTGGAATTTTCTCACAACGAGAGACTCGGTTTTTTAACATTTTGCCCGACGAATCTTGGCACGACGGTGCGCGCCTCGGTTCACCTCAAATTGCCGAAACTCGCTGCCGATTATGCGAGATTATTGGAGATCGCGGCGACGTATAATCTTCAGGTTAGAGGAACGAGGGGTGAGCACAGCGAGAGCGAGGAAGCCACTTACGATATAAGCAACAAGAGACGAATGGGACTCACCGAACACGAGGCCCTCGTTGAGATGAAAAATGGCGTTCTCGAATTGATCAAAATTGAACAAGAACTCGGGCAACAAGAGGAATAAAATGCCACTAATCTTGATCATGAGGAATTTGGATTGAAAAATTAAAAGTAAATTAAAAGTAAATTACAAAATGAACAAAATAAAAAATGGTGAAACTCCGATGTGAACTAAAATCTACGGATATTGGAAAAAAATTAGTTTTATTCTGAATTGCTACTCTTTGCTAAGTTTTGCTAAGTTATACTCTGGTATGGAAAATGGCGTTCGCGAATTGATCAAAATCAAACGAGAACTCGCGCGAGAAGAGGAGAGAAATTCGCAGAATCTCGCCGATGAGGAATTTGGAATTAAAAAATTTTGAAAAATAAAGTACACAATGGGCATAATTAAAAATGGGAAAACTCTGATGTTAACTAAAATTTACGGATATTGGAAAAAATACAAGTTTTATTCTGAATAACGTGATTAATTATACATTGCTACTCGAATGAACCGACCAAACTCGTAATTAAACTCACTTCGAATAATATATATATATATATGCAGATCGTGCAGGGATAGAGTTTTCGTATGAACGAGAATTTTTTTCCTCTCCCTCAAATATCCGTATGAAACGCGTGAATGGCAAAGCTCGTTACTAGTGAAAAAATACACCAACCTCGACGTTATTCAAACAACGATATTCCGAGGGAACGAAATGTAAATTCAACAAAAAAAGAGGAAAAAAATGTTACTAGCGCGGAAATGATAAATTCGTAGAGAGGGATAATTATATCGATTGTGCGGAAGTTCTCAGGCTGAAACGATGTGAAAATTTTTTATTTAACGAAAGGAGAACGATAAAGAGACGAGAGGAGTCAACTTAGCATGAAAATGCAGTGATTACGATATATATATATATATATATGGGGCATTCCATCCCAAATCGGACAGTTTGAAAAACATTTTTTCGTTTTCCTCAATTTTTTTATATTTTTGAGTACCCGTTCAAAAGATATTAAATTAACAAAAAAACCGCTCTTTTTTGTTATTTTGGTCATAACTTCTTCAATATATATATATATATAAAATATATATAAAAAATATATATATATAAAAAAGTTTTTCAAACTGTCCGATTTGGGATGGAATGCCCCATATATATATTCGTTTTTAGCGTCGATACTTAATTCGCAATTGGGGATCGGAAAGAGTGGACGAAAAGAAATGAAGGGGTAAAAAAAGGCTCGATTGAGAGAGCAAAAGACAGAGAATGGAGAATGCACTGTGAGTTCTCTATTGCAAAAGTTAAGGCTCCATTTTCGCCTCGTAAATCCTTTATACCT
Source organism: Alloplasta piceator (assembly GCA_946863875.1). Taxonomy (NCBI): domain Eukaryota; kingdom Metazoa; phylum Arthropoda; class Insecta; order Hymenoptera; family Ichneumonidae; genus Alloplasta; species Alloplasta piceator. Next base: position 1,820,344 of record OX333076.1, on the reverse strand, counting down.
TCCCTATTTTCTCTCTCTCTTTCTCGCAGCATTCTCGGTGGAAAGGGGTGAAACCGGTCGTACAGTACAGAATTTTCAGATAGGGAATGGTACAAAGATACGAGGAGGAATGAAAATCCGGGCCTTTCCATGTACTTTCGCATGACTTAGTCGACGCCCGCGCGCGCGTCGACTAATTGCCCGGGCAAACTTTTTTTTCGCCAACGAACAGCACCAGCAGCAGCAAGTCCGTACTGTGAATTGATCGAATGGAAATCGATTTCACGCCCCTTGAGCGTGATAATGGTTTGCCGGTACAAGGTTGAGGGGTGAGGGGAAGAAGACACGGATAGCGAAGCGAGAGAGAGAGAGCGGGAGAGGAAAAGAGAAAAAGAGGGAATGAAAAAGAAATGAGGAAGAGCAACGATCATCCTCGCTGTTTCTCTCCCTCCGGCGCATCCGGAGATTACTCGCTTCCCACTTGATTATAATCGTCGTGGAATAAAATGAAAACATAAAAAAAAAAAAAAACAGAAAATGGAGTGCCATCGTGGGTGTAACTTTTTTTTCTCATTTTTTATTGCAGAATTCGTAGGGATTCTTTTTTGTCGTGTGAGACTGGGTGTATTTTTGTAGCTGTGAAATTAGGGGTGAAAAAAAGGGAAATAAGGAAAATCGAGAAAAAAAAGGAATTTTTATGCCCCTCGTCGTGTCTAATAATGTTCTCCAGTTGGCGAGAAGCGCGATAGCTTCCTGTCGGGTATATATTTATATATATATATATACATATCTCTGGGTTGGGGGTCGTTTTGCCATGGGGTAAATGTCGAAGAATACAAGGGATAGCAAGCGGTCGGGGGCTGTGGGAGGGTTTGTAAACGGGAAAGGGAATAGTGAACTCAGCAACAACGAGTCTTCGTAATTATGTGGAGGAGAACGAGCGACAGAAACTCGGCGAGAGCGTGAAAGCTCCTTCTGACGTTTGTGCTCTCGCGCGAAGCAATCGAAACAGCCGAGCTTGCGATGTTACCACGGCTCTTGCTTCTTTCTTCCTCCTCTTCCCATTCTGGCGAACCAACAATACCGCGCCATCCTGAATTCACCGCTTCATTCTCCTCCCGACGACGCTCCATCGTTTCCCCGGGCGATTTCCCGACGACGTTCTCACCTGACGCTGAAAAATTCACCGTCGAATCAACATATACCACGATTATATCGAAAATACCAACGTAAAACCCCCTCCCGATCTCTATACTTTATTCCGAGAGATACTTTTTGAATTATTCACCAAGATCCGCGTTATTTTGCGCAGATGCTACGCGAAACGATAATGGCGGATCGTGGAGAGATTTTTTTTTATGTCGAAAATTAGACTGTCAGATTGGTTTTGTTGATTCGATTTTCTCAAATATTATTTACGCGAAATCAGGATTTTTTTCTTTGTTGTAATTGTAATTGTAGTTGTAGTTGTAATTTTTGGGCCTGAGATCTTTGGGGAAAGTGTTTTGATTTTTTTGTTTGGAAAATTATGAATTAAAAAATTGTATTAGCGAGAAGATGCTGAAAGAAGACCAAATTGCAAAATTTTTGTGATTAAAAAGGAATTCTGGTATTCATTGAAGAATATTATCACTGGGAGGGTGCTAAAAACCACCCCCACAAAGTAATCTCGATAACTGAAAGAAAATGCTCTTGTCAGTGGTTAAAAAAAAAATTCTCGAAAAATCATCACTGTCAGAAGAAATCTTAAAAAACCCTGCAAATTGAAATTTGCACATTGCCTCCTCATCTTTATCCATAGTTCACATAGGTTCTTTGAACACACAGTATGGCGATCAAATTTGGCTTCCTCATAAAGGAAGCTCTGTTAACTATTGAAAAATAGTAGTAATCAATGTGCGAATTCGATCGATTTTCGCCAAATTTGATAGCGAATAACATTGATAGCTATACTGGCTCTTCGCAAAACTTCATTGCAATATCTAAAAAATTTCAAAAGTTATAGCGTTTACGCTTCATTTATAAAAATTATGAATTTGATAACAATTTAATGATTCGATCGATTTTCGCCAAATTTAATAACGAACGTCCTCGATAGCTATATTAGCTCTGTGTAAAGTTTCAGTACAATATCTTAAAAATTGCACTAGTCAGAGCGTTTACGCTATTTTTCAAAAAATTAACAATTTCATAAAATTTTAATCCCGCGATGGATTTTTGCCAAATTTAATAGCGAATAACCTCGATAGCTATATTAGCTCTGTTCAAAATTGCAGTACAATATCTTAAAAATTGTAAGACAATTTTAAGACATTTTGAACATATTGGCATAAAAATTGCGAAAAAATTTTTTTTTACGAAAACAAAGCTTCCTTTATGAGGAAGCAAAACATTGATAATTCTGTGGATAAAAAAAATTGAATCGCGATCGAGATTATCAGGATTCAAAAAGTTGATCGAGTTAGTATCAAACTGCCCCCCCCCCCCCCACATTTTGCGCATATATTTTCCGCTATAACGAGATACGAAGAGATTTCATTCGAGATTCGGTAGAAAGCATATTTCGGAAGAATATTCGAGGTGTGCAATAACACCGTAGCCCGGAAGCTATTCTGCAGAAAAGTATGTATATATACATATATATGGTCTGAGTGTGAGAATCCTTTTCCACTTTCCGTCTACTAAACTCGAACGCTGAGACTGGCAGCGAACTCTTTTTCTTCCCTATATTCACCGCAATCCTTCGCAGACGTTTTACGCGCACTTGAATTGTAACTTCAAGTAACCATAACGCAAAAATATCCCGTCAAAAAAAAGAGACCATTCGATATTTTCTTCCTCTTACTCCTTCCTTTTAAATACTTTTACGTACTCGATCTTCCCTCAGACGCAAACGTTCGATCGACCCTGATAATTGTGATAATTGGATTACGAAACCCATCAATTTCGCGCGAGCGCCGATTTAATTGCGTATAGATTTTCAATATATAATAGCATCTAATTAATTCCGCGCATCGTTCGAACTGCGAAAAAATTCGAACCAAAATAATGCTTTCACCGTCGTTATCGTTCGAACGGAGAAATAATTATTCCCGTTGGAGCCGAATTGAAGATAATTCCTAATCGCTTTGACCTCGTTGAAATTTGGGGGTGAAAAAAATCAGAGATATCCGAATTGAATAGTCAAATGGGGGAAACTCAATGCGGGCCTTTTTTGGTACATTTTCATCTCTACTATTTATTTCTCGATCATTACCAATTAACGAGTCGACTAGAATACATCTCCACCAAATAACAGCTCTATCAAATAATGACCGTAAAACAAGTCAAACAAAATGTCTCTGCCACTTGACAGCTCTCCTATTTCACAGGCCTAGATTCCTCGTGCCTGGGTCTCAAATCTTGCGATCCCTTACTTACCGACCACTGGGCGAGTTTTTTCATCGGGGTGCGCCGCAAGGTCGGTAAGTTACCGGCGAAGTTGACAAGTCAAAGACTTGTAATCTAGTGGACTTGTCACATGGGAGAGCTGTTTACGGGGGAACTTGTTTTGTGGAAGACATATTATCACGAGTATCGTTTGTTGGAATGGATTTTTTTTTTTTAAATTTTCAACTCACCGCACAGATGATCATATTCGTCACTCGGAACAGATCCTTCGGGACAATGTTCGTCCGTACCGTACTCGTAAAGATTAACCGGCATCGAACGATCGATAGGTCCGTAATTGCAGATGAGAACCTCGAGTCTCGTTGCACCGTTACTATCGTTCTTGTTGTCCGTTGCCTCGGGCGATATAACCGGAATCTCGGGATCGTCGTCTTTCTCGTCCAAGTAAGCGCGATATATCGCGCGACCGCAGCCAACGCGAGTTATCATCGCGCAGGCAATCGCCACGTACGATGTCTCGTTCTCCATCGACAAGTCAACCAATCTGGAAAATTAACGGATTCTCCGGTAACATCGGCAATCGGTAAGGGAATGACGGGTTTATCGGTTCCTATTTATCGGGAAACGAGACCGAGATCGTGAAAATAGCGAGATAGATCGTATCCTCGGGCGAAGAGGCGGAGCTAACATTCGACGATTGATCGCGACATTCAGCTCGGATTATATCCTCTAACGGAAGTTCACGTTGATTGGAATTTTCCTCGTTGTTTTTTTGGCAATAATTGTTAATTCTCTCGGCACTCTAATCATGTTTTTTAATTCAAATTATTGACGTTCATTGCGTCGTGAAATCAGGCCGTAGACATTGTCGTGTCTATCTTTAAAAAATCGTTATTGCCACTTTTTTTTTGTTCCGTCTCGACGTTCCGCGTCGTTCAAATTTAATTATTATAAGATCCGATAGTGATTATTCGCCTGATTATCCACTGTCAGGATCGCCAGAGGAGCTTCGCCATTAAGAGGAAAACGCCAACACTGAGTCACTCTTTTTACGAAGGAGAGATTCGATCTTCGATAAAATAGGGAATATACACTGTCGGCCAAAAGTTTGGAAACACTCGCCCCGATTTCACGCCGCACAAAAAGTTTTACTGCTCTTTCAAAAATGAAGATATTTTAATTCGCCAAGCGGCGTTTTAAAGGGGACATATTCAGCTTCATTTCGCTTTTTTCAAAAAATTTTTGCGATTTTTTTTTTGAAGTCGGTATGCACTTTGAAACATGGTCGTTTTTCGGCCTTTTTTGGCATTGTGATTCTGGCGCACGACCCGTGGAAATTTGTTTTGACTGTCTTTCTCATGAAGAACTTGTGGCGGGGAGTATTAGCTTCAATTTCGTTTTTTAAAAAGTTTTGTACGTTTTTCTTTCGCCAAAATATTCAATTTTTCGCAAAAAATGACCATATTTATAAAATGTAGCGTAACTCTAAAACTACTTTGTTTTCGTGAAATCACTAAGAGGCTAAAAAGTTGCATACAATAATTCTGGATTCAATGCAATTTTTTCAGAATTTTTTTTTTCGAAAATTTTTTAAAAAATTCGAAAAAATAAAATTCGTAAAAAAATCTTAAACAATTTCGTTGAATCCAGAATGATTGTATGCAACTTTTTTTTCCTCTTAGTGATTTCACGAAAACCCAGTAGTTTTGGAGTAACGCTACATTTTATAAAAATTGTTTTTTGCGACAAAATAAATATTTTTGCGAAAAAAAATTTTACGAAACTTTTTAAGAAACGAAATTGAAGCTAAAACTCCTCGCCACAAGTTTTTCATGGGAAAAACAGTCGAAAAAAAATTGCATGTATCACGCGCCAAAATTACAATGCCAAAAAAACCGAAAAACGACCATGTTTCAAGAGGTGTACCGGGTTTTAAAAAAGTCGCAAATTTTTTTTGGAAAAAACAAAATGAATCGGAATATGCCCCCTTTAAAACGCCGCTTGGCGAATCAAAATATCTTTTTTTTTAAAAGAGCAGTAAAATTTTTTGTGCGGCGTGGAATTGAGGCGAGTGTTTCCCAACTTTTGGGCGACAGTGTATATAGTATCATTGTGATATCGTCAATTCGATTATTATGACGCTTTTACCTGGAAAATAAGAATCGAAAAAAACGAAAGTAGTAAAATTTTTCATTCCCCTTGCGCATTGTTGCGTTAACGAAATTCGTCTTTGTCGTAAAAAAGCACGATTGGTTTTCTCGTCGAGGGTGAAATGCTTAAGGGTTTATACTGTCCAGGAAGTTTTATTTTTTTTTCATTTTCTTCATTTTTTTATTGATTCGAGTGATGCATAAGCTGTTTAAAAGTGATATGCCGAAGTTATTTTAGGAGAGGCAAGCTTATAAACAATTTTCATGGCTATTTTATGTCCGGGAAAATGCCGACATTTTTAAATTGAACAAACTCCAACTTTACTTTAAGTGTATTAAGATCAAAGACTAGAGTGAAGTCTCAAAAATTATTTTGAATTGATTGTTTGGTTAAAGAAAAAAATTCCAAAAAAGCTTCTTGTCAGCTTTATTTGGCTTTTTTATGTTCTATCAGCGCCCGAATAAACCCATTTATTCATAAACAAAGTTGACGAAATGGCAAACGATCCGGAAGGGTTTATATTGGACGAGAAAACAGAAACATCCTAGTGGATAAAGTCCTCGAAAGCTCGTGAAAAAAAATTCGATGTCCTGTGTGTACTTTTACTTCGTTTTGTCGATGTCGTCACAAGAGTCCTCGTGAAGATAGGAACAAAAAAAAAACGCAGGGACAGAAAGAGACAGGCTCGGAGATTGTGTGTCCCAAGTCGTGGCGTTCCTTAACCACACTTCTTCGATTAGGCCAGAGTCACATATGTCCGTGTAAGTCGTCACTGGACGAGAAAAAGACTATTCTCGGGAAACAGGAGACTGAGAAAGGAGACTCCACGATGATACAGATACACGTTCAAGTACATCGAGCTATAGCTTAGAGACAAGAAAAAAAGAGGAGAGACAGAGATGCTCTTCTCAGATCGGGAGTCAGAAGAAAGGCTATACGGAATTTCCGGAGAATGGTTTTATTCGACCATCAAAAGCCGAGCTGTACGAACGGGGAATGGAATGGATCCGATGTAATCTAGAGTTCCCGCTGTGGGTTCCTCCACCGAGGAAGCGGAGTAGACGGGCAAGAAAAAGAGCTGGCAAAGACTCTGACTCGAGGAAAGTAAAGATCGACTCTCAAGAGTCAAGATGTGTAGTCGTTGATATATATATATGGGGCATTCCATCCCAAATCGGACAGTTTGAAAAACTTTTTTTTTTTATTTCCTCAATTTTTTTATATTCTTGAGTACCCATCAAAAGACCCTTCCTGTTAAATTTTGAGATTTTTTTGATTACCCGTTCAAAAGATATATTAAATTAACAAAAAAAACCGCTCTTTTTTTTGTATTTTGGTCATAACTTCTTTAATAATGGTCCAAATTGAAAGTTTTTTTCTCAAAATTTTTGTTCTTTTATGGCCTTTTCAGAAAAAAATACAAAAAAAATATTCGACGTGTTTTTCAATGAGTTTTTTGAGTTTTAAACGTTAAATCTCGTTTTTAAAAGTGAATGTCATTTTTTTTTTTTTAATTTTTTTTTTCAAACATATTTCTATTCAACATTTTTTAAGCCTAGTCCGATCGTGGGATCTCAATAACTACTTTTTTTTCGATTATTGAATATTGATTTTTTTTTTAAAATAAATTATTATGATGAATACCAATTTTTGTTACTGTATAGTATTTTTTTCAATATTTAGAATTTATTTTTACACTTTTTTATTGTCAACAGGTTCTCAAAATTAATAATTAATGGTTAAATCTGTTTATAAACAATAATAACATTAGTTTTTATTTATTCACGTATATTTTTTAGAACCTTACATATACGATTATTTCCTGAATTAGAATATTCCTTTGCCAATACGTTTCCGTTGCCCATTGGAATAATTGAATGAAATTTTTGTGTGATTGACTTCGCAGTATTTTATCGCAAATAAAATCTTTCTTTTGCATCTAAATAATGTTTCTCATGTAAAAATTTGACAGCAATATTCGGTAGACTATTTATGTTCAATGCCCACTCTTACAATTCTTGAACTAATGTTATTTGCTCATCGATTAATCATTAATTTTAAAAATCTGTTAACAATGATAAAGGGTCCAAATTAAGTCAAAATGATCTAAAAAATACTATACCGTAATAAAAATTGGTATTCATAACAATTTCTTTAAAAAAAAAACGTTTAATTTTCAAAAATCGAAAAAAAATAGTAGTTATTGAGATCCCACGATCGAACTAGTCTTAAAAATTGTTGAATAGATAGATGTTTGAAAAAAAAAATAAAAAATACATTCACTTTTGAAAACGCTATTTAACGTTTAAAACTGAAAAAACTCATTTAAAAACACGTCGAATATTTTTGTTATATTTTCTTATGAAAAGGCCATAAAAAACAAAATAGAATAAAAAACTTTTTATTTGGACCATTATTAAAGAAGTTATGACCAAAATCCCAAAAAAAGAGCGGTTTTTTTGTTAATTTAATATCTTTTGAACGAGTAATCAAAAAAATCTCAAAATGTAACAGGATGGGTCTTTTGACGGGTACTCAAAAATATAAAAAAATGGAGGAAATAAAAGAAAAAGTTTTTCAAACTGTCCGATTTGGGATGGAATGCCCCAGCTATATATATATAAAGAGAGGAAAGAACGAAGATCATCTCTGGTTCTTTCTCTACTTTCCGGAAGTCTCCTTCGTCCTCGCTCCTTTCGTCCCTCCCGATCTCTTTATCTTCCTCTTCGTTTGATATTTACTCTCTTTTCTCGAGCTTGACATTTTATTCTATGCCCAGTTCCCGACGCAATAATGCGTTATATCCAACACCCACATTCACGGGTCTGTGTGTCTGTCCTTCCGTGGAAAGCTCTTTCCCCCTTGAAACTCTTTCACAGAGAAAAACAGATCTTGCTTCGTCGATCGAGCCCTCGAATCCTCGAACGAATGTTCCCACTCGCCTCTATATACCTTTAAACCCGTGCTTGCATACCGGATTGCGATTCAATAAAACCGGACATTGGCGCGGTAGAGCTTTTTTCCCTTCTCTCTCGTATACGTGAGGTTTGTTTGCCTTACCCGACTCTCGCTGTATCGAAATGTTCGACCTCGTTCAGCCACGATTCGACGTGCATTCGAATACGCATAAATGCGTTTGCGGTCGCCGTCGAGCCGGTCGAGTTCGTTTCATCCGCGATTTCAAACCGTGGCTCACCATCCTTCTCCAATTTTTCCTCGACCATTCCGTCGCTCGTACCTTCCAGACTCTGGATATTCACGTTTTGCCAGACCGAGAAGCGTTCTGTTTGACGAAAAGGGGGCAAAAATTGTGCGTTAGCAAAACTGCTGCCATTCTGTGCTTTCAAAGCTATTTTAAATTGAACCTCAAGTTACTTTTACGAATCGTTGAGAGCTTTCATCGTCGCGTGAAAGAAAAGAAGGAGAAGCATTGCGGCGAGAAAAAAGAGGGAAATAAGCCGCGGTTTTCGTTTTCCATTAATTTTCCTATGAGAGAAAGAGAGAGAGAGAGAACCGATCTTTAACCGGGAGGATGCGTTCGCAAAGAGAGGAATGGAGATCGAGGTGGAAGACGTTGGAGAGATCGGAGGAGAGTGCTTGTATCGTTTTAGCGGTTGAGAAAGAGAGGAATGCGGGCAAAGGAGGAAGATAAACGCCTTGATCTATGGATAGAGAGGTTAACGGTGCGAGAGAAGAAGAGGATCGAACGGTGGATCCTATTTATTCCGCTTTTCATGGTAAAATTCAGAATGGCGCTGATGGAGCGCACCAACGCAAGAATCGGTTAAAAGGAAAAGGAGGATACAGAGAGAAAGAGAGAGGAAGTCAAGAATTGGGATGTGGTGGTATGTGGGTGCAATTCCTCTGTGTTGTGCCAGAGAAACCGATAAAGAGAGGATGTGAGAGAGCGAGGAGACGCCCAACTCGCGTGAATAGCCGGATAATAGCCATGCTAATACACCGCTTAAACGGTTAGAAGACGATTCGATCGATATTCGATATACCCTACTCGATATCGAGCTCCGTACAGACTCGATATACATGTATGTATGTATAATATATATGTATTGAGAAGGATGGGACAAACGCTGAGCGAACTGGCTCATCGTCGGGCCCAGTTAGTCCTGTATGTATAATTCGGGAAGCGGGCGAGGTGTGAAAACCCGTCGGGACGATCGTGAAAGTGAGATAGCGCAAAAAACGATGGAAATTTCATTGAGGGAAACGAATTGATTCGCTGTGAAAGAGGGAGAGAGAGAGAGGACAAGAGTGCAAAATTTTCCTCGCCACCGAAAATGAATTAGTTTTCATTCAATTTGTATTTAATGGATTCGAATATTTTATAATAATCCTGGATTTATTATCGCACCCTCTTTCCTGCATCGTTTCTCCCCAATTCTCTCTCTCTCTCGTCTTCTGTAACGATTTTATATCTTTCAGTACCGAAAACTCGCGAAAGTTAATGGGATTTTCATGAAAATTAAATTTTTCATACGTTTCAAAGTTACGATTTATTTGCAAATGTAGTTGAAAAATGTGTATTCATGAGGGATGATAACGGGGAGGTTCAAGGTGACTTTGTTATTTAAATTGATTGAGAAAAATTAATCACTGGAAAAATAGGGAAATGTGGGGCAAAGTGGACATTTAAGGAATTGAACGATTTTCGTCGGTGAGCACGCGGTCTTTTAACTACTTTTATGTCTTAAAATTGATTCCCGAACCTAACTTCCCTGATTTTGAAATAAAAAAATTTGGGGGCAAAATGGTCACGCCTCCTCAGATGCAAAAAAATCTATACTTGGTGATTCTCAAAAATGGAGATACAGTGTAATCGACTATGCCCTAATAAAATATTAACTTAACAATATAAACAGAGAAATAAACCCAATAGAATCGTTCCTTGAATGCAATTTAAACAAAACGAGGTAAATCTCCGGATTCACTTTGCTCCGATTTTTGCCATGTGGAAAATGTACTATGAATTCACTTTGCTAGTGAACAAATCATTTTCACATATTAATCGACTTTTGAGTCGTGAAATTCATTTCCCATTATTGTTTTTTAAATTTGTAAAATTTTTTATTTTACGATTTCCGTGTTTTGTGCTTTTTATTTTGAATATATTGTTCAACAGTGTATGAAACGTTACGGGAACCGTGCAGATATAGTCTGAATTCGAAGTAATAATTTTATGACCTTGACATTATTTTCAGTTTCAGCTCGTGTCCACTTTGCCCCCAAATGTAAAATTTTTCGCGCGTTCACTTTGCCCCCAGTGTCCACTTCGCCCCGCATTCTCCTACTTATCGACTAATATGAAAATTCTTCATGAACAATAATTCAATTAGCTTATTAATCATTTTTCTGTTTTTTTTTCTGCTGGATTAAAACTTACGATTTAGTTTTACATTTACAGGAAGTATCGAGTTGTCAATGTTTATTTAACGTAAAGAGAAATACTTGCCTACGTCACGACAGTAGTCCTTTTGAAAGGGGATGCACTGGATGGCCCATCTTCGAGCTATTTGAGCCAGTTCTTCGTCCCAGGTCTTCCACGTTTTGAACCATCGGTGTGACAGGCGAACATTCAACAAACGGAAATAGAGAGAGAGAGAGAGAGAGAGAGAGAGAGAGAGAGAGAGAGAGAGAGAGAGAAAGAGGGAGACGTGTACGTATTATCATATGGTGAAATTTTCACGAAAATTCATTCGCGATTTTTCAACGTTCACGAGGATACCCTCGCCAAGATCCGACGTGCTATGAGCATAAGGATCTCTCTTGTATATATGTATACGCAAGAAGAAGCAGAGGCTGGAGAGAACGACGACATTGAAGAATTTTCGCCGTTTCCTGCGAGAGAAACGCGGAATCGGGGCTCTCTCGTAAGAGCACCGCGAGAGACGTATACGAATTTTCCATCTGCCAGCCTCTCTTTCTTCCATCCTCCAACCCACGTTTGCCACCCCCCACCTCCCCGCCTCATTTCTTTATTTTTACTTTTCCCCCGGGCGAGGAACTCGGCTGTGTATACACGAAGAAACACGCGAAGGATCCAAATATACACGGGAAATTCCATGTCAACTCGGGCTAAACGTCTGATCCTTTGGAATATTTTCCCTTCTTCTTCTTTCAAAACCATTTCTCATGTCGCCTCGTTCCATCAGTTTACTCCGGAATTACTGTTATTATATTTTCCCTCTCTCTGTCTCTTTTGGGGTTGTTTCAACAAAATACTGATTTCTCCGGTAGACATTTGCAAAATTACCCTTCATTCCAAAACGATGAATTACCGACACATAAATGTTATTCGCGAGAACGTTGTGGGTTCTTTTTTACCCAAAAAAGAATGAATTTTTTTTCAAAGGGGTGTATAAAAAAAGAGTTGAAAAATCGCTTCTGCACTGTGGAGAAAAATAAGGTTTGGCTGGAAATTTTCTGTAATTTGAGGCGAGGATTATTTCTAAGGAAGGTCCCATGACGAAGGTGTTGCGCTATAGTCCTTTTTTTTTTATGTCCACCCCCAAAAGGCTGAAATTGGCGCAAAGGGGTGTATAAAAAAAAAGTTGAAAAATCGCTCGGTGGAAAAAAAATACCGGTTGGTTGGAAATTTTTTGTAATTCGAGGTGAGCATTTTTTTTTCAGAAACGACCCACGAAGGGGTGCGCGATTGTGGATGTACGTACGAGTGCCATAATGTTTCTGGCCGGTGGTTGCGGTCCGGGATTTCCACGTTTCTCGAGACCCCGCGCAATGTTGTTTCGATAAACGTTGTGCCGGTGAACGATTGATCGTATCTCCTCGGGATCGAGATCACCGTTTTCCACCTCGATGCACTTCGACGACACGTCGTCGTACTGTACAACACGCGAAATGAACATCGACCGACCACATTGTGTGTGTCTCTGTGTGTGTTTGTGTTTGTGAATGTGCACCCCCTCCCCTTCCCGCCCCTCCCCTCCTTGGGCGGTCTTTTTCACTCTCCAACGTCGATATACATCGCAAGCTCGGTGAGCAAGTTAAAAGGATGCAATGCCGTAGGAATTGAGTCGAATTTAGGGCCTTACGATCGCCAGAATTGCGAACGTTGGCCATTGCTACAGCCGATCTACTTTATCTCATCTATATACACTAGGGTGGTCCTTATTTGGGGCCGGCCAAAAGTTTGGAAACCCTCGCCCCGATTCCACGCGGCACGAAAAGTTTCACTGCTCTTTTGAAAATAAAGATATTTTGATTCGTCAAACGGCATTTTAAAAAGGACATATTTAGCTTCATTCAGCTTTTTCCAAAAAATTTTTGCGATTTTTTTTGAACCCGGTACGTCCTCTGTAACATGGTCGTTTTTCGGTTTTTTTTTTCACATTGTAATTTTGGCGCACGACTCATGCAAATTTTGTTTGACCATTTTTTTCCATGAAAAACTTGTGACGGAAAGTATTAGCTTCAATTTTGTTTTTTAAAAAGTTTCGTACGATTTTTTTTCGCAAAAATATTCAATTTTTCAAAAAAAAACGATCATGTGTATAAAATATAGCACACTTCTAAAACTACTGGGTTTTCGTGAAGTCATTTGGAGGAAAAAAAGTTGCGTACAATCATTCTAGATTCAATGAAATTTTTTCGGATTTTTTTTCGAAATTTTTTTTGTGTCTCATTTTTGCTGTAAACGAGATATTTTTTTAAATCTTAAACAATAGAGTATCTTACCTCATTTTTTCGATGAAAAAGCCATGGATATGAGATTTTTCGATGAAAAAAGCCGTGTAGATGAAGTAAGAGACCCGATTGTTTGAGATAAAAAAATATCTCGTTTACAGGAAATATTAGAACCAAAAATTTGAAAAAAAATCTGAAATTTTTTAATTGAAGCCAGAATGATTGTATGCAACTTTTTTTTTTTATCCTTTTAGTGATTCCACGAAAACCCAGTAGTTTTAGAGTTACGCTACATTTTATAAATATTGTCGTTTTTTACGAAAAATTCAATATTATTGCGAAATAAAATTGTACGAACCTTTTTAAAAAGCAAAATTAAAGCTAATACTCCATGTTTCAAAGGGCGTACCGGGTTCCAAAAAAATCGCAAACATTTTTTGGAAAAAGCGCAATGAAACTGAATATGTGCCCTTTAAAACGCCGCTTGGCGAATCAAAATATCTTCATTTTTAGAAGAGCAGTGAAACTTTTTGTACGGCGTGGAATCGGGTGGAGTGTTTCCAAACTTTTGGTTACAACCGACTTAATAGTCTATGGATAAATAAACTTTATAAATTATGCAAATAAAGTAATTGATCAATAATTAATCTGCCTAACAAGGTCCATATTCAAATAAATCTTTTTTCCGGGCCGAATTCGTGGAAGATCTTTAGTGCTTTTGTGTATTAAAAGCAGCTTGATGAACTTTTCAGTAGAGCAAGTGACTGGAATTTCGGAAAAATGCTTTGTGCAGATTTTATACGTGCAATCGCCGATATATAACTCCGTATAATACTACTTTGGGATATAAAGGAGTAGTGAAAAGTCCTTTTCCACTGTATCTACTCTGCACTTGTGTTATGTAGCGTATGATACGTATATCTATATATATATATATATGTTAAGATATAGAAAAATTGAGGGAGGGAGCCGCTGGTGGCTCTTTGACGGGAATGCGCGGACCGTGACCGGACCTCAAGAAGAGGACCATCCAAGTGAAGAAAATAACTCGAGGGGCTCCGTTCGCTCGTGTTCAAAGGTATTATCGATAGAGGAGAGAGGATTGTGGGTAGGAAGCGAGCTTGTAAAAGGTTTGAGTTTTTTCTTTTACAATTTTTCATCCCCTTACTGCCGCGAGTATTCTCCGAGTATTTGGTAACTTTTTAGTCGGGTGGCGGATTTTTTCAAGCGACAAAGAGCATCCCAAAAATAAAGAAAATTAGAGGAAAGGATATAGGGAAAGAAGGGTTGGTAAAATGGACACCATAAGAAGATGGAGCCAGGACTATTATTATGATTATTCCGTCATTTTCTAATTTTTTGTATTATCAATTTTTTTCCACAATTTTGGAGGTGTCCATTTTGCCTCCACTGGCCATTTTACACCCCCTCGCTTCCCCTGTATGTTTTTCACTTCTGTGAGAATATGAGTGTGAGATAAAGGGGATGTTGCTGGCCCTCGGGGGATGCACATTTGTACCCTAACGTTTTACTACAATGACGCCAAAAGACACTCCTAACTTTGGTCTTGTGTCTGGGCGAACGTACCGGAAAGAGACACATGGTGTGACGCTCACAGAGCCGACAGTAACCGGCGGTAGAGGCGTCTTCCTCGTCGCTCCCTGACACGAAATAACTCGCATTAGTTAGCAGCAGAAGTAACAACAGAGGCGCCGCCAGGATCGTCGGCAAGGAGCAGAGTCGGACACCGGCGTTGTTACAGCCTGATGAAGCGCTCGCTCTCTGGTGTCTCATGCTCGAAAGACACACACAAACACACACACACTCAAAAGAGTGTGTGTGTTCTCTTGACTCTTGCGGGACGAGAGTAAAGACGATGGTGAGACGCTTTAGCGAGAACTTTTCGGCCCAAGCTTGCAATTGGGCAAAACTGAGACAGGAGACCGAGGATCGGAAGAGCCTGATAGACCCAAAATCGCGGATACGACGAAAACACGTGAAATTGAGAAAAAACGTGGACTGACGGACTAACCCGACGTTGTGAAATTAGGAGAAGCGTGACGTTTGCGCGTTTTGCGTTTGTCGAAATTTTCCAGCGCACGCTGAGTTCTTCGTCAATCCGATCGCCGATTCTTGGAATCCGATCGATACGCAATCACGGATTGAATTCATGATTCCTTTGGGAATCAACTCGTGTTGATGGAGCTTCGATTTAATTATGCTTTGGAAATGTCGATTTTTGTCGTGGGATTTGATTTCCGTTTATCCGAAATCACTGTTGTTCAGCGACGTTATCGTGGAAAATGCATCAAAGGGAAAAGTCATTGGGAAAATTCGGAAATTGTTTGGTATTTTTCTTGGAATTTATATTTTTGAAAACAGAGGCAAATTCTGAGTTGGAATTCTGAAAAATGACTGAGTTACAGTCACTTTGGCGACTGTATTTATATTTTAGTTAACTACATTTTAGTTATTTATATTTTAGTTAACGTTTCTTTTATCAATTTCGATTTAATATCTTCGGAAAATGGGAAAAAGAGAAATAAAATATTTCGTTTCATGCTTTCCGAAAAAACTGAATTTCAAACATGTTTTTCACGTTCACGCAAAATTGGGATGTTTTTTTTTGCCCCAGTGATTGTTTTACATCATAAAATATATAAAAAAATGAAAGATAAGAAAAACAACAATCGTTTAATCGCTTTTCCATTGTACCACAAATATATTTATTGAAAAATACAAGCATATACTAACAAATGATGAAATCCCTTCGTATGTTTGTAAAAAAGGAGTTAAATTTGTAAAAGGTTATTTTTATCAGATTTTAATATCGCTACGTATAACGATAGCTACATTCCTGTAGACAATGCTATTTTTTTTTTGAATTTTACAATAACCCTGCAACAAAATAAATATGAGACAATAGAGAGGAAATTGTTTATTCAACATTATAATAATATCTAAATTTTCAAGATTTCTCAATAAAAATTGCTATAACATGAGCTGAATATAATATACTTAATACAATATCAATAACAATATAATAATAATAATAATAATAATAATAGCAATAATAGCAATAAAATATGAATCAAATATTGATAAATTGACAATAAGCCGATTCTTTGATAATTAGCAATGTCTACAAAAAAAAGTCTCAAAGATTGACAATTTCAATCAATCTTTGGAGTGGCTTTTTCCTTTAATTATTAGGATATTGGAGAGTGGTGGAAAAAGGACGCGTTTGAGACGAAATGGATTTAATAGCAAAGAACCGGATTACGCGAAGCATGAAGTAATCCATAGTAACATCGTTTTATTGTCACAATATATAATGTCACACATTTAACGTACAAATTCGAGCAACGAGATTCGCCGAATTGTCTTCTCGTTGATGAGACTCTCGTAGATTCGAAACAGAGGTCACAGAAGAGACGAGACACACCAATCATCGCTGGCTTAAGCTCAAGACGAATAGAGAGCATTTTGAGAAATCAGACGTTACGAGCGAGTGTTTCTCGAGCCGTATGAATGCCAGCGATATAATTAACGAATGCAGATGTGCCCAATTAGTGACATTGTCAAAGTCACTTCAACGAGAAGCCGTATGTTCATGGATGCGAGGTAAAACTGAAACGAATTGAAATTAAAGGGAGGGAGCCAATCTTTCGCAGCGCCATCGAGTTTCAAAGCTCCTTCGCGGGTCTGGAGATGCTCCGGAAGAAAAAATTAGGAAACGCGAGATCGGGGAGAGCGAGGGCCGATTAATAATTAGCGCGAGAATTCACCAATGTAAAAAGTTGCACCGAAGAGAGAGATTTTAGACCGGAGAGGCGAAAGGAGCGCAAGGGGCTTGTCTTTTATCGCGGAGAGCCGAGGGAGGCAAATGTCCTCGCGACATTTGGTAGTCTCGATCGTTCCCTCGTCGATGCGACGGTGCATAACCGCGCATCGCGCGGCTGATTTTGCCGAAAGCACTTCGCGCATACGATAGAATTCAGCAGCTAGCTTTCAACGTGGTGTACCATACATTAGAACGGCCCAGCATAAAACATTATCTCTCTTTCTCGCCTCCCACTCCATTAAATCATAGCTATGACTATGAACTTTGAACTGCGTGGAAGGAGGACTACGTACGACGTTTTTTAGAGGTGGCTCAATGGGTTTTTCTCAGTGGCCCTTTGATTGACCACAAGAAAAATCGACGAAAAACCCTTTGCGATACCTCTAAAAAATCGTAAGTAGCTCGCCTTTCGCGACGTTCAATAGTACAGTGATAACTATCATTTCATCGAGTGGGAAGTTGATTAAAAAACATAATCCATTGTTTGGGTCACTCTAATATATGTGGGACCTTAAATATGCATGTATACGGGTATTATACGTACAATGACTATAGCAGCGGTGTATATGGTTGTTACACACAGAGCTATGGGAGAGGAGGAACGCTAAACTTTTGGGAACTTTGTTAACTTCGACGAGAACCCGGAGTTGCCCTGCGAAACGAGCAAAGCGCGCGTGGCCTGAGACTTTTGCGTTTACTATAAAATGTGTGTGCTTGTGTGCGTGTTTGTGTGTGTGAGTTTCATCGCCTCAATTCGTAGAGCTTGATTCGAATTCGCGTGTGTGAACGTTCGCTATCGTATTTTCGATATCCTGTCTGCTTTTCAGTCTGCCAACTACCGAGCTTGTCTTTATCGTTTCAATATTCCATGATGTTCGACATGCTCGACCAATCCCACCGTCGAGCAAGACGGAAAATGTCAAACGGAGTGACTTTGAGGAAAATTGGATTTGAAAATTTATCCGCCCGAAAACAATTAAAACGAAATTTATCGGAACTTTGATAGTCGACTCTCGTTAGAAGTTTTTGGCTTTGGTTGATTAAGCCTTTTTCATCACTTGATAAAGTTTATTAATTAATTTTTATTGGAAGCAGACCCGCAACGATGGAATTGGATTTATTTTGGTCAATTAAATTCATTTACGATAAATGAAACTCTAGTTGGAACGATATTTCAGCTAAGTTTTTTTTATTTTTTATAAATTACGATTTTTAAAAACCGCATCTCAGTGAAAACGAACTTGAATAACGGAGAAAGGTTTCTTTTGTTTTTTGAGGTTTTTTCTGGAATCATTTTTGGATCCGAAATTCTGGAGGGGGAATCATATCCGGGAAAAGGATAAATTTGATTCAAACAAAATTTTATAATTTATTTGAATGATAAATAAAATTAAGTAAAACTGAATAAAATCATTTCTCTCGGTGAAATGCTCCATATAAGGTAAATGTTCCAATTATTGAATAGCTAAGGATCTGGGGATTGAATTTGGGGAGAAAAAAATATAAAATGAAGAAGAAAACCATTGCTTTTACGTTCAAATGATACTTTGATAATTTTACTTTCAAAAAATCACCCTTTAAATTATTTTTAAACGACTTCAAATGAAAAAAAAGAATAACAATGTGAAGCATGCAAATGTCCCAATTATTGAACACTGGAAGTGCCTGTGTCCCTAATATCGAACAGGCATCTCGCAGTTATTGAACACTGTCGAGAATTCTTTTTCCTTTCTGAAAATATTATTTTGGGTACAATATTAAGAAATAAAAGCAAAATCAAACACTTAAATAATCTTTTATTAATCATGTAAAAATAGAAAAATATATATTAGTCCCTTTTGACAGGTTTTTGGTTTATTCGCATTTGGTTTATTTTTGCTTTTCAATTCGAACTTTATTTTGTTTTTATTTTCAGTTTCCTCGTTTTTATATTCCATTTTTGTTTGGTTTTGTCGCAGCTTTCCTATTTTTCGACTGAAATATCGGAGAGCAAAAAATATTGAACATTACATTCGTATTTTTAGGTTACACTTAGGTTATATTCTCTTTTTACTTTTCTTTTTATGTTTATTGCACGAAAATACAGATAAAAAATACATTTGACGATCTTAGAGTTATTATCAAAAGAATTAAGGTAAGTTTATTCAGGAACTTACAGTTTTTTATTGAATAAATCCGATTCGCACGTATTGTCACACGTTAACTGTCTCGATGTTTTGATGGGTTTAATGACGCCATCTTGGAGAATTCGAGTGTTCAATAATTGGGACACACTGCATTTTCTATGTCCCAATGATCGAACACCGTATTTTTTAACAAATAATTAATTAAAAAAAAAATTTAATTGTTTTTTGTAAGAATTTTTCTGAGGAACCTGAAACGCCTTTACTTTTTGAGATGCGACAGTTTTTGAATTTTTTATGCCCTTACGCGTGAAGCGGCGCGTCTTAGCAAAAACGATAAGCAGTTACCACGAGACGTCAAATCGGTTCACCGTTGCTGATTAAATAATTTTTTTCTCTATTAATTAAAGCTTTTTTTGCACAAGTAGGGTAATATTTCGATAGCTAAAAGTTCCATATATGTAATGAAATTTGTATAAATAAGTAAATGCATGCAGGTGAATGAGAAATAATAAAAATACAAGATTGTGTTCAATAATTGGGACATTTACCGTATCAAATGCTTCAAATTTATTAATTTATAAGAATCACGATGACATTCCCTGATTCTTTTGCTTTTCGCTCTCATTACTTAAGTTACACGAGAGAAGACGAGAAGGATTCACGAAGCTTTCTTTGCTCGTCAATCGACTACTGAGCTTCTCGGAAAGAAATATACAGGGGTGTAAAAGCGAACGAGAAATAATAACGTCATACGCGAGGGTGTCCCACGAGGCGAGAAAACATGTGGAGAACGAGATTACACAAGCAGGAAGAGGGAGCAAAGGAGAGAGGGAGAGAGAAATAGAGCACAGCATTTCCTGTACAGAAAAAGTGGAGAGAGGGAGAGCGAGGGAGAGAAAGAGAATTTTCTCACCGGATATTTCGTTTTCCATCGCAGGATGTTCTCCTCGCATGTGCGGGTATGTGTGAAACTTCTGGCAAAAGTCTTTCACCCGAACTCCGCTGCACAGAGCAGAAAATTGTCGTCATCACCCTCTTTGGCTCTCCTTCTTTTTACTCGATTTCTTTTTTTCTTTTTTTTTTAATCTTGTAGGAACATCTGAAATTCTGAATTTATCGACAGGTTTTCTGCGTTTCCTTCTTTTTATGTACATTTGATAGAGGATCTACCTGAAAACTGTAAAGTATCGAGAAAAAAAAGTTTTTATATCACCGGCTGCAGAGTTTAACTAAGAACTCCTGAAATCTGTAAAAAGATCCTTTCATGTGCCCCGTCGGCAAAAGTCATTATTTTGCTCAATACCGAGCAAGAAAATCCTGTCGGAAAACCAATTACCAGAAAATTTCGAATTTGATCAAAAATAACATTATGCGAAACATTCGCAACCCCTTCGAACGATATTCAACCCCTTGGAGCATGAATCAGCAAGAGTGGATTTCGATCTTCAATTTTATCGAAATAAGATTGTCACAAGTAAGATTGATGACGAAGGAACGATAAAAAATTGAATTCTCATAAAGCAATGATTGAAATAATGTATTGAAATGAAAAAAAAAACAATCCTGCGACGCCATCTTGGATCTTGGATCAGCGGGTGTTAAGTTTGCTGCGAAATTTTCTTGAAAATCAACGAGTCGAGAGAGGACAAAGAGAGAAAATAGAAGGGATGAGAAGGTGGAGTAATATATCGTTAAGCCTTTGCCTTTCTCGGCGTCGTAGTAACGTAATTAACAAATCCTCCGAATTCTGAACAAGGAGAAGTTGCAGGACGGGGAAATTTGCCTCTCTCTCTCTTTCGCTTTGTTTGTGTCCCTATCAGCAACATCGACCATCTCAATATCGCGCCTGTACAGAGTACCTCGTGCCGGGGTGTGCGCGAGAATAATTAATCTTTATTAAAGAGCGAGCGAGAAGGAAAGAGAAAAAGAAAGAGAGCGAGAGAAAAGGGGTGGCGTTATAAAGCAAGGGGTGGGATGTATAGTCGGTCGTCAGGACTGAGATTGATAGTGCATCAAGGGGTAACAATCGTGAGTTCTTGCGAACCCAGCACTATGTGTACTATATACATAGATTACCCTATAGATATATACACATTAGGGTGGTCCTCATTTAGAGCTCGAGTGCATTTTTTATCAGACGCCCCCCAAATCGACTCGAAATAATTCAAAAACAATACCCTAATTTTTTCAAACTTTTATCTAGATTTTAACCTCTCTCACCAAGAGGGTAAATTTCCCCATTTGAATTACACGTGTTTCGGCCATATTCTCAGGATATATTTTATTGTAAGTGTAATAATTTTTATGAAAATCTGCAACTGCAAGATTTTAGTGTTCATTGACGCTACTATTTGAGGAAAAATTGACATGATCATACGGGTCAATCCAGACGAATTGCAATTCGCCTAGATTGACCCGTATTTAAATTTTAAATTCCAATTCGTCTAGTTTGACTCGTATGATAATGTGAATTTTTCTTCAAATAGTAGCATCAATGAACACCAGAATCTAGGAGTTACAGATTTTTAAATAATTATTACACTTGGAATAAAATATAACCTGAGAATATGGCCGAAACACGTGTATTTTGAATGGGGAAATCTACCCTCTTGGTGGGAGGGGTTAGAGTCTAGATAAAAATCTGAAAAAATTAAGGTATTGTTTTTTAATTACTTGGAGTCAATTTGAGGGGTGTCTGATAAAAAATTCGTCCGAGCCCTAAATAAAGACCACCCTAATATACATGTACATTAGACTGACCAAAAATAGGAGGTTATTTTTTTTTATTTACTTCCTCCATGATGAAATCATACTTTTTACTATAATGTTAAATTTCGTGAAAGGAGGGTTGCGTACGATTTTTTTTAGAGGTGTCTCAGAGGGTTTTTGTCATTTGCCAGTTGATTGACACATGGAAAATAAATGTCCGTAGTTTTGATAGTAAAAAACAATTATTCTATGGAATAAAATGAAGTCAACCTTCTATTTCAGATTGACGAATTTTAGAACAAATGGCAAGAGGAAACATCTATTGCGATACCTGTAAAAAAAAATCTAGGTAACCCTTCTTTTAAGGGGTTTAATGTTACAGTGAAAACTATGATTTCATCGAATAGGAAGAAAAAAAAGTACTATTTGGGGCCATTCTAATGTACATCTTTCTATATGCATGTAAAACACCGCAAGCTCCAGAGTTATTGATTTTTATGTTACGTCGTAATTAGAAACAGAGCCCCTTTTTCTCCCTCTTACATATTTTATGCGCCCCTTTTTTTCTTTTTTCAGTAACTTGATAATTCAACGATTTTCAGTTTTCCCGAAAGTACTTCATTTTGCTCGTCCTCGCAATTCTCCCTCTCTCTCTTTCTCTCTCTACAATTCCCTTGCACCTTTTTATCATGCATATACATTTTTGTCACCGTGGAATTTTTTATTCAACGTCATATAATTTTTTCACGATATATATGGGTCATTCCATGTCAAATCGATCAAGAGTTTGAATCGACCCCTCTCAATTTTGATGAAATTTGGTCAGAAGTTTTCGTTTTCAATAAAACGGAGTTCTACCAAAGGAAAAAAAATAATTTTTTTTTTTTTCAAAAGTTATTCAAAATTTCAAATTTCACAATTTTTCAAATCTTTCAAGTTTGTTTTTCAAATATCTCGAAAACTGTTATAGTTACGAAAAATCATTTTCAATTCATTTTGAAGAGTATACTTGGGGCTACGAAAAAAAATATTCCGAATTTTTTTTTTGAAAAATGATATATTTGGTGAATTTTAAATTTTCAAAAATCGTGAAAATCCAAGTTCTATATTTTATTTTTGGTTCAATTTTTTTAATATAATACCTTGTCCTGATCTTAAAAGATCCTAAAATTTTCAGAAGGATGTGTTTTGTTTTTTGAAAAATATGAATTTTTTAATCTTTGAAAAACGCGTAAATCCACGATCAACATTAAATTTTTGGTTAATTTTTTTTTTATATAATACCTTGTACTGATCTTAAAAGATCCTAAAATTTTCAGGATAGTGTTTTTTTGTTTCAAAAATATAAATTTTTGAATTTTGGTAAAACATTTTTTTTTTATTTTTCCTCTAAGTTGAGTAAAGTTGAGCAATCATGTAATTCTGTAATTTTGAGCAGTACAAATTTCAATTAATGATAATTTAAAAAAAATTGTTTTTTACAAAAATTAAAAAATTTATATTTTTGAAACAAAAACACACCATCCTGAAAATTTTAGAATCCTTTAAGATCAGTACAAGGTGTTGTATAAAAAAATTTAACCAAAAATTTAATGTTGATCGTGGATTTGCACGATTTTAAAAAATTCAAGAATTTATATTTTTAAAACAAAAAAAAAACACCTCTCTGAAAAAGTCAGGATCTTTTAAGATCAGTACAAGGTATTATATAAAAAAAATTAAACCAAAAATGAAATATGGAACTTGGATTTTGACGCTTTTTTAAAATTCAAAATTCTCCAAATTCATCATTTTTCAAAAAAAAATTTCGGTATATTTTTTTTTCGTAGCCTCAAGTATACTCTTTAAAACGAATTTGAATATAAAAAATAAACTTGACAGATTTGAAAAATTTTGAAATTTTCAATTTTGCGTAACTTTCGAAAAAAAAAAAAATTTTGTTCCCTTTGGTAAAACTTCGTTTTATTGAAACCGAAAACTTCTGACCAAATTTCGTCGAAATTGAACCGAGCCGATTCCAACTCTTGGTCGATTTGACATGGAATGACCCATATACAAGCGCAACATTTTTTATTTCGCTTATTTCGAAATGCAAAGATGTCTCGGGAGTCACTTTCATCCTTGGATCCCAGGAGAAAGAGAGAGACAGAGAAAGAGTGGGATGAAAAGCAGCAACAACGTCAAGAGCGGAGGCGAAAGCTGCAATATAACAAGGTATATGTATACACAGGGATGAGGCAAAACATGAGAGGGACTTTAGACCCGTTTTGAAACTCCGGGATTCTCGTTTCGCGCAAGCGAGCGAAAAAACTATACGAGGGGGTGGATAAAAAAGGAAGCGAGAGAGCGAGAGAGAGGGAAAGAGAGAGAGAGAGGAAGATATCAGGTCGACCCTCGCGTAAATGGCAATCGGGGGCCAGGAAATACATTTTTAAGTTCCACTTTCCATAAGTTCGCGAGAGAGCTACCCCATTACGGATAAGGCTTCTCGTCGACATAATCGAAAATCGATCCCGCAGGCATCCTCTCTTTCTCTCGCTCGTTTCTCGCTCAACTATTCTCTTATTTTCTCCGAACAAAATTTTGTCCCGTCTCTCTCCCTCACACTCTCCGTCTCTTTCTTTCAATCTCCGCGCTCTCGTCAGTTCTCATCCCCTACGTGACGCGAAAGAAGAGGATTTACCCTTGAATAAGGCAATCCTCTCCGATTAACCCTCTCCCACCCCCCTTCGAACGTGACGCAACGATTCTCGTTTGCGAAAAAAATGGATTCGACACGGGAGACTTGGAAAAAGGTTGATAAAACAACAGGCTTGGACGAACGAAGATTTATTAATTTTTTTTGGACGACAATAATTGATGTCCTTGCCAAATTCGTGTTACCAGGAATTAAACGAAGTTTCTTTGTGATTAAAATGAAAAAACAAAGAAATTATGCCATTTATTCTTTATTCTTCCCTTTTTGATGATGAACATTGTTGATGTTTGTTATTGAAAGAGAAAGAATGTCGCGGACGCGCGGTTCAGCAAACAAACAAATTATGCCATTTACTCTTTATTATTCGCTTTTTGATGATGAACATTGTCGATGTTTGTTATTGAAAGAGAAAGAATATCACGGGCGCGCGGTTGAGCAAACTTTTGTGATGTGAAAGCTCGATAACGATGTGATGGCTTTTCAAAATTCTACAGCACTCTGAGCCATAAACGACGGTTATATCTCGCTCCTCCTTCTCTCTTTCTCCATCATATATCTCGAGCTTTTCGTGTTCGTCGTTCCTTTATTCGCCTCTAAAAGCGATTCGGGAAGCCGTTTATTGTTCACACTCGTTTATCGCATTCCCAGTCAACGGTTTTGGGTATATTCACGTACACAAATAAATACAAACACACGAACACACACATGCACACATGTATGTACATTTTTGAGGTCGCCGTTCTGGATATAACCGCAATGACCTTTTCACGACTCCGCAAAGTCCGTCCCTTTGTCCGTCTCGACTGTATCCAATCTCATCGTACATAGAATACATATATATACCCAAAAATATCTATGCATATATGTATTTGCCTTGAAAAATAAAAATAAAAAACAAACGTACATGTGCGACGCAAACATGTGTATCTTGTAATCGTATTTTCGTATTTGTGTATTTTGTTTATTATGCCGCTTTGCCCGGGTCAGGCTTGATCCTTTCCAAAGTCCTTTCCAGTCTCCGTGTCCCTACTCCGAATAATGGG
Organism: Alloplasta piceator; assembly: GCA_946863875.1. Classification (NCBI taxonomy): domain Eukaryota; kingdom Metazoa; phylum Arthropoda; class Insecta; order Hymenoptera; family Ichneumonidae; genus Alloplasta; species Alloplasta piceator. Next base: position 1,794,745 of record OX333076.1, on the reverse strand, counting down.
AATTTACAACGAGAGAAAAAGAAAAAACAAACCCAGCACAGCCTCGGGCCAATCTTCTCCGCTGCCAAACGACCTTTTTGACCTTCAAAATCGTTTTCCTTCGCACGACGCTTAATGCGACCTCGCTGATGTCAAATGTCCTTCCTCCTTGAACGATGCGAATGAAGATTCGATGAGGATTGGTCGTGGAAAGTCCTTCGTCCTTTCTCACGACGCTTTCAAAGCTGACAAGCGTCGTGAACGATGGGATGAAAATTTCATAAGGTCGAATCAAGGACTGTCGTTTTCATTTTCACGCCAGGCCAATATGGCGTTCATGTCCTTGATGCCACGGGTACTCCATGGCTCCAGTGGATCGCTGGATTGCGATATAGCCTCGTCAGTTTCACACCTGGCGTTCTTTCTTCTTGATGATCTCGCGTCACCGGATCTGTCGCGTTTCTTACGATCGTTCGACTCGTTCTCGCTCTCTTTTGGCGATACTCTGGGAAAGAAAATAATAATATTTATCGATCCGATTGCAAATTCGACCGCTTATAAAATTGTAGGATCGGGGTAAGGAAATGAGAGGTTGGGACGAAATGCAAAGCGTCGAAAAATCGCAATTTTAAAGAGCCAAACTCTGCTTCCTCTCATCGAATTACGGATTCTTTGTCTTCAGTCGATAGGGCGCGTGATAACGAAGAGGATGGTGCAAGGATCATCCCGATATCTAGATTTTTGGCGACGCCAGAGAATTTTTAATATCGCCAAAAATCGACTGGAAGGGGTATGTTTGAAAAATTGAACATTTTTGAAAATATAAAATTCTCTTGCTTTTAGTTGCGAGCGTAATTGAGATTATATCTTGACGATATACCGAAGACAATACCGTTTTATTTCGCTCTCTAAAGAATTTTTAATAAATATTGTTATAATATTACTTTTGCATATACACGCCGCACAAAAAGTTTCACGGCTCTTTTAAAAATGAAGATATTTCAATTCGCCAAGCGGCAATTTAAAGGGGACGTGTTCATTTGGCTTTTTCAAAAAAATTTTTGCGATTTTTTTTAACCAGGTATGTCCGTTGAAACATTTTCGTTATACGGCTTTTTTTTTTTGGCATTGTAATTTTGGTGCGCGACTCATGCAAATTTTTTTTGACTGATTTTCACACGAAAAACTCGTGGCGGGGAGTAGTTGCTTCAATTTCGTTTTTTAAAAAGTTTCGTACGATTTTTTTCCGCTAAAATATTAAATTTTTCGCAAAAAATGACTATATTTATAAAATGTAGGGTAACTCTAAAACTACTGAGTTTTCGTGATATCACTAAGAGAGTAAAAAGTTGTATACAATCATTCTGGATTCAATAATTTTTTTTTAGAATTTTTTTCAAATTTTTTTTTTTTTACAATTTTTCCTGTCAACGAGATTTTTTTCTATCTTAAACAATCGAGTCTCTTACCTCATGTACACGGGTTTTTCGATGAAAAAGCCGTGTAGATGAGGTAAGACACCCGATTGTGTGAGATAAAAGAATATCTCGTTTACAGAAAAAATGAGAGAAACAAAAATTTCGAAAAAAAATCTGAAAAAATTTCATTGAATCCAGAATGATTGTACGCAACTTTTTACTCTCTTAGTTATTTCACGAAAACCCAGTAGTTTTAGAGTTACGTTACATTTTGGAAATATGGTCGTTTTCTGCGAAAAATTGAATATTTTTGTGAAAAAAAATAGTACGAAACTTTTTAAAAAACGAAATTGAAGCTAATTCTCCCCGCCACAAGTTTTTCATGCGAAAAACAGTCAACAAGAATTCGCATGAGTCGCGCGCCAAAATTACAATGCCAAAAAAAAGTCGAAGCAGACCATGTTTCAAAATACGTACCGAGTTAACAAAAAAAAACACAAAAATTTTTTTGAAAAAGCGAAATACGTTCCCCTTAAAGCGCCACTTGGCGAATTAAAATATCTTCATTTTTAAAAGAGCAGTGCAACTTTTTGTGCGGCGTAGAATCGGGGCGAGTGTTTCCAAACTTTTGACCGATAGTGTATGCTTGACAAAATAACTGATAACCCAACGAATCGTTAAAGATTCAATGGCTTTTTCCCTCACAGTGTGAGGATCCTTAACGCACATTTGCCAGAATAAATCTTGTCATGGAGAGCGAAAAAAATGGTCAACATCTGCCGGACAAAGTTTCTCTGGACTCGGGCTCGCTGTTTTTTCTCCCTTGCTATCCAACGTGACATCTGGTGACGAATCGTCGCTGCTCGTCTTTTCAACGAAACTTTTCATTGCATTGAAAATCTAATCAGTGAGGCAATGTTCCACCATAGAGGTCTCTCCACAGCCAAGCATCAAATAACAAAATTCCATCCCCCAACGAAAAAATGTCGTCGCCCATAAATTTCATACTCGAGGAGGACGCTCTGAGCGCGTCTGTCTTCTTTTTGTTTGGCCAACAAAAATTTCCCACCCTCAATTGCCCAATATCATCGTGACAATGGCCGTCATAAAACGTCGCGATACTCGTAATAAGATGGCGCCCGTGAAATTGGGAAATTTCCGCGTGAAAAATCTGCCCCCTTAATATTTATCAGTACCATTGATTTCGTGTTTTCATCCTGTTTCTTTTCTTTTTTCTTGCAGTTTTTCGTTCACGCCTCGTAAGTGGGCTTGTCTTGATATTGCTCCAACAGCTTTCGGGGGGGGGGGGGGGGGGGGGGGGTTAAACTTTGTTCGTGTCCGTGTGTTTGTCCCTCGTACGTGTAACTATCAGTGGAGGATCGTAGGGATGTGAAGTATCAAGCACACTCTATGGTCTCACAGCAGTTTGGCCAAGAGTAAAGCGGAACGAAAGAGCTTCGCTGCTCCACCCTTTTACCCGAGAGATATTTTTCCCTTCTCCCTCTTCTTCTCCTCTCGCTCTCTTTCTCTTTCCCATACACACGTTTCTTTACCTTTATTTTTTTACCCCTTTTTCTCTCTCTCTTGATTTTCTTTTTTTTTTACGTTGGTCTAAAAATATACGATCCTAGAGCCCGGTGAGTACACGGAATCGTCGCGGTTTTTCCGGTTCGCGCAATATTCCAGCTTCTGGTGTGGACGGGCCGTATAGTAGATGCACACAGACACATCCACAACCGACCCCCCTGTTCCTCGAGACTACCCTTCCAGTTTTCACTATTTCTCGACAACAGTTTTCTATATCTGTGCGAGTAGAAAGACCGCAAATATCTATAGATATGACACGGCGTTTCTGGCTGGGATGCTTCTGCTTTGGGCAGTTGAGAGCTTGCAAAGCTCTAGCCCGCAGCTCTTGTGCATTATTACCTTATATATAGAATATTGGGAACCAAAATGGACACCATAAGAGGATAACACGGCTCTAACCCTACGCATAGCGTTGACTCGTTGCTTTTCATCGGAAAATACCGTTTTCCGATGAACAAGACAAGAATTCTCAGAGACAAAATGGACACCAGTCGTTCTGGCTGGTGTCCATTTTGAATGCTAATTATTATGATGCATGTGAATGCTAATTATATGCGGTGCATGTGAATGCTAATTATAATGATGATTTTGTTATTCCCTAATTTTTTGAATTTTTACTTTTTTTAAAAATAATTTTTGGGAGTGTCCATTTCAGGGCTGAGAAATTTGTAATGCAAACGCAATGCATTATTCATTACTTTTAGAATGTGTAATGGAAAAAATATCTATTACCCATTACAATGTAGTGTGTAATGGAAAAAATTTGCATTGTCCATTAAGATGTCGTGTGTAATGGAAAAAATTTGCATTACCCATTACAATGTAGTATGTAATGGAAAAAATTTACATGACCCATTACAATGTAGTGTGTAACGGAAAACATTTTCATTACCCATTACAATGTAGTGTGAGAACAAATTTCCATTATCCATTGCAATGTAATGTGTAATGGACAAAACTTTAATTGCAATTTTGGGAATGGAAAAATATCGATGAATAAATTATTGCAATTTTGCATTACATTTTAATGACTTAGGTACCTTAAATTCTAAAAAGCATCTATATGCATACAAAAAGTTGATTATAACGAAAAAAGAATAGGAAAGAATAAGAATAAAAGTGTGGGGCACTAAGCATGAAATTTTTCTTGCCATTCTAAATAATCACATGACCACTTAATTACTAGTTTTGCTCGTTCTAACCCAGGCCAAAAAACTACTACGATATAAGAAAAAAATGTCCAAAATTTCCATTACACATTAAGTTGTAATGAACAAGCAAAATTTTGTCGATTACACACTACATTGTAATGGGTAATGGAATTTTTTTCCATTACACACTACATTGTAATGGGTAATGAAAATGGCAGTGCATTACAAAAAGTAATGCATTACTTGCAACCCTGGTCCGTTTCGCCTCTACCGTCCATTTTACCTCTACCCCCAAACCCTATATATGTCTATATATGGGTGTATATTATGTATATGGATATAGGTATGGTTCTGACTTCAACTGCCTGGGCTCGAGTGTGTACTCGAGAAAGAAATGACCGCGCGTTATCGTCGTCGCCTGTGGAATACGGCTTTTCCCGCGAGCTCAGACCTCGCATTTTGTAAAACGAGCCAAGGCACGGATTTTTACCTGTTTTTCGCCGTTTTAGCTCGACGTTTGTGATTTTTATTGACACGCTCGTTGCCGCAACGATTCTCCTCGCTGACGACGGTCACCGTCGTCGTCGTCGTCGTTGACGACTCGACGTTCTCCATTTGGCCCTTGAGAATCACCGAATTTTCCATCATCTCGCTTCTCCCGTCCGTTTCACGAATCACGGACGAACGGCTTTCCGCATAATTCGTACATTCGTCCGTGGACCGTGACGATGACGAGGAGGCATCACCGTCCTCCGTTTTAGCCTGACATTGTCTTCTCGTTGTCGTTGACGTCGCCGTTGCTGCCGATGACAGTCTCAAACTGGCCGAACGAATCCTGCGAAGTCTCGCTTCGGTGCCGAGAATACTCTCGTCTAGGGAATGGGAAAGGGACGAGAAAAAATAGACATGTTGAAAAAAGACAATGACGAGAATCGAGAGTTGACGCCTTAATTCAATATGCATCGATTTTGTGTCTCCGCTCGTATTATCGTTAATTTAAATTTAGAGTTACGTTCTTTATCAGAATTAGATTTGTAACGCATCAACGAGATTTCTACTGCTTCCCAAAAAAAGTTCCCAAAACCAAGTTAATTGACAGGATTTAATTGTTCTTATAATCGATGGTGACAAAACTTACTTCCGCAAATATCGTTGTCACTGAATTCGGCAAAGTACTTCTTCTCTCTTGGTGGTTTTGGAATTGTCGGATTGCGGGTTGGCAACATTGACTCGGGTATGACCGCTCCGAGGCCAGTTAATTTCTCGAGAATCTGTGAATCCTGAAGCGTCATGTTTGCGGCGATAGTTGCGGTTCCCGTTGCGGTTACAACCTCGGACGATATTCTGGCGGCTTCCGCGGCCATTTTCAGGAGGGTCGAGTGCTGGGAACTTGGACTCTCCGATGCGATTACGAGATCCAATAAAGGATCGTGATTCAACGTCTCGGTTTGCCCCTTGGACGCTTCGCCGAACGATCGGACCTGATTCGGTTCAAGTTGCCCGTTCTTTCTCATTCCGCTAACATCCCTGATATTTCCAGGATGCTTCCGCTCTTCCGAATGCTGCTTCTGCTGCTCCTCCTTGGACTTCTCGCTGATGAGATTCCCTGTAACGGATGGTCGAGTTTGCTCTACTCCCCTGTACATGTATATATATTTCCCCGGGTCTCTTCCTTTCTCTAACCCTATATCCTGACGCTTTATACCATTCGAAAGGCCAGCAAAAATATAAATCACAGAGGCACGCTCGGACTATGATAGAGGAGACGTAAGGATAAATCATTCTCAATGTTGTGCCGAGTGAACAAGAGAAAAAGAAGCGAGCATAACGAGAATATAGTGGATCGAATGCGGGAGATGTATAAACCAGAACAAGACAAATAGGTAATATCCGTCTCGATTAAGGGGTTACGTAAGTTTCCAAATTTCAAAAAATTCGTTCTTTCAATTTTTTTCAAGTAATAATACAATATGCTTAGAATATTTTCCCAAAGTTTCAAGTCAATCGGAGTAAAAGTCTACGATAGAGCGAGAGCCTTCGGAAATTTCGATAGGTAATAGTAATTACTATACCAGAACAGGGTTGCAAAATTTTTAATGAAAAAGTAATGCATTAACCATTACTTTTTTAATGGCTAATGAAATTATTTTCATTAACCATTAAAATTTAATAGTTAATGGAAATTATTTTCATTGACCATTAAAATTTAATGGTTAATGGATATTATTTTCATTGACCATTAAAATTATTTCCATTAACCATTAAATGTTAATGGTTAATGAAAATTCAATTGCATTAAAAAAAGTAATGCATTATTTGCAACCCTGCCCATTACAATGTAGTGTGTAATAGAAAAAATTTCCATTACCCGTTGCAATGTAATGTGTTATGGACAAAACTTTGATTGCAATTTTGGGATTGGAAAAATATAGATGAATAAATTATTGCAATGTTGCATTACTTTTTATTGACTTAGGACTTAGATTTTCAGGTACCTTAAATTCTCAAAAGCATCTATATTATAATTATAAAAAGCATCTATATTATTATTGCAATGTAATGTGTAATGGGCAAAACTTGCAATCTTGGAAATGGAAAAATGTAGATAAATAAATTATTGCAATTTTGCATTAGATTTTTATTGACTTAGGACTTAAATTTTCACCTTAAATTCTAAAAAGCATCCATATTATAATTCTAAAAATCCAAGTCCTAAGTCAATAAAATGTAATACAAAACTGCAATAATTTATTCATCTATATTTTCCCATTCCCAAAATTGCAATCAAAGTTTTAACGTCCATTACACATTACATGGCAAAGGGTAATGGAAATTTGTTTTATTACACACTACATTGTAATGGGCAGGGTTGCATGGTTTTTAATGCAATTGCATTTTCATTGACCATTAACATTTAATGGTTAATGGAAATAATTGTCATTAATCATTATCCATTAAATTTGAATGGTTAATAAAAATGCAAATGCATTAAAAAAAATTAATGCATTATTTGCAACCCTGTACCGGAAACAGTTGGAATAATAATCTACGGTTCCAAGAATAGAGTAGGGATTGTTCCAAGGACTTCGAGAACTCTGAGAATTTACCATTTTTGGGATCCATCGTTTTCGTCAAAGTTCCAGCAACTGTTCCTCTTGTCTCGTTCGAATTCCGCGGCAAATCGTGATTCACCGTGTTGGGCGTCTGCAAGTGTGCGGACAAAGATTCTGGTACCGGTGGTGGTTGGGTTACCGAGCCCGAAGCCACTTTCATCTGCCGCTGCTGATGCTGTGACTTTGCCGCTCTCGCCGTTGAGTCCGTAGTTGGTATTCCTTCGGTCGCCGTGGTCAGGTCGATGTCGTGGGTGAAGACCATGACGTCAAGGGCCGCGGTCAAGGCGTCACCGAAGCCTCCGGTCACACCACTCGTCGCTCCCATTTCCAGTTCACCGATATTCGGACTTATCGGGGAGACAAGATTGCCAAACAGAGAGCGTGGAAATGAAAAGGTGCGAAATCGTTGATCCAAAAGGGAGTCGAGAATTTTCACATTATCATTCAGTACTCATTGTCAGTAAAAATAAAAGCTGTCAGTAAAAATGACTGGACACTTCGGTAATTATCACTATCTTATCCATGAAGTAATACTGCATTTTTTTTGCTTGCATATAAAAATAATGACGACATCAAGTTGTAAATTTCATTTTTTCTTTTTTCTCAAATAAAAATTCTATTTATCGATGTTGTCATTTGTTATCGGAATATTAATATCGGCAAATTCACGTTTACCTCGCTCTGACGGGAGTTGAGAATGATGCACGACCCCACATTATGCATCGCAATTCTTCACCCGTCATTCCTCGTTTTCTGAGCTCGTTTATCGTGACTTTGCCCACGCGCTGCGAACACGAATTTCACGTTGGAATAACGAGACGATTTCGTGCAATTCATTCGCGTTTATCGTTGTAGCAATCATATAAACTTTATGATTCGGCAAAAACCGTGGATTTCGTTTTCTCGACGGTCGTTAAGACCGTGATAAATGTTTCGTGAGTTATCATCGTCGTCGGTGTTGAAATTGTTTTGAAGAATAAAATAAAAAGACAATCGTGGAACATCATCGATACCTTCCAATTGGCGACGGCGCCCTTTCGCTGTCGCGCACGCGTCTTTGATTTGCTCTTTATAACCATAACTCCACGCTGCTCGGAGGCCGGATTATTCGGATCGTCGCCGGGACCGAGCTTGATACTGTATTCCTGGAGATAATTGTGAGCGTCCTTTTGCGATACCGCACGTTCCAGCGAAACAACGATTTTTGCCCACTGCCAAAGTCACGGAAGCGCACATTCAATGATTGACAAATTGTGTCGAGAAAAGAAGAAAGACACATCAATTTACTTCAGTCCATTCGAAGAAGCGATTCGATAGGATTTACTCCTGGCTAGAGTCCCAATTATCAAGGCAAAAATAATCCATTCTAAAAATATTTAAGTACAAAATCTACGGATAAAATTGATGTACAAAGATCATGTAATTATAATAATTATATAATTATGATAAAATATAAAATTATAATGGATTCCACGTACAAAAAAATCCAAGTTCAAAGATATTCAATACCAAAATCCAATAACGTATTTGAATTAAAAATTGCTCATAAACATTATCCAAATTAAATTCAGCAACAATTGCCTCAATTCGTTTATCATAACGTCAAATTTTAACATTGCAATTCTTACTTCGCGGTTTTTCGAGAAGAATATTAATTTGTAATGTTGTTATTATTATTATATTTTCATGAGGTTATCTTTGTACGTGAGATAATTTTTTCGGATATTTTGAGCAATCACCTTATTTCTTTACCTGTTTCATCCACTCTTTCTCGCTCTGCTCGATCACGTGAGCGTAAGTGTTTCCCATCATCGCGATCAGCATGTTGAGCAACAATATTGGCACGAGTACCATGAATATGGCGAATACAGTTTTGCTGAGATTCGGATAAGTCGTGTAGCTCAGATCCGCGTACTTTGGGGAACGATCAATGCGAAGAACATGACGTAAATCGATGAACGTCGTCGTCAGTAACGTCGGGAATACCGAGAACAAAAGAAACACAGTCAAACAAGTGGAAGGGACGGAGGAGATTGCTAAATTCGCTCGCTAAAAACTCTAATTGATGTTCCTCTCTTTCTCTCTCTATATATATTATATATATGTATACACTGCCAGTCAAAAGTTTGGAAAGATTTGCCCTGATTCCACGCCGCGCAAAAAGTTTCACTGCTCTTTTAAAAATAAAGATATTTTAATTCGCCAATCGGCGTTTTAAAGGAGTCTTCTTCAGCCTCCTTTCCCTTTTTTCAAAAAAATTTTGCGATTTTTTAAAAACCCGGTACGCCCTTTGAAACATGGTCGTTTTTCGACTTTTTTTTTGGCATTGTATTTTGGCGCACGATACATGAAATTTTGTTTCGACGGTATTTCGCATGCAAAACTTGTGGCGGGGAATATTAGCTTCAATTTCGTTGTTTAAAAAGTTCCGTGCGATTTTTTTTCGCAAAAATATTCAGTTTTTTTGCAAAAAACGACCATACTTATAAAATGCAGCATAACTCTAAAACTACTGGATTTTCGCGAAGTCACTGGGACGGTAAAAAGTTGTATACAATCATTCTGGATTCAATGAAATTTTTTCAGATTTTCTTTCGAAATTTTTTTTTTTCTAATTTTTCCTGTGAACGACATATATTTTTTTCTATCTTAAACAATCGGATCTCTTACCTAATCTACGCATTCTTTTTGATAAAAAAGTCATGCAGATAAGGTTTTTCGATGAAAAAGCCGTGTCGATGAGGTAAGAGACCCGATTGTTTAAGATAAAAAAAATATATCGTTTACAGGAAAAATTGAAAAAAAAAAAAAATTTGAAAGAAAATCTTAGAAAATTTCATTGAATCCACAATGAGTGTGTATAACTTGTATACCCTCTTAGTGATTTCACGAAAACTCAGTAGTTTTAGAGTTACGCTACATTATATAAATATAGTCGTTTTTTTTGCAAAAAATTGAATATTTTTGCGAAAAAAAATCGTACGAAACTTAAAAAAAAAAGAAATTGAAGCTAATACTCCTCGTCACAAGTTTTTCATGCGAAAACCAATCGAAAAAAATGTTCATGGGTCGTGCGTCAAAATTACAATGCCAAAAAGCCAAAAAAACGACCATGTTTCAAAGGGCGTACTAGGTAAAAAAAAAATGGAAATTTTTTTTTGGAAAAAGCGAACCGAAGCTGAATATGTCCCCTTTAAAACGCCGCTTGGCGAATTAAAATATCGTCATTTTTTGAAGAGCAGTGAAACTTTTTGTGTGGCATGGAATCGGGGCGAGTGTTTCCAAACTTTTGGCCGACAGTGTATACAGTATATTTTTGACACGAGTAACCGGAAGATCAAAGTGCGCGAAGCTTTCGTTAGAAGAGCAGACAGGAATATCGGTAATTAAATTATTCGCAGGGAGCTCAGCGAGCGAGCGAGGGCGCGTAGTCTTGATGAAATTTTTCACAAAACTATATTATATCCACGTATTTTTCGCGTATGCGAGTCAAGAATGAAGCGAGCGAGAAATTTTCGCAATTTCTCTCTTTTCTTTAATATTTCGCTCGGCGCGGACCACCATCCACGGTATTTCTTTTCTTTCGCATCCCTCGCATACCTATTTTTCCTCGCATTTTTATTTCAACCCCTCCCACGTATAAGGGATGAGAGATTCTGAGAGGGTGAGAAAGAGAGCTTAGAGTACGAGACGAGCCGAGGCATCAGGCTTATGCTGTTGGCGTGCGGCCGCGGTTAAACGGATCGCGCCAACACGCGCCACCACCCGACGTTCTCGCTTCCAAGGGATGCTTTATATATAATACGAAGGCCCCGCGCTCTCCCGCTCTCGCGCCTCGCCCGTACCGCAATATATTGACCGGACGACGGGCGATATTTCATGACTCGCGTTGTCGACTATGACCGTTACGCCTAGCATCCCCTTAATGCCCCCGGCCCTCCATCCCCAAACCCCATCCCGTCCAAAACCTCCTTCTGCTCTCCCGCACTTTTCTCCTTTCTTCTTCCATTTGCCGGCGGAGCTTCTGACAAAACTGCCGACCCCTTGAACAGCTCCCCGGCTAATAAAAGGAAGAAGAGAGAAAAAAAAATCTTTTTTTTTCAACCCCCACCGGAAAACTCCGGAGACCCCGAGAGTATACGTTGTTAGATGTGTACAAGTACACAGAGAAAATGCGAGCGAAGAGTTTGTAAGCACCCTCGTCTGTTCCAACCGCCTTCAAGCAGTGGCAGCAACTCCCTCCTTGCTTGACGTTCATGCACTCTATCCGGCTCAATTAATGTTCTCTCCGCGGACCCCGCAACCCCGGCTCTGTGTTAGAAACATCGGAGCTGGATTTTCCTCCGGCTCATTTCCACTCTCTCTCTCTTTCTCTCTCACCCCCTTTTTTATCCCCCGGGGTACAACGATGTTCCACAGGAGAGAGCGCCAAACCATGCAGTCATGATAAACGTGGTCTGCCTCCTGGCTCTATCGTTCTGCACTCTTTCTATGCATGTATATCGGCTCGCTCGTTCTTAATCATTAAATTAACTGTCTTGTATCAATTAATGGTAATTTTTTTTATGATGTCGGAGATGGTGAGTTGTGGCCAGCACGTTGAGCGAGAAAGTGGACGGTCGAGGGGAAGATTGGAAACGTTTTGTTGGGGCAGCGAGAATTTTACAACTGAAAAATTACTCTTGAAATAAAATTGCGCAAAAAACTTGGCGAAAAATTAATAATATTCGTGAATTCATCGATTCAGTTGAGCGTAGATAATAATATTGCCCCGAAGTCATTAACAAATTGTTTAAACAATTTATTAAGCAATGATGAACAATAATCAATAATGATCATTATTAAGCAATGATTGATCATTAATAATGATCAATAATTATCATCAATAACGATCTTTATTAAGCAATGATGAACAATGATCAATAATAATTATTGATAAGTGTTGTTTATGGCATGCCAAATGTTGCTGAATTTTTTCAGATTTTTATTGTATCACGAAGTACGAAAATATCAATCAGATACAATTTTTTGGTGGAACGTCGTCATCAGCTGTTTCGAGCAAAAATAGTAAAAAAAAAAAATTTATAGAAAAATTCTGAAATAATTCCAGACGATTCCGTGTACGCGTACGCTTCTTTTTTTATACTTGACATTTTCTCTTCAGCTCTATAGTTTTCGAGTTACGTTGCATCTTTCAAAATTTGTCTTTTTTAGCCAAAAGTGAAATAACTTTGCGAGAAAAAATCGTACGAAAATTTTTAAAAAACGAAAATGGAGCGTCTGCTAACCTTTTCCGTACCGTAGATAAAACGACAAAACAAAATGTCCTCAAGTTATGCGCCCAATTCGCGATGGTTAAAAAAGGCCGAAAAACGGCCATGTACAAAAACGCGTACCGGATCAAAAAAAAATTATAAAAAACATTTAAAAAAAAGCTACATGGAGCTGTATTCTTTCCCGTCAAAATGCTTTTTTAAAAATTCGATTATGATTTTTTTTGACGGAGTTATGCGACTTCTGGTGCGGCAAGAAATATTGACTGGTGTTTGCAAACTTTTGAGCGGGAGTGTATTTCACCAGATCTGCCCGCTTTTTCATCGACTTTTTCGCTGGATCTTCAAGATAACACCATATATTTATGTATATAAATATTCTTACGCTGTAATCGCCGAGGGTGATCTGAAAGAGCGCCATCCACGTCGAGTGATAGGAGTGATAGAGAGACGATTTCACGCCGGGAAAGCCCTTGTAGAGAAAGTAGAACGACTGGGAGAAACCAAATAGCACGACCATGTATATGATGCCAAAGGTCAGCATGTCGCCGGTTATCATGCTGTACACCATCGTGACGAACGGCCCGGTCAGTCGTACGGCTCTGCGAACGAGATAAAGCGTCCATCCTCGAGCCACACTACCCCAAATATCATCCCTCCCTCGCGCCGAAACACGCGCGTCATTATAATGCTCACGCGCTGTTACAATCGCGCCGTGCTTTATACGCGCCTCCACAGAGATAGATCTCGATGCGTATACCTCATCGTCATTATCTGTTGCCGCGACAAACTCGCTGTCTGATCGCTTTCTCTCTCCCTCTTTGTCTATCCCAATGGCTTGTACAGGCGAATCTATCATGCAGTTTACGTACATATATAAACGTATATACGCCGAAAGCAGCGCTAAATGCAACAGTGAAGTGGCGCAGTTTCAGTGCGAAACGGGAATGCCTCGATCGAGCGTGCGACAAGAGCCAATCGTTATAGTCCGGCATTTCGGCCGTTATGTGCGTGACTGTTTATACTAAGCTCGCGTCTAACAGTTCACGGTGATATTGCCGGGGATGTCGGTGTATCCAGTGGAGTCAGATAGAGAGAATGTAGCTGCTATTGCGTGTGTATTATCGATCGATAGGCAATCAAAGCATTTCCTAATCTGACTGGAAGGTATCGCGTTACGATCCTCCGTGTATATATGTAGGATATAGGTGTCCTGTATATATTAATAGACATCTCTGTACATGGAATACATGGCATAAACACGACGTGTGTATATAGTGATGCTGAATAGACGTTGCAATGCTTTTTCTATCTGTCTCTCTCTCTGGCGCGCATTTAGGGGAGGAAAATCGGCAAAATGGACCCCTTAAGAAAAAATTTGCACATAGCTTCCTCATTATTTTCCGTCGTTCGTCAACCCTCCTTTATGAGGATCTCCTTGATCATCTTTATGACATGTATGTTTATTATCATGGCTTCCTCATGAAGGAAGCTTCACGAACGACGGAAACAAATGAAGGAGCTATGTGCAAATTTCTGATTTGCATGATTTTTTAGCAATTCCGTTCAATTACATTATTAATTGTTTTTGTCGTTCAGTGTATTGGTGCTAGAGAAGTGAACCCGATAGCTGCTAAATTAGTAAACTTAGTGTTAACAAGTATTTTTCGAAAATTTCAAAAAAAATTTGCGACCGAACATCTTGAGCGTTTTTTTTATCAAATTCAACCCTAACCATTCTTATCATCTAGTGTATTTGTGCAAAAAGTTTTAGCTCGATACTTCTAAAAATGCGGATGTTGGAGCGTCAACAAATTTTTTATGGAAATTTCAAAAAAAAATTTTAACCGAACCCCTTGCGCGATTTTCATGAAATTCGGTATTATTTTTCATTATCATTGAGTGTATCGTCACAAAAAAATTCAGCTCGATAGATGCAAAATTAGAAAAGTTAAAGAACTTATAAATTTTTTGCGAAAAGTTAAAAAAAAATTTTAAACCGAACCTGTTGAGCGATTTTTCTCAAATTCAATCTCAACCGTCCTTATTATAAAGTGTATCGGCACATAAAATTTCAGGGTGGTAACTGCAAAATTACGAAAGTTAAACGACTAACAAACAATTTAGCACTTAGAACAGGGACATACGTAGTCTACTTGTATACCAAATTTCAAGTCAATCGCCCAAAGCGTTCTCCAGACATATTCATTTTAAGGAAAGCACAAAGCGCGCGCGCGCGCGCGCGGACACACACACACACACACACACACACACACACACACGTCTGGACATTTTTTCTAGAAGTGATTTCTCGACGTTTTGGGACATTTTGAACATACTGACATGAAAATTGCGAAAATTTTCTTCTCGCGAAAACAAAGCTTCCTTTATGAGGAAGCAAAAAAGGCAGCAGGGATGAAAATGCCTACAAAAAATACCCTTTCCATCGATTAGATTTGACATTGAGTAAATTGAAAGATTAAAAAATGTAAACAAAAAAATTACATGTTTAAAAATACCTTGAAATTTGGTTTTTATTCAATTTTTGGCGAAATTTAATTTTGGTAAAAATTGGTTACCAGGATTAGAATTACTATTACTGTTAGAATATGTTAGGGGTGGTGTTTTTACAATTGTAATTCTCTCATTTTCTAATTTTGCGATTTTTCTTTCCATGATATTTGATGGTGTCTATTTTCCCCCAGAGTCCATTTTGCATCCCCCCCTTCACTACATATAATACATAGTGCAAGTACATAAAATATAAATAATTTTGTAAATATAATGATAATTCCCTCTTTTTTACTTTTAAAAAATTTCGATTTATTTATTTTTACTTTTATTTATTTAATTAATTTATCCGTTAATTTATTTTATTTATACGAATTTTTATTATTTATTTTTAGAATAATTTTGCATGCTGTCCATTTTGCCTCCACTGACTGTTTTGCCTCCCTCCCTCGCCCCCTTCCTACAATATTAAAGCTCGCACGATCTCGCGTCCGATTTCCGAAATATCGAACGGGTTATAGTGCGTGCTTGCAAGACCAACAACCAGCGTAGAATTGCCGTGATCCCGTCGAGACCGTATATACGTATTATTATCGGGGAAATGCAATTTCGATTTGCTCGATGTAACCCGCGCGATACAAACTCGTTGCGAGGGGATGAAAATCATTCCCTGTAAAGTGCCGTGGATTTGATCGATTTCACGTATTTTTTGTCAAGCGAAGCAGCCTTTCCCATCGATCCGTCGATCGACGAGTGTAGATTCTCCACTAGGGACGAATTAGCACACCCAGAAAAAAGTGAGATTTTCATCTCAATGAATCAAACACACTTTCGCGGGCGAAGTGCAAAGAACTATTAATTTTTAATCATGACGAATTTCTTTTGAGAAATCACAAATTTATCATTATTTCGGGCGAATTTATTGCCATCAAATTGTCGAGTTTATTCGAGAAAATGGGTATTCCAAAGTGCACGCTCCTCCGGCAATTTATCGCGGTTGCCTCTTGCCCGGAATTGAATTATCCCGATGAATACGTCCATCATGAAAATTTGATAAAGCGAACGAAGATAATGCGGGGAAAAACGAGCGAAACATTCCCTTTCTAGTCCGGCTTTGACCGTGACAAAGCGAGGGTAGTTTATTCGACGTTTAAGCTTGTCCCAAATTTTCTACAAGTCACCAAACATAAGCGTGTGTGTGTTTGTTTGCGTGCGTGCGAAGAGTTTGTCCCTGTGGTCACCAAGTTTGTTTCATCGTCAGCTCCTCTTCCTTCCATCGTCGTTTTCTCTCTGTGTCCTGCAACGTCACCCACCGGACCCTAAAACTCAACTCAATCACGACAACGAAGTTACGGAGTTGGAAAATTTTTCGTCTCTGACGATGGTTACTCCCGGCTGGTTTACCATCCATCTCTTCCTCGTTTCCTTCGTTCGGACGGTGGCAAAAGGGGCGATGTCCGAGGGCGACGTGAACGAGAGGTCTCTCCTCCGAGAGTGGAGAGAAAGAGAGGAATGTGAAACGAGAAATGGAGAAGAGAGAGAGAGAGAGAGAGAGAGAGAGAGTGGGACGGCAGCAGACGAGGGACGGAGAATAAGGGTGGGAAAAAGGCACAGGGGGTGAGTTCGAGTTTCGGTTAGCCGGGCCCGGTTGCACCCGGCTGGAACGAACCTTCATCCGTATGTCGGTCACGTCCACGATGTATGTCGCGGGACCGCGAACGACGCACACACACACACCCACACACAGTTACCATTTGGCCCTTCTTTCAACCCTCCACATATTTCCAACCCCCTCATCCACGCGCGACTTCCACCCTTGCCTCTCGTATAGATATATAGAGGGATATTTTCCAGCAGGCGCGTTTCTTCGTGGCGCCCAGACTATTCCAAAACTCCTCTGATATCCCTGGCAAAAGGGGGTGGCTCGTGCACCCCCCCTCCCCCAGACTCTCGGTCAGACACGCCCGAGGCTAAAATTTGCAACCTCATACGGTATTAATAACGGATTGACCCGAATTTACCGCAAAATCCAGATTTATGCATATTCGCTTGTAATTCTGGTCTAAAATAAAACTTGTTTTCTTTTATTTACTTCATATTTGATGAAATCATAGTTTTGACTATGACATTGAGCTTTTTCCATGTGCTTTTTGATTGACAGTTAAAAAAAAAAATTATTCTGTGGAATTCAATAGGAGGCACATTTATCGATTCATTCTGTCAATTCTTTCTTCGAAAATGTAAAAAACAATTTTTTACGCTGCGAATAAGGGCCAGAATAAATTGTTCTGACAGAGTGGAATCTGTGTCCGTTTAGCGGTTTTTTTTTCTGTCGCAATTTCGACTTGGCTGAAGTACATTTGATCAAGGTACATTGTTTTTCACCCGAAAATTTGGTAAACAAAATGTAAGGGGCAAAATGGTCACTAACACCGTTTTATCCTGCACATTCTACTCGATATTGAAAAAATTATACCTTTTTTTAATGGCGTTCAATATTATAGTAAAAACTATGATAAGAAGTAAATAAAAAAATTACGTTTTAATTACATATTAAATTGAATTAAGGATTATTAAATTGAAATTAAATATCATTGAATTAAATAGAAATTCATTAAAAGTTTAATTAAATCAAATAGTCTATGTTTATATATAAAATGCTGGTTGTAACTTACATTGTCGCGCTTTTCACGTATTTCATTGTTCTCTTTTTCCGATATCTTTTGTCTCGTCTACCCTCTCTCTCTCTTTCCACGAAGATGTACCAAAATTTATTTTCCACCGGTACAAAACCAAGGATAACCATTTGGATATCCTTACCGCGCATAATGAGAAAAGTTTAACGCGTTTTTGTGTAAATTTTCATTTCCACGAGGATTAAAGAAAATTCCCGCCAATAATATGTAGAGCGAGAAAATTTGCAAAATAGTAGGAAAAAATTCGCGATATACGAACGCTCTAATTGGGGCGGAAAATAAGCTTTTGATACAAGCTTCAGGCTGGGTCGAATCACATTGTTCCATAATGTGGGATATTTTACATAATAAGCGACGAAAGTAGTTCTATTTGCACAGGAATCATACGATACGTTTTTTTCTCTTCTTCAATATCGATGGAGTCTCTTGTTTTCTTTATTTTTCGTAGTTTTCGCGTTCGATAATCGGATGGGCGGCCAAAAGACGAACAAGAGAAAGAGTGAGTCGAGCAATTCGTCAAAACGTCATTGAAAAAGTCCGCTGAAAAGTAGCGTCATGTCGACATTGGGAGAAGGTAGAAAAAAAGGGGCAAAAGAAGAAAAAGAGAGAAAGGAACGAACTACCCGACTTCTCTGGCAAAGAATATCCCAGAGTGGGGTCCTCGACGACGACGAGGGTGGAGTGAGAGTTAGCAACAAGAGCTCAGGCTGTTCTGTTCGCAGTTTTGGCCCGGGTGTACGTGAACGCGCGAAGAAACAGAGACAGTGGATGGATAGACAGACAGATAGAAGGATAAAGAGAGTACGTGAGAGAGAAAAAGCTCAAACGCTGAAGAGAGAGAGAAAGAGAGAGGGAGTCTTTGCTTTTTTCTCATTGCTATCTCTCCGTCCCACGGTGGGGAAAAAAAGTTTTTCTGGTATTCCTGTGCGCGAAAAAGCCAAGTCGACCCACAAAACTCTCGCTGGAGGGACTTTTTCGCGGACTCTTCCGTTGGCCCGATTCGCACGACCAACCAACGAGTACAGAGTACAGAAAAGTGAGAGAAAAAAGGAGGAAGAGAGAGAGAGGCAAGTGCACAAACGGCCTGTGAGACGTGTATAGATTCCTATATATCGCGAAAAGTTTATCGACTTCCGATATCCCAAGCCGCGACGAATCCCTCTTTAAAAACACTTCGACGCGCCATTTCATATAACTCCGATTTCATAAAAAAATCTTTTCCACACGAAGACGAATCGCCCCAGAGACCGATGCGCACATTATGTTTATTTTACTTCTCCATCGTGCCTCTCCGACCCCTCGAAACCTCCCCTTCCTGCTCCCCCAAAAAAAAACGAAATGACGAAAGTTCGACAGTCGCATGGCAACTCTCCAATGTACGAGGGAGAATTTATAGCCAACGAAATGCAGGATGAATGATCGTGCTTTTGCATGAAATAATCTCACGTCAAATATCTCATGAGTGCAACGAAATGCGATAGAGAAATTCCGATTTATAAATTCAGCGATATTGATGACAATAGCCGCAATATATATATTTTATTTGTCTGAAACAATGAATTTTGAAAAAAAAAGTCAGATTTGTTTTCATATTTCGAATATTTCGCTTTTTGGAAGTCAAGGGGTTGGAATTAAACAGGAATTCTTTTTTCTATTTTTTTTTTTGTTCTTATGATGCATAAACATTTAAAAATGATATTCGAAAGCTGTTTTGGTTGGATAAGCTTGTAAACTATTTTTAATTTCTCTCAAAACTTTGCTTATCAAAATTTTTCAAAATCTCTCAATTTTTCGTCCGATTGATTTGAAATTTTGACTGTGGCTTCTCAGATACATTATCCATCAAAGCACCTACGATTTTTACTATTCATAAACAAATGCATTTGCAATAAACAATTAAAATCAATTTTTTTACCAAAAACAGGGGAATAAAAATTAAAATTGATGCCAACTTGTGAATTTAAAAGTAAAAATGGAAATCTTGGGTTCAAAACGACGCCATTTTGTACCTTGAATATAAATAAAAAATATTTTCGTACATCTTAATTTCCGAAAAAAAAAATTCAAAAAAAGCTTCATTATTCAGAGTTCAAGAAAAATTCTTCTGCGATTCTCCCGACTCCAGATTTTAATCCCCGATAATTCAATTCAGCTTTTCGATCACCGAAACGAATGTCATTAAAAAGCTCAGCGCAGAATCGAGTTCGAAATAACTGGTAGAAAAAATTGAAGAAACGTCGCGGTAAATAAAGCGAGGAACGCGATCATTTATTCATCATACCGGAGTGTCGCTATCACAGTGACATATCGATTTGACTTATCTTCTCACGGAAAGATAGAGAGAGAGAGAACTCGTATGATAAATCGCCACCCTTACATTTTTCGCCCGCCCATCATTTTCCCTCCGCATACAAATAACCATCATGTATTCGCTGGTGCTCCCTCCTCTCCTCTCTGTACTTC
The DNA here is from genome assembly GCA_946863875.1 of Alloplasta piceator. NCBI lineage: Eukaryota > Metazoa > Arthropoda > Insecta > Hymenoptera > Ichneumonidae > Alloplasta > Alloplasta piceator. The sequence goes on along the minus strand of OX333076.1, from coordinate 1,774,554 downwards.
AGAATCCTGAGAGAGAACGCGTTAAACGCGAATATTCGAGAGTGTCCACACACGCGTGTATGCGTGTGTTCATTCGCGTGTGCGACGTGGTCAAGCTGGGGATGGCCCGAGAGTCAGGCACAGATAGTCGGATAGATGGACGGCCGTGTACCCTGCCTTTGCCATCCTCGTACTTACACTGTAAATGGAAAATTGTTGAGTCGCGGGAAGGGTTGGACTGCGGGAGGAAGAGAAATCGAGGCTGAGGGTCGAGAGGGAGAGAGGCCGCAGTGCCAGGGTGAGTATTAGCGGAGTCGCGTGACGACCCTTCTCTCAGGCATCGCGAGCCATCAGACCTCGGTTCCATAGCCTCGCGCTGCACATACAAACTCCCCACACATTCCCATTGCCATATGGATTTATACTCACCCTTGTGCGTTCAGGGTTGCATGTGTGTCGATGTAATTGTGGTGGTGCCATTCAACGGGCTCGGGGGAACGCGCCACTTGTAAATTAACTCGCGTAAATACGTACCCCCGTTTTACGTGCTGCTCTACATCGTGTGCTTCGCTCTTGCTCCAACACAAACACACTGAAACGGCAATGTGGGAGTCAGAAGTGTGCGACCGGCCGATTTCATCCCCTTCATAGTCAACCCGCGCCCTTCCACACCCCGTCCGAGCGCACTTGTGTATTCCATACAAACACTCGTACTTGTACATTCGTGTAAAACGTTTATACGCTTGGGAAAGAGAGTTATTACCGCGTTTCAGAGATATACGGAGAGAGGGTCAGAGGAGGGAGGCAGCACACGGTCAGTGTGCTCTGCGCAGGGAAGAAACGAACAAATATGCCGCAAACTCATGCATGGGGATTCTACTTTTTCCTCCAAAGGGCATAAAGTTTGTAGGTTTAAAGCTTGCAGCGAAATGCTTTGTGAGAATGCAGTGTGGAGGATGGATGAAATGTGCTCTCGTGTTTGCGTGCGCGAATCTCGATGGAATTCTCTTACCCGGCGAAGAACATGAGGAGAAACCACGAACCCGGTACCGCGACCACCAGTATCGCGTCCTCCGAGTGACGATCGCCGGCGATACGACAGGGTATACAAGCCAGAATCAGGATATTGCTGATGAGAAATATGAACTTTGCTGGCTCGTGACTCTTGAGAAATGACAGAATCAACAACATTTCAGAATCAAACATTTTTTTAAATCAACTTTTTTTAATTTACAGAGATTATTCTTGTCTATAGTTGCAGGCTCATTTGGTTTTAAGTAAATTAAAAGTGACGTTACTTTGTGACATTTTCAAGTGACTCTCTCTCATGGTCTTTAACAGCTGAGTTTTTTTGGAGTGCTTGGCAAAGTTCGTACATGGTGAATCTGAATTCATGGGTACCCAATGTGAGAAAAAAAATTATTTGAGAATTTTTCTATCCTCAGAAACTACCCCCAAATAAAGAAACCACCCCAATCACTCGAAAACATCTTCATTTTATTTTCCATCGTTCATTTCTGCCAGAAATTGAGGAAAAGTCATTTCAGAACAGGTAGTGGGATTCTGAAGAACTTGCGAATGAATAAACCCTTATTATGAACTACCCCTAATTGAGAGAAATTGACCCCTCAAGGGATAAGATTTATTTATCGCATTTTCTGTTATTTTATCCTGATCTGAATCGAAATATACGTGAGAGGCAACGGCATTCACGTTCAAAAAGCAATTCGACCTCATCAATTACAGTTGATTTTTGGGTGCATCACATCTTCCAGGGGTAGTTTTCGATGTATTGTTACTGTTAGGGGTAGTTTTCGAGTCAGATTTTCTTGCTACAAATTTTTCATGTGCTTTCAAAAATTGATATGAACATCAATCAAAGTGCATTTTCAGGCGCATCACCACTGCTAGAGGCGATTTTTGATGTTTTGCTACTGTTAGAGGTAGTTTTCAAATCGGACGTTTTTGATACACATTTTCCATGTGTTTTCGAAAATATTGTATGAACTGATCATTGGAAGTTCACTTTTGGGCGTGTCATCATTTTTAAGGATGGTTTTCGAGATTTCTTTACTGTTAGGGGTAGTTTTTGAATCGGATGTTCTTGATACACATTTTCCATGTGTTTTCGAAAATATATATGAACTGAACATCAATGAAAGTTCACTTTTGGGCGTATCACCATTTGTGGGGGTGGTTTTCAATCTTTCGTTAGTGTTAGGGGTAGTTTTCCTATTGGATATTCTTGTTACAAATTTTCGATGTTACTTCAAAGCACACACTTGAGATCGCGACTCTAAAAAAAAATTTGCCCGAAAGTTATCTCATTTTTTCGCAATTTTCGCACTTTTTGACAGGGTGTGAGACTGAAGGGGTTTGCGGAATTGCGTTTGCCGAATTTTTTATGATTAGATGCATCTTTCACCTTCAAAAAGCAACCTTAACAATGTCGATATGTTCATTTTTATGGAAGTTCCGCGTTTTCAAAGTAGGTGGGACGTATGTGTCCCATCAGCCGTTGAAGGGTTAAACTCTCACTGTTTGAAGGATCTCAGGGATCCATCCAAATAATAGTCACGAACGAATTACGCGAATGATCTTTGGGATGGTTGATCTTGGTCTTCAAAAAATGTCGTCGTGAGTCGGAGTAAACGGAATGAAGCAACAAGGTTGGGAAGGATCAATGTTTGAACAGACGGTGCGGCAGTTTCGCAAGTGCAAACATTTTCTTTAATTTACCCCGGTCGCGCTCGCATAATGCGGTATTTTCCGGAATTCAACAACGTCACACACCGACGAGCTCGGCTCGTTTATAAGCGAAACGGGAGTTAACTTTTTTGTCGCAACACGCGACGCTGCGGCGACGATGAAGCCTTTGACATTCCCTATATATATACATCTTTCTTTCTTATACCGCTCTCGAGTCACAAAGACGCGAGTGCGGAATAAATTTATGCGAGATGCTTTTGTTTATTCTTTTTCTTTTTTCACAGTATATGTTCAACGTTTCTCGACAATGATATTGGCTCTCGTAATTGTCGCTCGAGGTGCGCAGCGCGCAATTATCGAGCCACAAAGACGAGACGGAATTCTAAGAAACAATGATCGTGACAATGGATCCAACACTCACCAGCTGTTTCATGAATGATATTAGACCGATATTGACGACCTCACCGCCGAGTTGCACCAATATATAACTAAGTACGCCGATGACAGTGACGTATTCGGCGATAGTGCGACCAATGTCGATGAATTCCTCGGGCCAAGCGAGCAGATCGACATCGACTTCGGCAGGTCGCAGATAAACCGCCAATGACAGCGATGTCAAATGAAAAACAAGGATTATCAGTCTCTTCAGGAACTGCAACTTGTTTTTGTTTTTCCCCCAAGTATGTTTGTTGTCGTTTTTTTTTCACCGAGAACAAGAGAAAACAATAGGTACAATCAGTATTGCGAAATTGTCAAATTCAAGAAAAATTCTGCCACTTTTCTGTACTTCAACAAGATACAATTGATCAAATTAAATTTAGTCCCCCCGCGAAGCCTTCAGTTTACCCGGTGAAGGGATTGAAATAGCAGGTTGAGTAATTATGAGGAAAAATCGTTCTCACTCGTGCAAACGTCTTCCATTTTTCTTCCAGCAAACGTTGAATAATTCCACCGTCGAGCATGTCCAGATGCTCCTCTTTCGTTCCGTTCAATATGATGAATAGAGCGGAATTCCAATCTGAAAGGAATATAAGAGATAAAAGAAGGGACTGGTGTGTGTGTGTGTGTGTGCTTGAAATGGACCGAAGAGGTCGGGGCGGGGATAATCGAAGGGATACAGAAGATACGACTAAACTGCACACGCCTAGACGCATCGGTCGGGGAAAAAAAGGGAATCGATACGGGGCTGAACATGTTGCATAGAAATATAGCCTCCAGCGCTCTCCAGCATTTTCCACAAATTTTTCCACTTTTTTTTCCATCGATAACGCGAAATTCCTCAAAATTTTACCAGTATTCGGACAATCGCGGATCGACGAGTAATCCTAAAAATCATTGCAAATTCGTAAATCCACGAGCCCATGAAAGATTCGGGTGTAATTACGTCAATTTCGTTGTAATAGATATTTTGAGAAAAAAATGTTAACATCTTTTCAAGTTTTTATTATTTATTAAATTTCTACGAAAGGATTATTTTGTACACACAGGGGCCAAATGGTCCACCTCGACCAAGGTAAAATGATCCCACGTGGGGTAAAATGATCCACGATTCAGTTCCTTCATTTTTCAGGCACTCGAAATATATATGGGGCATTCCATCCCAAATCGAACACGTTTGAAAAACTTTTTTTTATTTCCTCAATTTTTTTTATATTTTTGAGTACCCATCAAAAGACGTTTCCTGTTGAATTTTGAGATATTTTGGATTACCCGTTCAAAAGATATTAAATTAACAAAAAAACCGCTCTTTTTTTAGTATTTTTGTCATAACTTCTTTAATAATGGTCCAAATTAAAAGTTTTTTTTTCAAAATTTTTGTTTTTTCATGGCCCTTTCAGACAAAAATACAATAAAAATATTCGACGTGTTTTTGAATGAGTTTTTTGAGTTTTAAACGTTAAATCGCGTTTTTAAAAGTGAATGTCATTTTTGATTTTTTTTTTAATTTTTTGTTTCAAACATCTATCTATTCAACAATTTTTAAGACGAGTCCGATCATGTGATCCTCAAAAATTACTATTTTTTTCGATTTTTGAAAATTAAAAAAAAAATTTTTCACTAAATTGTTATGAATACCAATTTTTGTTACTGTATACTATTTTTTTAATCATTTTAAATTAATTTGGACACTTTTTCATTGTTAACAGATTTAAAAAATTAATAATTAATCGATGAGCAAATAACGACAATTCAAGAATTGTATGAGTGGGCATTGAACCTAAACAGTCTACCGAATATTGCTGTCAAATTTTCACACGAGAAACATTATTCAGATGCAAAAGAAAGATTTTATTTGCGATAAAATACTGCGAAAGCAATCACAGGGGGACCCAAAAATTTCATTCAATTATTCCAATGAGCAATGGAAACGTATTAGCAAACGAATATTCTACTTTAGAAAATAATCGTCTATGTAAGGTTCTCAAAAAAATACGTGAATAAATAAAAAGTGTTGTTATTATTATTCATAAACAGGCTTAACGATTAATTATTAATTTTAAGAACCTGTTAACAATAAAAAAGTGTCAAAATAAATTCTATATATTGAAAAAAATTCTATACAGTAACAAAAATTGGTATTCATAATAATTTATTTAAAAAAAAAAATTTTTAATTTTCAAAAATCGAAAAAAATAGTAGTTATTGAGATCCCACGATGGGACTAGTCTTAAAAATTATTGGATAGATAGATGTTTGAAAAAAAAAAACATTCACTTTTAAAACGCGATTCAACGTTTAAAACTCAAAAAACTCATTCAAAAACAAGTCGAATATTATTGTTGTATTTTTTTCTGAAAAGGCCATAAAAAAACAAAAATTTTGAATAAAAAACTTTTAATTTGGACCATTATTAAAGAAGTTATGACCAAAATACCAAAAAAAAAGAGCGGTTTTTTGTTAATTTAATATCTTTTGAACGGCTAATTAAAAAAATCTCAAAATTCAACAGGAAGGGTCTTTCGATGGGTACTCAAAAACATAAAAAAAATTGAGGGAAAAAAAAAGTTTTTCAGACTGTCCGATTTGGGATGGAATGCCCCATATGTACATGAAGATGAGAATGACGATATGACTATGAGGTGCAGGACGATGAGGAAGGCCTCTCGATCGAGCATCTATTGACATTATATCCCGAGGGAGAGGTTCAAGCCGCGGCTGTCTCTCTTTATCATCCGTTCTCGTTGAAACTCGTCGAGGGATCCTCAGTGAAGTTTCCGGGATGCACACGTTGCATTTGAAGAACGCACGAAGTACCAACCGTACAGACATTGATGTATGAAACATACGTATATATACAGAATAGGGGGTTGAAAAGGGAATGAGCGAGAGTTTGAAGAGGCGAATAAGAGGGAAGAAAGTTGAAGGCTGTTTGTAGCCTCGTCGCAAGAGAGATATTCGACTATCATGACGCGCTTATAATTACGAGCGTCGAGATGGTACTTTGCTGGTTCGACATTGAAGAGAGAGAGAAAATAGGACCCGAGTGACTGCTTTTATTCTTGCCTCTGGTTTTACTTTGCAATGACCGAGTTTCCTGTTTAGCCAGTTGTATGCGAGAATGTCGAGGTTGTACTCTTACTTACTTAACATTTACATGCTTTTCTCTTCCTTAATCTCACTCATTCACTCTCACATTTATACCCTCTCACATTTATACCCTCTCACATCAAGCCACCAGCCTTGGAGATTAAATTTGGCTCAGGCCTTCATTCCTCTCTTTAGCGTTCCCATTTCGTCTCCTCCAGCATCTCCAGAGGATCTATCCTTCCGACCACAGCCTCCGGCCACTGAAAACGCGCGCACGCGCCTCTCCAAAGAGGATTAACCGAAGTCGTTAATCCTTAATCATCCACTAATTCAACAGAGGATAAGGTCAGACAAGTTTCAGTTTCCTGCGGTCTCTCTTCCACCCCTTTCTCACGCAATATTCGCTGTCCTGTACGCGTGATACTCCCTCTATCGTTTACGCTGTTGCGAGCAGCTTTAACTTTTTATATTCCAACCCCCCCTTGACTCGAAGGACCTTAATTAGCCACTTCAAAGATCCGAGAAGGTGGAGAAAGAGCGAGAAGCCGTTGAGAAAACGACTAAAAAGCTTTCTCCCGTTCTCTTCGTCCTGTCCATCGCCCCCTTCGTAAAAAGCAACCTCAAATTCCTTTTTCATCCAGCCTTGTAAGTCATTAGCGTTAACTAAACTGGTATATAATTGAATGCCTCTGGAGAATATTGCTGAGAGAACGAGTATAAAAGTTTATACGGATTAATCTTTACGTGCTATTAATATATACGCCAAACTACAAAATTTTTCCTTCGAGACCATGTACTTGCTTTTGGCTACGAACTTTTGATAAGATTTTTATGTGATATTACAGTCCGGAGTTTTGGAAATGTCCTCGAGAGAAGTTTATGCGCTCACGTGAAGAGCACGATTTTTTTCAGCGAACGCGAGACTGTTCTCATACTATTTCCCTATTCTCCTAATTATTTCGCTAGCTATTTTTATTTTTTATTTTTCCCATTTTTTATTGGCTGAAAAAATGCATAAACTATTGAAAAATGATAGTCTATAGCTATTTTGGAAAAGGCAAGCACAAACAAAAATTTTCACAGCTTATTTTAATAATTACATTTGCAATAAGCAATTTAATGTCAATTTTTTATCAAATAAGAGGATATAATCTCAAAACCCAATTTTGATTCATTGTTTGGTAATCGAAAAAAAAATGCCCAAAGATCCATTATTCAGTTTAGTTAAATCGGTCTATTAAGTTCAATTACTGTTAATCCTACATGTAGAAATTATTGAAGTTTGTGCTATAAAGAGCTCCTCTTCAACTATAATAGTTTTTAATTGAATTGCAAAAAAACTATGACCAACTACCCTGAACTCACCCTATATACTGTAAACGCCAATCAAGATTCTTGCTACTGAAATTCCCTCTTTTACTGGATGTATCCTTCACTCGCAGGAATTCTGGCTCAGACTATATCCTCGGAGCGCTCCACTTTTCTCTCACTTTTCCTCATATCCTGGAATCTTTACTGTAAGGAAAGGTCGTGGCAAGTGGGACGGTGGCGAGGGGGTGGATTTTCCCTCGCGAATACATCAAGAAACGCGAGTAACTCTGCACGGCGATGCGGTATCGCAGCATCACCATCAACAGCGCCGAGGCAGGAAGCAACATTGAAGGAAAGCTTTACGGGGAAGATTGAATTCGCCCGCGAGAGAGAGTTGCAATCCGCGCGCCCTCACACTCGCGGATACTTCAACGTTTCTGCTTTCCAATTGCGTACATGTACCGCATTTTCTGTATATATATAAAGATATATATATATATGTATATATATATATAGACTGACAGACTATTAGTTTGGTACTCTCCTCTGCAAAGGATTTCCCAAAGTCGTTAATCCTTAATCATCCGCGCTAATTCAACAGACGCCGCCAACATCGACGTTCAATGCACATCCATTTACTAATATATATATGGGGCATTCCATCCCAAATCGGACAGTTTGAAAAACTTTTTTCTTATTTCCTCAATTTTTTAAATATTTTTGAGTACCTATCAAAAGACCCTTCCTGTTAAATTTTTAGATTTTTTTTATTACCCGTTTGAAAGATATTAAATTAACAAAAACACTGCTCTTTTTTTGGTATTTTGGTCATAACTTCTTTAATAATGGTCCAAATGGAAAGTTTTTGTGGCCTTTTCAGAAAAAAATACAACAAAAATATTCGACTTGTTTTTTAATGAGTTTTTTGAGTTTTAAACGTTAAATCGCGTTTTTAAAAGTGAATGTCATTTTTGATTTTTTTTTAATTTTTTGTTTCAAACATCTATCTATTCAACAATTATTAAGACTATTCCGATCGTGGGATCTCAATAACTACTATTTTTTTGCGATTTTTGAAAATAAAATTTTTTTTTTTTTCAAATAAATTATTATGAATACCAATTTTTGTTACTATATAGTATTTTTTTAATCATTTTGAATTAATTTGGACACTTTTTCATTGCTAACAGATTTTTAAAATTAATAATTAGTCGATGAGCAAATAACAACAGTTCGAGAATTGTATGAGTGGACATTGAACCTAAATAGTCTACCGAATATTGCTGTCAAATTTTCACATGAGAAACATCATTCAGATGCAAAAGAAATGTTTCATTTGCGATAAAATACTGCGAAGTCAATCACAGGGGGAAACAAAATTTTCATTCAATTATTCCAATGAGCAACAGAAACGTATTGGCAAAGGAATATTCTTATACAGGAAATAATCGTATATGTAAGGTTTTCAAAAAAATGCGTGAATAAATAAAAACTGTTGTTATTATTGTTCATAAACAGGCTTAACGATTAATTATTAATTTTAAGAACCTGTTGACAATAAAAAAGTGTCAAAATAAATTCTAAATATCGAAAAAAATACTATACAGTTACAAAAATTGGTATTCATAATAATTTATTGAAAAAAAAAATTTATTTTCAAAAATCGAGAAAAAATAGTAGTTATTGAGATTCCACGATCGGACTAGTCTCAAAAATTGTTGAATAGATAGATGTTTGAAACAAAAAATTAAAAAAAAATTAAAAATGACATTCACTTTTAAAAACGCGATTTAAAGTTTAAAACTCAAAAAACTCATTCAAAAACACGTCGAATATTTTTGTTGTTTTTTTTCGGAAAAGGCCATAAAATAACAAAAATTTTGAAAAAAAAACTTTCAATTTCGATAATGATTAAAGAAGTTATGACCAAAAAACCAAAAAAAGTGCGGTTTTTTGGTTAATTTAATATCTTTTGAACGGGTAATTAAAAAAAGCTCAAAATTTAACAGGAAGGGTCTTTTGATGGGTACTAAAAAATATAAAAAAATTGAGGAAATAAAAAAAAAGTTTTTCAAACTGTCCGATTTGAGATGGAATGCCCCATATATATATATATATATATATATATATATATATATATATATATTTATATAAAGGCCAAAAGGGAGGTTCTAACATCGTAGTTGAACTCTCCCGATAGCGATGAGAGAGCGAGAACGTTCGCGTTAACTTTCGATTCATGGCGAAGGTGTAGACGGGATTTTCGTGCACATTTTAATGCGAGAACGAGGATGAGCGAGAAGATTCGAGAAGTAGAAATCGATAATCCTTAATCATCCTTTGCCCCGCCATTGGAGGGCTGATCCTCGTTTCATCGAGAGTCGCCGATGAGCTGCTTTCTTGTGCAGGTGAGCTCAACGTGGGACTTTTCAAGAATTGCGCAATGGGGCGTTCAAAGAGACGTATAAATAAGGCTGTGGAATTTTTATCCCGGAAAAACGCCGATTCTCACAGGAAGTATACGCGTGTTTCGCTTCTTCCTCTTCCTCTTTCTTTTCCTCTCATCCGTCGCTCACTCGTTATGCACTCTCGAGACTCAAGATTTTCCTTACTTTGTTTCTTAGGGTATCACCGATCCACGGGCTTCCTCCTTTTGCCTGGTGTCGTCCCTCTTGTCGCTTTGCGATTCTCTCTTGTAAAAAGCAACGAGATGAGCGGAGAGAATGGAAGATTCGGGAAAACCTACGGTTCTGAAAATTCAACGGCTTTCACGACTCAAAGAGGAGAGAGCGCTACAGCGAGTAAATCTGCATTTCCTCTCTGCTCTATCTCTCGTTCCATGCTCCAAAGTCTTGATTCTTTTACTTTGAACTATCATCAGCTAAGCCTTCGAGTAATAGGCTTTTCCATCCCTCCGTAAAGCCTCCAACCAGCCAAGTATATATACATACACCCCCGCTCAAAAGTTGGGATACACCTGTCGATATTTCTTGCCGCACTAGAAGTTGGATAACTCCGTCAAAAAAAAAGATATTCGAATTTAAAAAAAAAGCGTTTTAACGGGAAGGAATTCAGCTTTGTTTCCCTTTTTTGAAATATTTTTTACAATTTTTTTTCCACCCGGTATGCTTCTTTGAACGTGACCATTTTTTGACCTTTTTTCGTCCATCGCGAATTGGGCGCACAACTTGAGGACATTTTTTTTTTGTATTTTTTATCTACGTTGCATTCGAAAGGATTGGCAAACGCTCCATTTTCGTTTCTTAAAAATTTTCGGACGATTTTTTCTCGCAAAGTTATTTCACTTTTGGCTAAAATAGACAAATTTTGAAAGATGCAACGTAACTCAAAAACTATAGAGTTTTAGAGAAAATGTCAAATAAGAAAAAATCTAGCGTACGTATACACGGAATCACCTGAAATTATTTCAGAATTTTCCTGTGAAATTTTTATTTTCACTATTTTTGCTCGAAACTTTGATTATGACGTCCCAGCGAAAAATTGTATCTGGTTGAAATTTCTGTACTTCGTGATAAAATAACAATCCGAAGAAATTCAGCAACATTTGTCAGACTATAAACAACAATTATCAATAATAATATTGCCCAAAAGTTATTAGTAAATTGTTTAAACAATTGCTTGGACAATTTGTTATTGGCAATATTATTTTTCATGAACCATGATCAATAATTATTATCGATAAATGTTGTTTATAGCATGCCAAATGTTGCTCAATTTTTTCAGATTTTTATTGTATGACGAAGTACGGAAATTTCAATCAGATACATTTTTCGCTGGGACGTCATCGTCAGAGTTTCGAGCGAAAATAGTAAAAAAAAAAAAAATTTATTGGAAAATTCTGAAATAATTCCAGGCGATTCCGTGTATACGTACGCTACTTTTTTTTATACTCAGCATTTTCTCTTCAACTCAATAGTTTTTGAGTTACGTTGTACCTTTCAAAATTTGTCTTTTTTAGCCAAAAGTGAAAAACTTTGCGAGAAAAAATCGTACGAAAATTAAAAAAAAAAAACACAAAAATTGAGCGTCTGCTAATCCTTTCAAATGTACCGCAGGTAAAAAATACAAATAAAATCTCCTTAAGTTACGCGCCCAATTTGCGATGGTCGAAAAAAAGGCAAAAAACGGTCACGTACAAAGATGCGTACTGGATCGAAAAAAAATCTTACAAAACATTATAAATAAGCAAAATAAAGCTGAATTCTTTTCCGTCAAAACGCTTTTTTTTAAATCTGTTTATCTTTTTTTTTACGTAGTTAAGCAACTTCTAGTGCGGCAAGAAATATTGACTGGTGTTTCCAAACTTTTGAGCGGGAGTGTATATTGTCAAAATAATTGCGAAAAAATCTATGAGGAAAATGGCGTGAGAGGACTCGAGGGAGGGAAGAATTAAAGTTGATGCAAAACGTTGAAGACGTTAAGCCTTAATCAGTCGTCAGCGTGATTGGAGGAATCGTTACACGGTTGGGCCACCGTGCTTGGAGCAACGTCGGCGTGTGATGCTCGCACCGTGTCATACTATTCACCTCGCGGGTGAATGTTTCGTCTGTGCGCATACACGCCTAATCTCACCATTATACATAGATAATACAGATATCATCTTTCACGGTGGGGCCTTATATACAACAGTGTATAACCATGTACAATGAGCTATACGTATTCCACGAAGAAGCTTGCCGCGTTATGGAGCTTCCAGCCAAGCTCGGGTAAACTAATCGAATCCGCATCTTGCGAAGCTCCTTTCGCGCGCTTAGCATGCAACCGGATCCTCCTTTATACGTATATATATACGACAAAGCGAGAGAGTGAAAGAGAGAGAGAGAGTTAGGGTGAGTGAGCTGTGAGCTATCACGGTGCTGAGGCAACCTGCCACTCTGATAGTCAGCCCTGAAGATCAGACTAGAAGCGACGAGAGAGAATGTGAGAGAACGAGGGGTAGAGAGCCCAGCGAAGGGTAAAAGCCCGCGAGAATGAGACAGATGAGAATGAAATACCACTTGGGAATATCGCGAACGGAATAATTGGCCAGATTACAGGGTGAAATCGAGCGAGCGACCAGCACAACGTGAACCCTCTTAATATATGCAAATTGCGTTACCTGCAACGATTTTTTCCCCTTCCATCCGCATCCAATCCCTCGCGGTACAAGTCATTCGACGCTGAGAGGAGAGAAATGATGATTGAAATTAAAAATCGACGGATTCACGCGGATGATGAGAATGAATGAGACTCGTGAGGGAAGAGAATTAAAGTTGAATCACAGATGTGTTTTTCGCGGCTGCACTTGACAATCGTGAATCAAATATCGATTCGCCGAGACAATGAAAGTTGCAGGGAGAGAATCGTCGGCGATAATACAGATATACGGTGGATATTGTTCGGTACATCAAAGCTTGCGGCTAGAGGGAAGAAAAAGAAACGATAACCACGCGATATTCCAGTGACAATCCATGAATGGAGGCTTCAACCACGCGAATACGAAAACACACACTCTTCTCTCTTCTTCCTCCCGGACTCGATAACTCATCGACTCTGCTCTACCGGGCGTTTATTGTTAACCGTGTAAGAGAAAGAGCACAAATACATGAATTTAGATACAGAGAGAAAGGGTGAGAAAGGGAGAAGCTTTTGGTCGCTCCAAGTGAGAACAGGCGCTTGCAAAGGGCGTTTGCGAGAGTGCTCTTCTCTCGCGGCACCCGACGTCCGGATTAAGGGATGGTTGGCACCCTTGGGGTACGTTGGAGCTATATACCCTGTAGCATCAACCAAAGCTTCGTCCCTACGGATACCAGAAATATATACACATACACACATATATATCGGTGTTCTTCTACCCTCGGCAGAGGAATGGCCGGAAGTCTCTCACTCTGGCTCGCAGAACGATGCACCGTTCCGAAAACTTTGCCTCGACCCTTCCCTTCCATCCTGAACTGCGGTGTTAGCCACCCCCCTTTCGGTTGCACCCTCTATATCTATACGTATACGTCAAAATCTATGTGTCGGGGGTTGGAGAAGTGTTGGGGCAACACGCACAGACACCAAACGATCAGACACACACGGGCCAACTTCCGCAACCCAAGACAGTGAAATTATCCTACATAGTGAAGGTGGAGAACCGTGGCGGTGGAAGGTGGGGGGTGCGGGGGGTGTATAATTGGAAATGGAACGATGAGGACGATGGTTCGAGAGTGTTGGTGCATTCTATAGATTACGTAGTATACGTGTCTCAGTGTACTATATAATATGCATATAAGCGCAGTCTAAGTCGTAGAAGGACATCCGGGGTCGGGAAGCACAACCGAGTGGTATAATGGATTCGGGAAAGTAAATGAAACGCGAGCTCTCGCTGTCCTCCTTCATCCCCACTGGAACTTAACTCTACATATATATGCTCGTGCTATTCTCTCTGGTGAGAGCGATTCTCTCACGCTCCAGTCGAGGGGGATGCAGTGGTCGCGCTGTTGAGAATAACGTAGGGGTTCGTTGGAGAACGAGGGGGTTGGATTCGGGGTGGGCGCCCAGAAGCGTGGGGGCACTGAGAGGGAGAGGGCGGGTTGCCAGAGACTAATCTCGAAACTTCGTTAAATGCCCGTAATTGCATCCGGCTCCCGGAAAAGCGACACGAGGCTCTGTCTCTCCTTCGACCCCGATCTCTCGTGGCACACTTGCAAAATCTAAGTTGTACATTTACGTTGCGGAACAGAGAATGGGAGTCAGAGGGGAGAGTGTGGAGTAAGAATCCCCCGCGTTTCGCGATTATTTCGACGAAGCCTTCCGGCTGAAAGGGGGTGAGGAAACCAACGTGGTGGACTGCGTTTCTTCAGCCAACCCCAGGCTCTCGGACGAGGAAGCTTCAATGACAAAGAGGGCAGAGGGGTGAGCACTGGGAGAAAGGGACGATGTTGCAGAAATGCGTCAGGGATGAAGTGGGTGATGCTTGACGCGAAGTTGGCTGAGGAACATCGAAAGAGTAGGGGGGTGATGAGGAGCAGACGAAGGAGAGTTTCCCAAAGTGGAGAACGTCGTCGTCGTTGTCGTCCTTGGGACGATGGCAGAGTTCTCAGCAACGTTGCCGGTGGCCTTCTCGCCTCTTCATCATCCTGACACACACACCAACGCAAACACAAACACACACGCTCACGGAGTAATGCCACACATGCAAACACATGTATATACAAAAGGGGATAGCGCTTTGTACACTCTGTAATTTCGGCGCGCGACCAATTCAAATTTTTTTCAACTGTCTTCCATCTGAAAAAATTGTGACGAGAAGTATTAGCTTCAATTTCGTTTTTTAAAAAGTTTCGTGCGATTTTTTCTCCCAAAAATATTCAATTTTTCGCAAAAAAAAAACGACCATATTTATAAAATGAAGCGTAACTCTAAAACTACTAGGTTTTCGTGAAATCACTATGAGAGTAAAAAGTTGCATACAATCATTCTGGATTCAATGAAATTTTTTCAGATTTTTTTTGTCGATTTTTTTCTGTAAACTAGATATTTTTTTATTTCAAACAATTGGGTCTCTTACCTCATTTACACGGCTTTTTTTTATCGAAAAACCCACATGGCTTTTCCATCGAAAAGCTGATTATTTAAGATAAACAAATATCTCGTTTATAGGAAAAATTGGAAATAAAAAATGTTGAAAAAAAATCTGAAAAAATTTAATTGAATCCATAATGATTGTATGCAACGTTTTACCCACTTAGTGATTTCACGAAAACCCAGTAGTTTTAGAGTAACGCTATATTTGATAAATATGGTCGTTTTTTGCGAAAAATTGAATATTTTTGCGAAAAAAAAATCGTAAGAAAAATTTTTTAAAAAACGAAATTGAAGCTAATACTCCCCGCTGGAAAGTTTTCCATGTGAAAAATAGTCGAAAAAAATTTTCATGGGTGGTGCGCCAAAATTACAATACCAAAAAAAAGCCGAAAAATGACCATGTTTCAAGGGGCGTACCGAGTTCAAAAAAAAATCGATTTTTTTTTTTTAAAGCGAAATGAAGCTGAATATGTCCCTTTTAAAACGCCGCTTTTCGAATCAAAATATCTTCATTTTTAAAAGAGCAGTGAAACTTTTTGTGCGGCGTGGAATCAGGGCGAGTGTTTCCAAACTTTTGGCCGTCAGTGTATACATTGCCTGGAGCTTGCATTCTGTCTTCGTTAGCAAACTGTTGACGAAGGGAGAGCACACGGAGGGAGGCAAAAGGACGAGGGTACCAAACAACGCGTCATACTCTGTTGCTCTTTACAACTGCGTTTTCGCGCTGCCTCCGCCGCGTCTGTTGATGAATGAAGAAGTTGGCGTGTGATTCGATTAGTCGGTTACCAGCTGGAAAAGCCAGAATGTCGGGCAAAAGTCACACACACACACACACACAAGGACGCACAAAGACACAAAAGGACGGGCGATGCGCTGATGAGACATCGTACATTGTTGACAAATAGTTATTGTTCGATTCACAAGGACGAAGGATCAGCAACACGGACAAAGGTTCTGGCGATTACAAAAGCCTGTTGTATCTGATGCTTGTCCTTATACCGATGATCATGGAATATTATTATTACGTTCAAATACGACGGGCAATGAACCGAAATTCAACGAGACACTGTGTCTGCCAATTGTTCTTGACTCTGATGTGTCTCGGTTATCAGGTTGGTTTTTGTGTTGTCGGTTGTTTTGTGCTTACTTACTGGTACGTCCGTCCGGCAGCAGGGTGTCAAGGGCATTCAAGGGATAAGCCGAGCACGTGATGTTGCTGTAACGCCAAAATTCCCTCGCGGACAGCTCCAACATCTCGCGGAAGACCTCAGCCCGACCGAGTTGGCAGGCCAGAGTCAACGGTGTGAGACCAGCGCTGTTCGCTATTCCATTCCTAGCTGGAAGCTTTGGATGACGCAGCGCGTAGCCGAACATGTCCTGTGTGCATTTGCAATGAACAATATATATATATATATATATATATATATATATATATATATATATATATATATATATACAGAGTTAGCTCGTGATAGAGATTGGAGAATGGAGAACGTCGTTCGTGATACGGATATAGAGGACAGGGTTATTATTACGGGCGAAAGGCCATCGCGTCAAATTCGGGTCAAACTAACGAAGAGCATCGCGTTTATGTATAAGTCCCGATATTGTATATTTAAGCCCCTGAATATGTGTGTGTGTGTGTGTATGTGGATAGTTAACCATCCGGCCTAGAGTGCCTCGGAGCGTCAAGTAAATTCCTCGTGGAGTTCTCTCCAACCGAAAATACCTTTTACCAAATAACTCATCGCGAATGTTATGGAGAAGTAGAGAGGGAGAAGGTGAGGTAGGTTGGTTGTTGGAATAGACACGCGGGGGAGTCGGGTGCCGCGGGATTTCGGGAGCTTTGGAGAATGCAGATTCAACGCTCCCGACATCATTCGTAGATGAGGCGTGTCTTCCAAGCAAGAGTCACGAATCGAGGGAGAAAGAGAATGCTAGGGAGAGAGAGAAAGAGTCGGTAGACATTCAGGGAGGAATCTGTTAATGACGACTTCGACGCGTCTTCAATGTCCGTTAACGTTATTTCGATCGATCCGGCTCATACCGTGAGCTCCTCCAAATTCAAGTGACCACAAACCACTAGAATTTCGAGACTTACCCCCTCTCCCTCTCGCTCTAGATCTCTCTCCTTGTATTGTACAATAGCTATTCTCCCTAATTAATGCTACGTGAACACAGACTGTCTTACCAACGGAATTTTGGTTAATTTTTGGCTACATGACATTCCTAAGGTTTGAAGGGAATTGGTATTAATTCAACGGGTCTTTATCCGGAGAAGTAAATGTGCAGTAAAAATACGATAATGAAAAAAAACAGTAATGAATCGTGTTTAATCGAGTAGTATAACATTCCGAGCTGCAAATCCAGTGGTACTTCATGTGGAGTTGCACTCGAAAAATTACTGGAGTACCCCGTTAATTCCAAATGGGAAAAAAAGTCCAGGGATTCATGGATTAGTCCAGTACGGTATGCCAAAAAAAATAACTGGAGTGTACTCCATTAATTTTAAAAGGGAAGTAAAATACGTGGTCGAATAACCAGTATATTTAACTGTACCAGGCCAATAAAAATTTCTGGAGTAAGGTAAATGTCCCAATTATTGAACAGCTAAGGATCTGAGGATTGAATTCGGTGAGAAAAAAATATAAAATCAAGAAAAAAACCATCGCTTTCATGTTCAAATGATACTTTGATATTTTTACTTTCGAAAAATCACCCTTTGAATTATTTTTAAATGATGTCAAATATAAAAAAAAATAACAATGTGAAGCATGCAAATGTCCCAATTATTGAACACTGAAAGTGCCTATGTCCCTAATATTGAACAGGCATGTCCCAGTTATCGAACACTCTCGAGAATTCTTTTTCCGTTCTGAAAATATTATTTTGGGTACAATATTGAGAAATAAAAGCAAAATCAAACACTTGAATAATCTTTTATTAATCATGTAAAAATACAAAAATATGTATTTAGTCTCTTTTGACAGGTTTTTGGTTCATTCTCATTTGGTTTACTTTTGCTTTTCAACTCGAACTTTATTTTATTTTTATTTTCAGCTTCCTCGTTCTTATGTTCCGTTTTTGTTTGATTTTGTCGCAGCTTTCTTGTTTTTCGACTGAAATATCGGAGAGCACAAAATATTGAACATCACATTCGTATTTTTAGGTTACATTTAGGTTATATTCACTTTTTACTTTTCTTTTTATGTTTATTGCACGAAAATACAAATAAAAAATATATTCGACGATCTTAGAGTTATTATTAAAAGAATAAAGATAAGTTTATTCAGGAACTTACAGTTTTTGTTTGAATAAATCCGATTCGCACGATCTGTCACACGTTAACTGTCTCGATGTTTTGATGGGTTTAATGACGCCATCTTGGAGAATTCGAGTGTTCAATAATTGGGACACACTGCACTTCTATGTCCCAATGATCGAACACCGTATTTTTTAACAAATAATTAATTTTTTTTTTTTAATTGTTATTTGTAAGAAATTTTCGGAGGAACCTGCAACGCCTTTACTTTTTGAGATGCGACAGTTTTTGAATTTGTTATGCCCTTACGCATGAAGCGGCGCGTCTTAGCAAAAACGATAAGCATCTACTACTACGAGACGTCAAATCGGGTCACCGTTGCTGATTAAATAATTTCTTTCTCTATTCATTAAAGCTTTTTTTGCACAAGTAAGGTAACATTTCGATAGCTAAAAGTTCCATATATGTAATGAAATTTTTATAAATAAGTAAATGCTTGCAGGTGAATGAGAAATAATAAAAATACAAGATAGTGTTCAATAATTGGGACCTGTTCAATAATTGGGACATTTACCTTACTCCATTTATTTCAAACGGGAAGTAACCCGCGGTCGACGAACTAGAATAATTTATTGTACCAGTCCTTCTCGGACCTTTTGAAATTCTCTCAAATGGCTCGAGGTGATCCTCAAAGAGACACCAGACACCACGATTAAGCGTAAAATCGTACTCACGAGTTTGTCGCAGACGACGACCATGTGAAGTATCATATTGCCGAATGTGTCCTGCTCGTCGGGATCAGCGCCGGAATCGAGCAAAAGATTGTAAACGCTCTCGTTGGCGCAACAGGCGGCCCAAGCGAGTGGATACTCGCCGAGATAAGCGAGGCCCTCGTAGTCGGTGTTCCGCGCGGGTCGTTGAAGTTGCTGATCGCGCGGCAAAAAAAAGCTCCCTATTGCTCGCTGTGATACCATTGCGCCGGCCTCAACGAGATCCTGTACGAGCTCGTTATTGGCATAAGCTATCGCCAGATGAAGCGCACCAGCGCCGAGATACTCCTCGCCCTCGACAACGTCGATGGCCAATCGTGGAAAGCACTTTAACAAGATGCGCGCTATACGCGTGTGCATCCTCGTGTCGCAAATTATGAGCACGTGAAGCAACGTCTCACCGAGTGAGCCGCGATACTGCATCTGCCAGCAAGCATCGTGATCGTTCCACTGTGCGAGAGGATCGAAACGCGACAGAGACGCCTCGATCGGCAATACAACCTGATCGATATCGCGAAATTTCCAACGCAAGTATTCCGCTCGGTTTATAGCCTGTCCTTTGCCATCGGCGTACATCAATATGCCAAATTGTTCACGCATCAGACTCTCAACCTCCGGCTGACCGCCGTGCGTGTAAGCCTCGATCAACTCGCCACCTTTTTTGTAATTCGCCAGACGATACAGCAGACACTGATCCTCGTTGCTCGCTTGGCTTATCACGCGATCAAGAATCGAGCCAGCATTGACCTGGCTGTCACGGTCACGACACGAGCAAACTCCACCCATTCAGGCTCGTTCATTATCGTCCTTCGATTGCTCTCACTCGGACATATTTGGTCAAATTCCTCTCTGTTTATCCGGCCAATCACCCCGTTGAAACGAGCGCGAGAAAGTGCAAGTCATCCGGAAATCAAACAACAGAATCCGGAAGGAATAACGAAAATTCAAATAGGATCATCGCGTTTTCTGTCTTATCAAACGACAATTATGCATCGTTATTCTCGTCTATCGGCTCGAGATTGTTGCAAACTCATGGGGGACGAAAAAACAAACACGCAGCTTGTGTTTCAACATCGATAACGACGACGAGCAACGATCCCGCATTGACACTGGATACGTTGGGAACGAGCTTGAGAGGAAATAATGGGGTCAAGCTGCTCGTTATTTCTCGCACGTATCCCACGACCTCGACGATCTCCCCTCACCCCAACAATGATGATAACGATGATAATAACAATAACAACGCTCACGAGCGTCACTTGCCATTCGCACTTTATCACTGTTTCCCCCCCTCGCGTTAATACGAAAAGTCCGTGTGTCCTTTCAACCCTCTTTCATCCCCCGAGCGAAGAAATCACGTCGCCAACAGCTATATCTTATCTCACCCCGATGACGACGATATTTGTGGCGCGATAATAACGAAGATTGCGCAGATTCTCGGTAAATTGGGCACGACGACGATACCGAGAGTTAGTCAGCCAGGGAGTCGGATTAGCCAGCAGGGGGTAGTTTTTTCACGCGTGGCACGCGGCAAAAGCTCTCGGAAAGGGTGAGTCCGCGGTGAGGATTGAGGAAGCCACGGTAAACCAACTTGGACGAAGGGCTCAGAAGTACTGAACTCTTGGGTAGGATTCACCCTCGCTCGGGGAAACCAGTAAATCCACGGTACCAAAAGCTACCGAACAACGTGCAGGTCGAAGGTTTCGTGATGTTGTATAGCAACGCCTTTGGCCTTCTCCAACCCCCGTTGGCTGCTCCCCGTGGCTTCCACTCTGTCTCTATATAGAACGTCCCAATCTATAAACCGTACCTGGCGGCGCCAGATACGAGAGGGTTACTGGGTTGACGCGGTGTTACCAGACGTATAGCACCATTTTTCCTACATGTATGCCTCTGTGTAAATATTTGTGTGTACATGTACCTTTGTATGTGTACATGGAAAGTACACGTGTAATTCCTGCACATTGTGCTGGCTTCGAGAAAAAAGGGCGCAATTCCCGACGCTCTGAGCCTCAAATTCGCCGGGCCGAGCCTCTCTGCTCGATCGACGTATTTCTAAATTGCTGTACGGCGTCCAGTTTGAAACTCTACTGGCACAGTGTCCGTTTTTGGCTGTATATTCGTAATATGGCTGATTCCACTGATAACTGAATTATACTTCGCCGGGGGGGTTGGAATTTACGATGATGGACTATGGTTTTGAAAAGTACATGGCAAAGACAGCTTTCATGATTTTTTTTCAAATTTTTGCGACAAGCAGTTTCAAAGTTATGGCAGTTTGAAAATTTCGAGATAATAGAGGTTGTTAAATTTTTCATAACGAAAATGCCAGTCACAAAATAGCATTCTGTAAATTAATATATATATATATATTTTTGTTATTGAGAATAATTTTTTAAAATATAAAAATGCCGTTTGTCTCAAATGTATCATTTTTTGAAATTTTTGTTTTAAAGTTCAGATTTACTTCATTTTAGACTACATAATTTTAATGCCTCATTTACGGCTGCTCCGAAGAACGACCATAGAAAAATCAAATTAAGAGTCATGTTGCCTTATAAAAAAAAAGGTTCCAAAATTTTGAGAAATTATGTGTTCGAGAGAGAATCAAGAATTTTTTTATCGCTAAGTTGAGATTATTTAAACAAAAAAAAGCACTGTGCTTAAAAATATTATTGGGTGAATGATAATTTCAAAATAAAAAATTGAACAATCCCTATGAGATTTTTAAACTGCCGTAACTTTGAAAGGGCTTGATGGAAAAATTTGAAAAAAATCATGAAAGCTCAATCTGTCGTGTACTTTCCGAAACCACTGTTCATAGTTGAAAATTCAGACCTCCCCCGTCCGGCGCAACACAATTCGGTATTTGGTGGAATCATCCTTACATTTTGTACGCATACGTGTACATGCAACGAAATATATATATATATATATTTATATCACGATGTGCGACCGTGACGCGCCGAAATTCATTTCCCGGTCGTCCCCGACGACGGATAGGAAAGGGGCGGCTGGATAAACGGCGATCTCTCCCTCTCAATTTTTTTTTTTTCGTTACCCCCCCGTTCCGCTGGCCACCCTCTGTCGAGGACCTACTCGGGAATTATTTCTTTCATGCTCCCGATAAATCACAATCTCAACACAGTCTGGGTTATACGGTTCCAGGTTACTGGTATCGGCCATTGCAAGTGTGTGTAAGTATACACTGCCGGCCAAAAGTTTGGAAACACTTGCCCGAATTTCACGCCGCACAAAAAATTTCACTGCTCTTTTAAAAATGAAGATATTTTGATTCGCCAAGCGGCGTTTTAAAGGGGACATATTCAGCTTCATTTCGCTTTTTTTCAAAAAAAAATTTCAATTTTTTTTTGAACTCGATACGCCGTTTGAAACATGGTCGTTTTTCGACTTTTTTTTTGACATTTTAATTTTGGCGCACGACCCATGGGAATTTTCAATACTATTTTTCCTATGAAAAACTTGGGGCGGAGAGTAATAGTTTCAATTTCGTTTTTCAAAAAGTTTCTTACGATTTTTTTTCGCAAAAATATTCAATTTTTCGCAAAAAACGAGCATATTTATAAAATGTAGCGTAACTCTAAAACTACTGGGTTTTCGTGAAATCACTAAGAGAGTAAAAAGTTGCATACAATCATTCTGGATTCAATGAAATTTTTTCAGATTTAAAAAAAAAAATTTTTCTTCTAATTTTTCCTGTAAACGAGATATTTTGTTATCTTAAACAATTGGGTCTCTTACCTCATCTGCATGGCTCTTTCATCGAAAAACCTTATCTGCATGGATTTTTCATCGAAAAACCCGTGTAGATAGCCCGTGTTTAAGATTTAAAAAAATATCTCGTTGACATGAAAAATTTTCGAAAAAAAAAAATTTGTAACAAAATTCTGAAAAAATTTAGTTGAATCGAGAATAATTGTATGTAACTTTTTATCCTCTTAGTAATTTGACGAAAACCCAATACTTTTAGAGTTACGCTACATTTGATAAATATGATCGTTTTTTGCGAAAAAATGAATATTTTTCCAAAAAAAAATCGTACGAAACTTTTTTAAAAACGAAATTGAAGCTAATACTTCCCACTACAATTTTTTCATAGAAAAAACAGTCAAAAAAAATGTCCATGAGTCGTGCGTCAAAATTACTATGCCAAAAAAAAACCGAAAAACGACCATCTTCCAAAGGGCGTACCGGGTTAAAAAAAATCACAAAAATTTTTTGAAAAACGGGAAATGATGCTGAATATGTCCCCTTTAAAGCGCCGCTTAGCGAATTGAAATATCTTCGTTTTTGAAAGAGCAGTGAAACTTTTTGTGTCACGTGGAATCGGGGCGAGTGTTTCCAAACTTTTGGCTGGCAGTGTATATTTTATATATATATATATATATATATATATATACATATATTGTTCGACTAGCCGTTCGTCACTTTTCTCTTGGGGCACTCGATCGATATCGCACATAGTCTCATTTCATTTTTCATTTCATTTTTTATCAATAGTGGTCCTCTCTCTCTCCCTCGGTCTATCTATCTCTTATCTCGATCGACGATTCCAATTTTCGTCTTTTACAACGTAATACGCCTGTCCGGAAGGATTGATTTTCGTCTATATGTAACGGCTATAAGAAATCTATAGGGAACCATACAGGGAAAAATTCAATCTCTCACGCACGATGGAGCAAAAAGAGAGAGAAAGTGAGAGAGAGAGAGTGAGCAAGAGGCTTCAAGCATTGCTACTTTAAATTTTATCTATACGCCAGCAAAGACGACGAATTTTCTGGAATCATCGTGAAAAGAGGGACAAAAATGAAAAGAGACGTCACGTGTGTCTTCGCTTCTTGGTTAAAGCGCGTTTCATGATTATTCCTCCGACACACAATCGCACATTCATGGCTTCTTTTTCAATCCCTGGAAACGTCAATTTTCATCACTATCGAGGCTGACAGTGGCGCATGGTCAGCTTTAAAAAACGAAAAAATTGGCATCTCGAGAGATCCCAAACTCTCAACTCTCTCCCTCTGTCTCTTCTCTGTTTCGCAATGACAGCCGGAAAGCTTTTCAGCGGATTTTTTTTGTTTTTTTTTCGCATCATCCCCATTTCGCCATCCCCCTTTTGCCGTAGGCTATCAGGCTCTCGTAGTGACGAGAGGGCTTTTTGCGAGAGACAGTAAATCGTCGCGTATGTGCCCGAACGTGCGCGGTCGCGATTCGCAAAATATCGTCAGCGTATAGAAGCGGTTGCAAACCACGAAAAACGCGATCGTTTATCTCTCGCTCAAACCTCGAATGACGTTGCGCCACTGTTTCGTCCTAACACCGTGATTCCACGTGTATTTGTACGGATAAAATGCGCGACGGACTCGCCTTCCCCGCGAATACAAAACGCGCGAATGTTTGCGCTTGTCCGTGGAGAAAGATCTCTCGTGTATGGTCGCTCCCTATTTACACTGGTCATTCACACCGTTTTCCGATTAACGTCCGCTCGATACGAACACACACGTACGAAGGTTTGCAGGGCTGGATTTTACACAATATGCAGGTACAAATGGGAAATCGCTCGGACTCTCTCCCGAGAGAGAGAGAGGCGGGAAGAGAGACACACTCCATTTTACTTCCTGTTTTATTGACTTTGTACCGCGGAACCACATCGTGCTCGACGAACCGCACACACGATATATTTTCCGGATGAGTCATTTTCTTGCAATTCCAATTCCACTCCGGAAAAAGGTACTTATTATAAATATTATCCAATCCAGAGACACGCGAGTTATTTTCAACGCTCTCCAATGATCTATGATCTATTTCACTGGAATGCGAATAGTAAATGCAGATGAAAATATGTTCAAGACGAAATCTAGAATCATGAGGACCAAACAGATTTTCCGGTATTCCAGAGAAGCGCACTGAGAAAATTTTTTTGTTGAAAATGAAAAATTAGTTCGACTCAACCAAATATTTGTTTCCGGACGTTCAACGAGATCATTTTGGTAATTCAACAAAGATACGGTGGAAGTTTTAGCTACATCGGTTAAATCGTTGCTTGAATGGGCAAAGTTTCAGTTCAATCAAATAAATGCCTTTGTACCAAATAAATTGTGTGATTGAAAATACGAATTGTTTTTTTTTGTTACAGCTAAATTTATTTAGTTAAAATATACTAGAAATCAACGAAATATTTCTGTAAAGCAACTCAGTAACGTGTAAATTGGGTTAAACTGTATCTGGAAATTGACCAAATAGTTTCGTTCACCTCGTATCTTATAGTTAACAAAATCCATTTGTTGAATTAATTATAGTTTCATTATTTCAAACAAATTAAAGTCAAATCAAACAAACAAAGTTTCATTATTTCAAACAAATTAATATTGAATCAACTAAATTTTTTTCAACTAAATTGATTTAGTTGTTTTGATTGAACTTTTTTTCTCAGCGCGTCTATGTGACGAATCTCATCCACATATTTTTCAGTATTTATCAGGAGTAGATTTATACGTATCCTTTGTAATACACTACATGAAATTCAAACTTTACGGAGTTTTTGTGGGTATATTGAGCTGTAAAAGTTACGCTCAACATTACTCGTTTTGTCAATATTTTCAATTAAACCGTTACTTTTCTAAAAAACCATAAATAGCCTTTTTTCTCCTGTTTTTTCAAATTCATGGCAAGCATGGAAATTTTTTTTTGCAAAAAAACCATCGTTAATCCTTGTAGAGCATTAATTCAAGTTTCCGAAAACCCCCTTTTAATTTCTGTACGATCATTATTCGCTGAGATATCAATGGTCAAACACAAAAGGATCCTTTTTCTTCAAAAATCCGATAACTCAGCGAAAAATGGTCGCATCGAGGTCTCAAAAAAAGCAAATTGAAGCTAAATAAACAAGCTATCCGCTTCATGCAATAGTTTAGCTGAAAATTTTTTTCTCAAGTCACTGCAGCCCAAAAAAAAGTACATAAAATTTGCCACATTTTTTTTTCTCGCTATTTTTTGAGATTGCGTGAAACCTGTAGCTTCGATCTTTTTGCTATAAGATCTCAAAACTAGAAACTTGAAGCTTTAAAATGCTTTTTTTTAGACCTCGATACGACTATTTTTTACTGAGACACAGCATTGTTAAAAACCACTAAAAATTTAAGAAATTTTTTTACCCCTTAATTTTTTCCAGTAGTGTATGTGTCCTTTTACATCCACCGTACATTCGTAAACAGGCGCTCACGAAATTGCACGAACATCCGTCGTACCAACTGATGGCGTTTACGATTTTTTCGCCTCGCATAATTCTCCCTCGCTTCTCTCGATTTTCCGATCGCAAGGGGCGAAAATCCAACGCACTTTATTCACTCGTACGGATTTTCATTGCACGGATAAAATCACACCGTTTATTACGCAACGGGACATTGCATAAACGCTATATAGATTTTATCGTTGGCATTCATTCTCGTTGTTTCGCGGATAACATAAATTGTTTATCCATTTTGAGGACGTGTTTTTCGCCTGTATATCGCGAAAATGATGGGAAAGTGATATCGCTCGTGAGCAAGAAAGTCTGATTAAAATAAATGAATGATGAATAAAATTAAAAAAAAAAACAATAATAACAACAACATGCCTTTAGTCAGAGAATTCTTCGCTTTTCAAGTCGATGGCCAATCCATCTCTAAAATTCCAACCTAAGACCGGCAAAATTATTCCATCAAATACCTGTTCCGCTGCTCATGATGGACGCGAGAATATTTTTCTTTTTGGCGTATTCTCGAATGAGATGCTGGTGGAAAAAAATTGGCCGCGTGTGAAGCATTTGAAAAACAGGGCGCAAATATGAGAACCAACAGGATAATATTAATAATCAGGGGCGCCAGAGATGGTGTGCAGCACGTTGGACCATTCGTCCGCATTATCCATGCGGCGTGTGGAAAATTAGCCGTCGGTTAGTGCGCTGTTGCACCCCGTAGTCGTCGTCGTCATCGTGCCGCGGCGATGCGAGAAGGTGGAGGGCGCCCTGAGGGAGGAATTGTTATGACCCGCGTTTTCCGGTTATGCTCAACGCGCGGAACAGCCTGGTTTGGATAAAGCATATAGCGGGAAAGAGATGGAGATAGTGAGAGAGGAAAATGGCGCTGGCTTCGAGAGTTAAAAGAGGAGAGAGTAATATCGTAGAAGGGTGCATAGTTGAGAGTTGAAAAAAAAATAGAGAGGTCGAATATGAGGGGGGCGGAGAGAATTGCGGAGTATAACCACGATGGAGATAACACGGACGAGCAATTTTTGATGCGTCGCACATTTATGCTATGTCATGAAGAGGCCGACCGTATAGAACAAGGCAAGAGAAAGATAGAGAGAAAGATAAGAGAGAGAGAGAGAGAGAGAGAGAGAGAGAGAGAGAGAGAGAGAGAGAGAGAGAGAGAGAGAGCTTGCAGTGCGAGAGAATTTTAGAATGGGGAAAATGCGCGAGAGTAAACACGGGTTTTCTGTGTCCCCGATTCGCGCTTTTTTTTCGCGTATGATCCTCTCGTTTCGTGCCTCGTCGTTTTTTTTCCGCTCAACCGTCTTTCACTCGTCCTCGTGAATCGTTGGGAAATTTTTTACTCTCGTTCTTTTTTTCATCCCTGCATCAAACCGAGCTGAAAGACACACACGAAAATGCAAAGAGAGAGAGAGAGAGAGAGAGAATGAATAACAATGGTTGCACAGCGGTATTATTAACTGACGTAGATACGTGTCCTAGAAAAAAAATAGATGGGGATTCGAAAACGTGACTGCTTGCCAATGTTACTGATGTTAAAACCACCGGAGCAGCCTCGAATCCCGAGAAAACCATCGGGACATCACAAAAAAAACGAAATCTCTGCGAATTTGCACAGAGCGATTCAAGAGGAATCGATGAACGATCGAGAAATGAGATAGGAACAAAAATTTCGTTCCAACGCGAACTCCGGTTGCATTATTTCGGCTGTTCAAGTTAACATTCACGAAGGGATGAAAAAAATGTGAACATCCGATGGAGAAGGAAAATTCGATGGAAAAAAATTGATTTTACAAAATGAAATATCACAAAAAGCTTTAGTAGGACATTTTTAAGAGAAAGATCGAAGATCGACTTACCCCATCGACTTTTTCATGTGGATTATTATCTGAAACAAAAAAAAATAAAGATTTTAGATTCGGCACGACTGAGGCTTTTATTGGTACTAGAATTTTCAATATTTATGCATAAACAACAAAATGGCGGACTTTATTCACTCTAAAGTGAAATTTTTCACTCTTTTGCAACCAACAATAGTAAAAAACAAAATTTCTACTCAGTTCCAATCCAACGCTAATTATACACTGAGAAAAAAAATGGTTGAATGAACTAAATCTTTAGTCGCATACGCACGACTAAATATTTAGTTGTACAAACCCAAATTTTTTTACCTGAATCATATTTTGGTTAACTGAAACGCAGAATTATTCGCGAAACTAATTATTTAGTTAGACCTAATAAATATTTAGTCGTGCATATGCAACTAAAGATTTAGTTCATTCAACAATTTTTTTTCTCAGTGTAGATGTGAGGAACGTGTGGTTTAAGTTTGATCGAGATTGCTTCAACGGTTTCAAAGATTCATACGACGAATTATTGTAAAACGTTGTTTTCAGACGAAAGCTCTCAAGCTTGTTTCGAGATGAAAACCACAGAGTAGGAATCATTTTAAGTCATTTTAGATACAGAATGATACAGATTTTCAAGGGCTGATGATTCGAAAAAATATCCTAATAAAAATAAGATGAACTAGTAAAATATACTAGGGTCATTCCATGTCAAATCGACCAAGAGTTGCAATCGACCCCTTTCAATTTCGATGAAATTTGATCAGAAGTTTTCGTTTTTAATGAAACGAGGTTCTACCAAAGGAAAAGAATTAGTGAGCTAGTGAGCTAGTGAGAAATTTGAAAAATGATGAATTTGGAGAATTTTGATTTTTTTTGTAACAAAAATTTTTTTTTTACCAAAATTCAACATTTTTTAGTTTTGAAACAAAACAACACCATCTTGAAAATTTCAGAATCTTTTAAGATCAGTCCAAGGTATTATATAAAAAAATTAAACCAAAAATTAAATGTTGATCGTGGATTTACACGATTTTTAAAAATTCAGATTGTTGAAAAAACAAAAAACACCTTTCTGAAAATTTCCGGATCTTTTAAGATCATTACAAGGTATCATATAAAAAAATTGAACCAAAAATTTAATGTGGAAAGTGGATTTGCACGATTTTAAAAAATTCAAAATTCTCCAAATTCATTATTTTTTAATTTTTTTTTCGTAGCCACAAGTATACTCTTCAAGACAAACCGAGAATGATTTTTTCGTAACTATAATAATTTTCGAGATGTTTAAAAAATAAACTTGAAAGATTTAAAAAATTGTAAAATCTTGAATCTTGCATAACTTTCGAAAAAAAAAAAAATTTAATTTTTTTTCTTCTGGTAGATCTTCGTTTTATTCAAAACGAAAACTTCTGACCAAATTTCATCGAAATTGAAGGGGGTCGATTCCAACTCTTGGTCGATTTGACATGGAATGACCGACTAATTGAAAAAGTTTTATCTCGAATCATTTTCTGGCAGCTCAAACTGCGGTTGGATACGATCGATCGTACGATTTTGTCCAAACATGCTCGCTAATACGAGAGAAACCGACCGTATATGTGGTATCAAACTAAATCGAGAAGGACTCTGGTTGCTGGATGTAGGCTTTGCATCGTTGGCAAGCCTCGGATGGAACAAGCTTTACAATGACGTGCAAGCTTTCCCTTCCTCCCTCAATGCCGGGAGTTTACACATGGTATCCACAAGCTGGTTGTGCGTATAAAACCCCACCAAAGATACTATATATGTATGTATATGTGCCACGTATATTGTTTGTACGTAGATCGGCTGAAAATGTACGCAGCTGTTACGTAACGGGAGACAAACACCGAAAGCTCAGGCTAGGTATTAGAAACGAGAGCATCGAGAGCGAGTAAGAGAAATTGGATGGAGAGACGCCGAGGGACATGCACAAAGGTATTACCGTAAAACTCCAGGGACAAAGACTTGATTCTCAGAAACGAGAAACTAGTACGACGAGATTATAAACTACGATTATCCTATTGCCGTAGCAATGTCGAACTTTAGCGAGCGTTTCCATCTCCGTTCTCGTATTAAAGCGCGATTAAACAATCTCTTCTCTCTCTCTCCACTTTCATCGCTTTTTCCTTTCGTTTCTGCAATACCAAGCTACTACTTTTTTTCATGGGAATCTCATTAATAATGGTTTCTCTTTTTCTTGCATCAAGGATTATTCTATTCAAGCTCGTAAATTAATAAAACACACGTGTGAGTTGAAAAAAAACATTTTTCTACTCTAATTAATCATCCGAGCTTTTCAGCCATGCTTTATTTGTAATTTTTTAAAATTATTATTTCACGATTTTTTGTTCGAAAGCTTGAGGAACCATTTTTATTCAAACGTCAAGAAAACAAATTATAATATTTGCAACACTTTTAAGAGAAATCGAAAAGAAATATAAAATTTATCCAATAAATTAAGACGGATAATAATTTAATAATTTAAGATAATTCGAGACGATTTTGTTTATTTCTTTACTTCTCATTTTTCTGGAAATACTATAATTAAAGCATTAACATAATCAAAATATTACACTACAGTGAAACAAATGAATAAAAATGAAATAATTATAATTAAATTATTATTTCCTTAAATTAATTTAATTAATTTAAGGAATTAGGAGTCCAAGTTATTTGAATCGTTGTAAAAAATTGTGTGGATAAATTTTTCGTACGATTGACAAACGATTCCGCCACTATTTCCTCATTCGTAAGAATCACAGAGAAATCACGAATAATTGTGATTTGTTCCGTGAATCACAATCTTGGCATACATGTTTGAGAAACCTTCGGATTTTCCTATATAACTGTAAGTCAACCGCCGAAACGAACACCCATATACGAGGGAGTTCATAATACGCGATATTGCATGATCGACTGAGAACTGAGATAAAGAGGTCTTTGAGCGAGAGACTCGGATATTCGTGTAAGAGCAAAGAGTTTTCTGGAAACCGGAGACGAGAGTCTCTGCCAAGATAGACCGGAGATGAGTCACTACCGCTTCCCTCTATCCGTCTCCCTCGCTCTTTGATGCTCTTTCTTTCAATTTTATTTTCCTACAGAGCCTTTCACAATCACATTTATTGTCAAATTTTCAACGACGAACAAATTTATTTTCGAGATAGATTGGTCGTTTTTCAATTAACATCTTAGATTCGGTTAAAAAAGGCATTTTTCCTCCATATTTATGCATAATAAATAAATTATTTCATTCGAAACTTTGAGTATTCGAAAGAGCAAAATTTAAGCAATATTTTATAGAAATTTAATTTAAAAATTTGGAAAATTCAGCCGGTTGGACTTGAACTATTTTATTTCCCATAAATTCATGAAAATTAATTTTTGTGGATTATAAAATCAGCCAACGAAAGAAACGTTTTTTTAAAACAAATAAATATTTCTGATTTGTACAAATTATAACAGAGGTAAATATTTCCATCGAAATAAATATCGTGGATGAATTCTGAAAGAGACTGTAAGAATTTCTCGTCAATATCTCTTTCGCCAGGGTTTCAAGCTCAAACTCGGCGATTCAATTTCCATCGCGATTCACAGAAATCTGCATGTAGAAAGATCTATATAGATATAGTCATGATATACGGAATATTTCATGTGTCTCTTCCTCGCGGCACATTTCCGTCCATCTGTCTTCAATATCAATCAGATATTTGATCAAACTTCCGCCTTCTCGTCATCCGATTGCAGAGCTACGATCGTTATTTATTTGGCCCGATTCCGCGTCTTCGCTAGTGAGAAAGTCTCCGATTTCTCGCGCGATTACAAACACGTTTATGAAATTTTCCTACGTCCAAGTTCACGACAAGTCCTTCTTCAAAAGTGACCCAAATAGCCAACGATATTATTCACTTTGAGGCACTTGCGACATTCGACAGCAGGGAAGTCGATATCGAGCGATAATTATTAAGGTACTAGTTTACTTTAGGAGGCCAAAAAAAGCAAATTTTTAAGATTTTTTTTCTTAGCTCCTTCAACAGATATGACGATAAATCTATTATTACAAAATTGTTTCATTCTTCGAAAGTACGAAACAAATATTTATTTTTTATTTTGATTCTTTGAATAATTTATAGACGGCGCCAAAGTCGAACATGTCTTGTTTATAGACGGCGCCAAAGTCGAACATGTCAGAAACGAAAGTCTGAAACAAAAAACTAAAAAAGCATTTTAAAGAGGAAGGTTTCTTACACAATCTACCACCGTTAATGAATAATCGATTTAAAAAAATGGCGGATGTTTGAAGTGAAAATAAAAAATTATTTTTCATAACTTTTTTCAAATATCCGCCATTTTTTTAAAAATCGAATTTTCATTAACGGTGGTAGATTGTTGTGTAAGAAACCTTCCTCTTTAAAATGCTTTTTTAGTTTTCTGTTTCAGACTTGCCAATCCTGAGAATGACTGTCGGCCATGGGAAAAGACATTTTCGACATTGGTGCCTTCTATAAATTATTCAATGAATCGAAATAAAAAATAAATTTTTGTTTTGTACTTTCAAAGGATGAAACAATGTGATAATAATAGTTTCATAGGTATATCTGATGAAGGAGCTGAGAAAAAAATCTTAAAAATTTGCTCGTTTTTTGCCTTCTGAAGTAGACCAGTACTTTTAACTTTTGATGCTCTGGATTCGATAATTTCGGATCTGGAACTGTAAAATACGTACCTCGGCTAAAAGCTCGACAGAAATTTCGACCCTCTCGTCCCCGATAATTCGGAGACAATAAGAATAACTGTTCGAGTCGAAAAAAGACTGCTGTAGAGACTGTATGAATCATCGCAGCTGAAGTTTCACATACATACATAATTAATGTCTACTATTTATATCAGAAAATATTTTGCATGCCGATATGGCCCGTATGACGCATGTGACTCATCCACCGTGAAAAATATATCACAGTGTCAGACCGAAAAAAAATGTTGTTCACGTTTCAAGCTTGTTCTCAAGAATTTTCGTTTTTTTTACACGAAACCAGTTGCGATTCGTGAACGGAAAACAATTTCTCATTTTCTCGTTCTTCGCAGTCATTTTTCGTGATCCGTTACAATCTGTGAAACTATTTTTCTTTTTAATTTACTTCGATCAGTGATCATTCAAATTAATTTAATTAATTTTTATTATAATCACAATCTAATTACGACTCTAATTTATTATATCATTTATAGAATTATTATGATATGATATAATTATATCATAATTCAATTAATAATTATATTATATAATTAATATCAATAATAATATATTATGATAAAGGTGACGTAAAAAATTAAATAAATTCACGTTGATGATGATAAAATGGTCATTTCTGGGGTTGTCAGCGTGAGGACGATTTCATCGTAGGGAAAACGTCGCTAAAAACGAAGATATATTGTACACTGGAGAGAAAGAGAACGAGAAATAGAGAGCGAAACGTGCACGAGAGTCACCGGGAGGTTTGCTCATCAACGTTTGCAAAGAGCCTGCATATGACATGTGTGCACGTATGCTCGGATTTTCGCATGCATATACGCATATGCATACATAAATATATCTATATATATATACGATAGCGCAAGTCCGTCAAGCATTAATGTCACTGTGTATAAATCCCAGAGACGAGAGCGTCGAGCGAAAACGGAGGGGAGCGTATACGTCGCGTTATTTGTCAGCCATAATTTAGATCAAGATTCGCATATCGTTCGATCCCATATTACAAACTCTACGCATGATAATGATAAAATGTAACAAAAACATGTCATATCCTTCGAGAATGAACGTGTCGCTACGACTCGAATTTCGACTTTGTTCAAGCACTATTTTCCCCCTCTTCTCCTTCTCGTTTCGCTCGGCGCTATTTTTTCCCCCCTTAACTTTACATTTCTTCGGATACTGAAATAATTCCCAGGCAATTGGATCAAAAACGTGAGAAGAAAAAATTAAAAAATTTATAAAAAAATTAAAAATTAGATGAGTCCAAATCAGAGATTCATCGCATTTTCGCCGAATGCTCTGTCCGATCCGACGAGGAAATTACACGTGGGCGATTGACCATCATATCCGACGAGACTGTCACGCCAGAGTCATTTACGTCTCTCTTGCTCTCTCTTTTTTTATTCTTATCTCAATGAAATTTAAAATAATCGCCACTTCCGGCAATTTTTTGAGTATGCAAAAGTGCGACAGTCTTCACGCGGTATTTCCGCTGTCATTCGGCTAATTTTTTTTATACGCTTCAACGATGACAATTTAAGAGGAAATGAATTTCGAGCATTCCGAAACGTTCGGGAATAGCCGAAGAAAAAATAACATGACGAAATACTTCCGGAAAGTAAAAAAAAAAAAGAGCGCTGCTTGGAAATGATGAGAAAATTTAATGAAAACACCTTTTTTTAAATTCAATACTTACAAAATCTTGAATTTTGGGATTGAAAAAAAAAGGATTACAAAATCCAGGCCAAGAAATTTGCGGTGCATAATGACAAAAAATAAACAAAAAAAAATTTAGCGTGCTAAATTGAAAAATACGTCTTACCGAATCGAAATGCATCTCCGACGACGGGACCGAGTAATTTTTTTTTCGTTTCCGCGAACGCAATTGCGCGCAGTACGTTCGTGTTCGAAGAATAGCGTCGTCGATTAGTGACGAAGACCGCCTGTTATCGCTTGATTGAGGCCGTATGACTACGAGAATAGCTTTTTGCCTCAATTCCCCCCTCCTACTTTCCACTCTCTCGTGATTCACTCTTCCTTTGTCTCCTTCAACGTGAACGAGTGTCCATCGGTTCGCAATCGCTCGGTGCGACCGCATCGAAACATCACGGAAAAAAATAGAAGATTCAGCAAGGGAAAATAAAAATACCGAAATAGTTGCGCAAGGTACGAGACCACACATCGGGCTAACGAAGCTTCCAGAAAGAACAAAAGTCCGTGAGCGAATGTTCACACTTTTAGACCGCTATATCACTCGAACGTATGCACAAAACCGTAGATGAGAGAGCCCGGGGCATAATGGAACAGTCGCTGGAGTTACTCGATTACTCCATGAATTGTAAACGGAAAGTAAAGAGTACAATTTACTTCATCAGTCCAGTAATAATTACTGGTACATGATTTTTATGGCCTGAATAGTACATATTACTGGAATGGATAGTAATAATAACTGTAAAACAATTTTACAGCAATAGCAATTTTCTCCTGGCCGTAATATTTACTGCGAACAGTGATGAAGAGTCCAGTCTAGGGTTGCGAAATTTTTCATGAAAAAGTCATTACTTTTTTAATGGCTAAATAATTTCCATTAACTATTAAATGTCAATTGTCAATGGAAATTATCAACCATTAACATTTAATGGTTAATGGAAATTATTTAAATTAATCGATAATAATTAATGGTTATTGAAAATGTAAATGCATTAAAAAAAAGTAGTGCGCTATTCGCAACCCTGAACCAGTCCAGTAATATTGGAGTATTACTGGACACTTGAGTAATTATCGCTGTCTTGTCCAAGAATGGGCACCAACTTTTTTCTCCTTGTGTATTTATCGACGTTATGGGCGCAAATACGCATACTTGGAAATTTTCTCGATTCTCGATATCTCTCCCTTTCTCGCGATGCATTTGCGTGCACAGAGAGACAGAGAGGAACGTAGATGCAGAAAAAAAAGAAATGGAGAATTCTCCCGGAAAATCGTTTGTGCGATAAACGCTTCATTGCCACGAAGCACGAACGTGCGAGGGGGATAACACGATAAAGAGAGAGAGAGAGAGAGAGAGAGAGAGAGAGAGAGAGAGAGAGAGAGAGAGAGAGAGAGAGAGAGAGAGAGACTGTGTGTCAAAGAGAGGAAAACGAGGAAAGCGAGAAGCCTGAACGAATTGGGTAGCAATGGCAGGAGGGACTGAGAAAGAGAGAGAGGGGTCTATTTGCATTTCACGATTGTACTGAAACCGGTTTTGTACGAATGTTCGTTATGAAGAACAGTCGGAGAGCGTGTACACACGCACAAAGCAACATCCATATGTATATATATTACAAATGCGCGTTT
This sequence comes from Alloplasta piceator, assembly GCA_946863875.1. Classification (NCBI taxonomy): domain Eukaryota; kingdom Metazoa; phylum Arthropoda; class Insecta; order Hymenoptera; family Ichneumonidae; genus Alloplasta; species Alloplasta piceator. The sequence goes on along the minus strand of OX333076.1, from coordinate 1,738,208 downwards.
GTGGCTAACGGAAAATCCCAAACGTGATGAGTCAATAACCAAAGTAAATACGAATTCCAGAAACTTCTATATATATAATAAAAATACTCACATGCATATAGTATATATATGCATGAATGATATCCATTATATTTTCATGAACGATATTAATACGTTTATGGAACTTTACTTTTTTTAAATTTAAACAAAAAACATTCCACGCAAAAATTCCTCGCTCTTAAGAAAGAGCGCAACGCCGCAAAAATTGGATCTTCACTGAAACTGTTCGTGAAATAACTTCCGCCTCTTGGATCAGCGAAACCGGAAGTGAGTTTTGCGACAACGAGACTGTCGAATTTTCGCGATATCCGAGGGTTGTATTTTTTAAACAAGAACTCTACTTTTTTTCATCGACATCACGCGTGTTTAGTGTCGACGGTTTATTTTTTTTTTTATCGTTTTCACGTAAAGAAGTACAAATAAACAGGGAAATAGCGCCGATGGCGAGTAAACAGGGGAAAAAGCGCGCAAAAATGTCGGGGAATAAAGACGCGAATGCCTGACGGTTGACTATTGATTCATCGTTAGTGAGTATTTTCATTTTGTTTTTACATCTATTTATTTTTTTTTCATTCTTCGTTTTACCGTGCGAATTTTTGCATTTTTCGTCCTGTTTCGTGAGCTCGTATCACGCGTTTTATCGCGTTTGGAATCGTTGGAGGAAAAGCGAAGAGAAATTGGAAAAGAGTCTGCGAGATCGCCGCGAGTTTTGATAAAAGCCAATATTCTCTGGGTTCATAAAATAGAACTTATCTCTCACCGTGTGAATTCTGGTAAACTAGGGAATGGGGCTTTTGTCGTGCAAAGTGCGAAGAAAAAGGAACGAGAAAAAAATGTACGGGCTTTTATATTGGAGGTCGCGAGTTAATAGTCGAACCTATCTCTCTCCATCTCTCTCTCTCTTCCTCTCTCTAGCTTTTCGTGTCTGCCTCTCTCTTTTTTGTCGACAAGGATAGCCAGACACTCTCGTGTCATTTGCGGCTCGACGTTACTCCACGCTATAACTGTTACTATACTGCACTAATATACAACACGTAGCTTGCATGTACTGCATATATAGAAGAGCATCTCTCTCTCTCTCTTCCTTTCTCTCCTTTCAGCCTCGCAACGATCGTAAAAGAGCCAACATTGCTACAGCTTCCCGTATTCCACCTGGCAAAAGCGCCACGCCAGAGTTGAAGCTAGAAAACGCTATCGAATGGCAATTTTCTCGCTTCCAACTCATTTCTTCCATATATATATATATATATATATATATATATATATATATATATATATATATATTGTCAAGCACCCCCGTCTGACCATAGCAGCCTCTATCTACTTAAGCTACGATTTAAGCCACACTGGCCTCAGCCAGTCTCGGGAGCTTCGATAAGTTGCGCCGTTCTCGTGTAACATTGATAATTTTCCTCGAATGTATTTCGATGATATTCGAAAAATGGACAATACTTTTTGTACAGTGCCAACGAACATTCTTAACTACCCTTTGCACGGTAATTTGAAGCTGTGCGCTTGGGCGAAGCGCGCGATAGTAAAGTTCTGCAAATTTAAATTGTTAATAATGAAAGATCATTTTTTCGTAGCGGGGATCATTTGAGGATGCGCGACGATCTATCATGGTGTGTTTTGTGATATCCTCTGAAAATCATCCTCAAGGTCATCTCGATATCTTGAAATTTTGCGGCGAAATTTGAAAATTTAAAATCGAAAAATTTTCAAAAAAAAAGTATAGTCTCAAAAATACTCTCGATACTCTAGAAAAAAAAACGACTTTCGTAGCTTCGAATGTGTGACCCATTATTGTAAGAACATGCACGATGCAAATTAATGTAATTTTGGTGAGTCATTGAAAATTGTTATGCCAGTACGTTGAACGAGGTAAAGTGATTCGTGATGTTCAGGGATATCTTTTTCTTATCTTCAACTTTATGAAAATGTATCTCGGAAATGGCTCTTTCGCTGTTAGCTAACTGTTCTTTCTAGTCGGAGAATAACGCTTCTTTTTATCGTTTTTTAATTATCGTCTTCGACACACGAACGCTGACGTTTACACGACGAACGTCGTACTGATAGGAAACTCTAACGGTATTCTAGTCGTATGTTGATTCCCATGGCCTGGTATCGTAGTTATCGAGCAGGAAAGATCGTCATTGCCCGAAAAATACACATTTATATATTCTTGCTTTGTCCATGCATATATATTACTTTATAAATTTCAATGAATTCCAGAGAATAAAATTTAACCCCTTTAATAGTTAAATCCCATTTTATGTTGAATATTTATCAATACAATAATTATTTCAACGTGATTAGGATACCAATCAATTGAAACACCTTTCATTGAAATTAAAGAAGTATTAATTACAAATTATTTTATATTATACCTACGATGTAAATCTAATTTTTATACCTCTAAGATACATGTATTCCATAATTCAAAGAATTGAAAGAAATATATACGTATTTTCAAGGATGTTTTACCACTCGTCAATTCGAAAAGAACAGTGAATACTATTGATCGAGACTTCGGTTTGTTGCATAGAATACTTTTTCCCCCTGCTTAAACTACAGACAACGATTTTCCAATTGTCACTCCGACGGCTAAATAAAAAAACCTTTTGCGCTACCTCTAATAAAAATCATACGCAGTCCTCCTTTCGTGGTGTCCAAGATTACAGTCGAAACTATAATTTTATCAAGAGGGAAGTAAAAGTAAATGTTCATTTGCTACAGTGAATCGCAGCGAAGTGACCGCAGGTGGAACAGTAGATAAGGTCGTTCGTGAACAGACCGGTCAAATCGAATCAATGAAACAACGAAACATCGAGTTTTCTAGACAGAGTTGGCAACTCAGGAAAATCTCAGAACAAAAATGATGTATCAATGAAGGTTCGGTTGTCTTGATTACATTCTTCTCATCCTTATCCCTGCTCAAACTTCAACCAACCCTTTTTCACGTGTCACTCAAACGACCCATAGAAAAACTCATTGCGCTACCTCTAAAAAAAATCGTACGCCGTCCTTCTTTCACGATGTTCAAGATTACAGTAAAAATTATGATTTTGTTAAGGGGGACGTGAAAATAAATATTTCTTTGCTATAGTCAAGCGTATCAAAGGAACCGCAGGTGAAACAGTAGATAAGGTTCGTTCATGAACAGACCGATCGAATAAAATGAATCAAACTACGAAACACCGGACTTACTCCACAGAGTTGGAAACCCAGGGAAGTCACAGAGCAAAAATGAAGTATTTCTGAACATTCCGTTGTCTCGGTTGCATCCTTTTCATCGAAAAATTTGCGAAATCGAGTTTCGAGCAAAAGTTTCTTCACATGATCGAAAACGACAAACGGTGGCATCGGCATTTTTGTCGTCTCTTTGTATTTACGCTGACGTGGACAATAGAAATGGTTTCGCGTGTGCTTAAAAAATAGCGGGTGGGAAGAGAGTATGGAGAATATTTTCGTCGTGTATAGTGAAATATAAAATGCAGTAGAGGGAAGCTCGTGAAATAAGAGTGGGGCGAAGCGGATGGGAAACTGTCGAGACGCAATAACGAGGCCTCGAAATACCACCTTACATTACACAGACGCGTGCCAACATTACTCACACTCGTGTATTAGCGAGTTACAAGGTCATTGGCTCGATAAACCGCGGTCACCAGAATGTTCCATTTGCCTTCCTATATGTATTTCATTATGATCGTCTCGACGTCGACTGGATCGTTGATGTTGTCTGCTACTTAGCGAGGTGTCAATTGCTTCTCACAGCCGTGAAAATCAGGTGGGATGAACCGAGACGAAAAAAGATCGACCCCATCGCTACGATCAATAGTCTTTTTTATACCCATCAGGAAAAAAAATTTACCTAAAAAACTAGAATTTTTTTTTCTTCTCATGGAAATTCAACTTGCCCATTAAACTGTCAGGAAAGTTCGGTGATCCATTTTTCAATTACTATTCTATAAATTTTTCGTAACTACAAATTGCAGCGATATTATTTCTGTGAAATGGATATTCCATGAAAATTAAATTTTTTTCGTTAAGCTCAATAATAATAATAATGATAATAATTCGGCCAGCATGAAAAAATATCAGAATATTTTTTAGGAATATCGGGATGATCGTAAAAAAAAGAAATTGGCCAGATTCGTCGCGAATGCCCGCCACAGAGAGAGCGAAACTGGCTCACCTTCAAAAATCGAGCTTTGCACACCTTTTTTTCAGGCCCAAAACCGCAGAGATCGCAGTTTGTCCTCACGCGCTCGTTTCGCGAAAAAGACAGAGAGAGTAAGAGACAGGTTCTGATACTTTTTTTTTTAATATTTCAAACGAGTTTCATATCAGTCTCACATTTCTGTCAGTGCAGAGTTGATTTTTTCCGAGCAGTGATCCACGCAAATAAAACTAGACCGAGGATTTTTTTTCATTTCCTATTCCGTATCTACGTGCGTTTTGCAACGAGCTTTTTTTATGCTTGTTCTTGTCAACGCGATAGACGAGATAAGCTTTCTTATACATATACTTTTTCATACATACAAAGACGTGAAAAAAGGTTGGAAAATCAAGATTTCGTCGAATCGGGTGGCTTTACTGAGAAATCCTTTGATCTGGCAGGATTTTCTTTTTATATACATAGATATATATCGTCTCTATGTATGTGTTATATACGGAGTGAAACATTATCGGACAATCTCTCGTCCAGTGTCTGTTAACCCCTTGATAATCCAGCTGAAAGCTCTACCGCAAGTAATCTTTGAGAGCTTTCTTTTCAGAATGTCGAGAATCATCGGTCAGCTGATGTTCTTCAAAGACCAAAAATAATCACCTATGAAATCAAGACGTTTTTTCAAGAATAGAATTATCCAAATATACCCCAAAAATTATAAAAGTCGTTTCGAACAAGTTTCTTTAATGAGCTGCATCTAGAGACCCAAAAAAAAGTCCAAATTGGGGATTTTTTTTTGGGAAATGGTCAGTGAAAACTTGATGGAATTTTTTTCAACACAAAGATACATATATTGAGAGTCTATAAACAAAAATCATCAAGAAATAACAAAAAGTATCACGATATAAGCAATAAAGAGAGAGAGGGAGAATGAGAGGGTTGAAAGGAATAAAAAATAAAAAATTGATTCCTGATAAATCCATGGTAACTCCCCCTCGACCGTCCGACTATTACCGACCATCTCTACTGGAAGCTTCCATCGCTATGATCGAGAGGCTCTCCCATATATATATATATATATATATATATATATATATATATATATATATATATTCACGACCGAGCTTGCGCTAATATAATGCCCACAATATACCTTTCCTTATCGCGACAGAGAGTTGCTGTGTTCCGCAGCCAAGTATACGTTATACGACCTTCTTTACACACACATATTTGTGTATATAGGTATGTATATATATACATGGTGTATGGTTTAAAGCCAACACGAATGTTCTAATACGCGTGAGGGGAAAGGACGAGAGAGAATCACCGGGCGTTTGTGATTGTGTTGGTAATCGTGTTGTATCGTATGCATAGGAGAGACAGGAGATCATGTACAAACGAGAGAGAGAGGGAGAGAGAAGAGGTTCCTAAACGTATATGTATAGCGATAGAGGGACACGTAGGGAACGAAACCGTGTTTACGCAGCTGCCCGTTTACTATACACGAGAGAGGAGTCAGTATCCCGTATATATATGTATAGATGCATACAGTATTACACCAGGGTATCTGAATACCCTGGGATCGCTATATTTTAACGTAACATGCTAAAATATACGTATAAATCGTATATACAATAATGCATATACACACAATTTTAACTTGCATGCATCCATATTTACATATAGTTTATTTATATATATATATATATGGATGCATAAATATAATAACCAGTTTAATGGCGGTAGTGGATAAGGCAATAAATTTGATATTCGTCAGACATCAAATTTAAATCGGCCAAGATAGTATTTTAACTCCCATCTTTCGAATTTTATTGTCCTCCCTTCCCCCATAGATTCTCGTCCAGATTCTCTCTCGTCCTCTGTATACAGTTTCTTTCTTCTCCTTGAGAACGACCATTTACGCTTTTTATCTCTACCCACAGGGCAAAAAGGATAAATTATGATCCTTCGGGGAACGATTTGACTCTCCAGTTGGGATTATCACTCCTCAAATGAGCGCGATTTATTAATGAAATCCAGAGTTTTTTTCTTCAAATAAAATTGCGCTGTTTGATGTGAAAGTAAGTGCGTGTTACTCGCAGTAATTATGTTGAAAGCATCGCTGAAATATAGCGTTTGAAGTATGAAGAAAATATGGCTCGCCCCGATGGCACGCCACACAAAAAGTTTTCCTGCTCCTTTGAAAATATAGATATTATGATTTGCCAAGCGGCATTTTGAAGGGGATATATTCAGCTTCATGTCGCTTTTTCCAAAATTTTTTTTCGATTTTTTTTGAACCCGGTACGCCCTTTGAAACATGGTCGTTTTTCGGCTTTTTTTTGGCATTATAATTTTGGCGCAAGACCCATAAAAATGTTTTTTGTATGAAAAACTTGTGGCGGGGAGTATTATAACTCCAATTTCGTTTTTGAAAAAGTTTCATACGATTTTTTTTCACAAAAATATTTCATTTTTCGCAACAAATGACTATATTTATAAAATGTAGCGTAACTCTAAAACTACTGGGTTTTCGTAAAATTACTAAGGGGATAAAAAGTTGTAAACAATTATTTTGGATTTAATTAAATTTTTTCAGATTTTTTTTCAAATTTTTTTTTTTCTAATTTTTCCTGTAAACGAGGTATTGTTTATCTTGAACAATCGGGTCTCTTATCTCATATACACGGGTTTTTCGATGAAAAATTTGTGTAGATGAGATTTTTCGACGAAAGTGCCGTGTAGTTGAGGTAAGAGACCCGATTGTTCAAGATAAAAAATATCTGCTTTTTATAAAAAATAAGAAAAAACAAAATTTTGAAAAAAAATCTGAAAAAATTTCATTAAATCCAGAATAATTGTATGCAACTTTTTACCGTCGTAGTGATTTCACCAAAACTCAGTAGTCTTAGAGTTACGCAACATTTTATAAATATGGTTGTTTTTTGCGAAAAATTGACTATTTTTACGGAAAAAAAACGTACGAAACTTTTTAAAAAATAAAATTAAAGCTAACACTCCTCGTCACAAGTTTTTCATACGAAAAACAGTCGAAAAAATTTGCATGGGTCGTGCGCCAAAATTACAATGCCAAAAAAAAACGAAAAAGGACCATGTTTGAAAAGGCGTACGGACTTTAAAAAAAAAAGCAAAGTTTTTTTGGAAAAAGTGAAATAAAGCTGAATATGTCCCCTTTAAAACGACGCTTGGAAAAAATTTACTTTTTTAATTTCGGATCAAGTTATCATGAGTTATCCTTACCAAAACGAGGACACTTTTTTAGGGGTCTCCGGAAACAAGATTCCAAATTATCCAATTTATAAAATATTGTGGAAAATTTTATAAAATATCGTTCAAATGCTGCTCCCTTGCTCAAAATTTTCAATAAGATAATTTATTTATTGAAAAAACCAAATATAGAAAATATCCTTCTCTTTAAGATTATTTATTTATTTTCTAAAAAGTAGAGAAAACTCCTTCATCCACCGGAAAAGGTGGATAATCTCGGTGAGCCTGAGCGACAAATTTTGTGTCGATGCATGCATTTTGGGAATTGGATGAGGCGTACGAAGAAGCTAAAGCACACGGAAGAATCAAGCTGAGCTTACGAGCGGCGTTCGCTCTCTTCTTCGTGTGCTTTTGCCGAGAAGCATACATCAACTTTATAGCGAACGTACACCGCGTGTATAAAATGGATAAAGAGGCGACATCGCGGAGAGGCGAGCGAAGAGTCAGAGCAGCCGTTTTATATATTCTCAACGACGTCGGTGAGCAACACAGAAACGACGGAGGGACTCCGATTGGTCGACGAGAGCCGGCCAGGGCAAATACAACACACTCACACACACAATTCAGCTCGTACGAGCGCTCTCGGGGCATACATATAATACAGGCTCGCCGGTGAACCTTCGACTCAGAACGTAACAGTATTTTACCGCGATAGCTCGTTCGCGAACGTCCGAGAGGAGAACCGCACTACCGGAGCTCAAAAGTCGTACCAGAACGGCCTTTTCTACTGCGCCAGAGTGTTTCCACATTCTTTTTATCATTTTACCGTGCAAAAGCGCCTCTTTTTTTTCTTGCTACGCACCCAGTGACCTTGATCCTCGAGTGACACTCAAGAGGCCTTTTTTCGTCCGCGATCGCGAATTTCACAATCTTGTGCGCCGTATTTTTTCGCGCGAAACTCGAGAATCGTCGTAGCGTGCGCGCTGTGAATCTCTTTCGAGGGCAATAAAGGAGGAGGAAAAAAAGGCAAGGGAAAAAAGCTCGTGCTTCACAGTTTTATCAGAGGCCGCGGATAGACGAGGAGGAAGAAGTGGAAGAGACGAGGAGGAAGAGAGGAAGAAGAGGAGCGGAAAGCCCAGAAGCAACCGCAGCGTCATAATGAAGAGTCCACTTTTCAGCGTTTTCATCGTCGCGAGCCTCGTGGTCGCGGTTGCGCACTGTTTCCCCGGTAAGTGGATTTTTCTTTTTTTTTCTTCTTCTTCCTCGTCGTTGCAATCATGTACGCGCGTTTCACTGCGAAAGATACACGCTAAGAACGAATTTTCCGATGTTTTTTTCTTGCCTATGTTTTTTTCCTATTTTTCTCTCTTTTTCTCTCTTTGCCCACCTTCGACGTCTTTCTCTTCCTCGGGAATCGCGTGTTTGCATCTTTCGGCCTGTGAGCACACACTCGTCAAAAGTGCCGCTCGTTTCATCGCGAAAGATGAATCTCCTCGAGCCGAGGGAACACGACAGCCTCCGGGGAATCTCGCGAACGAGCGTGTGCAACGAAAAGTTCACTCTTTTTCACCGACTCTTCGTGATTTTATTTCCCGATTTTTTTTTTTTTTTAAATCCCCCGACCAGTTTGCTCCGATCCGAGAGCGTATCCGCTTCGAGTTACAGTGCGGTTTTTTTTTCATTTCTATTAGAAGGATTTTTTTAACCCTCCGTCTGTACACTGGGTCTTTCAAGGCACAAGCCAAATTTTCAAATCAAATATCTCTGGAATTAGAAACATTGTAGAAAATTTGTGTTTACTATAAATGGTTAAACAAATGATTGGATCATGGAAAAAATGTTATAAAGGTAATTAAGAATTGTTTTCAGATTTTTTTGACGTTTTTTTCTTATAAAAAACATCAGCAGGACTTTAACGACCCAGAGTAGAGACGGTGTCCCATTTAAGTGTACAGACGGAGAGTTAAAGATATTATACGCTCCTTCGTTCAATTTTTGGAGGGAAATTCTTTCGATGAGAATTCACAGAAGGAAAGACTATGATAATTGAAAGAACGGAGAGTTTTGGGGCATTTTTAGGGAAAATCAACGTCTCCTTTGAGGGCTTTTTGTGCAGCAGCTCGGAATGACACAGAAATCGACTCATCTGCCACATTCTTTCAAACAAAATGAAAGAAGCTTCTATTTTCAGTCGCAATGATAATCGAGCACAAAAACTGACCTGTAAATCTCCGCGTTTATCACAAGATACTTGTTTTTCATTTTATTACGTTTCTCGTGCTGATAACGAATGCGTTTATTTATACATGCGCATGTTTATTTAAATGTCCGTTTAATGGGGGTCAGACAAGGGTCGCCTGTAGATTGTGACACGACGAGAGCAACATTCATGATCTCTGTCGTGAATTTTATCCCCCTTTTATATATAATATATCATACACTCCCGAACAATCGTTATATTGAAAGTTTATTTTTTCCTCCCTTCTCGCTCTTCCCTCTGGAGAGAAAAATTTTTCGTTAACGGGGAAAATCATTGGGAATCAAGATCGAAACGTCGGGGAAAAAACGCGATTTTTCTTTTTTTTTCAATCGTCCCGTTTTTGTTTTATCCCGATCCAATTACACGTCTACATGCCCAGTGACATATCCTATTATATATATACATAGATAAATGTATTTTTTTCGGCTCTCTGCTTCGTAAAAATCGCGTATATTTTCTCTCGCTGCAGCACAGTTGGCCGAAATTGCTTGAGTCTATTATACCGACGAAACGAAATCGCGAGGACGTTCGTTATATGCGTCATATATGTATATATGTATATATATACAATTACATACATAGAAATATCGTTGTATATTCGAATGAAATAAAATAACGAGTTACGAGTGAGCTATCCTGCAAACGGTACGTAGCTTGTGTGCAGAGATGAAAAAAAAAATCTTCATGATACTTCCCTCGCGTAAAACGTGTATGAAAATGATGTTTTTCGTTTCCAAAAACGATATCTACATAATATGCGAGGAGGGTTTTATTTCGAAGCGTCACACGCTCGATAAAATTCTATTTCCATCAATATTACGAAATCAGTGGATCAAAAGAATCCATAAATCCCAAACATTTTCCATTGCCAAGTAAACACAGACCTTGGGAACGAACTTACGATACGTTTGGCCTCGATAAATTCGAAAAACTACTCTTTTTTTTTCGACAGTGTGATAGTTGCTCCAAAAATATTGTTTTAAAAGAAATATTTTTTGAAAAAATGAAAACAATATCAATTAAATTAATCGATCTTTCATATTAAAAATTCAAAAAATCATGAATTAATTCAATTAATACATCGAGTGAGGTATCATTTGCAAGATCTATCTCTAGAGATTCTAAAAATATTTTTTTACAATTTTCAGTCCAGTAGTTTTACTGATACCGTCCAAAATTTGTTACACTGAGAAAAAAATTTGGTTAAAAATGCAAAAATTTGTTTGACTCAACTAAATATTTGTTTCCAGACGTTCAACGAGATCATTTTGGTAATTCAACAAAGATACAGTGGAAGTTTTAGTTAAATCGGTTAAATCGTTGCTCGAATGGGCAAAGTTTCAGTTCAATCAAACAAATATCTTTGTACCAAATAAATTGTGTTATTGAAAATACGGATTGTTTTTTAGTTACGGCTAAATTTATTTCGTCGAAATATACTAGAAATCAACGAAATATTTCTATACATCAGTAACGTGTAAATTGGACTAAACTGTATCTGGAAATTGACCAAATAATTTCGTTCACCTCATATCTTATGGTTAACCAAATTCATTTCTTGAATTAATTGTAGTTTCATTATTTCAAACAAATTAATATTGAATCGACTACATTTTTTTCAACTAAATGGATTTAATTGTTTTAACTGAACTTTTTTCTCAGTGTAAAAATCACTTTTCTACCCTCTGTCCCTGATCTCGTAGCTCCTTGGAGCTAAAGTTTAGATTTTAATAGGATTGGTAGAGTATTGAGGATTACTGAGAACCACTCGTTCTTTCGATGATGTAATGCAATAATGTAATAGTTGCTGACGCAGAAAATTAAACGAAAATAGGTATTTCGTGATATTGATACCCAAAATTGTGCGAGCAACTCAGTCTTGGCTGGTTCTTAAAAAAAAAAGCGAAACTTCAACCTTGGTTTCGTATTCTGTTTCTGGGACGAACATACACGCAGAAAAATGTCTGTATCGGCATGTACGGACATACATTCACACACTGATATCTACATATATATATGGATATATATATATGGGTCCATGCATGGTGTGGCGCTAGCGGAGGCCGGAAACAATTAAAACCGAATCCAATCGGCAACCGGGACTACAATATAACGCTTATACAGACATACCCATCTATACACACACACACACACACACACACACACACACACACATATATATATATATAAAGGTAAGTCTGTATATTCTCCCTCCATACATATACATCAGGATTTAATTATGCGGGGAAAGGGCACGTGACTAATTGTTTCCGACTTTACGTTATTCCTAATTGCTCCTGGCGTTTGCCATAGTGCACGGATTCATTGCTTCGGTATATACATATATTTATACACATACATACATATATCTGCATACCTGCACTCTATACTATATATATAGTTCGGTTTACTCAGTTGCAGGATCTCCCACGACTATCAATCACCCCATCGAACATTTACCGGTTGTCGCTTCTCCCTCCTGACTTTTTTTCAAACCTTTTCAATCTCCCTCCCTTCCCCTTCTCACTCTCTTTCTCTCGTTCTCTCCTCCCATCTTTTTCCTTCTTAATCTTCGCTGTTAAACAATCACTTTGCGAGAGTGCTCGGCTTGTTCATCGAGACTCACGAATTTGTCGAGAGAGTCTATCCGCATTATTCGTCGATTTTGTTTTAGCGCGATGCGGAAAATCGATTCCCGAGTGACTCTTGTAATGAAGGCTTTTGTGTAACGAACGTGTAATAGTTCGGTATTCCGCTCCTCGCCGTGTCATTACAGAGTCATTACCTATCGGGCATTCAATGTCCGTCGTGAGTTCACAGATGCTTTTACGATTGGACGCGAAAAAAGGTTCGAGAAGCGTGGATCGAGGGAAACGAATTCGTGCTCGTTTTTTACGACGGAGTTACAACGATTCAGTCGCTTTTACAACGAGGCCGCACGATGAATATCGTAATGATGCTTGTTACATGTTGACTGGAAGATCTCTCTGGATATCTTTGGATCGAAATGATCCAAAGAGATCTGGAGAGAGAGTGAGAGATAAATTAGGTTTACAGGGGTGATACGATTCAGGAAGAGTGGAACAATTATCGAGCCTCGTTTACGACGATGTAATACAACCATCGAATCTCGTTTACAACGTACGAGGAGCGGGAAAATAAACGCTCGACGAGGAGCAAATACAAACGAGACCGGAGGGTCATCGACTCTCGCTTAAAACTTCATCAACATTTCGAACATTATCATTCACAAAATAAATTAATATCATATTAACATAATGTCATTGTAAAATGATTGAAAATCTATTTTTTAAATCTTATCACGTCCGTTTCTACGTAAATATCAGCGAGAATTCGTCTGACCCGCGTTACCCACGTCACTCGTGTCTAGCCAATAACTGATGGATTTTTAAACCAAACGACGATTCGTCGTCGATGTGCGGCTGATTCCCTCCCCCTCGTGTGGTCCGGATTTTTGAGGGATAAAAACGAATGGAAAAAAAAATCCCGTAGATTTATCACCGTGGGATATTCGAGACACGATATCTCGTCGCGAGAGCTTCGAATATCGACGAGCAGGAGAGAATCTTCCTCTCTCTCTCTCACTCTCTCTCATTTAGCCGCTCTCTCCTCTTTTCCTGGATACTCTGTGCCACTGTGGCCTGGTATAACATACTCCCTCTGTTTTACGAGGATATCAAATGTTCCCTGGTGTCATCGTCGTTCTCGTCGTAACGCGGCACCGAGAAGAGTAAAAGAGAGCACGAGATAGAGAGAGACAAAGAGAAAGAACGATTCATAGTCCAAGTATGTGTGACTTCACGTCCGACGGATGGACACCACGTTTGAGAATTGGGATGTTGAATGGTGTCGAATCCGACACGATTTGAGTACCGGATTCGACACCAAACGAAACGAGTATCACGGCCATTTGATTTTCGTCGCTCCGCGCAATTCGGCGGTTACATCCCAATCCTTTGCATCTAGGATTCGAGAGACTTGTCTCTTATTGTCCGAACAACGAGAGAAAGAGAGACACAAGACTGATAGTCTTCTTGTCACAAAAGTCGATCGCGTATCTTGCGAATGGAGATTATTTCGCGTCAATTCGTCATCATATCTCATGAATATAGATTGATATTCATGAAGGTAGCGATGATAATTCGAATGTCCGTTTTAAAATAATGTCTACAATCGTCAAACATTTATGGGAGGTTTTCTGGTCTAGAATTTTAAAAAAATCTTTTTTTTTTCAATGGATATATATGAGGTATTCCCGCTCAACGGGACTCCCTTTTAGGCCGACGTCTTTCGATTTTCTTGAAACTCGAGTATGTTTTAGTGTTGCCTGAAAGTATATTGTACACCAATTTTCAGATCTCTAACTATAATACACCAAAAGTTATATTTCAAACTTTTTGCGTATTCTCAGCGCTTCGGAGCTTTGGCACGGCGCGAAATAAAATCGAAAAAATTCTTTGACAATAGCTTTCGATCGGAAATTTCCTGCGATTTTCGAAAAAAATATCAGCGATTCCGGAAAAACGAATTCATTTGAATTTCGGCCAAAAACCGAAAAAATTGATTAACAAAAAAATAGCATAATTTAATTTTTCGGTTTTTGCCCGAAATTCAAATGAATTCGTTTTTTTTCGGAATTGCTGATATTTTATTCGAAAAGCGCAGAAAATTTCCGATCGAAAGCTATTGTTGAAGAATTTTTTTGATTTTATTTCGCGCCGTGCCAAAGCTCCCAAGCGTTGAATACGCAAAAAGTCTGAAATATAACTTTTGGTGTATTCCAAAGAGTATTATAGTTAGCGATCTGAAAATTGGTGTACAATATACTTTCAGGCAACACTAAAACATACTCGACTTTCAAGAAAATCGAAGGAGGTCGGCCTAAAAGGGGGTCCCGTTGAGCGGGAATACCTCATATCCTCAAAAGGAAATCTTTGAATCCAAATTATTTACGGAGTTACAACTATTTTAGTGACGGAAGAACTACACCCGTCAATATTCTCATGGTCGTCCCTCTCGAAAATCACCATAACAGAATTTTTCACATTTCAACTGCCCCTCTGGAAATCGAATTGGAAAAAACCCCAAAGAAGAATCGATCGGCTCGTCTTCAGGAATGTTTTTTTTTTCGTTACTTTGGTATCTCGACACCGCGACTAATGCAGAGAGGAAAATACGTTCTCGACATTCCACGTAACTTTTTGCTTTTGTGCGCAATTTGATCGATTATCTACCAATGCAAAATCGAGAATCGAAATATCCAACGAATGTTTCAAAAAATGTGTCACAAAAAAAAGTAACAAGTTGATGTCACGTTAGAAATTGAAATGTAGCTCTTCTTTCGTGGAGGCTAATTTATGCAGAATGTGTTATGCATGGATATCGAGGCCAGCATTCGTAGGAGTGAGCGAGTAAATTGGCAAAATCGATCGGGTAAATTCGATACATTTATACTGGAGAGTGAATAATGTCGTAGCAGCGAAGGATGAGTGAAGGGATATCGAAATTTGCCTCCAGGCTGATACGATGAGCTATCCGATGGGTTGATTGTCCAAAATTGAGAAACGGGAATTCCACGCTTTCTCACTGTTCCACTATTCCATTGTCTCGTCGTCATCGAAATGACGCCTCATAACGCAACAGACCTCATTTATATTATATATTTGACTGGTCCAAAATGAAACGCAATTTTTTTTATTTACTTCCTACTCAATAATATCATAATTCTTGCCATAATATTGAACGCGGTGAAAGGAGGACTGAGTACGATTTTTTTTAGAAGTATAGCAATGGATTTTTCTATTTGCCATTTGATTAATACATGGAAAATCGATGGAAAAACAATTATTCACAGTTTATTATTAGTATATTATATAATATATTATTATATTATATTATTCAGCGTTCAGTATTATGGTAAAAACAATGATTTCTTCAAATCGGAAGTGAATAAAAGAAATAATAACGCTTTAATTTGGGCCAGTCTAGTTTATTCGCTCAATCCATCCATTCATTCGCGCGGTTAATGCAAACCTTCCGTTTGATCCCGTTTGACACACACGCGAATGCGTGTATCAATGCGGATATAAGGTGAGATTGTCAACGAGTATGACGAGTGCCAGGTTGACACGGCAATCAAGCTTACGCTCGGGGATTCTTCGATCATTGGATATACCCCGAGGACGTATTCCGTCCCTCGTTTACTACGACATCTCTCTCTCTCTCTCTCTCTCTCTCTCTCTCTCTCTCTCTCTCTCTCCCTCGCGCTCTTTCTCTTTCTCTCTCTCGCTCTCTCGGTCTCTCTCTCTCTCTCTCGCTCTCTCTCTCGTCAATGACGCTTTCCAACGTCCAAGCATCAAAGTCTGTGAGGAATCACACAGGTTATACGTGTCTCCGTTTCAATGAAGGCATTATGCTTCGTGATTGCGTGCGCGAGAGTGAGAAACATAGCCGGGGGAAATTCACGACTGTCGACACGAGTGTCACACGAGCAAAAGCCCCGATTCCCCGTTGCTCGTTCACGTCAATTGACAATAGGATCCGTCGAGAGAGGCTCGTACAATTCCCATTTTCCATCGTCCTCCTGCTTCTCGATATACAATCATCGTCAGGACAATGACGAAACTCATTTGCACAAAAGGAGCTCATTTTTCACGTTGATTCTTTCATGCTGACTCTCGCGACTCAAGATTTCGGATTCGATATTTGAGAATCGTTACTTTGGGCAATATTGGACAATATTCTTTTAGGGCGTGATAAAATATACGCTAGAAATACACTCCCGCTCAAAAGTTTGGAATCACCGGGCAATATTTCTTGCCGCACTAGAAGTTGCATAACTTCGTCGAAAAAAAAGATAATCTGATTTTAAAAAAAGCATCTTGACGGGAAGGAATATAGCTTTCTTTTGCTCTTGTTAAATATTTTTTTCGATTTTTTTTCGATCCGTTACGCATTTTTGTACGCGACCGTTTTTGGCTTTTTTTTCGACCATCGCAAATTGGGCGCACGACTTGAGGACATTTTTTTTTGTCGTTTTTATCTACGGTACATTTGAAAGGGTTAGCAGATGCTTCATTTTTGTCTTATAAAAATTGTCGTACGATTTGTTTCTCGCAGAGTTATTTCACTTTTGGCAAATAAACAAATTTTGAAAAATGCAACGTAACTAAAAAATTATGGAGTTTAAGAGAAAATATCAAGTACGAAAAAAGTAGCGCGCGTATACACAGAATCGTCTGGAATCATTTCAGAATTTTTCTATGAAATTTTTTTTCCACTATTTTTGCTCCAAATTCTGACGATGACGTCCCAGCGAAAAATTATATTTCATTGAAATTTCCGTACTTCGTGATACAATAAAAATGTGAAAAATTTCAACAACATTTGGCATGCTATAAACAACAATGATCAATAATAATTATTGATCGTTGTTCATCATTGCTTAATAACTTGTTTGAACAATTGTTTAAACAATTTGTTAATGACTTTTGAGCAATATTGTTATTGATAATTGTTGTTTATACTGTTTATAGCATGCAAAATGTTGCTGAATTTGTTCAGATTTTTATTATACGACGAAGTACGGAAATTTCAATCAGATACAATTTTTCGCTGGAACGTCATCATCAGAGTTTCGAGCGAAAATGGTAAAAAAAAATTTATAGGAAAATTATGAAATAATTCCAGGTGATTCTGTGTACACGTACACTCCTTTTTTTATACTTGACATTTCCTCTTGAACTCTATAGTTTTTAAGTTACGTTGCATCTTTCAAAATTAATCTTTTGTTTAGCTAAAAGTGAAATAACTTTGCGAGAAAAAATCGTAGAAACATTTTAAAAAAACGAAAATGGAGCGTCCGGTAACCCTTTCAAATGTACCACTGATAAAAAATACAAAAAAAAATATCCTCAAGTTGTGCCCAATTCGCGATGGTCGAAAAAAAGCCAAAAAACGGTCACGTACAAAAATGCGTACTGGATCGAAAAAAAATCATAAAAAATATTTTAAAAATAGCAAAATAAAGCTGAATTCCTTTCCATCAAAAGGCTTTTTTAAAATTCAATTATCTTTTTTTTTGACGGAGTTATGCAACTTCTAGTGCAGCAAGAGAGATTGACTGGTGTTTCCAAACTTTTGAGTGAGAGTGTACGGGTATAATTTTTTTTATTTTATTTTATACGTTTTTACGATGCATAAAGTGGCAGCTAAACGTAACCCGTCAAAAAGTAGACCGGTTACTTTCGTTATCGACTTGATACACAGAAATAAAGTCCAGTAATTGTTCATGAATTTGTACAGTAATTATTCATGGATTGGTCCATGAATTGTAAATAGTTCAATTTACTGTACCAGTCCAGTAATAATCACTGGTACGGTACTATTGATTTTCATAGCCTGAATAGTACAAATTACTGGATAGTAATAACTTCTGTATCACTCCAGTAATTTTAAGTGGATCGTAGTTTTTACTGCGAGCTGCAGTGAAAAGTACTCAAACCAATCCAGTAATATTGGAGCATTACTGGACACTTTGGTAACCTACACTGTGTTGTCCATTAATTAATACCGACTTTATCCCCCGTCGATTAGATAAAAACCTAATTTTTCGAAACTCGCAAACCCATGTAACCTGCAAATGTACACGTAATCTCGATCTCTCTTGCACGGGCACAGGCGCATATTCTCCTCATTATGCGAGTCGCTTGGCAGATGCCACGCGTAATAAAGCCAAGCCCAAGTAGCCATTACAATGACACACACGAGGGGATAATGGCAGTGCAGTAATAGTCAAATCTACAGTGATAGCGACTCGTTGTGTTTGTACAGCATGTATCAGGAGAACCAGGGCTTTATCACTTGTGAGAGGGAAACTCCAACGTGCGCAATAATAATCCCCAAATTACTTCATTCTCTCGTCATCAATTGAAGCGTCGAAAATCTCTCTCCAACCCTCTCTCTCTCATTGTCTCAATTGCTGTGCTTTTCTGGAATCCATCGTTCGTTGATACTTCATCGCGATGCATTACAGATTATGTCCTGACAATATTCTGAGGCGACAATTTCACGTACCAACTTTCAACAATATCGCTTTCGGTCTTCCTCCTTCTCTCGTTCTGACGACGGTCTCTCTAAGCTGCCTCCTTGTTCTACAAACTGGGTTACCCTGTTCATTGCCGGATTTCTATCGCCCTCGTACCACGTCTCAATTAGTTATCCCTCTCAATGTCCACGCGCGCATTCAGCGGTTATGTTTCACCAATTTCGGATGTTTCAGGATCTACGAATAGTCGTAAACGTGCAGGTACAGACGCGATACCCATTCGCTCCATTGCCACTCGAACTATACAACTTTCCTCATAGTTCGGCCTGACCGAAATCCGGGAGTGGCAAACATGCATCTCGATACTCCGATGATGTACGTGCAGATTTTGTGCATGTTGGTGTGAATGTTTGTGCGCGTTCGTGCGCAACAGTTCAGCGCAAGCATATGAGGCATTCCATGCCGATTCGACCTGGGTCTGGACCGTCACCTCTCCGATTAGACCCACGATTTTTTATATTATTGTACTATCTCTGAAAGGCACTCGAGAATTTTTTCAGATTTTTTTGGAACGATTTGACTTCACAATATTTTTTATAAACAAAAAATTAAAGCCCAAATTTAAAAATCTGAAAAAAATCACAAAAATCATGTGTCACATATCAAACACTGTGAGCATTTAGAAAAAGTGGGAGCGCGTTTCGTTTGGCCTACAATGCGCTTTTTTTTGAGAAAAAAAATTGAATTTTGGACAAAAATTCTGAAAAAAAATCTGAACAAATTCTGGTTAATTCTGCATGATGTCATGTAATTTTTTTTCCTCTTCAAGAACTGAGTGGGCTATTGATTTTATTTTTTTTTTTACTTTTTTTTCGAAAAAAGCGCATTGTAGGCCAAACGAAACGCGCGCCCACTTTTTCTAAACGCTCACAAAAATCCTGTGTTCCATATCAAACACTGTGAGCGTTCAGAAAAAGTGGGCGCGCGTTTCGTTTGGCCTACAATGCGCTTTTTTCGAATTTTTTTTTTTTTTTAAATTAAAATCAATAGCCCATTCAGTTCTTGAAGAGCAAAAAAAATTACATGACATCATGTAGAAATAACCAGAATTTTTTCAGATTTTTTTTCAGAATTTTTGTCCAAGATTCGATTTTTTTTTCAAAAAAAGCGCATTGTAGGCCAAACGAAACGCGCGCTCACTTTTTCTAAATGCTCACAATGTTTGATATGTGACACATGATTTTTGTGATTTTTTTCGAATTTTTAAATTTGGGCTTTAATTTTTTGTTTATAAAAAATATTGTGAAGTCAAATCGTTCCAAAAAAATCTGAAAAAATTCTGAAGTGCCTTTCAGAGATAGTACAATAACATAAAAAATCGTGGGTCAAATCGGAGAGGTGACGGGTCAGACCCAGGTCGAATCGGCATGGAATGCCCCATGTATATTAGGGTGACAGTTATTTGGGTTTTGGCGAAACAAGTTCGACGCCATCCCAAAAACATAATCAAGGTGTATCAAAAAAAATCTGTGTAAAGTTAGGTGGCGCTCGGAAAATTGGAACACGCGCCACCGAGCGATTGAAATTTTAAATGTAAAATACATGTATTTATCCCACGCATCAATGATTTTTTTTCCGACTGTAATATTAATGAGAAAAATTTGAAACTTGGTACACATATTGTGCATAGTATGTTGTACAAAACCAAATTTTTTCAATTTTCTTCATTCACAAAATTATGAATAAAAAAAATTGAAAACATTTCATTTTGTACATCATACTATATGCACAATAAGTGTACCAAGTTTCAAATTTTTCTCATAAATATTATACTCCGAGTGATTGAAATTTGAAATGTAAAATATACATGTATTTATCCCACGCATCAATAATTTTTTTTTCCGACTATAATATTAATGAGAAAATTTTGAAACTTGCTACACTTATTGTGCATATGTATGGTGTACAAAACAAAAAATTTTCAATTTTTTTCATTCATATTTTTGTTGATGACAAGCTCTGTAGAGATGCCCATAAAACATTTAAAATTTCAATCGCCCGCTGGCACGTTTTCCAATTTTCCGAGCGCCTCCAAACTTTACGCAGATTTTTTTTGATACACCTTGATTATGTTTTTAGGGTGGCGCCGAACTTATTTCGCCAAAGCCCAAATAACTGTCACTCTAATGTATATATCCATCGTACGAGGGATCACACACAAAACTGAGCTGTAATAACGGATTTCATGGGCCCTTTTACGGCCTCTTTATCGTCTCGTTTGGACGCTAAATTGTCGAATGTTGGAGAAAAATGTGCCGAATTAACGAGCATTCTTTAATAGAATTACATATATATATGTATGTATTGTCAATAAAAGTCGAAGCTTCTCGGTAAAAAAAACATTATTTTTTACTGCCAAAAATGCGCTGTGAAGCGTTTCCTCTTTTAATGGAGAAACAACAGGTTTAATCTGAAGAAAATCGGTGTAACATGAAACGTTGATGGTTCACTCGTTCAGATTTCATTCAAGTTATTATCGAATCGATAGAAATTACATTATTATGGATATTTATGGCTTAAAGTAAATTTTATCAAGTGAAGGTATGAATATTTAAAAAATCTTGCGTTCAACAAATTGGTGGTGTTACGATTGAACTTGACCTGAAATTATCTGTATACCGAATGGGCTCAAGATATAACAATTTTCTTTTATTTGACCTCCTTTTTGAGATCATAGTTTTAATTGTACCCTGGTTTATTGCATAGAATAATTGTCCTTCCCTGTCCAAACTACGGATTAGGAATTTTCATGTGTCAATCAGAGGGCAAATAGAAAAATCCACCGAGCTACCGCTAAAAAAAATTGTACATGGTCCTCCTTGCACGAGGTTCAATATGATAATAGAAACTGTGATTTTATCGGAAAGGAAGCCTGTAGAAAAAGCTTTTATTTTAAGAATTTGCACGTTTCAGCCGGTGTGTTCGGCCTCGTCGGGGTGGAATTAATCCTGGGAATAATACCGATATTCACCATAAACGCTTGCCAATATCCTTCTGATACACAGCAGCCGAGCAAAGCACTAAACTGTTCGTACTGCGGCATAGCGGTACTTCATTATTCTCCGATGTCCCTCCTCTCTGCCTCTCTGTGTTCTTGGCTGCCAGATCCTTCGATTCCCGTCTATGAACGCCGTTTGAATACGACGAACGTGTTCGTTCAAACTATCGCATTGAACTGGAGCAGCCTCAACACGATCACCGAGAAGGCGTATTAGTGATAACCGAGAGAGAGAGAGAGAGAGAGAGAGAGAGAGAGAGAGAGATATGTCGCCTTTACATACACGCGCTTTATACTCTCGATACAATGAGGACCGAGGATTTGCCTTCGTGGAAATTCATTGTGCGCGGCGATGGCATCCCTTTCTGGTCCTCGATTGCCACGAGCTCGTCGGAACGTCGCCAGAATTTCGGCGAAATGAGCGTAATTAACCCAGCATTTCTGTTTACAATACGTACAAATTGTATCCTTGATACCCGCGTTTCGACAAAAGCAATCCCACTTCAAATCCCGCGTCTTTCTCTCTGCGGCGTCTCTTAGAAGCGCGCGTTGCGGTTTGGCTCCGCTCTCTAGCGGCAAAAGCCGCAATTCGCGAGCTTGCAACCCTCCAAGCTTCACAAGCGTATGTGCGACCCCCTCATGTGACCCTTGCTCTTACGCATGTTGCTGCCAGAGTGAGAAAGAGAACTTGAGGGAGAGAGTCAATTGTGAAAGGGTGAGAAAATGGGTTCGTTGGCGAACATTATTACAAATTTATCCACTTGTTAAGTGGGTGAAATTTGTGAGACTTAGGGGTGTCTTCTTTCTATTCTTCGTTTCTCTCTTCCTCTTCCTGAGTAACCTGATGGCGAGAAAGACGACGGTGATGATGCGGTTGAGCTCTCCCAAGATTATTCTACTGTTGTTACGGACACTGCACCCCTTAACTTTCTCTCTCACCCTCTCCAACCCTTTCTCTCTCGTTTGGGCTTGCTTCTCGTTTGGGTCTTTCTCTTCCCCTCGACCGGCGCACGCCCTTTGAGCGATACAATGAACCCCCGTGCTCTCTCTCTCTGCTATATACGTTATTATACGTAGTTGCTGAGAATAAAGGTTGCATATATATGTGTGAACGGGGTGTACACCTTCGATATACGTATACTCTTTTATGCTCCTCGAGGCGTTTTGAATGAAAAAGCGACGGGCCTTCGTCGTTGCTTTAGCGCTTTTTTCGCGCTCTCTCTCTCTCTCTCTCTCTCTCTCTCTCTCTCTCTCTCTCTCTCTCTCTCTCTCTCTTCTTCGCGGTGCACCCCCGAGGACCGTGTGATTTTTTCTGTTGTTGCTGCTGTTGCTATTTATTCATTTCCCCCATCTTCCACCACTTTTCACGCGTATATATATGTATGTATTTATTATTTTTTCTTCCCACTTCAACGCGAGCTTTCACTGCGTTTTTTTCCTTCCCGTTCTCCACCTTTCCTTTTTTGCACCCCTTTGGCTTTTTCACCCACTATTACTATTCTATGCGCTCTTTTCAAGCTCTGAGTTTATAACTGTATTTATAGGGATGATATATAAAAACGGTGAGAGAGGGAGGGAAAGTAGACGCATGAAACGGCGAGAGCCAATGTGAATATAATGTTTATGTACACTGCCGGGCAAAAGTTTGGAAACACTTGCCCCGATTCCAAGCAGCACAAAATTTTTCACTGCTCATTTAAAAATGAAGATATTTTGATTCGCCAAGCGGCGATTTAAAGGGAACATATTTAGTTTCGTTCCGCTTTTTTCAAAAAATTTTTGCGATTTTGTTTTAACCCAGTACGCCTTTTGAAATATGGTCGTTTTTCGGCTTTTTTTTTGCTTTGTAATTTTGACGCACGACCCATGAATATTGTGTTCAATTATTTTTTGCATAAAAAACTTGTGGCGGGGAGTATTAGCTTCAATTTCGTTTTTTTTAAAGTTTCGTACGATTTTTTTTCGCAAAAATATTCAATTTTTCGCAAAAAACGATCATATTTATAAAATGTAGCGTAACTCTAAAACTACTGGGTTTTCGTGAAATCACTAAGAGGGTAAAAAGTTGCATACAATCATTTCGGTTTCAATGAAATTTTTTCAAATTTTTTTTCAAATTTTATTTTTTCAAATTTTTCTTGTTAACGAGATATTTTTTTATCTGAAACAATCGGATCTCTTATGACATCTACATGGCTCTTCCATCGAAAAACCTCATCTGCATGGCTTTTTTAATTCAAAAACCCGTGTAGATGAGGTAAGAGACTCGATTGTTTAAGATAAAAAAATATCTCGATGACAGAAAAAAATTTGGAAAAAAAAATTATGGAAAAAAATTCTTAAAAAATTTCATTACATCCAAAATGATTGTTTGCAACTTTTAACCCTCCTAGTGATTTTACGAAAACTCAGTAGTTTTAGAGTTACGCTACATTTTATGAATATGTTCATTTTTTGCAAAAAGTTGAATATTTTTGCAACAAAAAATCATACGAAACTTTAAAAAAAATGAAATTGCAGCTAATACTCCCCGACACAAGTTTTTCATGAGAAAAACAGTCAACAAAAATTTCCATGGGTCGTGCGCCAAAATTACAATGGCAAAAAAAAAAGCGTACCGGGTTCAAATGAAATCGCAAAATTTTTTTGGAAAAAGCGAAATAGAGCTGAATATATTCCCTTTAAAACGCCGCTTGGCGAATTGAAATATCTTCATTTTTGAAAGAGCAGCGAAACTTTTTGTGAGACGTGGATCCGGAGCGAGTGTTTCCAAACTTTTGGCCAGGAGTGTATCTTCCTTCTATATATCTACAGATATATAGAAGGAAGATACAGGAAGATAGACAGATAGATAGAAGAAAAATGTAATAAGTATCAGTTATGCTACATGATGCGATTTCTACACTCTCGGAGTCCTTTATTTCGTCTCGTCGCCTAAACCATCGCTCTCTCTCTCTCCCTCCCTCTCTCTCTCTCTCTCTCTCTCTCTCTCTCTCACACACACACGCACACACACACACACACACACACACACACACACACACACAACTCTCTTTCACGCTCTCTGTAATTGTATGATGTAATTATATGTAAGGGAAAATGCAGCCCTATGTACAACAAATAGCTGAGAATACACATCAATCATTCAATCTCACTCTCTCTTTCAACCCCCCTTATTTTTCTTTCCTCCTTTTTTTCGTTTGTTCTCCTTTTTCTCGTCGTGGTATTTTTTTTCACCCTCCTCTGCCACGAACTCATTTCTTCCTTGCGATATTTATCGCGGATATATATTTCAGGTATTGAGAGGAAAAATGTTTTAATGGCGAACGATAATTGATACATTGCGCGCACTCTCTGGCGCAGAGGGTGCGAAACCGAGAGAAAAGTGGAAAGAGCGTGCACCGAGAAAAAGGTTTGGTAAAGTGAACAAGAAATGGCTTGAATTAACTAAACCCGGCGGTTACGGGTGGCGAACGAAATGTGTAATTCAGTTAACTGAAAACGTGTATCAAAATAAGCAAAAAATTGCATTCCCATAAATACATATATCCTTGACCCAACAGAGTAGAGAATCCGTTAAATTGAAAATTATATTGTTTTGATTCTATATTTGGTAAAATTCACTCAAACTGCATAACCAAATGGTTTAGTTGAATGAACAGTCTATGCAATTCAGATGTTCACCGGAAAAAAATGCATTCAATATAAAGCTAGAAAATTTCAATTGAATTAAAAAAACATTTGATGATATGCAATATTTGTTTAAGCTACGAGGGCTTTTACTCAACTAATTAATCATGAGATTGAAAAGTTGAGTGAAAATTTAACTTATTTATTCTTGCGCCCATGAAGAACACGACCGCCACCAAAAGTGCAATGGTGATTTCATTCAAATATGTAGCCTTTGGTCCATAGAACTGCGCGACCACAGAGCGCGGGTAATGTTCCATCAATTTAAAGTTAATCGAGGACCCCGATGCTGGTAATACACTGGTACTTATCGGTGCTCAGTGGCAGTCTCGCTGGCGCGAGAGCGCGTGCCGATCGTCGCCACCTTACGGATCTCGGGCGAAGTGCCGAGATCGTGGTAGTTACTATACGTACTATCGACTAAATGTGTTGTGGCTGCATTGAAATATTTAGTCAAATTCATCAAATAATTTGATCGACCTGAAAGCATTTACTATTCTTTTTAACTGGATGAATAGCACAAATTAAAACTAGATTTTGTTGATGAGACGAAACATACAGTTAAAACAATTTTATTTACTTCCAGTAAATGACTTGATGTTCGATTGAATGAGAAAACAAGTTGTTGAATCAATCTCGTTTGAAATCATGTTGATCCAAAGTTGTAATTGCGGTGAATGCGGTACACATTCGAAACAACGACACCAGTTTTATTATTTCAACAACGGGGTAATCAAATCAAATATGTGGCGATTGATTCAAACGAATTTTCCGTGATCGCAGCTGGGTAGTTGATATTACTAAACCATTTTTACGGTGTGGATAAAAGAGGTGTTTGCGTGTGTGTGGGAAAGAGAGAGAGAGCTTTAGTCGTATAAAAAGCACGATGCATGAAAATGTGTGGAACTCTGAAGAGAAAGAGGGACTTTAAACAAGCTATTTTCTTCAAGCTTTTCATACTCTCATTTTTATTATCGGAATGAATGCCGAGCATGTCAGACGACAAAGAGAGAGAGAGGCTCAGAGAGCGAGAGAGCATACACTCCCACACACCAACCCCTTACTTTTCGCGTCCTTCCACTTTGATGCCCTCTCTCTCCTCGAAACGCCGGACTTAATCGCTCCTTCGTGACTGTTACAATGTTTCTTGTAACACTGCTCCACCGATTTTGCGCACACCTTGGCCCAAATTTTCCTCTCATTCCCTCTTGCCCAGCTGTTGTCATTATTATTATTATTATTTTCATTGTTATTATATATATATATAAGACGATAAGCAAAAGGCTCTCTCGCTGTTCCCTCCCACGCAATCTCCGCTCCCCCCTCTCTCTCTCACATACACACACACACTCGCACAGACCTCCAACCAAATTCGACCTCCTACTTGCCGACTACGCGACGATGAATTTTATTTTATTGACAGTCCCCGAGGGAACGATGAATTTTTATTATTCGTTAATTGGATTATGCGAGAGGAGTTTCTGCTTCATATATACCTATTTATAAATCTGTGCTTGTGTGTGTGTATTTTTGTGTACATAAAGTCTCTGTATCCTTGTGCAAATAGATATACGTGAATAAACGTAAATTTGTATGCGCGGAACTGAAAAATATATCTCTGACAGCCTTTTGCCTGCTCACCGTGGACCAGTTTATTTCATTTTTACGCTCCTTTTTTTGCAACACACTTACATACACACACACACACATGCACTTACCAACGTTGGCAATTCTTTCACCGTCTGCCTCCGTCACGTCTGACGCGTTTAAAAACGTTTTGTGACGGTCAAAAGTGAAAGGAAACCGGAAAAAATGCAGAAAGGAGCAGATAGATAGATAGATAGAGAGAAAAGAGAGGTCTAGTTTTTAATGACATTGAGATTCTTCCCCTGTTTCGAAATTGCCAAAATTCTCGCAGAACGATCTTTTCATATCTTAAAACTTGAAGAATAAATTTATAGCGAATGGATCTCGTTAAGACAAATGGAAACTTACGAATCGATTCAATTGAATAATTGACAAATGTCAAATCCTCGATATTATAGTTCAGAGATTGTTTTAAATAACGATAATAATGTTTATAATTAATTTTTTTCGAGCTTTGTCTCCAACAATTTAAAATCAGTAATCACCCTCTGAAATATAGATGCGTAATGCCCGATTATCCGTTAAATCCTTGGCAAAAGCCACATTGATGAAGTCATTTGTAAGCACGAAAATTTTCACGGTATCATTTGAAATGAAATTTTCGTATGAACGACGTACTAGGAAAGCCGGAACAAAATAGCGACCCGGGGCAAAACGGCCACCCTCCAGAATTAGCAAAAAAAAAAAAAAATGGAAAAATCTAGATCGAATTGAAAAAAACCACCCCCAATATACTCTAATAATTTTATGGTACGCCATTTTTACTAAAATACTTGGATGATCCGAGGACCAAAGCAAATCATAAATCAAATTATAAAATAAAATTAAACTGCTAATAATTTTATTATAAAATGCTCCAAGCAGCTTGGTCATGTTAATTTGGATATTGAATTTATGTGAAGTGTCTAAACGCAAAGGAAATCATTTTATCAAAGTTGTTCTTCGTTTACTTGAATTAACAAAAGAAAAAAATTTAGAGTTGGCTTCTTTCCGCCCGACAATTTTTTTTCCAGCGCTCAATAAAATCGCTAAAAACAATATTTTTTCGATGGCCATGTTACCCCGCCCTTCTCTGTATCCTGGGCCCGAATAATTCACGTCCTTCTCGCTTTTGATACAATTTATTTTATTTTTTTATTCATACGCGACGCACACACGGAATTCATCCATGTTCGTTGAAAAGCACGGATAACAGTAGCGCGCGTAGCTCATTAAAATAATTACGAATAATTAAAACGAGCACCGACCACACATATTATTGCATTGAACAAAAGAGTGGAATGTACGGTAGAACTCGGCTTCAATTTACCATTCTGTCCCTCACACTAACACAAACACTCCTCTCACTCTCTTTTTCCTTCCCTCTCTCTGTCGGCGCCAAACTTTGATTGTATGAAAATTCTCTTTCGAGCGCGAAAGCAATATCAGGTCGTTATGAAAAATGCAAATTGTGCGCACCGGTATAGGAATTGCAAAAATAAAAATAAAATGTCGGGAGAGGTGAGAGGATACAGCTTGCTCGGTTTTGTACGAACGAGAGGGAAAACAAAAAATAAAACAACAACAATAACAATGAAACAACGGAGGTTGGAATGCTGGTAAATTAAATCAGCTCTCGTGTCGGCTGGACTTAAAATTTGTCGCTGTTACAAACTTGAGACGGACCGCGCCGAGACGAAGAAAAAACGTGACCTTTTTTGTGCCCCTCTCACCGACGAAGAGAACGAGAGAGTCGACGAATGCGGAAAGATCGTGATGGACGCTATTTAGTATGCACGGCAATTTGTAACGTCACGAGCGAGACTTGATTTGACGCAAAACCTTCCAAGTTACTCTTTTGATCGGAGTAAATGCACTTTTTGTGACGTCATTGCGAAGCCAACGAAATTTCACTTACCGAATCCGCCGATCAAATTTTGCTACTGGAATGAAATTTCATCTTGAATGTTGAACAAGTTCGGAAGAGAAAATACTTGGCAATGAATGTTTTCTTTCATTGACAATAAAACATTCATCGTTCAGCGGAGAACGGCCGAGAATAAAAGTGAGTTCATTGTTCTCTCGTTTGTTAACGAGAGACAATACTGCGAGAGGGGGTGAAAGGGGGAGGGTAAACCCTCGCAAACATCCAGGGGTATGTATGGCTGCGCGCCTTTGCTTGCACTCTGTTTTCTCGAGTCGAGAGGGTAATGCGATTTCGTAGGCGGAAACGTGCTTCAGGAATTACGCTCTCGAAGCTTCTTGTCTTCAATCCCCAGGGAGAGAGAATTGGAGAGAGGAGAAAGGGATGGTCTACCTCGTCGTGTGTGCTATGATAATCTTTGCTGAGGAGCAACTCGGCGGTACGCTGCACGCCGAATAGAGAGTTGCAGAAAAAAAGTTAGCGAGGCAAGAAAGAGAGAGAGGGGAAAACGGAAAATCGCGAGAAACTGCAGCACAAGAAAGGAGACCTCTTTATTTTCCGGGTCTCGGTGTTTCGTCGTAAGAATTATGGAAGCAGTTGGTCGTACGCGGAAGACAATCCAATTACGTCTGGTCGAGAAGCCATAAACTTGGATGGAACTTGGCTGGTCGTTGGTCGACGCGTATCTCTTCAACTCACTCTCGCGCCCTTTCACTCACTCACCCTCACTCTCATTCTCTCTCTCTCTCTCTCTCTTTCTCTCTCGAGCTAGGAGTAATTATAAGCGATTGGTGCGACGGTGCAGAGTAAAAAAGGTTCGTTCTCGTAGCTCGAGATACCGAGGGAAGTGTCCTACCTACAGGTATATCGAATTATTCGATTCGAAATAGAATGGCGATATCGAATTCACCCCCAGGGGCCGATGTAAACGTGAACGATTGTCTCGTTTGCGATGCGCTCCGCGATCACGCTATTCTCTCTGTATTGTGACTGCGAGAGAAACAGAGAGAAGGGCCGAGACGAGGGCTCTACTTTATATCCTAGAACTACCCCCGTACAGCGTAATATAGATTTATTTATCGATCACACGAACCGGAACCACGGGAAATGGAACAATGAACAAACAGCTTGAGTAACGCGAAACTCTTGGAAAATTCATCAAAGAATTCCGCAGACTCGTATAAACCAACGGGGAATAAGAAATAATATCGATCCGTTCGGGTAATCGATACGGACGTGAGTTTAAATTTAAGCTCATGAACGATTCCCCGGCTAATTCAATTCACTAGCTTCCTCGATGGACTTTGAGAATTATGTCTCATCGAAGAATCGCGACGGGACATTGAAAATAAGAAATAAAAGCGGAAAATCCTAAACGGACAAAAATGTCTCGTTATTCGTGGCGCGAATCTGCGACCTAATTTCCCTCACAGAATGCTCGCTTGAGGACTCTTGTAATCGTCCTTTGTTTCGAATTTATCATCCCGTAGTCGGTAGACGGGCGCGTTCTGGATCTGTTTAGTTCGGAGACGCTACCGCGCGACGGCGCTCGCGAGCGCTTTAATTCCAAGGTTACAAATTAAAAGTAGTTGGGTTAACCTCTCTTTCGCTTGGCCCGCTCGTTACGATTATAAAAAAATTCGCAGAGCTCGCTCGTGTTTTCTCTCCGTTGTAATATGTATCCTATGGGCGTGTTTAAAAAAAAATGTATATAAACATGGAATACGCAAACATATATGAGATATGTATATATATACGTTAATATGGGTATAGTATACGACGTGTAGATTCTCTTCTGGCCGTGTTACGCGCCGTTTGCTCTCACCGCAACGTTGCACGCTTTTTATTTTTACTTTTTTCAACCCCTTTTCCCCCTCTCTTTTTCTCTTTCTGTACACCGCACAAGTACAAATTAAAAGTAGTTACTCGGCGTGGGTCACACGTATACAAACGACGTTTAACCAAGCCGCATATGCCGAGAGAAGCGCCGGACTTCTCGCTGTTGTTAACGTTTTCACGACGCTTCGTTATTTCCATCGTCACGCGCGTGAACACCGTATGAAATTCCGGCATTTTCCATTATACCGGATATTACGGAAGCCTATTATGCGCGTGATATAAAGCTAGATGGCTTCAATTCGGGACAAGTGTCTCTCTTCAATGGCCTCTGAACGGCGAAGTAGTTTTCAAAATGCCCGTATGCCAATTGGTTTGGCTAAATTGTTTGTCGTTCAAAACGAGGGAGAGAACAGCCGAACCCACGAATTCACGGTTAATGGGAGATTTTCGGATCTTCCACTCGACACGACAATTTCAAGGATGGGTAATGATTTGGTTAGAGTTAGAATTCGTTTAGTTTTGATTGGGCTTAGCTTCGATTGGGTTCCTTTGAAATGCGCACTTTTTTTAATCAACTGTGGGAAAAGTTGACCATTCAGTTATATTGCACTTGGAATTGTGCAAAAAAATAACTACATTACTGAGGTTACGGAAATTTTAGTTAAAATAGCATCGTATTGATCGAGTGTAGTTTCGAAAGGGTTACCTCGAAATATGGGGTTTTCTTAAACCACTATAGTTAACTACAGTTAACCACTATACTATAGTTAACCACTATAGTTAACCACTATAGAAATTGTTCAAAAAGTTACAAACTAACGACTAATGAATGACTTATAAATTAAACTACATTGTTGAAGTTAGTTGTAGTCAAAATTGCACCGTAGAGTCAGTTACCTTTACCCAAAGTGTGAAAACTTGAAGGAGAATGCTCGATACTAATTTTAATGGAGGAAGAGACAAGGAAAGAAGAGCCGCGCAAGTTTCTTCTACGTGGCTCAGCCAATTGTGACTCCTGTAAACAGTCAAGTATGAACCCGATCTTGTTTAGGTCTTGTAACGCATTAATTTGCATTAAATTAATCGCGAGCAAGCGTTTTAACGCTTCTGTGCTGAGAAAATTTCGTGAAAGTTGAAGCTAAAGTTTCATAGCTGGTTTCCTGAAGCAGGTTCGCTGTGCATAACCGGCCATGTTTTTTCTATCAATTATTCCAGACCGATAAGGTTGATTAAAAGGCCCCGGAAGTCCTCGCAATTCGGACAACTCGTGGCGATTTGGTTTTTTGGCACTTCTCAATGCAAAACTAAAAACTTGACGTATATTCGAGTGAGCTTGAATAAGATGGAGGCTCCGCGAGGTTCACGTGATTAAGATTTTTTAAGTAGTCAGTGTTGACGCGGACGACGGTTAAAGGGCATTATGCACGTTCATTCGTAAACATTCTTGTCTCGTTCGCTCTAACTTATATCCAAGGGGCTGGTATGGCGATATAATAACAGAGGATGGTGGAAAGAAAGCCCGTGATACATATATATATATATGTGAGCAGCATAGCTTTTCATGCTGCGAGATAAAGTAGAAATTAAAGTGACGTAAATGTGAAAAACTTTAGCGGGACTACTTGAGCCTGGGAGTTTCGTATTTTTTTTCTTCTCCCCCTTTTTTTTGTTTCCAAGACGCGCTAGACAGAAATGTGAGGTGTTATAATGTGGAATTTAACTACTCGCGCGCTGCTCAACTTCTCTCTATTTCTGTAACGTGAAATAAAGTAAAATAAAGAGAGTTAAAAAGTGATTATGAAAGAGAGAAGGTGCAGAAGAAAAGACTGGGAAAGAGAGCGAGTGAGGAGACTTGAAAATAAAAAATATTCACATCGACTTTTCAGCGAGAAGCTTTTGCGAATCCGCGGACTCATCCTCGCGCTTCCGCGAGGATTCTATTTCGCGCGCCAGAAAGAAACGCTGGTTTTTATTTTCCTATTTCTTTCCCCATCCTTCTATGGAAATCCTGTAACCTCGTGTAATGGAGAGATGTATATTATCGCAAAATTTGCTCTCTTTCTCGCCACTTTGGGACTTTGTCGCTCTGCATTGTCTCTCGAAAATAGTATCGATCGATCCTTGCGGTTGGGGCTTCTGGTTGCAAGCGAGAAACTTGTTAACGTGTCACACAGCGCCGAGAGCGGCTCTGGAACCACCACCATTGCATATATATATATGTATATATTATACACTCCCGCTCAAAAGTTTGGAAACACCAGCCAATATTTCTTACCGCACTAGAAGTTGCATAACTCCGTCAAAATGATAGATAATCGAATTTTGAAAAAAAGCGTTTTGACAGGAAGGAATTCAGCTTTATTTTTCTTTTTTTTTAATATTTTTTATGATTTTTTTTCGATCCGGTACGCATTTTTGTACGTGATCGTTTTTCGGCCTTTTTTCGACCATCGCAAATTGGGCGCATAACTTGAGGACATTTTTTTTTTGTCTTTTTTATCAACGGTACATTTGAAAGGGTAAGAACACGCTCCATTTTTGTTTTCGAAAAAATTTCGTACGATTTTTTCTCGCAAAGTTATTTCACGTTTGGCTAAGAAATACAAATTTTGAAAGATGCAACGTAACTCAAAAACTATAGAGTTTAAGAGAAAATGTTAAGTATGGAAAAAGTAGCGTACATATATACGAAATCGCCTGGAATTATTTTAGAATTTTCCTAGGAAATTTTTTGTTCCTATTTTCGCTCGAAATTCTGATGACGTTCCAGCGAAAAATTGTATCTGATTGAAATTTCCGTACTTCGTGATACAATAAAAACTTGAAAAAATTCAGCAACATTTGACATGCTATAAACAACAATTATCAATAATAATATTGCCCAAAAGTCATTAACAAATTGTTTAAACAATTGTCTAAACAATTTATTAAGCAATGATGAACAATGATCAATAATTATTATTGACCATTGTTGTTTATAGCATTGCAAATGTTATTGATTTTTTTCAGATTTTTATTGTATCACGAAGTACGGAAATTTCAATGAATTACAATTTTTCGCGGGGACGTCATCATAAGAATTTCGAGCGAAAATAGTAAAAAAAAAAATTCATAGGAAAATTCTAAAATAATTTCAGACGATTCCGTGTATACGTACGCTACTTTTTTTGTACTTGACATTTTCTCTTAAACTCTATCGTTTTTTAGTTACGTTGCATCTTTGAAAATTTGTATTTTTTAGCCAAAAGTGAAATAACTTTGCGAGAAAAAATCGTACGAAAATTAAAAAAAAAAACGATAATGGAGCGTCTGTTAACCCTTTCAAATGCACCGTAGATAAAAAAGACAAAAAAAAATTCTTTAACTTATGCGCTCAATTCGCGATGGTCGAAAAAAGGCCGAAAAACGGTTACGTACAAAAATGCGTACCGGATCGAAAAAAAATCATAAAAAATATTCAAAAAAAGCAAAATAAAGCTGAATTCCTTCCGGTCAAAATGCTTTTACAAAAATTTGATTATATATTTTTTTTTTATTTCCAAACTTTTGAGCGGGAGTGTATATATATATATATCAATGCCGAGGTAGAGAGAGGAGAAGAACGAAGCGTCTCGTGGCAACGACGACATTGCCGTTGCTTCTGGATGGTGTGTGCTTCACTGATGCTGGCGAAACTCCCGATGGGGTTTCGGGGGTGTTCTGCTGTTGGTGCTGCTTCTGCTCGCTATACAGACCTATATATATATATATATGTATCAGAATTGTAACGGGCAGAGGGTCGTAACTTGGCGTCATCTTGATCGTTAAATACGGGAGAAGCCCGCCACTTTGTTCGGGAGTGAGTTTGACGTGGATATAAAGCGGCGCGGAGAAGGAACGACGAGACTTGGCACGTCGAAGTGGAACAACGACGAATTATACGAACTCTCCGTGTACAACGCCGATCGACTAAAAGTTTTCCAGCACGAGTGCACTTCCCAGGGTAAGGATGCAGAAAGGGGGAGAGAGAAGAAGAGAGGGCGAGAGGGAGAGCTTGTAGGAGATTGAGAGTGTAGAACGTCGTGGAGAAATCGAACGCGCGTCCTCTCTGCGGTGCTGGCTGGAGGGTTAGAGAAATGTATATGGCTTTTCACGTAAACCACCAAAGCGTATTTTATAGAACGATAGAGGGGAAGTTAGGCACTTTGTTGTTACAGTGATCGGTTGTAGAATTATCGTGTGATACATGTAAACTGAAATGATGAGGTTTAAGTTTGGCGATAATGCATTTTTATTTGATATTTTCTTGGGAATAATTTTTTTTTTAAATTAATATTCTCCGTGATTCGACATCAATGATTAATTTACCATCAGAATGTGATATTTGAAATATAAAAAAAACACATTTTTTTTCTTGAGAATCTTTGAAGGGATTTCCACAAAACCTTGGATTACCAGAATTTCAAGTGCTTATAACTTCAATTCGCTTCAACCGATTCGAGAATTTCTTTTTCGTACTTAATGGCTGTCACAGAACTTAGAAAATGGCGTTTGGTTCATTTCGATAACTTAATTTTTGTAGAAATGTAATTTGTAAAAATCGCCGAAAAAAATGGAAAGGGGTATGCCTTAAAAAATTGGCAAAAATCGATGGTCGAACTTTAAAAATCTGCCAAAAATCGAAAAATTATCCGAATTATATGAACAAAGCGGCATTTTGAAGCTTGAACGATCCCAAAGAGAATGAGCTCATGTAGAACCCAAAATTCCATCTAGAAAATAAATTACAGTCATTTTAGTGAACCGATTCAATTTTCACCGAAATACGAATAAAAAAATATTTTTTATTATTTTTTTTCGGGCTCTATACCGATGTATTTTGTCCCCCTGAACACGAATCTACCAATAGTTTTCTCAAAAAATCAATATTTTCATGAATTTTCATCAAAAACTTTTTTCTTCAATTTTAGCCCCATTCTCAGAAACCTCGAAATCTCGAAATTTCAAGTGCTCATAACTTTACTTCGATTCAACCTATTCCAAAATTCCTTTTTCGTACTTAAAGGCTGTCACTGAACTCAGAGAGTGGTGTTTGGTTCATTCCGATAACTTAATTTTTGTAGAAATGTGAGCACTTTGAAAATCACCGAAAAAAATGGAAAGGGGTATGCCTTAAAAAATTGGCAAAAATCGATGGTCGAACTTCAAAAATCTGCCAAAAATCGAAAAATTATCCGAATTATATGAACAAGGCGGCATTTTGAAGCTTGAACGATCCCAAAGAGAATGAGCTCATGTAGAACCCAAAATTCTATCTAGAAAATAAATTACAGTCATTTTAGTGAACCGATTCAATTTTCACCGAAATGCGAATAAAAAAATATTTTTTATTATTTTTTTTCGGGCTCTATACCGATGTATTTTGTCCCCCTGAACACGAATCTACCAATAGTTTTCTCAAAAAATCAATATTTTCATGAATTTTCATCAAAAACTTTTTTCTTCAATTTTAGCCCCATTCTCAGAAACCTCGAAATCTCGAAATTTCAAGTGCTCATAACTTTACTTCGATTCAACCTATTCCAAAATTCCTTTTTCGTACTTAAAGGCTGTCACTGAACTCAGAGAGTGGTGTTTGGTTCATTCCGATAACTTAATTTTTGTAGAAATGTGAGCACTTTGAAAATCACCGAAAAAAATGGAAAGGGGTATGCCTTAAAAAATTGGCAAAAATCGATGGTCGAACTTCAAAAATCTGCCAAAAATCGAAAAATTATCCGAATTATATGAACAAGGTGGCATTTTGAAGCTTGAACGATCTCAAAGAGAATGAGCTCATGTAGAACCCAAAATTCTATCTAGAAAATAAATTACAGTCATTTTAGTGAACCGATTTAATTTTCACCGAAATGCGAATAAAAAAATATTTTTAATTTTTTTTTCCGGGCCCTATATCGATGTATTTTGTCCCCCTGAATACGAATCTACCAATAGTTTTCTCAAAAAATCAAAATTTTCATGAATTTTCATCAAAAACATTTTTCTTCAATTTTAGCCTCATTCTCAGAAACCTCGAAATCGCGAAATTTCAAGTGCTCATAGCTTTATTTCGGTTCAACCTATTCAAAAATTTCTTTTTCGTACTTCAAGGCTATCACTAAACTTAGAGAATGGCGTTTGGTTCATTCCGATAACTTAATTTTTTTAGAAATGAGAGCACTTTGAAAATCGCCGAAAAAAACAGAAAGGGGTGTGCCTTCAAAAATTCGCGAAAATCGATGGTCGAACTTTAAAAATCTGCCAAAAATCGAAAAATAATCGAAATTGGATGAACAAAGCGGCATTTTGAAGCGTAAGAGATCCCAAAAAGAATGAGCATATGTAGAACCCAAAATTCTATGTAGAAAAAAAATTACAGTTATTTTAGTGAACCGAATCAATTTTGACCAAAATGCGAAAAAAAAAATATTTTTAATTTTTTTTTCCGGGCCCTAGATCGATGTATTTTGTCCCCCTGAATACGAATCTACCAATAGTTTTCTCAAAAAATCAAAATTTTCATGAATTTTCATCAAAAACATTTTTCTTCAATTTTAGCCTTATTCTCAGAAACCTCGAAATCGCGAAATTTCAAGTGCTCATAGCTTTATTTCGGTTCAACCTGTTCAAAAATTTCTTTTTCGTACTTCAAGGCTATCACTAAACTTAGAGAATGGCGTTTGGTTCATTCCGATAACTTAATTTTTTTAGAAATGAGAGCACTTTGAAAATCGCCGAAAAAAACAGAAAGGGGTGTGCCTTCAAAAATTCGCGAAAATCGATGGTCGAACTTTAAAAATCTGCCAAAAATCGAAAAATAATCGGAATTGGATGAACAAAGCGGCATTTTGAAGCGTAAGCGATCCCAAAAAGAATGAGCATATGTAGAATCCAAAATTCTATGTAGAAAAAAAATTACAGTTATTTTAGTGAACCGAATCAATTTTGACCAAAATGCGAAAAAAAAAATATTTTTAATTTTTTTTTCCGGGCCCTATATCGATGTATTTTGTCCCCCTGAATACGAATCTACCAATAGTTTTCTCAAAAA
The DNA here is from genome assembly GCA_946863875.1 of Alloplasta piceator. Classification (NCBI taxonomy): domain Eukaryota; kingdom Metazoa; phylum Arthropoda; class Insecta; order Hymenoptera; family Ichneumonidae; genus Alloplasta; species Alloplasta piceator. Next base: position 1,700,237 of record OX333076.1, on the reverse strand, counting down.
ATCAAAATTTTCATGAATTTTCATCAAAAACATTTTTCTTCAATTTTAGCCTCATTCTCAGAAACCTCGAAATCGCGAAATTTCAAGTGCTCATAGCTTTATTTCGGTTCAACCTATTCAAAAATTTCTTTTTCGTACTTCAAGGCTATCACTAAACTTAGAGAATGGCGTTTGGTTCATTCCGATAACTTAATTTTTTTAGAAATGAGAGCACTTTGAAAATCGCCGAAAAAAACAGAAAGGGGTGTGCCTTCAAAAATTCGCGAAAATCGATGGTCGAACTTTAAAAATCTGCCAAAAATCGAAAAATAATCGAAATTGGATGAACAAAGCGGCATTTTGAAGCGTAAGAGATCCCAAAAAGAATGAGCATATGTAGAACCCAAAATTCTATGTAGAAAAAAAATTACAGTTATTTTAGTGAACCGAATCAATTTTGACCAAAATGCGAAAAAAAAAATATTTTTAATTTTTTTTTCCGGGCCCTAGATCGATGTATTTTGTCCCCCTGAATACGAATCTACCAATAGTTTTCTCAAAAAATCAAAATTTTCATGAATTTTCATCAAAAACATTTTTCTTCAATTTTAGCCTTATTCTCAGAAACCTCGAAATCGCGAAATTTCAAGTGCTCATAGCTTTATTTCGGTTCAACCTGTTCAAAAATTTCTTTTTCGTACTTCAAGGCTATCACTAAACTTAGAGAATGGCGTTTGGTTCATTCCGATAACTTAATTTTTTTAGAAATGAGAGCACTTTGAAAATCGCCGAAAAAAACAGAAAGGGGTGTGCCTTCAAAAATTCGCGAAAATCGATGGTCGAACTTTAAAAATCTGCCAAAAATCGAAAAATAATCGGAATTGGATGAACAAAGCGGCATTTTGAAGCGTAAGCGATCCCAAAAAGAATGAGCATATGTAGAATCCAAAATTCTATGTAGAAAAAAAATTACAGTTATTTTAGTGAACCGAATCAATTTTGACCAAAATGCGAAAAAAAAAATATTTTTAATTTTTTTTTCCGGGCCCTATATCGATGTATTTTGTCCCCCTGAATACGAATCTACCAATAGTTTTCTCAAAAAATCAAAATTTTCATGAATTTTCATCAAAAACATTTTTCTTCAATTTTAGCCTCATTCTCAGAAACCTCGAAATCGCGAAATTTCAAGTGCTCATAGCTTTATTTCGGTTCAACCTATTCAAAAATTTCTTTTTCGTACTTCAAGGCTATCACTAAACTTAGAGAATGGCGTTTGGTTCATTCCGATAACTTAATTTTTTTAGAAATGAGAGCACTTTGAAAATCGCCGAAAAAAACAGAAAGGGGTGTGCCTTCAAAAATTCGCGAAAATCGATGGTCGAACTTTAAAAATCTGCCAAAAATCGAAAAATGATCGGAATTGGATGAACAAAGCGGCGTTTTGAAGCTTCAACGATTACAAAGATGATGAGCTATTAGTAAAGTCAAAATACTAACTAAAAAATAAATTACAGTCGTTCTAGTGAACAATTAAATTCAATTTTTACAAATTATCATAAAAGCACAAAGAGCTCAGTTTTTCTGCAATCGAAAAATACAGGAAAAAACCCGAGAAGCACACACGGAGGAACAAATAAGAAAATTCTAAAAACAACGGGATAAAGAAAAACATAAATGTACGCAAAAATCTGGGGCAAGGGAAAGAAAAATTCTTTCCATTCAACGTATAAACCCCGATATAAATAACAACAGCGTTCTTCAATAAAATTGCAGCATATCAACTATGCATTTACCGTTCCGTTGATATGTAATCCCGCGTGACAAAGAGTACGACGTAAAATACGTGTAAATTTTAGTGCTGAATCATGCTGGTAGCGTCCTTTTACGTTATTTACGTACATCGATATTACATAATGCGATGATTGTCCGGTATTGTTCCACAGTATTTTCGCGCGTGTTTATAATACTGCGCGATATGGGGTGAAATTCCAACATCATGGGATAATTCGTCTATGATATGGTAGGGATGAGGCTACTCTCGTAGCGTCGAGAGATAAAACGATTTAACACGCCCGATAATGGAGCTAACGTGTACTATATAACGCAGTAAATGCGTAAAATTATATATATTTCACATACCTATATTATACTTTGCACGTAAGGGTGAAGGCGGGGGCAAAATGGACACTGGAGGCAAAATGAACACCGACAAAAATTATCGAAAGAAAAAAACTTAAAAAATTAGATAATGAGGAAATTATCATTGTATTATTACTTGTATCATGTGCTATATGTAGGGAAAGGCGGGGGGGGGGGGGTAAATAGACACTGGCGGAGAAATAAACACCGCAACAAATTATTTTAAAAAATAAAAAAATTAGGAAATTATCAAAAAAAATTTAATAATTGTCATGCTCATCGCATCACAAAAAAAATAACATACAGTATTGCGGTAACCCATTTTTTGCCAAAATGCATTTATAATTCGAGAGCCAAAGCAAAAACTGGTGTTGAGGGCAAAACGGCCACCTTTATATTCATACAAAAATATGAAACGATGAAATTTGTCCATTTTGGATTGAACAATGCAACGCGACTATTTGCACCCCCTGTCTCTCCTACATGTAAATATACACGTGTAAACGCGAATATGTAGCGGCCTGCGAGAAAGGCGATATGGATTTCAATGGCGAAATTCTCGTTTATGCCTCATACAGCTGCTTTTGCTGCGGTATTACACTCGAACTGCCAAAAAGCAAATAATTGCGCGGGTGGTCACTCGTGTCCATGGAAATGCCGCGAGCAAAGCGAGCGAATAATTGTAATTCCGCGTGTGATTTTTCATGATTTTACTCTCAATGAATGAATCGACAAGGAGAGAGAAAGAGAGAGAGAGAAAGAGGGCTAAACCTTCTATAGAGGGGGTTGAATCGAGGGAGTGTCGATGAAAGAGCTTTGTAAAGCGAACAAATTGAATTGACGAATTTACCATTTTTTCTACAACATATTTATTGACATTTCGACAAAACAAATGTCAATAATAAAAAAAAAGGGGTAGGAGCGATAAAAATAGCATCATCAAAATAGCTATATCTCCGTAAATTATTGGAATTAAAAAATTTAAACTCTAAGAATATTCGAAAAAAATGGATTTCTTCAAAATTCTAGACCAGAATACTCCCAACCAGAATAACTCAATCGTCAATCGAACAAATTGAAATGCAGATTATTAAAATGATCAATTTTTTATCCCTATGTACGATATCTCAATTTTTCATCCCCTGGGTCATTTGTAAAAACTGGACTTGTCGTGGAAAACAAGCGAGAAATTGAGAAATAACGTTTTCGAAAAAAAAACGCAAATTTATCTTTAATATTCCCCATCGTAAGGACGTAGGATCGATCACGAGTAATCGGATCCTTTTTGCCCGGGGGCTCGTATTTCCGAGGCTCGTTGCAGCGCGAATATTTCATCTCGGCTTCGTTTATTCTTGCTCGATGTTCCCTATGCAAGCTCATTCGCGTTTCCCCCGGTGAGAGAGGACTCTCCGTTCCAATTTGCGCGCAAAAGAATAGAGATAATATCCACGAGCTCTCTCACGTGGCCATTAACGCATGATGGATCATTGGCCAATGGGAAATTCACAGGACCAAAGTTTCCCCCCGTGCAAAAGAGGCGAAAGTTCAATGTCCATATTTGCATGATAATCCATTGTCAAATATTGAAACTATCCGGCTGACGTGAGCATTCGCGGTCCGTGGATGGAGCGACTCTTTGGCAACCAGAGCGAATGAAAATTCGCTGAATCCGTCTGTGTTTCGTCACAGAGAGATGGAAATAAGTTGCGAGACAGAGAGTGGAGGAAAATAATAATTCAGAGGATAAAATAAAGGAAGGTGGAATGAAATATTCGCAAATACGAAGTACCGTGTTTGTATAAATATGTATATGAGAAGATACCTTTTTCCATATACTTTTGTGGGGAATATGAGAAAAGAAAAAAAAAGTGTCGTGGGGGATAAAAGGATTCAACGATATATCGAGCTCGAGTCACCGAGTATTTTGATGCATTTCTCGTACGTACGTGGTGTATAAATCTACTTATACTTTATGAAAAGTGATTCAGCCGAGTCGAAACGACGTCGAGACAGATATGAAGATATAGAAAAGCGGAAAGAGGCAAATGCGGTATCGAAAGACAATTCTGATTCTTTTTAAAATTCGATCGAAGACGGTGAAATATTTTTTGGAAACTCTGAATTAAAATTTTTTGATTAAAAATGCGGGACGTTGACAAATTAGAGGATAATTCGCGATAAAGATTTTTAAAGATTTAAAATTTTCTAGAGAACAAAATTTTCGAATGAATCAAAACTGCTCGACACTGTAACTCCCAAAATTCGAGTTCAAGGGAAATTTTCCAAAGAGCTTTTTCCTTTCTCCTTTAATTATCTAGATCCAGATTTTTTTTCAATTTTTTTTCTATGATTCAACGCATCAGCCATTGCAATTCGAATCCCTCTGATCAATCTGAATCAGTGAGAATAAAATTACAAATGTTCTGAACCTTTTGGAACACTTTTTACAAAAATTGTCCACCATCTTGTTCTTTGATAAAGTCAAAGTTCTCGTAGATTTTTTTCCGCTCTGGAACATCAATGTCAAAGCGTTATCGCAATGATAATTTAATTTGCCTAGTTGGGAAAATGACCTAGACCGTGCATGCAATTGCGCATCGAGGAAAAAAAACGACGCTGGCACGACGATGACGACGACGACAACGACGACTCGCCGAGCAACCTTCTTTATAAGTCAATTGACTTATAAATAAGACTCCTTTAATGAAGCAGAAAAAAAACACGAGCACGACTCATTGGGACAAGCGAACGCCCGACTGTGTTCGTTCGACACACGCAAGAGTGTCACGTGAAACTTGATTAGTTTGCAAATCCATGTGCTTCCGGTTGACGAGCTCCTCGCATACACATCGATCCATTATGCGAGGAAGCTTCTCGCTCGTGGAAACTCTCGTATGACTCCGTCACGTTGAATATAACTCCTCGCTCGTTTTTCTTCAATTTTTTTCCTCCTTTTTCCTTCCAAAATTTATTCTCGCTCGAAACGGATGTTCCACGCTTCGGCGAGGCACGAAGAAACTGCGATATTTGCTGGATAATTGGCGCTCGACGATCTATGATCGAGTATCGATTATCGGCAGGGTTGCAAATAATGCATTACTTTTTTTAATGCATTTGCATTTTCATTAACCATTAACATTTAATGGTTATTGGAAATAATTTAATGGTTAATGGTTAATGGAAATTATTTTCATTAACCACTAACATTTAATGGTTAATGGAAATTATTTTCATTAACCATTAACCATTAAATGTTTATGGTTAATGAAAATACAATTGCATTAAAAAAAGTAATGCATTATTTGCAACTCTGCCCATTACAATGTATTGTGTAATAGACAAAATTTCCATTACCCATTGCAATGTAATGTGTAATGGACAAAACTTTGATTGCAATTTTGGGAATGGAAAAATATAGATGAATAAATTATTGCAGTTTTGCATTACATTTTATTGACTTAGAACTTAGATTTTTAGAATTATTACATAGATGCTTTTTATAATTTAAGGTACCTGGAAATCTAAGTCCTAAGTCAATAAAATGTAATGCAAAATTGCAATAATTTCTTCATCTATATTTTTCCATTCCTAGGATTGCAATCAAAGTTTTGTCCATTATACACATTACATTGCAATGGGTAATGGACAATTTTTCTATTACACGCTACATTGTAATGGGCAGGGTTACAAATAATGCATTACTTTTTTTAATGCAATTGCATTTTCATTAACCATTAACATTTAATGGTTAATGAAAAAAATTTCCATTAACCATTAACCATTAAATTTTAATGGTTAATGAAAATAATTTCTATTTACCATTAAATTTTAATGGTTAAAGAAAATAATTTCCATTAACCATTAAATATTAATGGTTAATGAAAATAATTTTAATGGTTAATGGAAATTAATTTCATTAGCCATTAAGAAAGTAATGGTTGATGCATTACTTTTTCATCAAAAATTTGGCAACCCTGATTATCGGCACTTCTATTCTTGATCAAGCGTTCCCGAGGAAATACCAAAACGTTGGAATTATTTTCCAAACGCCAAATGATTTATTCTGATAGGTTTATTATCTAGTAGGCCCATTGAATCGCTTCTATTTGGCAGAGATGTTATACCATAGACTTGAGTTAAGGGGTTGTATTTTCGGAATAAATGGTGGAACTATAAATGTGCCAATCGCGATCGAATTGTAAATGCCTGATAATTCTTTTTCTTCAGTTTCTTATGCGAAACAATCGATGAAAAATGAGCCTTGAGGAGAATCGACGTTCGATAATGCTCGAACGTTCCTCCGTGTGTTTGTATTATTCAACAAATGACCGTTCAAACGACATGAGTGACGCGGTTTCTCGCGTAAATTTCTAATCACACAATTGTGTGTCTGTGTGTGCGTGTGTCACGCGGAATTTACAGAGACGCGCGGTGAATTAGCAATCACGATGTAACGAAGAGTGATTAGCGTGTCTGCAATGTCTCAGAATGACATTGCTTCGGTCGAGTCTTTTATTTTTTATTTCCGCCAACGATTCGCGCGATTTAGACTCAAGGCTGCGGTGAAAATTTTTCCTCAAAACGAATTCCGGAGTACATTCGTCTTCCAAGCGCTTAATTGTCTCGGTTTGAATTATTTTATTTTCGCTCCCGGGTTTTTTCTTTCTCTCGCTGCACGGAAATTGAGATGAAGATAGGAAGAGAGGGACCAGCGGAGAAGGACGATAGGATCTCTCGTCGAGTGTTTAGCATGGAAATTACGGCTGATTAGGAACGTTGGAAAAACAGAAGCGAGAGGGTTGCGAGAAGCTCGACCAGTGTAATAGCAGAGATACGAACTCCTATCAACGCATACAAATACATAACCTCGCTTTTCGAGAAACAAAATGGCGTAAGTCATCCCCCGTTTGCCCGTAAAATGGCGCCGTGTTCGGGCCTTCTCCTTGGCCGAGAGTCGATTCAGTCCAGGTACTCTCAAGCGGCTCTATTCCGGTAAAGTAAACAATAATACCTGCTTGATGGGATAGGGAGAGAGGTAGAGCGAGAGGGCAAAGTTTCACCGGAGACGACGGACAAGGACAGAACCTCTGAATATTACACGGAGAGTGTTTCTATACGCTCCTGTCGAATAGCACATCGGAGAAGAGCTAATCGTCGTTGAGATACCAAGAGGCAAATATTCTGTGGAATATTTTCTGCCAGCCAACTCTCGTCAAGCATATATAGATATAGGTGTGGATGAAGGAGCACGAGCTAATTAATGGTCGAGATGAAAACGGAAAGATATATAGATATATATATTTTTTTAAATCTTCCTCGCTCCAGACCGTTGTCTCTCCTTTACTTGGCATTCCTCATTTTGCAATCATGGCTGTTGTAGTTCCAAGACTCTGTGAATTCGAGCGTACGTCGTCGGAAATTCATCGACATCCGGAACACAAATTCCGGTCCAATAAAGTGTTCAATATTACCCTCAATATTGTATTTATTGAGGGTGATATTATATTTATCAAGGCGTTTCGAAGGTTGAAAAAAGCATTTTTGTTCTTTTTTTAATATGATAAATTAATTAGTTTTTCAAAATTGTAAGAGAAGATCAACGTTTAAGCAATACTTTGAAGAAATCGTGTTCACTGACTTCAAAAGTAGTTTTTTTGACAAGTTCTAATTTTTTTTAAATTGAAAAACATTGATAAACAAAAAAATCATGTCTTGATCTGAATTTAAAAAATCGAATTTTATCGACAACTCGTGATTGAATTAACGATTTGAAAAAAAAATTAAATGTGCGAGATTTCAAAGCAATTTCGTACAAATAGCTCTGGATTCAACGAGCATCTATTTGCACTTGGATTAATCGCCTATTTAAATTGATCCACCGATCATTACGAGATTATTCATAGGATCGGCTATGCAGAATATTTATTCCGACGTGATAATAAATTCGAGCGAACGTTCGCAATCGTACGAGGAAATTGGATCGTCGTGCAATCGTTTTTCTTCTCAGCTTCCAATGGAACCATTTTTTCACCTCTCTCGTTTTTTTTCCTTCACTCGCGTTCTAAATGTACGCCAGTTAGACTTCGAGTGTATACTTCGTCGTTCATCGTCGACGGGGAAAAGCCTTCATTGCGTTTCTCTCTGTTTTAATGAGACGCGTATTAGCATCTCCTCCGCGATCCTCTTTCTCATCGACCGCGTTTTCGCGCGGAACAATGGAACAATCGCGTCGATAATTTTGCACGCGAAGCTCGAGCTCGAGCTTTCGCGCTTATACCGACAAATGTACTGCCAGACACCGAAGACTTCTTGTTCGAGAAATAGGCAAATAGCCAGAGCGAAAGTGAGGGAGAGGGAGCGAGACAGAGGGGGTTGATATCGCACAGTATGAAAAGAGGGTGAGCCTCGGTTAAACCGAAAATGCCAAAATGTCGGAATACCAAGAGAAAGAGAGGAAGAGGGGTGAGAGGGAAGTGTGCAATATGCAGGAAGTTCTTCCACGAGCAAACCAATACCCCGGCATATGCACAGCATCACGTACGACAGGGGTGGGTGTACAGTACAAAACTCCCCATATATATATATATATATATATATAAACGACTGTAGATATTTCGTAGCGAGAGCGTGTACAGAAATAATATATATACAGTAATACGCACTCTATAAACTGTAAAACCGCGATATATCACGCGCATACGAATCCATGGGTCATTCCACGTGTGTTAAAAAAATATTCATTAATAAAAAATCTTTTAATTAATTCTATATGTACGAGTTGGTGATTCGATGTAAGCTTCTTCAAGATCATCCCTTCTCAATTTTGTTTTTCGTCTAGAATTTCCGTGCGGATTATCTGACGAAAATTCCATTCCCTAATGTGAAATTGCCCCTATACATAAGTACAATGGTTTATATTTATTGAAAGTCTCATTCACGATCATCCCTTATCGATTTTTCTGCTCTTTATCTACCTCAATTTTTTGGGAGAATTATTCAGCAAAAATTTCATCCCCTAATGTGAAATTGCCCATACACATGTTAATCATCGTTTTTATTTATAAAAAGTCTCTTCCAAAATCATCCCTTCTCGATTTCCCTGTTTATTTTTCGTCTTTCGCTGCGAATTTCCGCATCCAGCGAAAATTTCATCCCTTAATGTGAAATTGCCCATACACATGTTTATCATGGTTCATGTGTAGAGTGAAAAGCACGTCGATGTTACACACGCCCACTCGAACACACACATACTTAGAAAAGTGCAAGTGGAGCTGCAATAAGTCGTCACGTAGCCGAGGGGTGGTTCGCCACCCCCGTCTTTCTCGTCGCTCCTTCGCTAGTATCCGTCAGTGTATTTTCCGCGGACAAGTACTGCCAAGTTATTACGCCTTTGACATCAAGTACATACTAGTCTGGGTAGTGAGCCAAGCTATATCTCGCGCAACGCACCCCTAACCTACGAACAACCCCATTTTCAACCCCCTCTCTCCCTCTACCGCGCTCCCCGCTTCCACCAACCGGGGGTGTGTACCATGACGTACGTGAGCGCGAGAGGATATTTCGCGTACAAAGTTTCATAATGCCATATATCCCCGTAAAGGGTTCCTCTTCCTACCAACCTCCCTTTTACTTCCTGACGCGTGTTACAGGGGTAGTAGTCGACGTTCCACTCGTCTATAACACACACACACACACACACACAAACGTACATCAGCATATATATTTATATATATAAGTATATAAAAGAACGTACGATTTATCTCGTGTGAGACTCGCAGGAAAAACTACCCTTGTGCACTTTGTGCCTCTGGCTCTGTCTCCATCTCGCTCTCAGTCAAGATCGACACAATCCGACGACTCTGCAGCTCGTTGAGCGAGAAAAAGAGAGATTTGTACGGGCGAAATAACGACAAAAGGACATGACGGTGGATGAAGAGATAGGAGGGACGAACATGAAAAAAATTCACAGAGACTTTACAATTTAAACCACCCGAGCATTTTTTCTTTGATCTTGGCCAATGATGATAATTTTTGAAAATGTTGAAAATTTGTTAGTGTTAAAAATAGTTTTATAAAATATTATTCAATATTTTTCAAAAATTATTTCATGGGGAAATCGGGAGGAGAAAAAAGTTCCCTCCATTAGAATAATTTCATTTTCTCACGTATTTCTCAGCTCCAAACTACCCTTTCGTACCCAGATAATCATGAATCGCGAATACTTCATCCCTAAACGTGTCTTTTCGCCCTCAATATCAATAAAAGACACTTTAATCTCATTCAAATCTCCTTCGCATGACGATCAATTTATATTTCGGTCATTCCATGTCAAATCGACCAAGAGTTGGAATCGACCCCTTTCAATTTCGATGGAATTTGGTCAGAAGTTTTCGTTTTTGATAAAACAAAGTTCTACCAAAGGAAAAAAATAAAAAAAAAATTTTTCGAAAGTTATGCAAGATTTAAAATTTCACAATTTTTTCAATCTTTCGAGTTAATTTTTTAAATATCTCGAGAACGATTATAGTTACGAAAAAATCATTCTGGTCTCGTCTTGAAGAATATTCTTATGCCTACGAAAAAAAAAATATTCCGAAACAAAATTTTGAAAAATGATGAATTTGGAGAATTTTGAATTTTTGAAAATCGTGAAGATCCAAGTCAGTATTAAATTTTTGATTCAATTTTTTTCATACAATATCTTGTACTGATCTTAAAACATCCTGACATTTTTAGAAAGGTATTTTTCGAAAATATAAATTTTTGAATTTTTAAAAATTGTGTAAGTCCACGATCAACATTAAATTTTTGATTAATTTTTTTTTCGTACTGATCTTTGAAGATCCCGAAATTTTCAGGATGGTGTTTTTTTGTGTCGAAAATATAAATTTTTGAATTTCGGTAACCAACTATTTTTTTTTGTTTTCCAAAATACTGTTATTTTTACTTTTTTTGACTGCTAAAAATTACAAAACTACATGATTGGTCAACTTTACTTAACTGAGAGGTAAACAAAAAAATTTTTTTTTACCAGCATTCAAAAATTTATATTTTTTAAACAAAAAAACACCATCCTGAAAATGTCGGGATCTTTTAAGATCAGTACAAGGTATTATATAAACAAAAATTTAACCAAAAATTTCTGAAAATGTAAGGATCTTTTAAGATCAGTATAAGGTATTGTATTTAAAAAATTGAACCAAAAATTTAATACTGAACTTGTATTTTCGCGATTTTTGAAAATTCAAAATTCTCCAAATTCGTCATTTTTCAACATTTTTATCCGGAATATTTTTTTTTTCGTAGCCCCAAGTATACTCTTTAAGACGAATTCAAAACGATTTTTCGTAACTATAATAGTTTTCGAGATATTTAAAAAATAAACTTAAATGATTAGAAAAATTGTGAAATTTGGAATTTTTCATAACTTTCGAAAAAAAAATTTTTAATTTTTTTCCTCTGGTAGAACTTAGTTTTATTAAAAACGAAAACTTCTGACCAAATTTAATCGAAATCAAAAGGGGTCGATTCCAACTCTCGGTCGATTTGACATGGAATGACCCATTTATATTTCCTCGTTTATATTTCGAATTTGCAAGGATTTGCACGGATTCGCGTTTACATTCACGAGCCAATTGTCGTGGCACACACACACACACACATTATTATCGCATTTTTGCGCGAGTTTTATTTGCGTGCGCACACACTCGTACGAGCGATAAAAAGGGGTGGTTTGTGGGCGACAAGGGTGGGATGTGGAGAACGTACACACGTCGAGATTTTGATAGGATTACGAATGAGTGAACGCGAGAGAGACGTGTATAATGCGGAGGGGTGGTTTTGCGAGAAACGTCGTGAACGATAACAACAACAACTTGCGACAATGACGCGAATCCCAAGGTCAGCATTAATCCCGAAGAGCGTACGTGACGCGTCCTCATTCTCTCGGTCGTACATGCGAGAACTGTACGTACATACATTTCTGTCACATCGTATGTATAATGGACGCGAGTACAGCGAATATAATGTCGCATTGTGTGTTGCATTGCGACTCTGTGCGCGTGTGTTTGTGTGCCTGCTTCTCCCCCCTCCCGATTCCCAACATCCCTTATTCGCGAATCCCGACGAAATTAATAATGCGAGCACATCCGGTGACGGGGACGTTTCTGCTCTGCTACGTTCTCTCTGGTCTTGGATGCCTACCGCTGGTGTTACCACAGACAGTTCTGTACGATACACGCGCCACACGATGTTACCATCGCTACCCCCGCGTCTCTTCATCCCCCTTCAACCCTCTCTGTACGCCAGTTCCGTAGCCGAAGCCTCTCTATCTGGTCGCGGTGATGCTGCATCGACGAAACTTCACGCAACATCCGGCCACACTCCGAACACGCTGATATTCCCTTTTCAACATCCCCAACAACCCCCCAAAACTATTTCCCTCCACCCTTGGCCACATGGACACCAAACTGCTGACTAACGAGTCCAGAAAAAATTACTACGAAGCAGGGTTGCAAATAATGCATTACTTTTTTTAGTGTATTTGCATTTTCATTAACCATCAACGTTTAATAGTTATTGGAAATAATGTTCATTAACCATTAAAATTTAATGGTTGATGGAGATTATTTTAATTAACCATTAAAATTCAATGGTTAATGAAAATGCCATTGCTTTCAAAAAAGTAATGCATTATTTGCAACCCTGCCAATTAAAATGTAGTGTGTAATAAAAAAAATTACCATTACCCACTGCAATGTAATGTGTAATGGACAAAACTTTGATTGCAATTTTGGGAATGGAAAAATGTAGATGAATAAATTATTGCAGTTTTGCCTTACATTTTATTGACTTAGGGATTAGATTTTTAGAATTATAATATAGATGCTTTCTAGAATTTGAGGTGAAAATCTAAGTCCTAAGTCAATAAAACATAATGCAAAATTGCAATAATTTATTCATCTATATTTTTCCATTCCCAAAATGGCAATCAAAGTTTTGTCCATTACATATTACATTGCAATAATAATATAAATGCTTTTTATAATTATAATATAGATACTTTTTAGAATTTAAGGTACCTGAAGATCTAAGTCCTAAATCAATAAAATGTAATGCAAAATTGCAATAATTTATTCATATATATTTTTCCATTCCCAAAATTGCAATCCAAGTTTTGTCTATTACACATTACATTGGAATGGGTAATGGAAATTTTTTCTATTACACACTACATTGTAATGGGCAGGGTTGCAAATAATGCATTACTTTTTTTAATGCAATTGCATTTTCATTAACCATTAAATTTTAACGGTCAATGAAAGTAATTTCCATTAACCATTAAATTTTAATGGTCAATGAAAATAATTTCCATTAACCATTAAAATTTAATGGTTAATGAAAATAATTTTCATTAACCATTAAATGTTAATGGTTAATGGTTAATGAAAATAATTTCCATTAACCATTAAATTTTAATGGTTAATGGAAAATATTTCCATGAACCATTAAATTTTAATGGTTAGTGGAAATTAATTTCATTAGCCATTATAAAAAAGTAATGCTTAATGCATTACTTTTTCATTAAAAATTTTGCAACCCTGCTACGAAGTTACTTTTCTCATCGTGTGTTATTTGTGAAATCCAGGAATATTTGGCAAATTCGGAAATTTATCGTCACCGTTTTTGTAAATCAAATGCTGCTTTAAAAACAAATGTCCAGAAAAGCTTCTGCACGGATCTTTTCCGGATGAACTACAGTTTCTTTTATATTTTCCTCCATTTACATTTTTCCTTGGAAATTCAGTTCAAGGGTTGAATAATTGAGCGATACTTTTATCCATCGTCCATCAGCGTTCGATCTAAGGGTAGAAATGAGAAAGTACGATCATTGGGAGGAACATGTTGAGAGTAGTCCCTCGATTCCCTTTTCCTCACTCATTTGCACATTTCCCTCCTTGTCCTTTTTTTTTTAATTTCCAGGGAAACTCCAGCCTACACTAATCGTTGATATCTCTCTCCCTCGTTCTCTCGCTTTTTTTCACACTCCTAGTTCTCTCATGAGTTATTTACGTGGCACATAGACCGAGACGGATAGCCAACATAGCTATACGTGCCTGAAAAACTCGTGGTTTTTCTCGCCCTCTCGGCTATAGTATCAAGCTCAGAAGAGTTAGAGAGAGAGAGAGAGAGAGTTAACTACTGAAATAGGTGTGCAACACATACTGAACTCACTGAAACTTTATCCGGGTTAATCGGAATTTAATGGAACGTGAGAATGTGCACACAGACACTGATACGTATATATTTACACAAGGGTAGGTTCAAGGGGTCGAATTGCAGTACATGTAACGCGTATGTATGTATTACACAAAAGTTACATCGTCGTCGTGTCGCGTCATTGCGCCATCGAGCGAAGTGGAGGATCGACAAAGTTTTCATAGTTAATTATCATTTTACGATTATTCGTAAAATATATACATATATATTTATGCGCACAGGTGCTTGAAAACGTATAGATGTACATCTTGGATGAGTTGGTAATACCGCGGACTGCGAATTAGCGGAGAGAGCGAGAGAGAGAGAGAGAGGCTGAGGCGTGGAAGGGGGTCGATCTCCGACCGATGAAGCTTTTTGATGGATCGAGAGTGCGAGGGAGCGTCATACATACCGGAAATGAAATATTAATTCGATTATAAAGTGTAATGGGCGCGAGAATGCCTCCCACACCCTTTATACATCCACCCCCGCGTGTGCTTCAATAACTGGGATCGCATTCGGGTAGTTGTAACATTGAGGTAACCGCCGAATAGGGGATTCGTCGGGTAATACGGATCACCCAGATTCCCGGAGAGGCGAAATAATTTTTAATAATTATTTATAGATTTAAATTCGAGAAAGCAACGTTAATATTTGTTCTTAAACAAGAGCAATTTTTTGTATTAATTTATTAATCAATTTATTCATTTCTTTTCTATCAATTTATTAATAAATTCATTCATTTCTTCGTTTTTATTTATTAAACAATTTATCCTGACCATTTTGCCACTAATCTTGCCTATGAAAACCTCGACGTTAATTTTATCTCCCGCATCGATTACACAGTTATTACATCCAATATTTGATATCCCACACGTACAATGTTTGTACGATGAAATCGTTAATCAGAGAGAATGATCAGCCGTAATTCATCCGATATCGGTCGGATGTGTTCAGAATATTAGCTGAGATATCTGAATATGAGCTGTCAGAAAATCTTGGTCAAGATTCGAAATATAAACACTCGCCTCCTTTTTCTCGTTATCACGGCGAATTCGTTTTTACCGCGGAGCAAAGCTTACATACCGCTCGATTAATTATTAATTATTACCTCAGCTGCCAATATCAACGCGTTCGACAGCCAAAAGAGGGATAGAGAAAGATGGAGAGAGAGAGAGAGAGGGAGGGGGAAATCCGCTCACAGATCGAAGCTATTCCACTTGTTGATGTCGAATATGTATATGTGCCATTATGATAGCCGTGATTAACCGTGCCATCTCTTGGTACTGTCAGAGTGTTCGCAAGCACCCTCCTGTAATATCCACCTCTACGATATTACACATATATGTATGTACATTAGGGTGATTCGTTTCTGCGCAACTTTTTTTTTTTACCCATCGTGCCCGAAAATCTTTAGTTGGTACCCAAAAACGAAGTTTCGTGAAAGGGGGGTATTGTCAAAAAATATTTAGAGGTCGCGAATCAAAATTGAAGGTTTCCCATTTGATTAACATTGGAAAAATTTTTTTTCTCATTATTAGTGTTACCATTCCGCGAATTTTGATATCACGATATTTTCCAAGTGGGCTCTTATAGGAAATATGATATTCTACAATAAAGTTCATTGAGCCATGTCCGTAAATTTAACCGTTTCAGCGGTGTCATTGTTTCAAGTGAATATTGTATGAAAATATTTATTTAAACGGTTGTAACGCCTAAGTTATTAGATATGTCGAAAAAATTCAAATGAGAACTTTGTAGAGAAAGTAATTTGCTACAAAAAAGTCTCATAAGCCGAGCCCGTAAATCCAACTCTTCCTCAGGTGGATGAAGTAAAATAAATAGATTTTTTGTTTTTGTTTTATTGATTTATTTGCATCGGGAATTCTTTGTAACATTTGTTGAATGCTTTTCCTGATGATTTTGTCCATACTATCTCATAGAAAATGGAGTTCGTTTGATTGAATAAAACAAAAAAATATCTATTTATTTTACTTCATACACCTGTACCTAAGAAAGAGTTGAATTTATGGGCTCGGCTTATTAGACTTTTTTGTAGCAAATTACTTTCTCTATGAAGTTCTCATTTGAATTTTTTCGATATATCTCTTAGCTTAGGCGTTACAGCCGTTTGAATAGATATTTTCATACAATATTCACTTGAAACAATGACACCGCTGAAACGGTTGAATTTACGGACATGGCTCAATGAACTTTATCGTAGAGTATCATATTTCCTATAAGAACCCACTTGGAAAATATCGCGATATCAAAATTCGCGGAATGGTGACACTAATAATGAGCATTTTTTTTTCCAATGTTAATCAAATGGGAAACCTTCAATTTTGATTCGCGACCTCTAAATATTTTTTGACAACACCCCCCTTTCACGAAACTTCGTTTTTGGCTACCAACTAAAGGTTTTCGGGCACGATGGGTCGAAAAAAAAAGTTGCCCTGAAACGAATCACCCTAATATACATCCTATTAGCTTTATTAATACACATTCATAGCGATCTCCGAATACATACGCACGGATATGTCGAAGTATTGGTATATAGTATTCAATTGATATATATATATACATATATACGTGTGGAACCGCGCACCTCAGTGGAGATGTCGATGCCCTGACCTAATTACTCTAATTGCCTTCGACGTCCAGGAGCGAATATTCGCGGGTAAGAGGGCGGCGGGGAGGGGGGGGGGAGCGGGTGGGAGAGCGAGACCGCCAATCAGCGAGTGGTATAATTAGATAGCACCGCGGTTGTGTGGCTCGGTCCGTCTGTTCCCCCTCTCCTCCGCACCCCAACAATCCGCTTCCGCTCTCGCACTCACTCATCCACTCTCTGACCCTTCCGACCTCTCGCACACACTGTCGCCAACCCCCGTAACGAAAACGCTGAAAACTCCGTATTCCCATTTGATAAAAAAAAGGCGAACCGTTAAAACTAGCTACGTTGGAGAAAATTGGGTATATAGTTGATATACATTTATATATAAATATAAATGGACCGTCGACGAGTATAATGGTTCCTTTCTACTCGGTACAGCTGTACTTTGTTCTGTCTCTGGACCAGAGCAGTCAGAGACGGAAGTTTCTGACTGGCTGACTCTCTTTACCCCTCTCTTACTCACTCACTCACTCACTCACACCCTCTCATTCTCTCTCTAAGGACGGATGTTTCCTTTTGAATGGCAAGTAAATAACTGGTACAGTATCAATGTTGGCATAGACAACGAATTTGATAATGAAACTGTCGCGCATAACATTGCGAAAGATATAAGTATAACATCCTCGTAGCCCAGTTATTATGATGGACGTTACATCAGATTGCGATAAATGAAAATTTGTTCAACGTTGAAATGTTTTTTTTTTAAATCTGTTCGACATTTTTTTTTTCTTGTTATTTTCATCACTTATCGTAAATTCCATTACTCCGGGTTTCGATGGATTTTTATTCATCTCCATTTTCACGACACACCCCACGGCCATTTTATCATCCCCATCGCGCTCAATGGAGATATTTTTTACTAATTTCGAGAGGTCGAAAATGAGACAGAATAAAACGTAATTTATTCGAAAAATATGTGTATATATAGATTTCCGACAGCACGTTCCATTAATATCGTTGAGTATCGAGGCGAATTTTCAATCTGGCCTGATTGCACACTCTGCCGATTCAATGAATATATATATTTTTTTAATTCGACATATATTCGCATGAATTCATGATCCCCGCTGTAACCGATTCCCCTGCGATTTCATCCATTCTCAAACGTCACAAAACGTAAAAACGTTTTTTCCGTGCTTCAAAAAAAATTAAACAAATTCCCTTGAATATTAATACAAAAAAAAGGATTTTATCACAATTAAATTGAATTGTTAAAATGACAAATTGAAGTTAATGATTATAAATTCGATTTCAACGACGAATCGAGAGAAAAAAAAATTGTAAAATAACCAAAAATCAATATTTTTCAATAAATCAATAAGATTCAATATTTGTCACCGAAATCACGATGGCATTTTTTGAGAGAACGTGCAGCCACTCGCAGATTTCATTTCGTGGAGTAAAATTTTAAATACAGCTTTCTCTTTTATCAGTGGAATGTAGAAAAAAGTTTCGTGTAATTTCGACGAATCAACACGAGATCATTATGCTTTTTATCAGAGTTAGGGTTTAATGGATGGTTGAAAAAAAAAATAATAATGATAACAGAATTCAGAGAGACGTTGTACAGAATATACACGTATAACGTACAAAGTATCCTCGCGTTGTGCGACAAGGTAAATTTAATATTCGATTCGTTATCTAACTAGCCAAGTTTGTCATCGCTCTCGCAGCCCGAGAGGCTTTCAATTTAATTAAGGATATAGCTATCTGAGTAGCGAAGGGGAACTTGGTGAGAAAGACGAAGAGAAAGAGAGAAAGATGAAAGAGACAGAGAGAGAAGGAGGGAGTAGGTTTGTACACGGAGAAGCCGAGAACAGGAGGTTTGTTCCGTCTATATATTTTAATCTATCTACATACGTATAGAAAAAGTGGGGTAAAATGGACACCATAAAAAGATAACGCCGCTACATTCATTGCTTTTCATCTAGAAATATCATTTTTATCGATCAGATTGCCCATCGAAAAAAAAACTCTCTCACGCAAAATGATCAAAACCCTACACATTTTTTTTTCGAAAATTCAAGCAAAAGAGAAAATACGTTGAAAAAGCAATTGCCCTCGCTTCTCACATAGATCCAAGATTCTTGAACTAAGCTGTTTGGTGCTATTTTTACTATTACATTTTTGGCAAAATTCAATTCTAGTCGTTGTTGCGTTGTCAAATATTTTTTTAAATATTTTTGTTACCATAATACTAACGGAGTATGTTGGGGTATTTCTTTTTAATACGATGAGAATGACAATTTTTGACAAATCTAGATCTTTTTTTGTGTGAGGTGAGTCAATTCAGGGTCTACAATGCCTATTATAACGATAAACGCTTCATTTCTTAGTTTTTGAAATTTTCCATTTTTTTAATAATTTTTTATGGCGTCCGTTTTGCCCCACCTTCCCCCGTGTACATATAAAAGCTCGGGATTGTAGCGCAGCTGTACGTTATACGTACATATTTCGTTTCAGCAATGTGAGGAAAACTAAAGGAAAAGAGTGCAGCGAGAAGGTTGGGAAGGGGTGAGAGTAGCGCTAGAGAGGAATAAGCGAGGAAAGAGCTTGCGGAAAATGAAAAAAATAGCCGTGAGATGGAGGAAAAATTTTTATCGCACTTCTCCTCGCGGCTTTTTCCACTCGTCCTTCGCAAAGAGCCCGAGCACGCGGTTGTCGTTGCGGTCAACGACACACTTCGTCTCATTTCAACTCCCGTACAATCTCACCCCCTTCCCTCTATCTCTCGTTGTTGCTTTATTTTTATTGCTCTCATCCTTTTATTATTTCTTTTTTCTTCATTCTTTCTGCACCTCGTGGCGTGGGCATTATATGTATGTATATAGAGAGCGAAAATATAAGAGTGGAAACACGAGGCAAAGTTTACAAAAGTTAAATACTCGTTTGGCGACAGTCCGCGGTTCGAGAAGGACCGCAAAGTCGGAGAGACGAGAAATTCATCTCACCGCGTTCATCTACGATTTCCCTCGAACCGAGCACAGAAGCTCAGCTCGAACACTCGAGGAAAACATCGGATATATATTTGGAAATATTATACGTGGGCTTGTCAACCCAAACTATCAAAATGTGACATCAAATGGGGGTTAGATTGGACGGGGTTGCATTCGGCGTAAGCTGGATTTTTCTGCGTACGGAATGAGGGAAAAACTTACGCGATTTTCGTCGATCTGGAATCATCGGGAGATCATTGAATTTTTCCTTCGTTTTTCCAAAATTAACTCGATCTTATTTTTATGAATATTCTCGACAAATTAAAATTTGAACATTGATTTCTTCGTTAGTTAAATTCGTAATTAAATTTAAATAATCTTTGCAGTGTTTTTTTTTTAATGGAAGAGCGAAATGGTTCGAATTTATTTTGTCTTTGAAGTAAATGATCCAACCCAAACCTCATATACACTGAGAGAAAAAATTACTGAATTTGAGAACATGAATTTATTTATTAAATGAAAGTATTAATTCGATTATTTATTTGTTGAACCAAGAAAATCACTCTTCATTAAAAAAAAATATTTTCAGGAATCTATTACTCCATTATATTAAACTCTAATTTAATAGTAACAATTAAATGCATGATAGATTTGATTAAATTTGTATTAATTGGATTAATTACATTGATCACATCATAAACATGAGGCTATTTGAATCTGAAAAACGACATCAATATTAAATTATTTTTTACGAACAAAATTATTTTTTTTGCAATAAATTCATCATTATTTTACTTCTAAAAATATTTCTGTAGTATTTTCAATATTTATTAGATATAAAATTGATTGTGATTATCTGAAAAGAAGCTGTAGTTAAATAAATAACACACTATTTTATTCCAATAGAATATTTGTTTGAAATGATGAAATTTTTATTTCTTTCAAGCAAAGAACTATCATTTCTATAGTTTACTTTAATAGTATATATAAGTTGTTAAAAATTCAAAAACTGGTTTTTTAAATGTTTTCTCATATTCGAATCTTCATAACTCCTAACTTTTTTCAAGTGCATAGTAGTAGTCGATAGCGTAATAGGTAACGTGTCAGGTAGTTAGGTAGGATAGGTATGATGGTAGGTAGAGTCGAGGGTTCGAATCTCGGTCGGACAGAAAAATTAGATCGGAGAATTGGCGCTGATTTGTCTTTTTTTTTCTATTCATCTCTTTTTGGGCTCACTAAACTATGCATATTAAATTATTTGGCAAGGGCTATATATTTTTTATAAAATATTTAGCGACAATTAATAAACACGCATTTGATTGAATCAATCATTTTTCCTGTTGATTGGACTAATTAAAATGTTGATTCAACAAATTTTTTTTCTCAGTGCTTCCTGTATTAAAAGACGTGCATGTTTCGAATGATAAAATGTGTTCTTGATTCAAACAACATATTACATATAATTGACAACATATTCTTAGATTCAAGTAAATTCGTTTATTAAAACAGAAATTTATGGAATTGACTGAAAAAAATGAACCAAGTAAATATATAAGGGAACCAATCTAATATGTTTTGGCAAATAATGAAAAAAATGATTTTTTGCCTTCAAAACTTTATTTCAATGGTTCTAGCAGTTTTTTCTCTCAGTGTAAATACACACAGAAGTAGAGATTCTGTCGTGTTTTGGTCACCTCTTAATATAAAAATAACGCAATTACAATTAAAATTGAATTTTACGCAACATTTAATTGCAAAAATGCTCGTTCCAAGTCTCTCGGATGTCAAAGGTGACGTGAAAGGCCTGGAAACTAGGAAATCGTTTTTTTCACCGTTGTTTCCTACTTTACGTAAATTTGTAAGCATAAATTTCATTTTGAGAATAAAAAATTTCGAATGCTTCCAGACAATTTTTTTTTCGACTCAATATTCAGGACCTTTAGCAAGAATAATGAGATAAAAGCCATTGAACCAAGCTGACGAGAGACTTTTTTTTTTTAACCGAGACATTGCAAAGGCTGAAGCTGCAGACGCAAAAGATGCCGAGAGAGAACGAGAGAAAGAGAGAGAGTAAAAAAAGAGAGAGGGTAACCATTGATTATGAGACGAAGCTAAATTGGATCCCGGCAACTGCGAGGAAAAAAAAAGAGAGCCATAGATAGAATAATATACTTCTTAACGAATTTGCTGGCACGGAGGCTGCACCCTCTCTTGTTACATTTATATACATATAAAATAATATATCTATATATATTGGCATTCAGTGCCACTGTGCTCCTTACGCAATCGTTCTCCCGAATGCTCTCGAATCTGCTGTAATGGCCCGTTTGTGATAGGGACAAATTGATTTCAATTGCCGCCTACGTGCATGCAACCAACGAGAATTGACGAGGAACCCTGCAAATTGGATAATCGCCAGAGAGAAAGAGAGACAGAGAGAGCGAGATAGTGCCGCTGAAAGCACCATCTTTCTCCTCTCAGCTTGCTCTCCTTTATAGCAAAGACTCTCTGCTCGTGGCAGAATGTGTTACACATAGTCCCTTGTGCTCTTGCACCCTCTCGCAGTGATAACAGCGAGCCAATGCCAGACGCAGCCCGCAGTAAGGAGAAGAAGAAGAAGTAGAGGACAGAGGATGCAAAGGCTGAAGGAAACTCATGGAGAAGCGAAATAGAGGCTCCGGGAATTCCCTCGTTTCTTGAGAGGGGGGAGCTTCAGACCCAAGAGTTGCCAATGAAAATTGAATTATCCCAAAGACGTATAACGCGCCCTAAACGCCCGATTCCCCTTCCACGGGCTTTTCTCTCGAAGAAAACGTATATCCCTCACTCTGCTTCTTCCAGATCCTCCGCAGACTCAAAGGCAAAAGGGCTTCCCAAAGAGACTTCGTTCCTGAAAGCCTCCGTTTTATCCGAACGGTTGACGCGACTCAAGCGCTAAAATGCGCGTGTCAGTCTTGAAGATCTTCTTCTTCCTGTATTTTACTGATCCGGAGCCCTTTGGCTTCGGTGTCTCGGGGCTTTTCTTTTTGGGCATGGAATTTTATTTTTTGAGCCCCTCTCAGCTCATGGCTTCTCTACGCCCTTTTTGTTTCTCGATGGAAACTCAGTTGGTGGAGTTCTCTCGTGAAAGAAGCGCGGCAAAGACTGCGCGCCCGGAGAAGAACGCGTTTCACGATCTTCTCGATCTTTCACCACTATTGCTACCCCTATTTGCATCATATATATCACTGGAAGTATATGTAGGTGTGTGTGTATGTATTCACCGAGAACCGTGCTGGGAAACTTTGTTTTCCAAGATCCTGAATATTTCAAGTATCTCCCAAAGTATTTCAAAGAATCTCTCCTTCTCTCGCTATCAAGCGCGCGTGTTCCTCGTTCGCCGAGTCTCTCGCGCTTTTCTTGCCATCCCTCGATTTTCATCCCCTGCCTCGCGCGGAAGTATGACGCGGAGCTTTCCCGGAGAATCGAATACGAAATTCAATTCAAGAGGCTCCGAGCGGCGCGACCCCCCGCGTCGAGTTAAGAAACTACCTCTGGGCTCTTCCTATCGGGGCTCGATGTACACACGGGGTGTCACATTTCGATTGGGACAACGAAAAGATGAACGCGATATTGCAAGCGGCGAGACGTTGAATCCTGCGACACGTATTGAGGCGGTATTCCGGTCTAGGGACATCAATTTTGAGCGTTTTGTCGAGCTCGATGAAAAAAAAACAAAAAATATTTTTATCATTCTTCTCTTTACAAAATATTTATTAATATTTTGACAATAAGGAAAAAATTTCAAAAAAAGAATAATGAAAATTAAATAACGTAAAATCTGGTAAAGTTGGGGGTAAAAAAGGGGTGTGCTGGTTAACACGATTGCAACCTTGATTGAAGATTCTTAATTAGTAAGAATGTTGTTATGACCCCTATCTCAGTGAAAACGGAAAAAAAATTGAAGAATCAAATTGCTAAGGTACCCACTAGACCTTTTCAAGGTTATACAGAGGTCAACGTTGTTTTTATGGAAACGTATATCGGACAAGAGTTGTAAATTTGTTTAAATTTTTTTTCATTAAAAAAAAAGACCTTGACATCACCTCGAAACCGACCGCTCAATAATAAAGTAAGAGAGCCCCGTAATTCTCCATTTAAATGGACTCTAATGGACGTGTCTCGGGGTTTTTCGATCAACCGCTCAAATATCGAGTTATTTCGGTGCCTCCGGTCAAATGGGACACCCTGTATGTATATTCTCGCACCTCCACCCTCGTCGATATGCGTATATATATATGTAGATTTTCGCTGGCACAAGATCGGTGAAAAACGGCGCGACCCCGGAAGAAAATCAACTATCAACCATTTGCGAGATTAATTTCGTCATTCCACGAGCGAGATCCATTTCGCTCTCGTCACACTGAAATATATATATTGGAAATAATCGGGTATCCGAGGAGAATATAGGAAGGTTGCGGGATTATTTCGCGGACCTTTCGATAACCGATATCCTGGAGTTGTAAGGGTAGGTTGGAAAGGGTAGGTTAGAGAGCAATGGAAATACCTCTCGATTCTGTATCAGCTCGCACTCTCCTTGCGTGCTCCTTCGTTATTTTTACTTTTTTTTATATCCCTCTTCCTTCCAAATTCTCCAACCCCCGTCCAAACCCCAGGAATCTCACCCTTTATAGGATTTCGTTATCGATTGACGATAGTGGAGGCTCTCGGTCAAATTCCTTCCATTAAATACAAAAATAAACCCCCCGAGCACGAGAAAAAAAACGGACACACACAAAAAAAAATCTCAATATCCACTATTTCTTCGCTCTTTTCACCTGACAAATTGGTTTTTTCTGCACCAACAGGATTTCCATTTTCCTCCTGCGGGAGAGGAAATTTTTTGCATATAAATAACGCGAAAAAAAGTATGAGCTTTTCCCACGAGATTGCGCGACGATCCTGCAACATTATTGGTTCTCAGATTGATTGTTATGATTTTGTGATTTTTTTTTTGTAAAAAATTGATTCGATTATTTTTTGTTTGTTTGGGAAAATTAAGGTGTGCTGCCATCGGCAGATTCCGGCAAGGATAATGGCAAGGACGAAATCGACACTGTTCTCGTATTGCCAGGACGAAATCCATTCTCGTTTCAACGACCCCTATTGAGGGTGCCCGATTTCTCGATCTTCGGTGACGATGACAGCGATGACGATGACAGCAGCCTCGAGGGCTTCAATCCATTCAGGATCAATCCTTGGAGAGGCAATACTTTCGACGATTTTCTCACGGGTATGCAAAGTGAGTATGAACATTCGATTATTACGATTCCATGCGCAATATCGTTCTGCACAGCTGATGTATTAATATCGTCTCGAGTTTAAAAAAAATCGATGAAAAACCCGCGAGAATCGATCGCCTCAAAGAAAACGAGCCATTAAAAGAAGGCTCAGAAGCCAGTGTAAGGGGTGGAAAAGCTGTCAATGTTTGAGAATTTTTTCACACATATAACTAATTATCGGAGGATCGAGGTAATCGTTATTTCACCAAGATCTATTCAACTTACTTCATACGAATTTTTGTTGAAAAATCTTGATAATTAAGATTGATATTATCTCAACGTCGAAAGAAAATTATTTCGTTGAGGAAATTGAATTTTGTTTTTCATTTCTAAGGTCCTTTTTTGTATTCCTGCAGCTTTCAAAAATAGTAATTATCACAAATTTTTTAAATCAGATACGTCAATATTTCAACTCAAAATTTTACCCACATGTTTTTGAAAGTAAACTCTTCAAATTGAAAAAAAAAATTCCAGAGGCTTTCTCCTCGATAAACACCAGAATTAGTGCCCAAGACGAGAATCATCGATTTTTCTCGTTACCATTATTTTTATCAGCGATTAAGATTTTTTTATCGGTATATCTCAGACGGGGGTGCATTAAAAAAGGACTACATGATTGATAAGAGGAACTGAATGAAAAAAGGCCGAAATGGTTGCCCTCTTTGGCCCCTGAGCTTGCAAGCGTCACTGTTACTTTTTTGCAAGCTCCGGTAGACTATAAAAAAAATTTGTAAAAAAAATACGCAAATGAAAAAAAAGGAAAAAAAAATAATGCGAGGGACAAAACAGCCACGTTGAAAAACGCGGAGGCCATGTCGGAAAGGGGGTTCACAGTGGAAAAGAGTGGTTTTCAACCACATTTGAACGATGTACAGGATATGCCATTCGTCATTGAATATATATATATCGCTTCCTGCAGTATAATGCCATAGAAAACGTCTGTGTTTGTGTATACTTGAAACGTTGGGGGAAAAAAACGTAACGCGCCCCCGTATTCATTCATCCTGTGTGTACCTATAAAAAGAGGGTTGGAGAGAGTATTGGCTGCTCCGGATTTCGGAAGGTGTACGATGAAAGCCGATGATCGATGCCCACATGCCACCACACATCAAATACATATCCTATGTATACAAATATACATACATATCTATATATATATAGTGTTTACATTTACAAAAGTACGGACATCGTGCAGTCGGCAACGATCTATAGACATACATATTACTTCCGCATTGGCTCGAGAATATATGTCTTACGAGTGGATTTTTCAATCACAATATCAACTTCCCCCGCAGCAGTATAATCATTCATTTTAACCTATAAAATAATTTTACATTTTTTTCACCTTATTTAAAGAATTATTTTGGTCTGGAATTTTGAAAAAATTATTGTTTGTTTACACATTCTTAAAGTTTAGATCTTTATGAATATACCTCGAAAAGGAATATTTTTAATTCCAATAATTTGTGTCAACCAGCACCTTTTTTTACCCCCAACCTTACCAGCTTATAACTTATTTACTTTTCATTTTTTTCTCGAAATTTTTTTGTTCTGTCAAAATATCAATAAATATGTCGTAAAAAAGAGAATAGTGAAAACATTTTTTGTTTTTTTCATCGAGTTCGACACAACATTAAAAATGTATTTCTTGATACCAAAATACCCCCTTAAGCTGCAGAGCAACGATAAAATGAAACAAATTGGAAATATATTCTCGCAATGATGCATTTTTTTAAAATACATATATAATCTTCCTTTGATATGAAAATCTATATTGCGGTAGCTTGAGAGTTTCTCATTAGAAAATTTTATTTTGAATGGCGAATCTTATTTCCGGAATATTCGAGAAATGAAATATGTAAATAAGCTACCTTCAGCAAAGAGTCGTCGTTGGGTAATGAAAGTTGGTCTCAAAGATGCCGGAGAAATATCACTGTGAAATTATTCGTGAATGAAAAGCTAGGAATCGCCGAGGAGGATTTTTCTATAAAACGTCAATTGAAATTGGGAGGGAACATTTTTAAGAATATTACTCGTATAATGTATACATTTTGTACTTGCATATTTGAGTCTCTCAGAACAAAGATTTTTTTTACTTCCTGCTCGATGAAATCATTGTTGCGATAAAACAATTTTTTGGGAGGCTTTGTTTAATTTTTTTTTTCCACCATAGAAGCAAATGGATATTGTTCTTATGACTCTAAAGTATTGTTTAAGTGAAAAAAGATTTTTCCAAAATCCTATAAAAAATTTTCATCGGAAAGTTTCCATATTTATCATGTTGTGATATTTTATTTTTTTCCTCTGTCTCAACAACAAAAATTTCGAGATGTCGACCAATATTTTATGCTGAAGAGACCAACCCGAGTTTTTTGTTACATTTGTTTGGTTTTCCTCCCGTTGATATTTCCCGCTTTCCCAGTGCATTTCCACGCTACATGGAATATGATATATCAGCTATTCTCTTTCAACGTTGGACGTATGGAAAAAATTTTGAGTACCTTGGCGAGCTTCCAATCCGTGACCGATACTCGTGTGTGCGATTCTAAACGCGCACATTGAAGGTTCACGTGGTAAAGTGAGACATCCGATTCCAAGAGAAAGGAAAACAAGCGTACGACAGGGAAAAAGAGAGAGAGAGAGAGAGAGAGAGAGAGAGAGAGAGAGAGGAAGATGAAAATAGGAAAATTCAACACTGGAAAAAGGAAATCCGTATTTCCCACAACGTTACGTGGTGGGCCAATGGATACGGTTGTCAGCCATCGTCGCCCTTGAATAGAAAGAATTTCAGTCTCCCAAAATCGATGGCCAAGAGGTGCCAAATCACTGTGCGGGCATTGAGACCAGCTTTTTCGTCTCTTCCCTCCTTTCCTCGACAGAATGGATGTACAAGCATCGGACGTGGATAAGGGTACACAAAATTACGAAATTTGTGTACAGTGCGAAAAATACACGGAAGAGGACAAACCTTTCCCTTCCGCCGACCCCGGTTACCCCTTCGTAGCCAATTTCATCCCCTATCCATGGCACAAAAACTACGACTGTAAAATGAAAACTATGATAACGCGTCCCTGTTTTTCAGCGTCATTTTCGTTAAATATATTGCACATTTTCAAAGGGAAAGCCGCCTCTTGTAATGCTACGATAAATGGAAAAAGGGATTAGAGAGAGAGAGAGGAATGGAAGGGAGGAAAGAGAGAGGAGAGGTCTAAGCACGTGCGCATACGTTTTCATGCATGCTTCATCTGCTTAGATTCGTCACGTTTTCCACGGGGTTGGAGGCTCGGGGGTGGGGGCTCGGGGGTGGAAAATATATCGCTGGAGAGATGGATTTCACCGCGGTCGGATGGAAAACACGACGTATGTCCTCTGCCCAGTGTGTAGAAAGAGAGAGAAATAGGGACGGAGAGAGGGAAAGAGGGAGTTCCTATCTACGAGCTGCCCGCTTGAATCGTGATATACATACGCGTATTCTACGAGCAATATGTGTATGAAAACCGCGTACGTGCGAGGCTCTATTCCGCTATACTATCGCTCACGTATTATAGTGGCGCTGGTTATAACGACGATATATGTATTTATATTTATACGGGGGCATATATGCACGGAATGTGCAATGTTTCCATCTTACGCGCAACCTGATAACAAGCTTGTTTCAGCTGGAGTTTTGTTGAGGCAATTCGTTACGACAAAATTATGTTTACAATGTCGAATCCTCGGTAACGTGAGATATTTCCTGTCAAAATGGACCGTAGGAATTTTAAAAGAATTGGAAAGCTCGCAATTTTTTATTTAAATAGTGCAAAATAATAATAATAATAATAATAATAATAATATACAATTTTGGGGGATGAAAGTCGATCTGTCGTCATTTTATTCAATGATAGGAAAATAAATCGTTGTAAATGACCGAATCGCTTCGAGTCCCGTCACAATACGATTTTTGTTTTGTTTATTTTTTCGTTTTTTATTTTGAAATTTTTCAATTAAGATTTTTCTAGCCTCGAGCCTCATCTTCGTCAAATTTTTACTCAGTATCTCGTATATTGTTATTGCCATTTATATTAATTTTATATTTTTAACATGATTTTGGCGCAACGGTTCAACTGCCTTAAGGATTCCCAAATCGCAAATGATGAGAAAATTCTGAAAATTTGGTATGTTTTTGGATGAACTATTTAAGAGGTCGTGTAAAAATATCACGAGGATTAGAAGGCTCGTTATCGAACAATTAACATTAACAAATTAAATTAAATTAAATGTAGTCTTATGGAAACTGATATAACTTTGCGATAAGTTTTTTTTGACCTCTCAATTTATTAATATCTACACTATATTGAAAGCAACGGAAACAAAACGAAGTTTATTGATAAATATTTTTTTTATTTGTTTAAAAAATTATTCTTAACAAAATGTTAATATTTTCATAACGAGCTTCCTAATCGTCGTGAATTTTTTACACGACCTCTTAAATACTTCATACAAAAACATACCAAATTTTCAGAATTTTCTCATTATTTTTAATTTAATGATAATAGCATTCTGAAAATTTCATATTTTTTTACATGAATTTCACGACGATTAAGAAGCTATTTATTGAACAATTAACATTAAAAGATTTCATAGGGACTCAACATTCTTAACAAAAAAAAAAGACTCATTTCTCTACTTTATTTGTTCTTCAAAATTTTGTTCAATAAACAACGACAAGGAAAATTCCAATCGCTGATAAAATATTGAAAATAGGCGAGAAAAAAATAGGCGTCAATGAAATAAGCTTTTTCATTCGAAACGAAAAAACAACGCATCAATGCAATTAATAATTAATCAATGAATTGACTAACATTTAAATTTTATATTTTTAACGTCATTTTGGCGCAACGATTAAACTGCCTTTACAAAAAAGACACATTTTTTCTACTTTATTCGTTCTTGAAAAGTAGTTTCAATAAAAAATTGCAAGAAAAAGTCCACTCATGAAGTGTTGCCAATAGGCGAGAGAAATGTCAATTAAAAAAATGCCTTCATTCGAAGAGACAAAAAAAGGCTTCAGTGTGGATTTTTTAGAAACTTTCGAATTGCTAAAAAATTAGTGGGTCGAGGTTTTATTTTGCAGTACTCAATTCTCTCGGTAATGCGCCGGTGATCCCTCATACGTGTGTGCATTTTCAATTTCGCAAGTGTGTAAGTGTCACGTGAATGATGATGTACGAGATTTTGCATTATGCCGTACGTTCATTATCCAACGTACAGAGCGCGTAATATGCATGTATGTGCATGCTCTCCACATCATTATGCTTATGCACGCACACTTATGCATATGTATACCCATATATATCTATATAGATATATACACGATAATCAATACACATATGAGCGTGGACAAAGTCAACGTACACTCGATGATCGATAAACGCGCTCGCGGCTACGAGGCCCGAATTCACACATTCATATATCCCCTACACATATAAATGATAAATATATACGCCAAAACTATCGCTCAATATATACACATATAACACACTATCGGCCAAAAGTTTGAAAACACTCGCCCGGATTCCACTCTGTACAAAAAGTTTCACTGCTCTTTTAAAAATGAAGATATTTTGATTCGCCAAGCGGCGTTTTAAAGGGGACAAATTCAGCTTCATTTCGCTTTTTCCAAAAAAATTTTGCGATTTTTTTTCAACCCGGTACGTCCTTTGTAACATGGTCGTTTTTCGACTTTTTTTTTGGCATTGTAATTTTGGCGCACGACCCGTGAAATTTTTTTTCGACTGTTTTTCGCATGAAAAACTTGTGGCGGGGAGTATCAGCTTCAATTTCGTTTTTCAAAAAGTTTCGTTCGATTTTTTTTCGCAAAATTATTCAATTTTTCGCAAAAAACGACCATATTTACAAAATGTGGTGTAACTCTACAACTACTGGGTTTTCGTAAAATTACTAAGGGGGTAGAAAGTTGCACACAATCATTCTGGATTCACTAAAATTTTTTCAGATTTTTCTTATAAAATTTTTTTTTCCCAATTTTTCCTGTAAACGAGATATTTTTTATCTTAAACAATCGGGTCTCTTACCTTGTATACGCGGGTTTTTCGATGAAAAAGTTGTGTAGATGATGTTTTTCGGCCCAAAAGTTGCATCCAATCATTCTGGATTCAATGAAATTTTTGTAGAGTTTCTCTTCAAATTTTTTATTTCGAAAATTTTTCCTGTCAACGAGATATTTTTTATCTTAAACAATCGAGTCTCATACCCCATCTACACGGGTTTTTCGATGAAAAAGCCATGCAACTGAGGTTTTTCGATGAAAAAGCCGCGCAGATGAGGTAAGAGACCCGATTGTTTAAGATAAAAAAATATCTCGTTTACAGGAAAAATTAAAAAAAAAAAATTTTAAAAAAAAATCTGAAAAAATTTCATTGAATCCGAAATGATTGTATGCAACTTTGTACCCTCTTAGTAATTTCGCGAAAACCCAATAGTTTTGGAGTAACGCTACATTTTATAAATATGGTCGTTTTTTGCGAAAAATTGAAGATTTTTGCGAAAAAAAATCGTACGAAACTTTTTAAAAAACGAAATTGAAGCTAATACTTCCCACTACAAGATTTTCATGGAAAAAATGGTAAAAAAAAAATTCCATGAGTCGTGCGACAAAATTACAATGCCAAAAAAAAATCCGAAAAACGACCATCTTTCAAAGGGCGTAACGGGTTTTAAAAAAATCGCAACATTTTTTTGAAAAAAGCGAAATAAAGCTGAATATGTCCCCTTCAAAATGCCGCTTGATGAATCGAAACATCTTCATTTTTGAAAGAGCAGTGAAACTTTTTGTGCGGCGTGGAATCGCGGCGTTTCCAAACTTTTGGCCGGCAGTGTACATATATTCTCGATTCTACACTAAAATGGAGGTGAGTATATAGACATGCGGGTTTTACCTAGTAAACCCAAACCGTATGTGTTGACGAAACACGCCCCCTGGCGTCGCATGTCTGCGTTCATAATGCACATATTTACATATAGCATATAGTCATATAGATGTGTGTATATATATGCGGATAGAGATATGCGTATATAACCACGTGAATTTTCGTACAAGAGTCCGCGGGCGCGTGACGCAGTCACGAGTTAATGCACTTACTAAACCGAGCGCGTACCTATAGAGCAAACGCATCTATACGTACTAAAACAGTTACCCAAGTTCCCTATGAGAATATATATATATATATATATATATATATATATATATATATGTGTATGTGTGTGTATATATGATGAGGGGCTACCACAAATTCCCCCCCCCCCCGCGTCCTTCGCTACGGACTCTCCTCCGCTTCCTTCAACTTCGTATGTACATGTTTCGCTTACGTGGTCGATTGCGAAATACAACTTCCGGCCGGGTCGCGCTCGCAGCCGGCGTCCTTGCCACTCGCGAGCGATTCAACGAGTTTTGCATCGAACGCCGCGCGCCCGCAATACTCGTTTTATCATATATATACTTGTGCAAGATATATATGGAGAGGCATATTGGTTTAAGGTTGCGATAATTCCATGTACAACGAAATTTGAAACGAAGTAAGCAATTTTGATGATACGAGCACTTTGAGCAAAATTTGTCTTCTTCAAACAAACTTTAAGTGCTTATTCCATGGAAAATCGCCCGGGGATTGTGAAAAACATGCTCGTTCAGCGAAATTTCGAAGTTTCGGCACTGAGAAGGTCAAAAAAACACTTCTAAAATGGGTTTTTTCGGACTACCGAAAAATCTATTGACTTGGGAATTATTTCACTAGCATATTTAGACGATTGGCAGACGATTCGACATCGATTTGCAAAATGCCATAAAAACTGCAGTCAAATCGTGCGAGGATCGTGACGCTCGTGATTAACCGAGATACACTGATAAAATTAAGGATATAAAAAGATGAATTTTCGTACTACTTTATCCAATATTCTGCTATTTTTAATCTTCCGTACGAGATTCTCGTGCAACGGCACTGGAAAATATTTTCGTTTGACAAGGAAAGTGGCACATTTTTGCATTATTCATCAACTATTGCCGGGAATAACGCGCCGTTTCTTTCCTTTTCTTCCACGAAAGGTGACGAACAGACTGTCTTTATTTGACCGAAAGTAACGTCTATTTTAAGCTTCGTGTAATTCAGAAGTTCCGTGACATCGGAAAATTTTTATTAAAAATCCATCAAGAATAGAACCGAAGAGTTACACGGGAGGATTTATAGGTTTACCGCGTGAACCGTCGTCGTCAAATATTCAAGTATTCCGTATCGTATTCTCCGTGTACTTATCCTATATTTGTGAAAGTTTCGAGTATCGGCCTACAGAATTCTCTTGAAATGTGTGTACATAAGTGAGACCTCTTTGGATTCGTCGTTGTTGCGCGTAACAAATCTCCGGACCGTCAACGAGGAATATAACGTGTCGTGTGTCCAAATCTATAGATATAGACACGTATAGACTGGAGTGATTCAAAAAAGCGATTATTTTTTGTTTTTTCGAATTAACATACTAAATGCTTTCGAGAAGGTGAAAAAAGATGCTTGTTAAAAGCAGAGCTCTTAATACAAATATTTAGATAAGTCTCATCGCAAATTTCTATTTCCCATTTAAATGACACAGGAAAAAAAATCAAATTTTATATCTCGGCTACAAGTCAGTGTACCAAAATGACCGATACATATTCTTGTAGAGAATTGAACGCTCTACAAAAAAGATCTCTTATGATTTTTCTATAAACTCACTCCTTTGAAACTTATTCAAGGTTAAAGTTAAATTTAGAGTAAATTTCACTTTTTTTTTTAGTTTCCGGCAAAATGTTGAAACTTATTACTAAATATCGTAAAGTCTTCCTTGAAACAAAAGTTTAAATTGCATTGACATAGATAACCTAATTTCTTATAAACTAACTACCCATATTCACAGTCTAATATACATATATATTAGACCGAGAATAACTTTCGAAGGAGTAAGTTTATCGTAAAATCATAAGAGATCTTTTTTGTAGAGCGTTCAATTCTCTACAAGAATATGTATCGTTCATTTTGGTACATTGACTTGAAGCCGAGATATAAAATTACAAAGTTTGAAATTTTTTTTCTTGTGTTATTTAAATTGGAAACAGAAATTTGCGATGAGACAAATCTAAATATTTTTATTAAGAGCTCTGCTTTTAACAGGCATATTTTTTTGACTCCTCAAAAGTATTTAATATGTTATTTCAAAAAACAAAAAAAGTTGCTTTTTTTGAATCAGTCTAATATGAAAAATCTCACGAGCACACACCTATGTGCAGTAAAACTCGTTTACACCGGTACTGGATGCGAAGATTCATGGCCGTTTCCACCGTCGCTCGTTCTTTTCCTCCTTCTCTCGTTGCCGCACATTTACATTCGCATTATCGATGCAATTTCGCGTCGAGGGAAAAAAAATCAAGCAAGATATTTGCACTCCGGGACGAGAGAGCAGCTTTTTCTTTCTCTCTTTTCCTTCTCCTTCCATTCGCAATCATCAATACACAGTTACGATCACCAACGAAGCCTCGCACTGTGGACTTGAACTTCGCATCTGGCACTTGTCGCGATTTGCAAACCAAAGCACTTGCGATATTATTCGCAAGATGAATCGATCCTTATTGCATCGTGCCAGATCGAATTGAAAAATTCGATCTCCCTCGCCTGAATGAAAACTTTATCCAAAATTTTCAACTCTGACTAATATCCTGTCAATCGATTGACTCTTCTTTTTCTACTCCCGAAAAAAGGATTCGATTGATTCGAATTCATTTTTCTTAATTTAGATTATTTATAATTATTATTTTAACATACATTACCGGCGAAAAGTTTCCGGACAAAACTTTAAAAAAAGGTCTGGAACGTTTTTTTATGCCATTTCGCCGGAAGTCAATGTAGACTAATTTAACAATCGACATTTTGAAGGGGAAGAATTCGGCTTCATTTCCTGATTTTTTAATTATTTTTACAAATTGTTTTCAGATTTAAACTCTATTTTGAAAACAGCTGTTTCTCGCCTTTTCCCCCTCTCTTCAGGTCGCCCATCTTCTAGAGGAAATTTTGTTAATACATTTTTACGATTGAATTCATAAAAGGGAAAGTTTGAGCTTCAATTTCCTTTTTTTTTTAATTTTGAGCGATTTTTTTCCCCAAAGTTATTCTGTTTTTTGTGAAAAACGAGAAAACTTGAAAAATCCTATATAACACGAAAACAAATTCATAAAGAACTTCAAGATAGCAAAAAGTTGCGTCTATTTTTTGTGAATTCAGAGGTATTTTTTCAGATTTTTTTTCCAAAATTTTGTTTTCTCATGTTGAGGCTGGACAAAAATTGGGGAAACAAATTTGAAAAAAAATTCCACTGTGCTGAAAATGGTAGAATAAAGTATTTTCCTCTCTCGAAATTTTATCAATAATCCCATAGTTCTTGGGTTATGGTAATTGAATGATCTAAGCTCCGAACCAGAAAATGAAAAAAAAAATTTTGGGAAAAAAAAATCTAAAAAAATTCCTCTGCACTCAACAAAAATAGACGCAATTTTTTGCTATCTTGAAGTTTTTCATGAATCCTCTTTGTTTGCGTGTTATACGGGATTGTTCAAATTTTCTCTTTTTTCACAAAAAAACAGAATAACTTTGGAAGCTATTTTCAAAATAGATTCCAAATCTAAAAACCCGTTGTAAAAATAATTAACAAATCAGGAAATGGAGCCGAATTCTTTCCCTTTAAAATGCCACTTGTTAAATTCTACGTTGACTTCCGACGAAATGGCATAAAAAAAGGTTCCAGACCTTTTTTGAAGTTTTGTCCGGAAACATTTCACCGTTAGTGTACATTTGTATTATTATTCATAATTATATTAAAATAAATTATTTTGCACTGAAATAACTACAAATTCTCCGATAAAAATCGCTGAGCGACCATTCGAACGAAAAAATGTAACAGAAATGACTTCCTCTTTTTTTTTATAATCTACCTCCACGCAAACGGATATCGTTGAGGGAGATGTAAAATTCTTTTTTTTTTCAAGTCTGTCAAGATGATATACCTTCATCACTGAATCATTGGTTTCGATGCTTTCTAGGTCTGCTTTACATCGCCCTTCAAAATTCACTCGCTGGTGATTGAATAGCGAAACGTTTCTTTCCATTCTGCTTCACGCACACGTGAATATCGCGATTTCTCGTATACACTCGGGCGATCAAAGCGATTCTCGTGGGGGAAGTTTCAATGCTTCTGCTGCCACGGCTGTGTGCGTTCATCAATTTCATTGTAAACCCAGAGCAAAGCCAAAAAGCTCTCTCTCTTTTCCCTCCTTCCATTCTCCTCTCCTTCACCGATATCCAACTTCCCCCTTTTTTCCAGCACGAATCCATTGATTCCTCTGCGGAATATATATCTGTATGGGTAAAAGTTTTGCAAACAGAGGCAAAAAATTTCGGGGTACTTTTTTCGTGGCTCGGAAATTCTTGCACGCCCGCGTGCACAAAATCGCCAACGTTTCGCGAGCTCCGCAGCATCAAGTTTCATCGTGCTCGAGAAATGCGCAAGAATTCTTCTCCCTTCTTCCTGTTGAGCCCAAGAGGCAATTTTCGCCCGTAAGAAATGAAAATAGCGAATAAACGAAAGAGAGGGGTAATGATAGTCAATTGATCCGAGAATACAAAATGTGGGGGCAATTTTTTTTCTGCCTTTGACATTAGAGAGCCGACACGTAAATGTCACAGGATCCTGGGGCCCCGTCAAAACCCACTCGTTCACCTTTTTACTGCCAACGATACCGCGTACCAATCTTACTTTTGTAGGCGTACACGCGAGATACTTCAAACTACGACCGCTAAACATACTGTTTAACCCCCCCCCCCCCTTGTGTGCCAATTCAACATTCTCTGTCGCAAAACCTGCCTTATTCCCACGTTTCACCTCGTTATTCGAAGAAGCTGCCTCATTTTGCTTCCTCATAAAGGAAGCTTTGTTTTTTGTCTTATTGATCTTTTTATTCTTTTATTTGTATTTTTTTGTATTATTATATCGTTATATTTTATTTCGCGCCGTGCCAAAGCTCCGAAGCGTGGAATACGCAAAAAGTTTGAAATATAACTTTTGGTGTATTCCAAAGAGTATTATAGTTAGAGATCTGAAAATTGGTATACAATATACTCTCAGGCAACACTAAAACATACTCGAGTTTCAAGAAAATCGAAAGAGGTCGGCCTCAAAGGGGGTCCCGTTGAGCGGGAATACCTCATTTATTTATTTTTATTTTATCAATTAATTCATTACCCAATTTTCTTATTTTTCATACTTTTAATTAATTTGACTAATTACCAAAAATATATATATATTTATTTGAATTCAATTTAAATTAAATTAAATTTAATTATCAATTATAAATTGAATTTTAATTTAGATTAAAGATAAAAATAATGTTTAATCACATTTTTAATTGAAAATGATGAAAAAATGGGAATTGACAGGAGAGAGTTGCTGGTGCGAATGTGAGGGAACCAGAATAAACCTGAAAATTTCTTGCTTCTGTCTATCTCGCTTCTGTCTCTCTCTCTCTCTCTCTTTCTCTCTACATTACAAAGACTCTCCAACGACGTGTCTGTCAAAGGTGGCGCTCATTCTATTGCGGCATACAGTCATTATTCTCCTCTTGGCTTGACTATATTATTATTTCGAGACCATCTCTCGCGAGACTTTCAGAGAGAGATGGAAAGAGACATGTACGAAGAAGCTGGAAGAAGCCGCGAATATATTCGCGCACATATTCACAGCCTTCGGTACTTTCCCCTTGTGTTTGTAAAAGTAGAAACTCACGGTATAGACACAGACATTGAAAGACGCTTTTGTTTGCCTCCCTCACGTTTCTCTTGGCACCATAAAACGCCCTTGTTATTTTACACCCCCATTTGTACGCCCTCCTTTTGCCCGATCCAAACAATAGAAAAATATTAATAAGTAAACCTAATTGAACACTAATTGAATTTTTTTCTGCGCAGTTATTTCAACGCGCTGAAGTCGAAAGAACCCGACTTTCATTCTTCATCCCGGCGTTGCAAGGCATGAATTTATCATTTCTTACAGAGTTTATAAAACGGAATATCGAACGCAGCGGGCATTTGTATGGGGAACGCCGATTCTACGTTGTGCGTTTAAATATTGAAAGTCGATGCACGTTCGATACGAAAATCCGAGACGCAAAGACGATTCATCATTTAACGCGTACACAAGAAAAAAAAATGCTACAACGTTTTGTATTTCAACATAATGCTTCTCATTCGAACGATCGTGAAGAAAAGAAACGAAAAAGAATATACCGGTCAAGAGCGAGTCGGACTCGAACAATTGACCAGGCCCGTCATTGTATTATTATACAAAACACGTATTTTTTTATTTATTTAAAATAGGTTTTTTAAATTACAACCTCCATCGACTCTATTGAAATGTAAATTTTAGCTTCAGAAATATGGGAGATCAGGGAAGGGCGGTCAATTTTAGCCAACTCTCAAGTCTATCGTCAAGATCAGTCGATCAAAAATTATTAAAAATATTTTTTCAGAATCCTCAAAGCTAGCTCTTTCAAATGATACCCCACACGATATATTAACCGGAAACAAATTTTTTTTGACTTCCTTTTTTATTATCACGTTTTTATAAACTCGCTCTCTTATCAGTGAAAAAATTTCGAAATAAAAATAAAATTTTTAACAGGCAAGTATTTTAATAGCTAATAAACGGAACCCTAAAAATAAAATTCAATGCAGTTTTGCTTTTGACAGGGGTAAAACCGTAACGACGCACGATAATAATCGAGCACGATGATATATATACATATATAATGTATATACTTATATCCAGAGTTTGACGTTTAAACGAGAATGTTACGAAAAAAAACGTGTCAAGGCTCCCGATTATATTTATGCAAGAGTTAAAATATCGATCCCCCGCGTCACATTCACCGCCAAAAGGCGATCTCCGGCTTTCTACCGCACTGCGTATGCCTGTATTTATGTACGGCATTTTCATGAATATATATAGATATATATATATATGTATATGGAGAATTGCACGTCAAATCACGCGGTCATCGGCCTGATCCCCTCGGATTTTGATGTCCAATGAATCGTGAATTTCGTTTGGCCCAAAATATGACATCGAATTTTTTAAAAATGTTATTTCCTTTTTTAGGGGTTGCCCGAGCTAAAAATCATTAAATTGAGGGAAAACATAAAGAGAGGCTTTTTTCAAATTAGTGAAAAAACTTTCACAGAAACTAGGGCCCAAAACAGATATTTTCATCATAGTTCGATAATGGGCCAAAAATAATTACTATTTATTTGTATTTGAATTTTTTTTTTTATAATTTCTTATTTTGATTGTTTCTTGTAGTGAGAATAACAAGAACAAAAATATTTTTCGAGTGAAACTCGATTTTTTTTTCTTGGTTTAAGAGTGAAACGACAACATTTTTCGAAAATTTATTAGCCTCGCCGACCTGAAGTACATAAAACGGATGATTCAAACGCAATTAAAAAATTAAAATAAATAAAAAAAATAGTAATTATTTTTGGCTCATTATCGAACTATGACGAAAATATCTGTTTTGGGCCCTAGTTTCTGTGAAAAAATGTTCATTAATTTGAAAAAGGCCTCTTTACGTTTTCCCTCAATTTCATGTTTTTTTAGTTCAGGCAAGCCCTAAAAAAAGAAATAAAAATTTATAACAATTTAAGGTCATATATTGGGCTAAACGAAACCCACGATTCATTGGACATCAAAATCCGAAGGGGTCAGGACGTTTGACGTGGAATGCCCCATAGATATATACATAAATTCATTCGGATGAAACGCCACCGAAGCCTCCAGGGCGCTGATAGAGCACGGGTTTA
Source organism: Alloplasta piceator (assembly GCA_946863875.1). Classification (NCBI taxonomy): domain Eukaryota; kingdom Metazoa; phylum Arthropoda; class Insecta; order Hymenoptera; family Ichneumonidae; genus Alloplasta; species Alloplasta piceator. Next base: position 1,659,997 of record OX333076.1, on the reverse strand, counting down.
TATAACAAAATTAAAATGGAAGAAGAAAAAAAAGAGCGCACGAACCACTTCGATAATAACTAATTCGTTTACGGCGCACTTCCCTTTGTGATCCCCGTCGTGCCCATCGATTCTCGCTATAGCTCATTTTTGCCCCGACGAAAAAGAGCATCGACCGCGCGGTAAACCATACCGGCACCGTAACGATCATGCCCGCCGGGCAAAATTGCCACTATATAATAATCGTTTTGCGGTGTTTGACGATACGCTTATAAATTCGCGTGAATCCTCCAAAAGAGCGACACACATATTCACACGTACCTACATACGCATGAAATACATACACATCTGTGTAAAACGTACAAATTTGATGCGATTCCCGCTCCCGTTCGTTTTCACCACTCTTTTTTTTCCTTTCCTTCGCTCGCATTTGCCAATTCTATCGAAGCGAAAAAATGTTGCCCGCGCCTGCATCCGATGTGTCAATATATCGTGAAAAATTTAATTGCCGTGCCGAATTTTACGAGTGAGAGGAAAAAAAATGCATTCCCGAAACGAGTGAGGCTATTTGCGATCTCGAAGGAGAGAGGGACAGTGCGCTGGATGGAATAATAAAAAAATTAATAAATAATAAAAAACGGAGGAAAAGTGAGTGCGATGGGACCGAGGACCGAAATCGTGCCGATAAAACCGCCGGAAAAAAATCTATACGCGTACGGTTTGTCGAACGTCAGTGCTTATTGTATTTACTTTTTTCCTTATGCTTCATTGTTTAGCTACCGTTATTTATGGGCGGTAAAGAGTTCGTCATGATCGTGCGGCCAAACGTGGCGCGCGCGTCAATGGGTCTGAGAGACCCAACGGGCTGACGCGCGCGCCCCTGGCGGTGGCGTCCCTCACTAGCGCTGTCGCGCACCCCCGGGCGGTGGCGTCCCTCACTAGCGCTCTCGCGTTTCGCCCCGTTTATACTCTGATTTTTTGCACTTTTTTCATTCCCTCTGGACTTGGATGACTATATATATATAAGTAGCGTTCATGTTGGCAAAATCCCATTACCCCTTACGGGCCTTCCCTTTTTTCGACGCATATAAAAAGGCGTGGAAAGTACCGTTCACGTATAACGTAATACAGACATCTCTGTACTAACGCAAGTGCCATCAAACCGCTGGACGGACAACGCGCCCTCCCGCGACGGATATGCGCGTTAAAGCTCGACGAAAGAGTGTCTGGTTCTCTCTCTCACTCTCTTTCTCCCTCAATGTGTTATTTTTTAACCTCTCGCCCTCTCGACTGCACTGTTTATTGTATCGAATATCTGCCCTCGTGTTATCTCTCGACCTTTCTCTCTCTCTCTCTCTCTCGCTCTCTGCCCTCTCCTAAATCGCATACACGTGTTACTACATCGCTCTGTGTATGCACAAATGGAGAATCTGGAACTTTATACCTATCGACGGAAAGAGCGGAACATGAATTTTACGAGGACCCACAACGCGCGCTCTCGGATGTGCGAGATCGCGTCGATCCATTTGCCATCGCGAATTCTCACTCTGGCCTCTATCACCCTTCTCCTATATATCCTCCTCGTTTAAGGGAGACCGGGGCAAAATGGTCCACCTGTTAAAGTAACGCTGTCAATGGAGTGATTTAATTGCTGGATTAAATTTCAATGCTCTAATTTTTTTCGGGGGGTTTTGCAATTTTTGCAGAATGAAAATTCTTAATAATCAAAAAATGTTTCTGAATAATGAACCTTTTTTTTTATTAATGAAACAATGTAAAAAATTGAAACCTCGGGTAAATTTTTTGGGTATATTTCATTCTTCCATCGAAGTAGCATTCAAATTAATTGTGCTATTTGTTTTTTAATTGTTTTGCAAATTTTTCAGGGTGATTGGCCATTTTGTCTCAGTCTCTCCTGCGTGTGCCTATCTTTATTCGCGGTATAAACGTACGTTACACGTTTGGCAAATCGACGTTTACCTTATATATGTACAGCACCGACGGACAATCTCCGAAAATTCTGATAGCAGCGCTATCGCTCGCCGATTTGGCGAATCCATATCGATCGTAAATAAAAAAAAAACACGTAAAGAAGAGTCAAAAATAGGCCATATCGGGTATTTGAGGTCCTCGTGTACGTGTATACACGTATATTTAGGTCACTATCGTGAAATCACACCGCATTTGTTCTTATATGGTCGCGAGAATTTTTAAGTGCGATCGATATCGATGATAAATCTCCGTCGCTCTCATAAAAACATCCCTCTTTCCCACATGGACCCTCTCTATGTACCTCCCCACCCCTCGTCGGAGCAACCCGACGAGATTCATCCCCGAAGCCGAACCCTGCTGGCTCGACGAGGGAGGATGAAAAATTGGGAATGTGAAAGAGAAAGATAGGTAGATAGACGCGAGTGTGCTTGCGAGTGAGTAAAAGCTTCGCGGTTATGCTGCTGTAACTATGGATAATCACGCCTGATTGACACTTTAGGTGATTCTCACATAACCTTTTCATCGCCCATTTTTTTTTTTTTCATCCCAATGATCCGCTAAAAGGGATCTGTGGACAAAAGGATCCCTCGGTTACGATGGGTTTTGTTTCAAAAAAATTGCGAAAAAAAAACACATTATCGTCAAAGTGGACTAGGGACAAAAATTGACACAGCGCGATACAAAACGCTTCGGTAACGCTTTTAATGATACGAGCTTTATAGATTGACACTCTTTGGTAATGTGCAATTTTTATATTCAACTAAATTTCATTTTGTTTAAATTTAATTTCTTTTGTATTGAGCGGAATTTTTATTCACAAGAGCCCCAACTTTCACAAATAATTTTGGGACCACGAAAAAAGGAATGGGATCTCATTTTAGCGAGTTTTCTCGACACAGATTGAAGTAATGAGGAAAAAAAAATTTTAATCATAATTTTGAAACAAAATGGCGGCAACAGTGCCAATCTTTTGAGTTGCCTTTTTCAAGGCCTCTCTAGAGGACGAATTTCTTGTGGATTATAAGAACTGGAACGGAAAGTTAAAAAATTTCACAATTAATATCTCATTGGCTATGGAAGTACGTAGGAATGTTTTCTTTCAATGAAATTTTGAAGAAATGGTGGGCTTATGGAAAAATAAATCGTTGTTTGGCCTAAAATTAAACAGTAAATGGTTTATAAAAAAAAGTTTACATTTATTATTATTATTTATTAATAATAATTGTTATTAATTATCTTCATCGTTGAACATCCATATGAATTTGTTATTTCACTTTGTCTTTAAAATGAAAAAAGAAAAATTGTCCAACTTCTTGTCAATGAATGTCCTCAAAACTCCAATCATACGAGCTTCGCTTCGAGATTAACGTTTCATCGCTATCGTAGAAGGTCGAACGATAAGAGAGTGAGAAAAAAAGGCGCTTCGTTCGTGCGCCCCGGGAAAATATAAGCGCCAACTTTTCCTCCTGTATTCACGAGCGAGAACCGGGCGAGTGGAGTAAAAGCAGAAGCAGGGAATACACACAACGAGTGTACGTGAATTATACGGGTGTTCATATGCGTGTATGTGTGCGTGTCTATAATCAGAAAGTATAGGCGAGAAATGATGGTGAATCATACGGGCGAGCGGGGATTATCGGTTACGAGTTCTCTCTGCTACCCGCTGAAAAGTTAACGACTCGTTAAAGTCCCGTTTCGTTCGTAGCCTCACTCTGTGAACTCGCTTCTCTCTCTCTCTCTACCCTCACTTTAGTCACCTGCGTTTATATACACGCACATACAACCGTGCAAACGACGAGTGTGTCGAGATGAAGGAAACCATGAAAAGGGGTGGATTCACGCCTTCGATATGAAGAGGAAAAAGAGAGAGAGAGAGAGATAGAGAGAGAGAGAGAGAGAGAGAGAGAGAGAGAGAGAGAGAGAGAGAGAGAGAGAGAGAGTGACATGAAAGAGAGGGTGCAATAGTACTGAGCAAAGAAAGCGAGTAAAACTCGATGAGAAATTGAGTAGAATGAGGAAACTACGAAAACTCTTATTCTATATATATAGATCTTGTCGCAGCACGTAATATGATTTATCGTCAAAGATTTTGTATGTACACTGTCGGCCAAAAGTTTGGAAACACTCGCCCCGAGTCCACGCCACACAAAAAGTTTCCCTGCTCTTTTAAAAATGAAGATATTTTGATTCACCGAGCGGCGTTTTGAAGACAACATATTCAGCTTCATTTCGCTTTTTCCAAAAAATTTTTTAGATTTTTTTTGAACCCGCTATGCTCTTTGAAATATGGTCGTTTTTTGGCTTTTTTTTTGGCATTATAATTTTGGCGCACGACCCATGAAAATTTTTTTCAACTGTTTTTCGCATGAAAAACTTCTGGCGGGGAGTATTAGCTTCAATTTCGTTTTTTTTTAAATTTCGTACGATTTTTTTTCGCAAAAAAATTCAATTATTCCGAAAAAAAACAACCATATTTTTTATCAAGTATACCCTAACTCTAGAACTAGCGGGTTTTCGTGAAATAACGAAGAGGGTAAAAAGTTGTATACAATCATTCTGGATTTAATGAAATTTTTTCATATGGTCGTTTTTTGCAAAAAATTGAATAATTTTGCGAAAAAAAATAGTACAAATCTTTTTAAAAAACGAAATTGAAGCTAAGACTCCTCGCCACAAGTTTTTCATGCAAAAAACAGTCAACATTGCGTCGTGCGCCAAAATTACAATGCCAAAAAAAAGCCGAAAAACGACCATGTTTCAAAGGGCGAAAAAACCGTACCGGTTTGAAAAAAAATCGCAAAAATATTTTTGAAAAAGCGAAATGAAGCTGAAATATCGTCATTTTTAAAAGAGCGGTGAAACTTTTTGTGCTGTGTGGAATCGGGGCGAGTGTTTCCAAACTTTTGGATGACAATGTACAACTCCATCTCACCCTCCTCCCCCTCACTCGCTCCTTCTCTCTCTCTCTCTCTCTATAGCATACAAAAAATATATATATATAAACACTTCTTTCATTGGCTCTCGTGTGGATCGACTCGCAATCGTAAGTTCGATGATCCGTGACCGCGATTCAATCGGCGGCGAGAAAGAGCGTGTGAGAGAAAAAAAATGGCGCAAGAGCGAACATAATGGCCAAGAGAGAGAGAGAGGGGGGGGAGGGAAGAAAGGAAGAAAAATATTGTCGAGGGATCCCTTTTTTTCACGCTCGACTATGCGTGTCATCCTGGGAGGGAAAAAAGGCATAATCGTGTGCCATCCTAGTGACAAGATGGTCGGGGATGTTGAATAGAAGAGGAGAAAGAGGATGAAAAAAAGGAGCAAAGGCCAACGACGAGAGAAACGATCGAATTATCCCCGGAGAACTAACCGCAGGGTGTACGTATTATATATCCTATATTCTGGGATGAAAGTGTTCAGGGTGACCGTTCATTTGTGCAGGAGCAAACATCTGTGTACGTGGCTTTTGCGAACCAGCGAATTATCGACCGGAAAATTGACGAACCGTTGAAATTTTCACGTTCACGTGGATTTTGATATATAACACACACTCACACACAGACGCACACAAGAGTCGCCCTTTCCCTGCTAATGGAGAAAATCCTTTATAAGCCCTCTCGCGACATTCCCAATAATAATAAGTGCGCTTGCATCATGGCGTTGTCTATCCAGTCTGGCATAATTGGAGATTTCAACGTGTGTATATTAATAATACTTTATCGATCCGTCGATATTGAACGCCGCTTCCTCCTCTGATAAGCCACTGTGTATTCCTTCAGGTTTGTGTGTACCTTTGTGTGCTAATTCCCGTTTCGATACGTGAAAAGGAAACCTCGTTAGTCCAATGAAGGATTATCGCAGATAAATAATCCGAGAAAATGATCCGAGGGATGACGATGAATCCATTGAGAACGACACATTGATGTTTGTTCCATGATAAATTGAAATAAATGTGATATATTCAAATTTTGAAATGTAAAATATGAAATATGAAAATTTAGACGATAACGAATGCCGGAGGTCACGCATCGATGATAATTTGGGTTAATTAATATTGCGGAAAATCAATTTTTCCGATCCGTTCGAATGTTGGCCGATTCTAAAAATTCTCTAACGCCGCCAAAAATTAAAATATCGGGATGATCCTTGCGCCATTCTCCTCATTATCACGCCCCCTATGGACTGAAACAAAGAAATCCCCGATAGGATAAAAGCGACCGAAGCTATGGTCCTTTTAACCACGGTTTTCCACTATTTTTCAAAACTCGATCGAATCCGACCGGTCTTAGGAGTTTTTAACGTGTAACGTGAGCCATTGATTATCAACATAATTAATCTGTATACAAGTTTGTACCGAAGCTTCCTGTCCGAGTCATACTCGAACATATCCGGTCTTTCTCTTTCGTCGTATCATTCATCACGATAAACCGGCTCGTGTTATCGTTGCAAATACTCAATTATAAACGAATTCTGCGCGTCCCTTTCGACCGCTATTCCATCTGTATAATCGCATCGAATGAAAACCAACATTCCCCTGTAATGACGAGATTCTCGCGGTTATCAAATCGCACCCTTTGGCGTCGATCGGAGAGGGGCGAGAACGGTAAATGCCAATTTCTCTGGCTCATCCCCTTATAATACACCCCTGCTTATTACCACGAATCTCTGTATGCATATTATGGCGCATATAATCTATAATTCATGCAGCAAGCAACCAATGTAGAGACTGCGGCATTGTGAACACGATAAAGTATGCAAAATTTATCGATTCTCTCTTGCTCCACGCTTTTGGACATGTGTGCTGCCTCCGCATCCGTTCGTAAATATACTGGCTTTTCGAGCGACATCCAACAACAACGAATTCTCACTGACAAAATGGCGCAGCTATCCTAACATCCTGAACGTTGTTGGCCCGTGATTCGAGCCCTTCTATCCTCGCCCTTTGTACGATCCGCGAGCGAGAAACACGCGTATGTGTGTGTATGTGTGAGTGTGTGCAAGTGTGTGTGAGTGTTCAACTTGCACGCACGGAAACGTGACGGAAAGCTCGCGAAACTACTCGTTATCCTGCATACGCGAGATCCCCATGACCAATTATTTATCATTATGATTATTGTATGTAATTCGCGCATGTAAATTTCGAAATGTCGGAAATTCGCGCGCGCTTCGTCGAATCCGAATGCAACTCGTTAATAAAGTCGACCGTAAAAAATTACTTATAATCTCCGCCATACGGATTTTTTGTTCTGTTTTTTTTTTTTTCGTTCAATTCCAGAGACTGTGAACCCTCTTTTTTCGCTTGTATTATCGTACGGGATAAAAATTTCACGGGTTTTATCGTTCCCCTTTGTAATCCAAAACCAGTCCAAATGACACAGTCAGAGAACTCGTGCAACATTTATTCGCTGAATAATCCTCAATTTTCGTACAATGAAATAATAATTTCATTGACAGAAAAATATTGTAATAAGGGGTAGTTTTTCACCGGCAAGTTTTCGGTAACGAAGATATCTTTGTGAACTTTGTTTTACAAGCAGATTTATTTATATTTTTGGGAATATTTATTTGTTGGAAATTCTGCGAAGTTGTTCCGTTTAGAATTTTCCTTTTTTTTCTCAGACCATATCTTAAAAGTAGATATATTTATTATTATCGTTATTATTATCATTATATTGATAATATATATTGATATAATATTAATAATAATAAAGTACAGTATCGTCAATTCCGATCTTTGGCGATCTTGTTTTGTCTCAAAAAATTAAAAGTCCTATGAAAACCATCATTTTTCGCCATTGTCACATATTCTTAGAACATTTTTACTATTCTGATTGCATGATCGTGATCCGTTTTACTTCAACCGAGTCAAAAAAATAAAACGTTCATTTTTTTATTCACGAGCAAGTCTCTGCTTTCGAATCAACTTCTGTTGATTTAAAAAAAATTTCAAGTGGGTCAAACTTCCGCTGGAAATGCTTGAAAATGCTTTCTGACACTCGAAACTTGGGATCCCTTCATATTTTTCGCGAAAATCTTGACGCAGAGAGTGATCGAAGAGGCTAAAAGGGCAAAAAAAACGCCCACGTAAATTTTTCCAAATGGAGATTCGAAGGGCAACAAAAATTGTGCTCAAACAGTTCGACGTTCCTTCTCTGCAATTCCATTTGCGAGAATAAATGCATTTTTCAATTTCTCAAATTCAGACATTTCAGCACGCAGCTGAAAGAGGCACAGAGTGAGTTTTAAAAGTGTGCGGTTCGCAGAGAGCTTTTCAAGTGCGCCTAAACGAACGAATACGAGAAAAAGAAGCTTGAGAGCGAAAGAGAGGGAGATAGAACAGAAACGAATTAACGGACAGACAGAAACGGACAGACGAACAGACATGGAAAAACTTTTTTTCTATTTTTGTATTTTTTTTTGAAGAGAACCAGAGGATGAAATGTGGAGTCGAGGGCCGAGAATTGCGCGCACGGAACATGCAAAACGATTTAAGCCATTAGAGGCAATTAAAATCTTTTAATTCTCATGCGGCGTTCTCACCCGTATTTCTCTCCCCCCACCCCTTCTCTCTCTCTCTCTCTCTCTCTCTCTCTTTCCACGGTAGAACGAAATTCAAAGTTGACCATTCTCTTGAGCATTATTTTGCCCACGATAGCACAAAAAGTGCGTTGATGAAAGGACAACGACTGTTCAATTGGCGCGTTTTTATTCCAACAAGAATAAACAGATTGCGCCAGATTTAACGTAATTTTCACTGAAATTACCGCCACGATTTTTCTGCTGTTCCCGAGAGACAAAAGTCCCGAACGAGAGAAACAGGGGCTGAGGCAAGGTGAAAAACGGCAACTTTCAGCGAGAAAAAAAACAAAACGCGGAATCGTTGGAATGGGAGAAATCGCTGATTGAAATTTCAAAGACCAAAGTTTTCTTTTGGGAATGGTAAATTTTGCCTCCAAAGAGGAATGGAAAAATGAAAGTTAATAAATTATTTATGTACAGGCATAAAAGTAAGCGCTGCGAAAAAAACGCGCGATATGTTTACATTTTAAATAATACGTTCGACAAACACATGTTCTACGTATATTCTTGAATTTAGTACCGCGTGCTGCGAATTACGAATTTTACGGAGTCGTAAAAGCGACTTTTACGCCTTCGTTATTTACGCTTTCGTTGACGACAAACGTCGGAGGAACGAGATTCTTCCGCGTGCGACATTCTCGTCGATTAAATGAATTTTTTTTATGGAGCCTGTACCGAAACTCGATAAAATATCGGCTGTGTTTACTGGATTATTATTTTTTTCTTCTGCTTTTTTTATCAACGTTTTTGAACGTTGCAATCTTTATATTCTCGAGAACAGATAATTCTTCTCGAAAATCCATTGCGCGGTGATAAAATCGTTTCCGTATTGCAAAGTCGATTTCCGACTGAGGGGAAAAAAATGGTACGGCTTTGGCAGTTGTTTAGCATAAGCTTTCGCGCGCGGGCCTTCGATACGTGATTCATGGCTCATATTTTCTTCGGCAAGATGGCCAATAACCGATGGGAATTGCTCAAAACCGGTAGCTCGGCTCGTAGAGTTATATAGTCTCTCTCTTTCTCTCTTTCCTTTCTCGCGCTCTTTCTCGTCGAATCGCCCAATACTCGCCAGGATGCATCATCGATATTCGCACCCGGTGAATTGAGGAGAGAGGGCGAATAAGAGAGAGAGAGAGAGAGAGAGAGAGAGAGAGGGAGATGGACGAGATGAAATCTCCCGTATATTGAGAATCTGGCAAAGTTCCCTCGGCTACGATATAACCACGTGTACATGTACGCCTATATATGAGGCATCCCATGCGGTTCGAACAGTCAAAAAGTTGTCCACTCTCGAAAAAATTGAAATTTCGTCAAATAATTTAATTATATGAAAAACAGTAATGTAAATTTTTTCAAAATTTTTGGATCGCATTTTTTTAGGTTTTCAAAATTTCAAAATTTTCTAATTACCCTTAAATGAAAGCATACGATTAAACAGAAAAATGTTTCAGACAAAAAAGTTGCAGTTTTACATAACTTTGTGAAATTTTTTTTATCGAGTTTTACAAATAATGACAATTTTCATCAAAAATATACGAAAATAATTATTTTCGTTCGGTATGTCAGTTTCGATTTATCTCAAAAAATGCCAATTATATAAATATAATGTTAGGACAGAAAATTATTAATTTAATCATTGAATTTTTTGAAGAAGCGATTATAGAGCGTAGCTTTCGAACGAGTTCAATGGAGTTTCATCTAGGTTGCCGAGGAACTATGCTCCTATAAGCGCCAAAACATTAATGTTATTATTATAGATGTTCTTTTACCTAAAAATTTGAGAGAAACAATTTGGGAGAGTATGATTTTCCATAATAATTGATTTTTCTAAAAAAAATAAAATATTATTAATAAAACAAAGCTTAGCTTGAGAACGACTAATCGAGCTATCTAAAAAAAATACGTGTCTATTGTACATACTTCAGAGTATTTTCTGGAATTTTTTGAGATAAATCGAAACTGACGTACCAACCGAAAAAAAATATTTTCGTATATTTTTGACGAAAATCGTCATTTTTAAAACTCGGAAAATTCAAAAAAAAAAAACTTCACAAAGTTTATGTAAAACTGCAACTTTTTTGTCTGAAACATTTTTCTGTTTAATCGTATGCTTTCAAGATATAACGGTACTTAGGAAATTTTGAAATTTTGAAAAACTCAAAAAACTGTGATCCGAAAGGTTTGAAAAAATTTACACTACTCTTTTTCATATAATTAAATAATTTGTCAAAATTTCAATTTTTTTGAGAGTGGACAACTTTTCGACCGTTCGAACCCGCATGGAATGCCTCATATGTATATATATATATTATGTAGTGAAAAGGTCCTGGTCCACGAATAGCAAAACATACACGCGATATAGATCGATCGGCTACATATGGCGGTGCGGTGAAAAGAGGAAGGAAGAAATAACGCAAACCGATGAGAAGAGAGAGAAAAATGTGCGAGTGTGCGAGGGAGAGAGAGAGAGCGCGAGAGCGAGCGAGAGAGAGAGAGAGAGAGAGAGAGAGAGAGAGAGAGAGAGAGAGAGAGAGAGAGAGAGAGAGAGAGAGAGAGAGAGAGAGAAGGGCAGAATACGGGAAAAGACGAAGGCGAAAAGGTTCGTGAGATAAGGTTGCATAGAATCTTTACAATTTATACAATTCTCAATGTGCGGAGAGTGCAACGTGCGGAGGATGACTTACGATGGTTCAGATACCACGCAGACACCTGATATGCTGGAAAAATTGTCCCATCATCCTTTCGTGTCCTTATTTATTTCTTCTTTCTCTACTTTATTCGATATTCTCCGAAGCGTAAAATAGTGTTTGACATTTTTAAGTGTGATTTCTCTGGAACTCGAATATCACAAACATATTTCCGCTTCCCACGCAATCCAACCAGTCAAAACAAAATATAGCGCCATGGACACTCGAAATTTGGAGATTTTGAGATTCCAGAATCGCCCACACGTAACTCAAAAAAAAACTATTCTCATTGTTTCAAAAACATACACTATCGGCGAAAAGTTTCCAGACAAAAAAGTCCTCGAACGTTTTTTTATAGCATTTCGCCGGAAGTCAACGTAAACCAATTTAACAAGCGGCATTTTAAAGAGGAAGAATTCGTCTTCATTTCCTGTATTTTTAATGATTTTTACTATTTGTTTTTCGATTTGGACTCTATTTTGAAAACTACTGTTTTTCGCCGTTTTCCCCCTCTCTTCAGGTGCACCCATCTTCCAGAGGACATTTTTTAATACATTTTTACGATTGAATTCATAAAAGGGAAAGTTTGAGCTTCAATTTCCTTTTTTTTTAACTTTGAGCGATTTTTTTTTCAAAAGTTATTCTGTTTTCGTGAAAAAAGAGGAAATTTGAAAAATCCCGTATAACACAAAAACAAAGAGGATTCATGAAAAACTTCAGCATTGCAAAAAGTTGCGTCTATTTTCATTGAGTTCAGAGGAATTTTTTCAGATTTTCTTTCCATAATTTTTTGTCTCATGTTGAGGCTGAAAAAAAATTTGGGAACAAAATTTGACGAAAAATTCCAGTATGTTGAAAATGGTAAAATAAAGTCTTTTCCTCACGTGAAATTTTATTAATAATCCCATAGTTCTCGAGTTATGGTAATTGAATGATTCCAGCTCCGACCCAGAAAATGAGAAAAAAAAATGTTGAAACAAAAAATCTGAAAAAATTCCTTGGAACTCAACGAAAACAGACGCAACTTTTTGCTATCCTAAAGTTTTTCATAAATCCTCTTTGCTTTCGTGTTATACGGGATTTTTCAAATTTCTTCTTTTTTCACAAAAAAACAGAATAACCTTGGCAAAAAAAATCGCTCAAAATTAAAAAAAAAAGGAAATTGAAGCTCAAACTTTCCCCTTTATGAATCTAAACGTAAAAATGTATTTAAAAAATTCCTTTCGAAGATGGGTGCACCTGAAGAGAGGGGAAAAGGGGGACAAACAGCTGTTTTCAAAATAGAGTCCAAATCGAAAAACAAATTGTAAAAATCATTAAAAATCTAGGAAACGGAGCCAAATTCTTCCGTCTCAAAATGCCGCTTGTTGAATTAGTTTACGCTGACTTCCGGCGAATTGGCATAAAAAAACGTTCGAGACCATTTTTCAAGTCTTGTCCGGAAATTTTCCGCCGTTAGTGTTTTTCTATGGAAAATCCAGTGTTGATTCCGAATCAAGCGTTTTCGTCAAGAAAAAATAATAATTCGCGTTACAACGCGACAAAAGGCGTTGAAAAATGTTTTTCATCGATAAATTAACATTATGGCGAAAATTCACTGATATATTATTTTGCTCTATGCTGCAAAATATTATTCTTTCATACTGCGTGCTTTTCCTGCGATATATGGGGTCGACCTGGGGCCAAACGGTCTCCCCTGAGGTGATAACGCGGCGAGAACACGCTGCCAACAGTGTAAGCTCATCCCTCGTCATATTAGAACAAAAGCGCCCCCGCGTGACCGTTTCGCCCCGGTTTCCCCTGGTCGTGCGTCTTCCTTACAGGAATGTATATAGGCAACATTATGTGTATAGTGAGTTGCACAGTGGCATTATTCGTCACTAGCTCCACCGATAGCAAATTTATTCGCCCTCGTCGCTCTTCCACACCTCCTCCATTCTATCTCACTTCTTTCTCGACTTACAAATGCGCATATATGATTTCAGCAAGAGGGGCAGAAGAGTCGGGGTTATAGTCGGAGGGTGAGGAGGACTTCCGGTTTGCCTTGCTCACGTCTCTTTTTGCCCCGTGTGCAGTCTTTCTCGGTTACCGGGCGCGAAACTATCACCTAAACCCACATCCGCCCTCTCGGCTTCTATCTTTTTTCATCCCTCTCTCTCTCCCTCTTCATCCCCCTCTCTCGCTTTCCTGCGGTTTTGTGTGCTTTGCGGTACACAGAGAGAGCTTTCGAAATCCTCCTGGACGTCGATCCTTTTCGTCGAGAGGCAACGTTGCGCGAGAATAAGCAAGCGGAAGCCCGAGAGAGAAAGAGGAAAGACTCGAGACGACCTCCTTTCGGACTGAACGCCCGAATCCTCCCCAGCAATCGGAAGTAAACTTCGATAGCCTGGCTTCTCTTTCCATCTACGTGTTCGTGCATATGGGGCATTCCATTCCAAATCGGACAGTTTGAAAAACTTGTTTTTTTCATTTCCTCAATTTTTTTATATTTTTGAGTACTCATCAAAAGACCCTTCCTGTTAAACTTTGAGATTTTTTTTATTACTCGTTCAAAAGATATTGAATTAACAAAAAAACCGCTCCTTTTTTGGTATTTTGGTCATAACTTCTTTAATAATGGTCCAAATTGAAAGTGTTTTTTAAAAAAAAGTTTGTTTTTTATGGCCGTTTCAGAAAAAAATACAACAAAAATATTCGACGTGTTTTTGAATGAGTTTTTTGAGTTTTAAACGTTAAATCGCGTTTTTGAAAGTGAATGTGATTTTTGATTTTTTTTTTTTAATTTTTTGTTTCAAACATATATCTATTCAACAATTTTTAAGACTAGTCCGATCGTAGGATCTCAATAACTACTATTTTTTTTCGATTTTTGAAAATTGAATTTTTTTGTTGTATAAATTATTATGAATACCAATTTTTGTTACTGTATAGTATTTTTTAAATCATTTTGAATTAATTTGGACACTTTTTCATTGTTAACAGATTTTTAAAATTAATAATTAATCGATGAGCAAATAACAACAGTTCGAGAATTCCATGAGTGGGCATTGAACCTAAATAGTCTACCGAATATTGCTGTCAAATTTTCACATGAGAAACATTATTCAGATGCAAAAGAAAAATTTTATTTTCGATAAAATACTGCAAAGTCAATCGCAGCGGGACCCAAAAATTTCATTCAATTATTCCAATGAGCAACGGAATCGTATTGGCAAAAGAATATTCTAATTCAGGAAATAATCGTATATGTAAGGTTTTCAAAAAAATACGTGAATAAATAAAAACTGTTGTTAGTATTGTTCATAAACAGACTTAACGATTGATTATTAATTTTAAGAACCTCTTAACAATAAAAAAAAAAAATTTTAATTTAAAAAAATCGAAAAAATAGTAGTTATTGAGATCCCACGATCGGACTAGTCTTCAAAATTGTTGAATAGATAGATGTTTGAAACAAAAAATTTAAAAAAAAAATCAAAAATGATATTCACTTTTAAAAACGAAATTTAACGTTAAAAACTCAAAAAACTCATTCAAAAACACCTCGAATGCTTTTGTTGCATTTTTTTCCGAAAAGGCCATAAAAATCCAACAATTTTGAAAAAAAATCTTTTAATTTGGATCATTATTAAAGAAGTTATGACCAAAATACCAAAAAAAGAGCGGTTTTTTTGTTAATTTAATATCTTTTGAACGGGTAATTAAAAAAATCTCAAAATTTCACAGGAAGGGTCTTTTGATAGATACTCAAAAATATTAAAAAATTGAGGAAATAAAAAAAAAGTTTTTCAAACTGTCCAATTTGGGATGGAATGCCCCATTTACACTTTGAAGGGTCGAAAGAGAGAGAGATAGGGAGAAATAGAGGGAGAGAGCAGAGGGATATCTCTTTGCTCAGCTTCGAAATCGCCGTCCCTCTTCTCTTTCTCGTTAGAAAAAAAGAGGAAAAAAACAAAACTCCACGAAAATAAAGATACGAGTGCAAAAAGAAAGAATTATATGTATGTACCTAAAGATGAAGATAGGCGAACGAGAGAGTATTCACGCGAATGTGGGTCAGTTCCGTTTCTATCAATCGATGTTTCTCGTTATAAAACGATGGAAGCAGGATGAAAAGTAAGAGAGAGTGAGGAATATTCCAAAATAAGGATTGAAAAAAATCTATGATGTAAAAATAAAATTACCACGTTAGAATAAGTTAAGAAAGACAGAGTAGAAGAAAGAAAGTGAAGAACACAAACTAAAGATTGAAAAGGAAAAATTTCCAATGATATTTTCTGGACGGAGGGGAAGAAGAATCAATAACCATTTTCGTGGGGTTCTCAAGCATGATCGTAAATCATAATTGTACGGAAGGAGAGAGAAAAGAAGTGGAAAAGATCGATAAACCAAAGTGTAAGGCGTGGGAACGAAGAATAATGCAACTGAAGGAGGCGAGTCTGCGGAGGACGAGACTGGAAAAACAATGGCGAATCCACGATAATAGCATAAATACATACAGCATGTACATGAGATAATTCCAGGAGAGTCGGGACACTAATTTCCGGTTTAATGTTTCTCTTATTCGCCGAAAATTAATTCAACTGCACGATAATCAATCGCGCTGAGAGAAATGATTTATTTAGCTCCAATAAATACATTACAAATAAATAACCTTTAATTTAAATCAACTTTAAAGCCTATTCATCGAGCCCATATTCGAATGAGTTGGAAAAAATTATTTTAGCGATTACAAAATTGCTGATTGGAATTTTTAAATTTTTTCCTGAGTCTGAAACTTCGTACACACTTATAAATAAATAGGCAAATAAATTCTTCCGATTTACTGCAATGTAGGCTGAATAAATGGTCTATTTTTTATTAAATTATTAGTATTATTTATTGCTAGAATTTTATTAATTTCAAATTAATATGGTTATTCCGAATAAATCATTTTTATCGATGGTTCCATGTTTTTAAATTAAAAAATTGAAAAATTCTACCAGCGAGAATTTCATATTGCCCCGAATCGTCCTTAAAGGATCAGGCATCTGTTGTGTGTAACAAGGACTCGATATCAGATCGATAATGATAATAATAATAATCGAAAGAAGGAGAGCATATAGTTATCCTTGTTGTGGTTGCTTGGGAGTGTGCACACACGAGGGATGTTTGCACTCATGAAGGATTCACCGGGATCCTTGAAAATTCCATATCCGTTATCGGGGTCCTGCCCTCACAGGAAGAAGGAGACACAGAGAGAGAGACAGAGAGCGAGAGAGAGAGAGAGAGAGAGAGAGAAGTGAGAAAAGAGAGTCTACACACGTGAGAGAAAATAGATGTGTAATTGGAAAAGCTTCGAGCTTGCAGACAGCCATATATTTATCTTCCTCCCTCCATTAACCACAGACCAAAGCAAGTAAATTGGGCCCAACACGTAGGATTAAAAACTGTAATCGATGTGATCTAGTTCCTTTTTCCCTCTCTCTCTCTCTCTCTCTCATTGGCCTCCGATACTTCCCAAGAACAAAAATGAAACAATCGTTTCTCATCGTACATTTTCATGCACATTATCACTTATTTGAGCAAGTAGATAAATTCCTCGCCACGCCAGACACATAAAAAAGGACACTATTCTCTCGCGGTTGTTTTAGTTTCTCTCTGTTGACCTTACAATCTTTTACTTTCCATCCATTCATTTATTCGACAAAAACAATCAATCCTTTCTTTTTTATTCCCGTTTCACTCCCTCTCACACTCTCCTTTCTTTATTTTCGGTCTTTCATACTTCGTCGACTCCACCGTGTGGCACACATTTTCTTTTCTATCAGAATCCCCGGGTTGGCGCGCGACACTCTCTCTCTAACTCTCTCCTTTTCTCTGTGGCATTCACCAACCTCTCTATGATATTTTTTTATTCCTTTTCTTCCTCTTTCACTCCTTTCTCTCGCCTCTCTACTTGTGCTACTACTTCCACTTCTCTCCATCAACTCTCCCGTTTATTTCTCCCTTTTTTCTCTCTCCACGCTCCCACGATTCATATACCAGCACTATGCCGCACACTTTATTAGCCTTCGCGTGGATGTCTATATATATATATAGGGAGAGAGAGAGAGAGAGAAATGTACATGGATATCTTAGTCCATTCAGCGCCCCTGAAAGCACCCCCTCAGCTCTCTTCCATTATCTCTAATATCCTAGCAATTCCTCCATTCGTTTCTCCTGTCGCGTTACATATATAGCGCACTTTATACCCCATGGATGGGGAAATATGAATCACCTCGCTTAATTCGCTTGTAAAAACCCATTAAAATCATCTCAAGCTTATCAGGAGTGCATTTTTCTTTGGCAATTATTAACTCTGGGAGTTTAATGATTATTAGGACTTTTCGATTTATCAAAAAATTCATAATTTCGTTTTAAAAATTCAGTTTAATTGATAGATTTATTTTAACACTGTTAAACAAAATTGCCACTTGGTGGCGATTTTAGTTGAATCGGAGCTTTTGTCAAAACGCCCCGGTCCAATTAAACTGCATGGACCATAATATTCTTTAGGAATTTTATATTGATAAAAAGAAATCATCCTATTATCTCAAAAATTCACCTAACTTGTTAGATTAATTGCTAAATTGTCAGAAAAAAAAATTATCGGATCCTGATTATTAGAATTGAATCGGAGCTTTTGCCAAAACACCCCGGTCCAATTAAACTGCATGGACCATATCCTCCCTTAATAAATTTTAGGCATTTTAAATTGATGGAAAGAAATCATCCTATTGTCTAAAAAATTCACCTAATTTTTTAGATTAATTGTTAAATTGTTAGAAAAAAAATTATCATTTCCTGGTGAATAAAATTGACACGAAGCTTTTGCCAAAACGCCCCCGTCCAATTAAACTGCATGAATCGTATTCTCCCTTAATAATTTTTAGGAATTAAAAGTTGATTAAAAAAAATCATCCTTTTGTCTAAAAAATTCACCTAACTTGTTGGATTAATTTTTTAATCGTTAGAAAAAAAAATATCATTTCCTGGTGATTAGAATTGAACCGGAACTTTTGCCAAAACGCCCCGGTCCAATTAAACTGCATGGACCATATTCTCCCTTAATAATTTTTAGAAATTTTAAGTTGTTTGAAAAAAATCATTCTTTTGCCTAAAATTTTTTTCTAATTTGTTAGATTAATTGTTAAATCGTTAGAAAAAAAAATTATCATTTCCCGGTGATTAGAATTGAATCGGAGCTTTTGCCAAAACGCCCCGGTCCAATTAAACTGCATGGATCATATTCTCCCTTAATAATTTTTGGGAATTTTAAGTTGTTTGAAAAAAATTATCCTTTTGTCTAAAATTTTTTTCTAATTTGTTAGATTAATTGTTAAATCGTTGGAAAAAAAAATTATCATTTCCTGGTGATTAGAATTGAATCGGAGCTTTTGCCAAAAGGCTCCGGTCCAATTTATCTGCATGGAACACATTCTCTCTTAATTATTTTTGAGACAAAAGGATGATTGAAAAAAATCATCCTGTTGTCTCCAATATTCCCCTAATTTGTTGGATAAATTTTTTAATCGTTAGAAAAAAAAATTATCATTTCCGGGTGATTAGAATTGAATCGGAGCTTTTGCCAAAAGGCACCGGTCCAATATATCTGCATGGAACACATTCTCCCTTAATAATTTTTAGGAATTTTAAGATGATTGAAAAAAATCATCCTTTTGTCTAAAAAAATTCCTCTAATTTGTTAGATTAGTTTTTTAATTGTTGAAAAAAAAAATTATCATTTCCGGGTGATTAGAATTGAATCGGAGCTTTTGCCAAAATGCCCCGGTCCAATTAAACTGCATGGATCATATTCTCCCTTAATAATTTTTAAGAATTTTCAGTTGATTGAAAAAAATCATCCCTTTGTCTAAAAAATTCACCTAATTTGTTGGATTAATTTTTTAATCGTTAGAAAAAAAAATTATCATTTCCTGGTGATTAGAATTGAATCGGAGCTTTTGCCAAAAGGCTCCGGTCCAATTTATCTGCACGGACCATATTCTCCAATATTTTTCCACATAAAATGTCTACTGATTATGTCTGCGCCATTTAGTAACTATATGTGTGCCTATCTTTCACGTTGTCACTTGCTCATACAAAACGATGACTCATTCCTCCTCTTTTCTTTTTTTTCGTGTTTCAGACGTCATGAACAGAATCAAGGAACAGATGGCCGGGGTCCTTTCTGGTCTTCCGGGACAGGGAGTATTCGGTTCCGGGGGCAAAACTCCCGAAGGCGGAAACACGACGTCAACCACAAAGGTTAGTTGCGAGCGCCTTCACGGGGCCCAATTGTCCGCAATATTCTTTTATCACCGCACTTACTCATCTACCTGCTATAAGCGTCCTCGTGAAAGTAGAATTCTCTCTTATTCTCGCTCGCGGTGTATATTAAACGGGCCATATCTACCGAGACGACAAAATGGTACAGCGCTGTGACGTATGGGGACAAGATGAGGGGGGAACCTACAGGACATTCTGTGTCAAATTGATCGATAGCTCATGGTTCTAGTTTTTTTTTCTCCCGTTCCCATCGATTACCTCTCGTACAAGTAATTTATTTACCACCATTTTTTTTGGCTCCAAATAATAACAGTCTAATTTTTTATTCAAATTTTTCCAGTGCCAAGTTTTTTTAATACCGCACAAAAAAATATTTTCAGAACTTTAACTCAGCATTTTTTTTTTCTAAATCACGCAAATATGGGGGATTTCATGTTAAAGTAAAAAAAGTACAGCGTTTCATCGGAATTTCGTGCATTTTGGCCTTGTGTGCTTCAATCTTTGGGGGGCAAAATCATTTGAACCGTTTTAATACGGAACAAAATTTGATACATTCCGTTTTGTATCCGGTTGAAATAATATCCGCCGATTTGGCACGGAATGGTCCACGGACAACCGGTTAATAATCACTCACATGGCATTTTAACATTGCGCGCTAATCAGCGTGGCAGGACGACGTCGCTCGTCCAGATCCGGATCCATTCTCTTTGCGTCATATTTCAAATGGCCCAGAGGGACTTTAGCTTACAATAATCACACATGAAGCGTTTTACGAGACGGAGAGAGACGGCTAGAGTATAACGTTCGTTGCACTCTCTCTCTCTCTCTCTCTCTCTCTCTCTCTCTCTCTCTCCCTCTCCCTCTTTCTGAGGCTCAAAGAACGCAAGAGGGAAAAATATTTCTCTCTCTCATTTCTCGCGTAATATCTCTCTACTCTGCGACTCGGCTTTATTGCGCAACGAGTCCTTACCAGGTTTTCATAATGCACGTATTAAGAGAAAGAAAGAAAAAAAATGCCTGAGACTGAAATATGAAGTATAGGAGAGATGAAGAATTAATTGGGGCATCAGCGGAGATTACGTTTTTACTCCCTCAAGAGTCAACGATATACGAGTGCTCGCCGTGATGCGTCTAATATCGTGAAAACCCCCACAAAGGCGAGTCTAAAATAATATTGGGGGAAGTTGGGGCAAAATGGCCATGGCAAAACGGTCAAAAATTATGATTATGTTATGAAAATGAGGCAATTATTCTTTCAATGTCCATAAATATTCTAAAGTAGACTTCCTACGCTAAATCAGATCTAAATAATGACATTTTCATGACAATTGCCGATCGAGAGTTGAGAAAATAACATAGAAAATCCTATTCTGATTGCATTCGAGAAAAGCCACCCGTAAAATTAATCGTATGCTGATAACCACTTTTCACTAAAATACTTCTCATCTTAGCCAACGCATAATAGCTGCCGGAGGCAAAATGGAAACGATAAAAAAATTGTAAATAACGCAACTACGATTAAAATTAAAATGGAGATGCTAAAACTTCGTGGCATTGAAGTTCGCCGAAATTTCTCAAAATCATTGAGTCGAACCCAAATTACCTTTCCAGCGAATTAATGAAAACAAAGAAAGAGAAAAAATCGTTTGCACGCTTTTTGGGCTGAAATTGGAAATTTGCAGCGTCGAGAATGAGAGCAAAATAATTCTCCAATTCTCTGATATCGAGGAACAAAGTTTGAAAAGAATTTTTGCTCCGAGAATGCGATCAGAGATGATCGTGACGTCGTTTATGATATTTCAATCGTTTTAATATGGCCAAATGGTTGTTTTTTTGTTACTCACTCGTTCGTTGCTTATTTCTTGCAGATAATCGATGGTCACGTTGTGACGATAAACGAGACGACTTATCAGAGTGGCGACGACAATTCCAACGTCGTATTTCGCGTTCACATCGTTGACGTTAAACCGTTGAACAAGACCGACAATGGCAACGACGATCAGGGTGAGATCGATCTCGGGGGCGGAGAGGAAATCGAGACGGTGACGACCGGATCGACCGAGGGATCGATCAAAAATGACAACGGCAACAAAATCGAGACCACGACCGAACCGAGGAGCGTCGAGACCGTCGAAGATTTCGCTGGGAATGAAATACCGAAAAATCAAAACGAAAATTTCAATGCTTGAGAAATAAAATAAGCCGTTTATAAATATATTTGGGGCATTGCATCCCAAATCGAACAGTTTGAAAAACTTTTTTTTGTTATGTCCTCAATTTTTTTACATTTTTTAGTACCCATCAAAAGACCCTTGCTGGTAAATTTTGAGGTTTTTTTTATTACCCGTTCAAAAGACAAAAAAAACCACTCTTCTTCGGTATTTTGGTCACAACTTCTTTGATAATGGTCCAAATTAAAAGTTTTTTTTTTAATTTTTGTTTTTTTATCCGTTTCAGAAAAAAATACAACAAAAATATTCAACGTGTTTTTGAATGAGTTTTTTGAGTTTTAAACATTAAATCGCGTTATTAAAATTGCGTATATATTTTGATTAAAAAAAAAAAAATTTTAATATCTATTCAAAATTTTTTAACACTAGTCCGATCGTGGGCCTTCCATAACTACTATTTTTTTCGATTTTCGAAAATTAAAATTTTTTGTTCTCTATAAATTATTATGAATACCAATTTCCGTTACTGTATAGTATTTTTTTCATTGTTTAGACTTTATTTTGACACTTTTTTATAAAACTTTTAAAATAAAAATAAAAATTTAGTTTTCAAAAATCGACAAAAATAGAAGTTATGGAAATCCCACGATAGGATTAGTTTAAGAAGTTGTTGAATAGATAAATGTTGAAAACAAAAAATTAAAAAAAAAATCAAAATATACACTCACTTTTAAAAACGCGATTTAAAGTTTAAAACTCAAAAAACTCATTTAAAAACACGTCGAATATTATTGTTGCATTTTTTCTGATAACGCCATAAAAAAACAAAAATTAAAAAAGAAACTTTTAATTTTCACCATTATTAAAGAAGTTATGACTAAAATACAGAAAAAAGAGCGGTTTTTTTGTCAATTTAATATCTTTTTGAAAGAGTGATCAAAAAAATCTGAAAATTTATCAGCAAGGGTCTTTTGATGGATACTAAAAAATATAAAAAATTTGAGGAAATAAAAAAATAAGTTTTTCAAACTGCCCGATTTGGGATGGAACGGCCCATGCATAAAAATATTTATGAATATATTTGCGAAGAGACTCACGACAGTTTCTCGCGACTCGAGCGATAATCTCCGCCCAAAGTAAACAATATTTTTGTAATTGAAGAAATTGAAGAAAAGAAAATTTTCCGAGCTGAGATACGAATAAGAATATTTTTGCAATTAATATAAAATACGTGAGACGTGACTCAAAATTCTTCTCCATTCCAACAAAAAGCATCGGTTCTTTCGATGGATTGAAAAAAAAATGTCCTCCTTTCTAGATCGAATAACAAATCGATCATCGTTGATTATCGCTTGGGAATGTTAATTATGGCGTTAAATCTTTCTCTCACGTTGAAACGTTAACTTCCGTTCCAAAGCTACAAACCATTACGTCATAGCGCGCTTAAGACACAATCACAACGACGTTTGTTATTAATAATATTTTATCGAAGAGGGATTGATATTGAACCTCTGATATTTTATATATTTCACGTTTACAGGAATTAGTATAAACGGTAGTAGCGTTAAATCAGCGATTTAAATCGATATATACGCGTTTTTCCTCGTTTGTAAAGACAGTGAGAAAAAAGTCGTTTGAAATGAAAAATCGTTGTTATTCTTCCTTCACTTACCTGCGTCAAGGTCAAAAGCTTGGATTTCTTCGGGAAAGGTCATGTGGGATGGAAAATCTCTGGATAAAATCTCTGGATAGAATCTCTGGATAAAATCTCTGGATAGAATCTCTGGATAGAATCTCTGGATAAAATCTCTGGATAACAAAAAAAAAATTCAATTAAAAAAAACGAATCACGTGACATTTTTATTTTACCATAATTCCTCCACGATGACACTTCAATAAACTGCTATACACTTATATATATGTATCGATATAAGTGTATAAATATAAATTGTTTCGTTGATAAATAACGTCGATCGTATCAAGAAAATGTTTTTTTTTCACGAATGTACAAAATGGGAAATATTTCTTGTTTTTTTTCTCTTCGCTATTGAATTTTTCTGTGAATTTTTCGTGGACGGATTCATTGTCTTTCTCTAAACATCGTATACACAATTTACAAATTAGACGAAAAAAAATATTAAAAATCATTGCGCGAAGCAGCGAGGATTTTTTCCATCCTCCCTCGAGCTTATTCGACAAATCACGTTGTATAAATATTTTTTTCTCAGCTCAATTTTTTTTTTCGTACTTTGTGTGATTCTGCACGAAGCAGAGTCGACGAAGTACAAACGTGAAGAACGAGATTGTATTTGTGTCAAAAACCTCGTGGCAAAACCACGGATTTTCTTCGTATAATCTCTTTGTTGCGATTGCAGCCCTTTGTATTGTTTTTTTTTTTGTTTTTTCCGTCGAGTTTTTCTTTGAGCTTTTTGACATCGGAGCGCTGAACCATCTTCCGATGATGGCGATTTTTCAATCAAACCCAATTGTCCGAAATTCGTGTCGTCGATCCGCCGATTGCAGCGCCAATCGTCGACGATAAAATTACATCGTTTCGTTTCGGTGATCGCGTCTCATCGAATTTTTTCCTAAATCATCGGATCAGAGGGATTTCAGTGTCTTGTCGATGTGACGAAGCGTCGCTTCCGGCACCGAGTCCTTCAGCAATTTTCGAAAACCGTCGCAGCGTGACAATTTCCGAAATATTTGCTTCGCGTTGTTTCTGGAAATATCAAGAGACAATCAGCGTCGTTTGAATCGCGGAGGCTGCTTTCCCTTCTCTGATTCTTCTCGCTATGAATTTCCCTCTGGTGCAAGGATCACGTGTTAAGGGATGATTTATTGAGTCAAGTGCGATGAAAACGAGATGGGCGATAAAATGTGAAGAGAAAAAAAACGGAATTGCGAATAAAATGTGAAAATTCAAAATGGCGAAACGAAAAATGTGTTATTTGGAGGATAATCGTGCAGACGAGAGCGTGGACTCGCCTTGCGTCAAGATTTCCATCCATGAGAAGCTTCGCGCTGCTAGCGATGAGCTTTTCGCGACCTTCGCGAGGCAAGGACATGATCCAATCCGTTCCAACGCGATCGACGATCGACGCCAAGAGTCTCGCTGTCGTTGCACGAACGATCGCATTCTGATGACTGTAATAAACGTCGCAAAAGTTTACATTAATACTGTGAAATCAGTGTAAATATCAATGAATGGTGAAAAATCGCATCCTCGATGAAAGGACCAAGAAAAAAGCATGGGAAGTGTCACGAGGGTAGGGTTGCGAAATTTGTAATGTAAAAGTAATGAATTATTCATTACTTTTAGAATGTGTAATGGAAAAAATTTGCATTGCCCATTACAATGTATTGTGTAATGGAAAAAAAATTCATTACCCATTACAATGTAATGTGTAATGGAAAAAACTTGCATTAACCATTAAAATGTAGTGTGTAATAGGAAAAATTTTCATTGCTCATTACAATGTAGTGTGTAATGGAAAAAATTTACATTACCCATTACAGTGGAGTGTGTAATAAAAAAAAATCCATTACTCATTACAATGTAGTACGTAATGGAAAACATGTTCATCATACATTACAATGTAGTGTGTAATAGAAAAAATTTCCATTACCCATTGCAATATAATGTGTAATGGACAAAACTTTGATAGAAATTTTGAGAATGGAAAAATATATATGAATAAATTATTGCAATTTTGCATTATATTTTAATGACTTAGGTACCTTAAATTCTAAAAAGCATCTATATGCATCTATAAAGAAAAAAGAATAGGAAAGAATAAGAATAAAAGTGTGGGGCACTAACCATGAAATTTTTCTTGCCGTCCTAAATGATCACGCGACCACTTAATTACTAGATTTGGCTCATTCTGACCCAGGCCAAAAAACTACTACGATATGATAAAAAAATTTCCAAAATTTCCATTACACATTAAGTTGTAATGAACAAGCAAAATTTTATCGATTACACACTACATTGTAATGGGTAATGAATTTTTTTCATTACACACTACATTGTAATGGGTAATGGATTTTTTTTTTTCATTATATACTACATTGTAATGGGTAATGAAATTTTATTCCATTACACACTACATTGTAATGGGCAATGAAATTTTTTTTCATTACACACTACATTGTAATGGGTAATGGATTTTTTTTTCATTGCACACTACATTGTAATGGGTAATGAATTTTTGTTCCATTACACACTACATTGTAATGGGTAGTGAATTTTTTTCCATTACACACTACATTGTAATGAGCCATGGTAATTTTTTCCATTACACACTGCATTGTAATGGGTAATGAAAATGGCAATGCATTACAAATAGTAATGCATTACTTGCAACCCTGCACGAGGCCCGGCGAAATATGGCGAATATGAAAAAACGAGGATTCATGGGAGATGAAAACATGAAGGAATGATGGCAATTTGTCAATGATATTGTCAGACGTCGACTCACGTCGCTCCGCGATGTACGATCACCCCGATTGTTTTATTCGGCGGAAGATTTTCGACCATACGATCGAGTGCATCGTTGCTGTCAGCCCGAAGGAATTTGTTCGTGTCTGCCGTTCGATGGAGCAATGGACCGGCAATGTCGTCGAGATCCTGCCGGGAGAAGAAGACGCGGATAGGGTTTTTTCCTCAGACGACGAAACAAAAAAGCGGGAGAATGGAAAGGGATGAGAGACATGGAGACGTCAAGGGGGGACAGAAGGGAGAGTGGAAGAGAAGAGCTTTTTAGGCGTCGTGCCAGAGGCGAAGAGGATCAGAGAGGAGAGAATGAGGAATGGAAAGACGGAAAAGGAGGAAGAAAAAAAGGTGTCCCCGGGGTTGTTTTCATCGTTCTCGTTTCCTACCTGATCGATACAACGAGCCTGCGAACTGAAGACATCGCCGGCTGCCAGACAAGCAGCGCGAGACACTTGGGAGCGTAGATTTCTAACGTGACGGCCGAGCAATCTTCCTATCGTACCCGGCGAACAAGAATCCAGTTGTTCGGGCTCTTGCCTCGCTATCGTTGACAATTCCTTCAGGCCCTTTATCGCGATTTCCCTGGTATCAACAAAACGACGTTTACTTTGACACATCCCATTTCTTGATCATCAAAAATTTACAATCTCTCATTTGCTCTGATTTATTTAGTTTGATTGAATCCATTTAAAATAAATGAAATTTTTCGAATTTAATAATATATTTATATATTTATTTATTCTACCTGATGGACTATTTATTAAGCCCGTATTAAAGCCAATCGTAAAATTTATTTGAATCACTTAAATACTTTTTATTTATTGATATTTATAAATAATATATATTATATATTATATACAAATCGACCAAGAGTTGGAATCGACCCCCTTCAATTTCGATAAAATTTGGTCAGAAGTTTTCGTTTTTAATAAAAGGAAGTTCTACCAAAGGAAAACAATTTTTTTTAATTTTTTCGAAAGTTATGGAGGATTCATAATTTCACAATTTTTTAAATCTTTCAAGTTTATTTTTTAAATATCTCGAAAAGTATTATAATTACGAAAAAATTGTTTTAGGTTCGTCTTGAAGAGTATACTTGTGGCTACGAAAATAAAATATTCCAAAAAAAAAATTGGAAAAATTATGAATTTGGAGAATTTTGAATTTTGAAAAATCATGCAAATCCACGATCAACATTATATTTTTGGTTCAATTTTTTAAATATAATAGCTTGTACTGATCTTAAAAGATCCTGAAATTTTCAGAAAGGTGTTATTGGTTTTTTATGAATTGTGAATTTTTGAATTTTTAAAAATCGTGTAAATCCCCGATCAACACTAGATTTTTTGTTAAATTTTTTTATATAATACCTTATACTGATCTTAAAAAATCCGCAAATTTTGTTTAAAAAAAAAATTTTTTACCAAAGCTCAAAAATTTATATTTTTGAAACAATCAGTCCAAGGTATTATATAAACAAATTTAACAACAAATTTAATGTTGATCGTGGAAATACACGATTTTTAGAAATTCAAAAATTCATATTTTTGAAAAAACGAAAAAGAGCTTTCGGAAAATTTCAGGATATTTTAAGATCAGTACAAGGTATTATTTTTAAAAAATTTAACGACAAATTTAATGTTGATCGTGGATTTGCACGATTTTTAAAAATTCAAAATTTTCCAAATTCATCATTCTTCAAAAAATTGTTTCGGAATATTTTTTTTTAGCCACAAGTATATGCTTTAAGACGAACCCAGAACGATATTTTCGTAACTATAATAGTTTTCGAGATATTAAAAAAATAAAGTTGAAAGATTTAAAAAATTGTGAAATTTTGAATATTGCATAACTTACGAAAATTTTTTTTTTAATTTTTTTCTTTTGGTAGAAGTTCGTTTTATTAAAAACGAAAACTTCTCATAAAATTTCATCGAAATCGAAAGGGGTCGATTCCAAATCTTGGTTGATTTGACATGGAATGGCCCATATAATAAATATTATATATTTATTTTTACGTCTTTATTAATTTATATTATAATTAATTTTTTTAAACATTATTATTATGATTATTATTATTATTATTATTATTATTATTATTATTATTATTTAGTATTTTTCATATTTTCTTCGTGATATTGATAAAATGTTATGACGATTGATTCGAATGTACGTTTTTTTTATCACGATGTATAACGAGATGCTTGGAATTAAAAAAAGAAAAAAAGGTAAAGCGAAATAATTGGCTCGATGAGGACTAACCAATCCGTGCTCTCCAATTGAGCGAAACATTGCTGGATCGAGGTTCTCGATCGCGCGACCGAGTTTCGATCTTTCACCTGTGAAACGGGCTGCATCGGTGCCACTCTCGCTATATTAGCGCGACTCTTTTGCCGTATTCGCGGCACTTTCGACGTTCCTATTTTCCTGTTAAACTCGCTCTTCTCGCTCGTACTTGCCTGTGGGATCGATAAAACAATGGTTTCTACTTCGAGCAACATACACACGGATATGAGTATACACGGAGTCATTTCCCAGCCATTTTTGCGGAATGTTTCTATTTCTTTTCCGTCGCAAAAAATTCGCCATCGACCACGCGAAGGATTTTTCAAAAAGATGCGGAAAAAAAATAATTATTCGAATATCATTGAGGTGCAAAGTCAAAATAATTTTTTGACAAATTGATAAAGATATTTTTTATATATTTTTTGAGTTATTCAAATTCGAATTATATTCAATTTTTTAAAAATAATTTGAGATACGGAATAAATTTGCCAGTAAATTAATAATATGCGAATTTAAGGATGTTCCTACAATATTTTTTCTCTATATTTTTTTCAATCATTCAAATTCGAATTGAATTCGATTTGTGCGAGTTTGCAAAAAAAATTGCCGAAAAAAGAGCTCAAGAAATTTTAAAGATATAAAAAGAGTGATAATAATTTCTGCGCCATTATTATTAATGATGATCGTTTCAATTTTCGGTATTCACAGGAAATATATACGAATTCTTGAAGAGACTCACCCGAGCACCGTTGATTTCCGGTACATTTACCGCCGTCTCATTTCCGGTATTGGACGAACGATTGATGTTTCCGCGATTCGTCGAGTCAGAAGAAAAATTCTCCGTGATCGTCGTCGACGTCGACGTCGTTGTCGTCGTCGTCGTCGTCGTCGTCGCGCTCTCCTCGCTTCCCGGCTGTACGTCAAAATTTCTCAACCTGTTTATCGACTCATCGAGCATCACCGACAACGAACCCTGCTCCTTCTCCGCAATTCTCGTGACAATGGAACTTTCGACGGCGCTATCACGACGCTTTCGTGAATCTATCGAACGAAATGAAACTGCGTCACCGTGGTCTCGATTATTTTCCCTCGACTGCGAACGATCGGGCTCGTCGACCATCGAGATCGTATTTTCATCGGGAGTTCGTTGAACAAACACTTCCGTTCTGACGATAGTGTCGATCTCAATTGACGGTGATATCGCTCGAACGACATTTTTCAATGGCGAATCGCGTTCGTATTCACGATACGACTGAAAAATTCACAAATTTGTATCGCTCTCGTGGTGCAAAAGTTTGGTTCAATGCTTTCTTTCAAAATATAAAATAATTTGGTAAAAGGAAAAAAAAATATTGTAAAAGTAAAAGAGAGATAACGAGGAGAATGGAAAAAAAATGAAATTATTGAGGAGAAAAAAGTTGCGAACGGAAATATTATTAAAGGTTAAGAATAATTTTTATGAATTTACCGTAAAATAGAGATAAAAAATGTAAACTAACATTGGAAAAGTAAAAAAGAGATAACGAAGAATGTAATTATTTAGAGAAAAAAAAAAACAAAAGACACAATTATTGAAGACAACGAATAATTTTGGGGTTTCGTTGCATTTATCATTATAAAAACAGAATAAAAAATATAAAATAATATAGTGAAAATAAGGGGGCGAAAAAGAAGAGAACGTAATTATTTAGGGAAAAGAAAGGGACGAAATTATCAAAGAAAATGAAATTATTGAGGGGAAAAAAATCCAAATGGGAATATTATTACAGATAAAGAATAATTTTGATGTATTTACCATAAAATATAGATAAAAAATGTAAACTAAAATTGAAAAGTAAAAAAGAGATAACAAAGAATGAAATTATTTAGAGGAAAAAAAAACAAAAGACACAATTATAGAAGACAACGAATAATTTTGAGATTTCGTTGCATTTATCATAACAAAAACAGAATAAAAAATATAAAATAATATAGTGAAAATAAGGGAGCGAAAAAGAAGAGAACGTAATTATTTAGGAAAAAGAAAGAGACGAAATTATCGAAGAAAATGAAATTATTGAGGGGGAAAAAAATTATTGAGGGGAAAAAAATTGCAAAAGAAAATATTATTAAAGATAAAGAATAATTTTGACGTATTTATCGTAAAATAGAAATAAAAAATGTAAACTAACATTGGAAAAGTGAAAAAGAGATAACGAAGAATGAAATTATTTACAGAAAAAAAAACAAAAGACACAATTATTGAAGATGACGAATAATTTTGGAAATTATCGAAAATAATGAATGATATTGGAATTTAGTTTTATTTACCATCGCGGCTTCCGGTCCGTCGCTCTCGTCGGTGCTCGATTTTGCGTTATCAGATCCAACCCCCTCCTCGATCGACAGTATCGCGTACGGCGACAAAACGACCCTCGCGGGACAGATCGACGGGTCGAAAGTTTCAACGTCCGTTTCAGACGATTCGTTCGATATCGGTGAGTCCTCCGATACTTTCGAAACACCAAAGTCCGACGAGTCACCACTGTTATTGTCGACGGGATCCTTGGAAGTCCCGACATCACAATCCTCGTCCTCGATATTCCAACTTTTCTCGATTCTCGTATCGTCGATCGGATAATCGTGATTTTTCGTCTCGAAATTCTCGTCGCTCGAGAGTCTCTCGACGTCTCTCGGGACTAGAAACGCGTTGTCGTCGTTGCTCGAATCTTTGTCCGTCTCCTCGTACTCGATATTCTCGTTTTCCGTTGTGTAAACAACGCCGCCTGAGTTCCCATTTCCCGATGATATCTGAAACTCGAAATATTTTCATTTTATTTCATTTTCATTCATTTTCTTCGACGAATTTAAATTATAAAATTTCTTGGATATCGATAATTGAGATTTTTGGAAAATTAAACCACACTGACCCCATAATCGATGGAATTCCTCCTCGATGGATTCGTCTCGCGGGTTATGACGTCGAAAGATTTTTCAATATTCGGACATTTCGACGATGAAACCCGAATATCGTCGTCGTCATCGATGCTCCTCGATTCCTCGATGCTCGCACGATCGTCGCTTATTTTTTCCATCACTTCCAGGCCATCGGTTCTATCCCCGGAAACGTCGGACGATGCGTTGCTCCAATTTTCCAGAGTCCCATTATTCATTCGAGCTTTGCAATAATAAAAATTAAGATTAAAAATAAATGTCAATTCAAATTTGAGTTAAAAACAATCATAACAATTTAAGATTAAAAATAAATTTCAATTAATTTTGATGTAATGAATCATCAAAAAAATTTAAGAATAAAAATACAATATTTTCTTTTAGATTAGATTATTTGTGAATGGAGCTATCTTCAACTGAGCTTTGGTAGAACAGCCAAAATAATTGACCAGAAAATTGTTCAACTAGGAAGAAACAAAGTTTCGCAAAATTCCAGGAAAATCATTGAAACGATACTCGCTTCAATGATAAATTAATCGATAGTCCACCGACGATATTCATAATTTAATTTCAACGATAAATAATTACTTGAACAATCGACGATATTCAAGCTTTAAATGATAAAATTTGCCTTGATCACGCTTTTCATCATTCTGATAATTGAATTGTAATGATAAATGTATTATCTCCATTCTCGTCGGGTTGGATAAATTAATTATTAAATCAATGTGAGACGGAGTTAATGTAAATCGCTAGTTTTTGACCGGAATTGGATTTGAAATTACAACTTTTGGCTGTAACCGACGATATTCATAATTTAATTTCAACGATAAATAATTGCTTGAACAGTCAACGATTTTCAATCTTTAAATGATAAAATTTGCATTGTTCAAGCTTTCCATCATTAATTATATTTAATTAATTAAATTATCAATAAATTAATTATTAAATCAATGTGAGACGGAGTTAATGTAATTCGCTAGATTTGGACTGGAATTGGATTTGAAATTACAACTTTTGTCTGCAAGATGCGGTTCAACGTTGATCATTTTCTCCCTCGTGGTATTTCTGACGGGGGTGGGTCGAAGGGGAGGAAACAAGCGCGACAAACTCCCTGCAGACTTGACCAGTGGATTATTGATTATTTTAAGCACATAAGCTCGGACGTTTTACCACGACCGTTAACCGTTCCTATACTGACTGACCCGTTGCTATACTTTCACGTGGCTGAACGCGATCTTTCTCCCTCTCTCACCCTCCCTCTCTGTATCGCTATATATATGGATCCCAGCGATAGCTGTGAATGCATACAAGTACTAAACTATTCGATATAGCCAGGGGGGGTTAAGAACCTCACGTTCCAGTTCGTACGGTATATACGTTTTTGGATCGTGAACCAAGAGTCGAGAACGGAGTTATTCGAGACTACCCCTCTGGCAGCTTAAAGCCTCCAGTTCCCACTACCCTATAAATTGTACTTCTATCTATATTAGGGCGATTTTTTTTCAACTTATTTTTTTTTCGTTCACTCCCCACCCGAACTTTGTTTTCTATGTGTAAAAGGAAATTCCCTAAAAGTTACAGCCCTCAATATTAATATTAAGGACTTTCCCTTCGCGTGATAATTTTTTCCATCTAAAATACACGTAAATGAAAAACTTTTTCCGTCAAAATTTTACCAGGGTTTTTATGCTACCGCATTGATTTTGATCGCAATTTACTTAGAATCGAACGATCTTTAAAAGTGTCCCGAGCAGCGTAAGTGTAACTTACACTGGTGAGATGGTACGGATCCCTGAAGTTGATTTTTACCAAAAAATCTTGATTTTTTGCTGTTATCCCCGAAATGATTGACTTAACTGAAAAATTGTAAAAGGCAATTTTGTTGGAAATTTAATTTCCTACAACAAAGATCCCTCAGATCTAACTGCTAAAATTAATATTTCTTAAGATATTGAACCTTAACTTATTTGTGGTATAAAATTTGTATAGTTTATCGAACCAAAAGTTTCAAATTGTTGATATTCCATATCGTATCACCATATCACATATCATATTACCAGTGGTGATATAATTTTAGTAATTAGGCCTAAAGGACCTTTTTTGTAGGAAATTAAATTTCCAGAAAAATTGTTACATTTTTACGTTAAAGTTAATCATTTCGGAGATAACAGCAAAAAAATGACAATTTTGTGTAAAAATCAACTTTAGTGACCAGTACCGTCTCACCAGTGTAAGTTACACCTACGCTCTTTCACACTTTCAAAGACCATTCAATTCTGCGTAAATTGCGACCAAAATCAATGCGATAGCATAAAAAACCGTGGAGTGGTAAAATTTTGAAGAAAAAAGTTTTTCATTTACGTGTATTTTAGATGGATAAACTTATCACGCGAAGGGAAAGTACTTAATATTGATATTAAAGGCTATAACTTTCAGGGAATTTTCTTTTAGACATATGCAATAAAATTTCGGGTGGGGAGTGAAAGTAATAAAAAAAAGTTCAAAAAAATCGCCCTAATCTATATATATTGTAAAATGTTGCCTTAAGACGCATTATACTAAATTATAGCGTTTTATTCAGGACTTTATCACAACACATTTTTTTTCATCCAATAAGAATGAAAAAAAAACAATAATCTTTTCCAAATCCCAAAAAACTTAATTTTTTTATTCTCAGTACAATCTCGAGTGAAAAAAAAATTAAGTTTTTTGAGATTTGGAAAAGATTATTGTTTTTTTTTTACATCAACGATTGCAATTGACAATAGTAAAATTTCAGAATAGTGAAATTGTGATAATTTAAGTATCAAAGTCAATATAGTAGTTTTATTTTCTATCTATCCGTGAACTAAATTATTTAAGCATCGTAAACTTTTGAGAAGACGAAAATCGCAATTTTTTTTTAAATATTCGATTCCGAAGAATTAAAAAAAAGTGTATAAATTATGGAAGTAAAGTGTATAGCTAAGGAAAAAGGTGTGCGCATCATGAAAATAGGGCTTGTTTTTAACATCGAATTGATTTATCCATAATTACTGAAAATTATAAGATTTCAATAACCAGCGAATAATTTAATTTTTATTTTAATCCTTGACGCTAATGAGAGTTGAATAGTGTAATAAATAAATATTGTTTTTTTAAATTGACAATTATAGAATTTCAATAAACATGGAAGGAATTCTGAAATTTACATTTCACCGTTTTGAATAATTTAATTTTATTGAAAATTCATAATTCTCAGCTGGACGAAAGTTGTAAAAAAAAATTACCCGAACATTGAGAAGAACGATCGTTGGATTCTTGAATCTTGTAAGAATTCGCCTGAACTGAAAAGTGACGTTTGTTCTTTTCATCGTACTCGTCCTCCTCGACGTTGTTCTCTGCTCTGTGAACAAAAAAAGGAAAAAATACATTGCTTCAATTGAAAAATACGAATTTTTCATCGATCCTGTTCAAATTGAAATTTCCCAAATATTATTTAAAATTCAAATTATTCGATGGGCGTACATATTTTCGGAATTTCCATTCGGTCTCAGTGTTATAACGGGTGTGCTTTTGAGACGATGGACCTCGTTGACGATCGCCACACTCTCGATTTCCTTGTCGTCGATTCCGATTGCGCGTCTCCAACGAAATACACAAGGACAACAACGCAATACACTAGCGACGAATCTTTTTCCATATTTCGTGTCGTCCTGAGCTTTTCCATTTTCACCGTCATTCGACACAATTGGCCAAAGGCAATATTTAAAAATCATTTTAATCTCTTCCCGATGAGAATGAGAGAAAAACAAATATGTATCGACAGAATTTCAAGTCCAATGGGAATTTATCGTCTTTCGATATTTCTGGCTCATCGCATCGCGTCTCATATTCTTCGGAGACTCTGGAGGGATTATTCGCTTTCCCCGCGGATATATTTTCCACGATAACGGAAACGGGGGATGAAGGGGGTGGATTTAGTTCCGAGAAATCTGATCGCACCGCCGATGCGCCACAGGTGTTGACTCTGCACTGAATATCACAAACGCAACGTTCACTACCGATAAGATCCGATCAAATTGAATTTCCATTAATTTTACACACTTTCATTCCCCAACGAACGAATTGAAAAATAAAAAAAATCGATATCGCGCCCGCGCCGCAGGATTTTTCCACCGTGGGTTTTTTTTTCAGTCGAAAAAAAAACAGAAATTTTTAATCCGGACAGCGGCGAGACTCGTCGAAGATTAACGCGTGAAAAAAATTGATATATGTTATCCTGCGAAATTGAAAATAAAAAAATAATGAACGTGCATTGCTGATAGATCGGAAAATGGCTTTTCGCAGTGAGAAAAATCATTCAGAATCGGCAACGAGCTCTATTTGTACGTTTTCCCGGCATGCAAAGAAAAAATCAGTGGAAAAGTCCGCGTTTGGTCACACTACTTTAAGTTATCGCTGCACAATTTTTTCTATCTTCAAACATTAAAATCTATTCTCCGGAATAAAAGACAGGAAGCAAAAAGTACTATTTTTTTGAGGAAAAAATATGCCACGACAATTGTTTTTTTTTTACATCGCTTTACATCGTTTCGTGACACAATTTTTCCACTTTGAATATTGAAATCTCAAATCTTTTATTTTGGGAGATAAAAGTGATTCGAGAAGAGAGAATTACTTTTTTGTTATGGAAAAAATATTCCACGATTATTCTTTTTTCTTTTACATCGCTTCATATCGTCGTAGCGTGAGAATTGCGAAAAAAAGTAAAAAAGTCTCGTTTTGGTCAGACGAGCTCGAAATCGCTTAAAATCGAGCGGCTACATTTTCGCCCCGATTCGCGCCGAAGCTTTCAGGAATTTTGAGGGAAAAACAAGCGAAAACTCTTCGTTTCGGAGCGATGTTTGAGGAATTCTAAAAAAAATTGACGAATGCGCAATTTGCGAAGGAAAAATATTGCGAATAAAGGCGCTAGAAACGTGATTTTTCACGTTGGTCAGCTCGATCGAAAGAGCACAAACACGGAGATTTTTCCTCGCTATCGTTGGAATATGCACGACATGTTTCCGACGGTAATGCACGCACGACTGGCCTCCCGCATAGTGAACGTGTAGAGCCTCGTCGTGACGCTGACCGCCGCTAAAATCCACACCCTCTCCTCTCTCTCTCTCTCGCTCTTTCTCTTTCTCTCTCTCCTTCACCTTTGCCACTAGCTATAGACCGTATTATTATTCTCCATACAAACGAAGCCCAATGTATTTTCCACCTGCTGGAAAGGCACACACGACGCCTCGAAACCAACGAACTCATCGGCGTAACTTGAAGCGCGAGAGCGAGCGACTTAAGCCCTTTTTCATCCCCCTCCGAGCAATCTCCGTACTTTGAGACTCACGAACTGACCGTAGGCCCCTCTCCCTTCGCCGTGCAGTTTTAAGGGGAAAAAATCGAGAGAGGGATGAAGAGGGAATTCAAAGTTGGGGTTGGGGGGGGGAAGCTCCCTACGCATTACTCTCGCTTCGGGAATGTGCGAGCGTCGAAACGAAGCTTTTTTTCACATCCCCATTCTACATACACAAACGTGATAGGGGAATGTGGGGGAAAGTGGACACTGGGGTCAAAGTGGACACGCGAAAAATTTCAAATTTGGGGGCAAAGTGGACACGAGCTGAAACTGAAAATAATGTCATGCTCATAAAATTATTACTTCGAATTCAGACTATATCTGCACGATTCCCGTAACGTTTCATACACTGTTGAACAATATATACAAAATAAAAAGCACAAAACACGGAAATCGTAAAATTTGGAAAAAAAATTTTTCACAAGATTTAAAGAACAATAATGGGAAATGAATTTCATGACTGAAAAGTCGATGAATATGTGAAAATACCATGATTTGTTCACTTGCAAAGTGAATTCATGGTACATTTTCCACATGGAAAAAATTCGAGCAAAGTGAATCTGAAGATTTACCTCGTTTTTTTTTTTAATTTCAATCGAGGAACGATTCTATTGGCTTTATTTCTTTGTTTATATTACCAAGTTAATATTTTATTCGAGCATAGTCGATTACAGTGTCTCTATTTTCGAGAATCACCGAGCATAGAATTTTCTGCATCTGAGAAGGCGTGTTCATTTTGTCCCCAAATTTTTTTTTTTTTACAAAATTCAAAAAACAAGAATGGGAATGAATTTCACGACTCAAAAGTCGATGAAGATGTGAAAATACCATGATTTATTCACTAACAAAGTGAATTCATAGTACTTTTTCCACATGGAAAAAATTAGAGCAAAGTGCGTCTGAAGAATTACCTCGTTTTTTTTTACATTTCATTCGAGGATCGGTTTTATTGGCTTTATTTTTTTGTTTATATTGTTAAGTTAATATTTTGTTCGGGCATAGTCGATTACAGTGTCTCTACCTTCGAGAATCACCGAGTATAGATTTTTCTGCATCTGAGGAGGCGTGTCCATTTGGCCCCCAATTTTTTTTTTTTTTAAATAAGGGATTTTAGGATCGGGAATCAATTTTGAGACATGAAAGTCGTTAAAAGACCGTGTGCTTGCCGATGAAAATCCTTAAGTTCCTTAAACACTTCGCCCCACACTCCCCTATAAATTTTTTCTTTTTTTTTTTTTTGAAAATAAAATTGCCTCGCTTGTGCCACCGCCCGAATAAAATTGGAATGCACACACGTACGATAAATACACCGATATTCAATATCTGTGTATAAAAAAAATGAAATAAAAGGGAAATTCCATTGAGCGCGAAATATTCATGCGGTTTTTTCGAACATTCGCGCGACAGTGGCGGAAAAAAAACCATAGGAGAGAAAAAAAATAAGAGAGCCGGACTCGATACTCGCATTCATTCGAAAGCTTTTTTTTTGACCCATGAAAAAAAAACACGAAAAATCTCGTCTCTCTCTCGCTCGGAATAACATCGGGATAACCTGTAAATGGAAGATATTTCTCTCTCTCTCTCTATCTCTCTCTCTCTCTCTCTCTCTCTCTCTCTCTCTCTCTCTCTATCGTTCGCGTTTAGGGGATGATGTTTCGATCATCCAATCGCGAGTCTCTCGTATACGCCTCGCAGTAATAACGCAAATGGACAAACAAAAGGGATGTAATTCGCGTGATTTCACACCCGAGAATCAATACGTACACGCTCTTTTAGGCTCTGAAAATTGATCCACGTGGATGGAAGTACGTATCGATGCTTCCTTTTTCAAAGGGCATTGAAAAGTATTGCGTCGAGTGAATTGTAACTAAGCTTTGTAAAATAAAAAAAAGGACAATCTATTTTTTCAAAAATATACTCTCTGCGTTACCAGTCGAATGAAGATCAATGTTTGGTTCAACTTGAAAACTCTCTCGATCAATGAAAAAAAATACACCACCTGCGAAAAGTTTCCGAACAAAACTTCAAAAAAAGTCTGAAACGTTTTTTTATGCCATTTCGCCGGAAGTCAAGACTAATTCAACAAACGGCATTTTAAAGGGAAAGAATTCCACTTCATTTCCTGTTTACTAAATTATTTTTACAATTTGTTTTCAGATTTGGACTCTATTTTGAAAATAGCTGTTTTTCGTCTCTTTCCCCCTCCTTTTAGGTGCACCCATCTTCTAGAGAAAGATTTTTTTAATACATTTTTACGAATGTATTCATAAAGAGGAAAGTTTGAGCTTCAATTTCCTGTTTTTAAAACCTATCAGCAATTTTTTTCCAAAGTTATTCTGTTTTTTGTGAAAAAAGAGGAAATTTGAAAAATCCCGTATAACACGAAAACAAAGAGGATTCATGAAAAACTTTAGGATGGCAAAATGTTGCGTCTGTTTTTTGTTGAGTGCAGAAGAATTCAATCAGATTTTTTTACCCACAATTTATTTTTTCTCATTTTCTGGGTCGGAGCTCGAATCATTCCATTACCATAACTCGAGAACTGGGATTATTGTTTTACCATTCTCAACACATTGGAATTTATTATTTTACCACTCTCAACACATTGGAATTTTTTGAAAATTTTTTTCCCTAATTTTTTTTTCTAGCCTCGACATGAGAAAACAAAATTCTGGAAAACAAAATCTGACAAAATTCCTCTGAGTTTAACAAAAATAGACGCAATTTTTGACTATCTTGAAGTTTTTCATGAATCCTCTTTGTTTCCGTGTTATAAGGGATTTTTCAAATGTCCTTTTTTTCACAAAAAACAATAGCTTTGGAGAAAAAATCACTCAAAGTTTAAAAAAAAAGGAAATTGAAGCTCAAACTTCTCCCTTTATGAATCCAATCGTAAAAATGTATTTAAAAAATTTCGTCTAGAAGAGGGGTGCATCTGAAGAAAGGGGGAAAAACGCGAAAAAAGCTGTTTTCAAAATAGAGTCCAAATCGAAAAACAATTTGTAAAAATAATTAAAAAATCAGGAGATTAAGCCGAAATCTTCATTTTTTAAATGCCGCTTGTTAAATGGCATAAAAAAACGTCCTAGACATTTTTTGAAGTTTTGTCCGGAAACTTTTCGCCGGTAGTTTAATTTCAACAAACTGAGAAACAATCGATCGGCATTAACGACAATAATCAAGGAAAATTAGTCACTCCATCCCGATATAATTCCTTCCTAGATTATTCCTCGTTAATCGTGCTGACTAATGGGGATCTATATTGATCTACATTGATCAAAGTATATTGATCTATATTGATCAAAGTATATTGGTCTATATTGATCTATAGATCTATATTGAAAGGAGAACCTCCAATGAATTCGATATGGATCGATTTTACAATTTTTCCAAGACTAATTACATCCCCATCCGCCGATTTAAGATATCAGGGGGATGAAGTCAGTGAATAAAGAAATACAAGCCTGAATTCTAAGTGATTTTGTAGGGGGGTAGTTTTTTTTTTGCTCCCCATCTCTCGCTATTATACAGTCTTGTGGAATGTTCGCCGCATTTCTATAGCCTCGGGGATAACCATAGGGAGGACAAAAACGAAAATAAAATAAACCGCCCCCTGACCGAGTAGCGAAATGCCACCCCGTTGTGCGAACGAACACGCACCTTTCGTCGTGCGTCACGCACTACATTGGGAGAGAGAGAGAGAGAGAGAGAGAGAGAGAGAGAGAGAGAGCACATTGGGGGTGGAAAAAAAAACCATAGCGATATTGGTTTCGTATACACATTTTTCCACGTAGCATTACAATTTCTTTCTCGACGTGGATTCCGTTTCAGCCTACACGCTGTATATATTCACACAGCTATATACTTATATGTATAAATATATATAATATATTTATATATATAAGGGTGGCGTCCACGAAAAAGAAATAAAACCGGCAGAAAATATCGTGGAGAATTTGGAGGAGCCGCAAACGCGTGAAAGGGTGAAAACGGGATGGCTCGTGGAATATTTAAAGGGGTCGCGCGTGTCAAGGGACGACGAACCGACAATCAATCGGTAAGAGCGAGCAGAACTTTGGATGAAAGAGTTCACGAGTTCGGCCCTTATGACGCTCATCCGCCGATGTATCAAATATTAGGAACTCGAGAAGACAAGAAAAAAAAGAGAGAGGGTGACAGGGGTTGAATGGATATGGGGCGTGTTTTTTCTTTTCCCGACGAGATTAACCAACTTTTGGAAGAACGCGAGACGAGTGTCGAATAGGATGGGGGATGTTTTTCAAGAACAAAAGCAACAATGGGGAAACGGTGAAGTTTGTTATATATACAAGGTATCTTGTTTAATTTGGGACAAAAAAATAATGCAATATTTACCCGGTGAATCGAATTTTTTTTTAAATTAATTTTTTTAGAACCCTTCAATGATGTATTTTTCCCTCCTGAACACGAATCTACCAATAGTTTACTTAAAAAATCAAAATTTTCATGAAAGACATTTCTGCTCAATTTTTGCCCCATTTTAAAAAACCTCAAAATAGCGAATTTTCAAGTACTCGTAACTTTATTTCGGTTTGATCAATTTTGGCAAAAAGCGAAAAAAAAAAATTTCAAACCTT
Organism: Alloplasta piceator; assembly: GCA_946863875.1. NCBI lineage: Eukaryota > Metazoa > Arthropoda > Insecta > Hymenoptera > Ichneumonidae > Alloplasta > Alloplasta piceator. The sequence goes on along the minus strand of OX333076.1, from coordinate 1,618,565 downwards.
ATTTTGATTTATTTTGTCCCCCTGAACACGAATCTACCAATAGTTTTCTCGAAAAATCAAAATTTTCATGAATTTTTGTCAACAACATTTCTGCTCAATTTTTGCTCAATTTTAAAAAACCTCAAAATAGCGAAATTTCAAGTCGTCATAACTTTATTTCGGTTTGACCAATTTCAAAATTTCTTTTTCGTACGTAAAGGCTGCCACTAAACTTAGAGAATGGCGTTTGGTTCATCCCGATAACTTGATTTTTGTAGAAATGGGAGCACTTTGAAAATCGCCGAAAAAAATGAAAAGGGGTATGCCTTAAAAAATTTGCAAAAATCGATGGTCAAACTCTAAAAATCTGCCAATAATCGAAAAATAATCCGAATCCAATGAACCAAGCGGCATTTTGAAGCTTGAACGATTACGAAGGCGATGGGCCATTAGCAAAGTCGAAGTTCTAACTAAAAAATAAATTACAGTCGTTCTAGTGAACAGATTCAATTTTGGCCAAAGTGCAAAAAAAAATTTTTTTTTAATTTTTTTTTTTCAAACCTTATTTCGATGTATTTTGTTCCCTTGAACACGAATCTACCAATAGTTTTCTCGAAAAATCAAAATTTTCATGAATTTTCATCAAAAACATTCTTGCTCGATTTTCGCCCCATTTTTAAAAACCTCAAAATAGCGAAATTTCAAGTGCTCATAACTTTAATTCGGTTTGACCGATTCCAAAATTTCTTTTTCGTACTTAAAGGCTGTCACTAAACTTAGAGAATGGCGTTTGGTTCATCCCGATAACTTGATTTTTGTAGAAATGGGAGCACTTTGAAAATCGCCGAAAAAAATGAAAAGGGGTATGCCTTAAAAAATTTGCAAAAATCGATGGTCAAACTTTAAAAATCTGCCAATAATCGAAAAATAATCCGAATCCAATGAACCAAGCGGCATTTTGAAGCTTGAACGATTACGAAGGCGATGGGCCAATAGCAAAGTCGAAGTTCTAACTAAAAAATAGATTACAGTCGTTCTAGTGAACAGATTCAATTTTGGCCAAAATGCAAAAAAAAAAATTTTTTAATTTATTTTTTTCAAACCTTATTTCGATGTATTTTGTCCCCTTGAACACGAATCTACCAATAGTTTTCTCGAAAAATCAAAATTTTCATAAATTTTCATCAAAAACATTCTTGCTCGATTTTCGCCCCATTTTTAAAAACCTCAAAATAGCGAAATTTCAAGTGCTCACAACTTTAATTCGGTTTGACCGATTCCAAAATTTCTTTTTCGTACTTAAAGGCTGTCACTGAACTTAGAGAATGGCGTTTGGTTCATCCCGATAACTTGATTTTTGTAGAAATGGGAGCACTTTGAAAATCGCCGAAAAAAATGAAAAGGGGTATGCCTTAAAAAATTTGCAAAAATCGATGGTCAAACTTTAAAAATCTGCCAATAATCGAAAAATAATCCGAATCCAATGAACCAAGCGGCATTTTGAAGCTTGAACGATTACGAAGGCGATGGGCCATTAGCAAAGTCGAAGTTCTAACTAAAAAATAGATTACAGTCGTTCTAGTGAACAGATTCAATTTTGGCCAAAATGCAAAAAAAAAAATTTTTTAATTTATTTTTTTCAAACCTTATTTCGATGTATTTTGTCCCCTTGAACACGAATCTACCAATAGTTTTCTCGAAAAATCAAAATTTTCATAAATTTTCATCAAAAACATTCTTGCTCGATTTTCGCCCCATTTTTAAAAACCTCAAAATAGCGAAATTTCAAGTGCTCACAACTTTAATTCGGTTTGACCGATTCCAAAATTTCTTTTTCGTACTTAAAGGCTGTCACTGAACTTAGAGAATGGCGTTTGGTTCATCCCGATAACTTGATTTTTGTAGAAATGGGAGCACTTTGAAAATCGCCGAAAAAAATGGAAAGGGGTATGCCTTAAAAAATTTGCAAAAATCGATGGTCAAACTTTAAAAATCTGCCAATAATCGAAAAATAATCCGAATCCAATGAACCAAGCGGCATTTTGAAGCTTGAACGATTACGAAGAGAATAAGCTCTTGTTTAAGCCCAATTCTATCTAGAAAATAAATTACAGCCATTTTAGTAAACCAATTAAATTTTGGCCGAGATGCAAAAAAAAAATTTTTGTTATTTATTTTTTTCAAACACCATATCGATGTATTTTGACCCCCTGAATAGGATTTTACCAACAGTTCTATGAATTCATCATCAAAAATGGTTTTTGCTCAATTTTTGTGCCTTTTTCAAAAACCTCGAAATAACGAAATTTTGAGTGTTCATAAAAACAGAAAAAAAAGGATTAAAAACGTAGAATACCTTAAAAAAATTGCAAAAATCGATGGTCGAAGTTTAAAAATCTGGCAAAAATCGAAAAATCATCAAGATCGGATGAACAAAACGGCATTTTGAAGCTCCAACAATCAGAACGAAAATGAGCTATAGAAAATTCACTAGAATTCAATAATAAAGCAAAAAATTCTACGAATCTAATTCTTCAACAGAAACAATTTGAGGCATTCATTTTTCCAGGTATCTATGTCTGTATAAACATAATCAACAAACTCAACTTTATGCTTCACACTTACATGTACAAATACTTATGTACAAATCAAATGTTAAAAGTCAAAACAAAGTATTGGTCAACGTCTAGAAAACTAACTAGTGTTATCGTGGCGCTCTTCGCCTCGTTAACAATCGATGTAAGTGCACCGAATAGTTTTAGTTTTGCCCGCAGGGAGTAAAAGAATGAGCATGACGGGAGAACCAGCGGGTTACATTCCACGATGTTGGATCGATACTAATTGGACATTCGTACGAAAAAAAAGAAAAAAAAAGAAAAAAAAAATCGTGAAAAAGTAGTAAAAGGTTTACACGAGCGAGTCTCGTGGTCGTCAACGTTCTCGTCGTATCGCACACTTTGCGGATTCTCCTCTCTCTCTCTCTCTTTTTTTCTATCTCGTATGCCTTTGACCCGACCTCTATGTACTACAAGCGGGTAAATTATTCAGCGAAGAGGAACGAACGATAAGAGGAAAGACGATATTCGACATAATCGGTCCCGCATCGTCTATGCTTGACTCTTTTTCGCGCAAGTTTTTCTCTCTTTTTCACGTCGTTAATAGCGCAATAGCCAGATATTTTTCAAAAGATATCCCGCCGATGGTTTTCCTCTGCGAGCAACTCAATGGAAAGCCACGTGGAATATCAAACGAGACTTTTTCACTTGACAGAGGGTGAAAAGACGATTGGGGCAAATCCGTCCCTTTTGTCGTCGAACCTCGATATTTCCAGATGTTCCATTATTACCAACTTGACGTCACACGACTCTGGCACAACGTGTAACGATTTTCCTTCTCGTTACAATACTCATCACCAGGTGGAAAGAAAAAAGAAACCGGTGACCTTGAAACTCGCAAGCTTCGCACCTTCTTCGATCCATCGGCGAGTTCAAACGAAATGGCAATACGTGGAAATTGTGAGTGTTGACTCGATTAGAATTTAACTGGATCACGAACGAAGGTGTAATAATTTTTGGGCGAAAAAAAATTGAGTTCATTTTGATTGAAATGAAAATTTGTTCAGGTTGTCATCAATTTTTGAGGATGACCCTTTTTCCCCCCGGTACTGCCATTTTATCCCACCTTCTCCCAAATATCGATCGCACGTTATTCTCAGCCTGACATTTGAGTTATTTACAACTGTGTCGGATAAATGCAATTCAATCGAATTCATTCGGGGATGAAATTCAATGAATAACGAAATAACACAAAAGATGGAATTCTGTTTGGACTTCTCATCACGAAATTCCCATTTTCGTGATAACGAAACCACGCCACGAGACTCTTGCTCCATAAACTTGACCAACTTGACCGACTAGAGTAGCCATAAGATAATAACGAACTACCCCGCAGCTGCGATTTACACAACGAACCAAGTTCGATATCGCTCTAGCCCTTTCAAGGTCATTGCTTTCTCCTCTCGTCGCGGAGAGACGCCGCGAGAATTTTTCAGGTCACCGAATACAGGAATTCAATGTCATTTGGAAAAAATTCAATACAACGAACACCCTAAAGTGAAATATTATGGAAAAATCGCGTTTCGAATCGTTAACACGCGATTCGAGTCACAAAATCTCGATCCACGATCTTTCGTCAATTTATTATTCGACCTTTCAACTTGAAACCAAGAAGCAAACTCGAAAATCGAAAATTCAAATCTCAAGCTTCTCAATTGATACCAAAACGGAATTGAAAAAAGTATAGAGAAAAAAAGGCAATGAATTATATCGTGAAAATATTCAGTAACAATTCCAATTCCAAAAAAATCAATTTTCAAAACTTTGAAATAAATATTTCAAAATTTTGCAATTTATCAATGTAGAGAAATTATTGAAATTTCAACGCAATATTTTCACAATGAATACCTCTCATTGCCAATAATATCGTACTTTGATATTGTTCATTGAAAAATTGAGTAAGTTAACAATTTATTGATGTGATAATTGATTTTGATTTTACGACTCGAATACCTTAATCCGATCGGAATAAATATATCAAGAGAGCCACTTATCCGCCCACATATACATATATATATTCTGGTTTTTTCTCTGATTCGAGTTTTTTTTTCCAATGTCTACGTAGATCCGGGTGGTCCCGCGGGGCTTTGGTCTACTTTTCTTATCGGATTCGAATCTAAGTCGCGCACACGCGAGCATCCACAGGCACATTAAGCCGGATCCGGTAGTTCTCAACGAAGAGAGAAAAAGCGAAAAAAGGAGAAAAAGAACGGTAGAGAGAGAGAGAGAGAGAGGGCAACTGCCAACGTCGTCGTCGTCTGTTGGGAATGGATTTTTCGCACACAGACACACAAAAAGATTTTTTTTTCCCTCTTTCTCTCTCCCTCTCTATTTTCAACTCTCTGGCGCATTCCGATTTATTGGAAAAGCCACACGGAGACGCGAGAGAAAATTTATTTTCTTCCCGCGATCTTTACCACCTCCGTACTCCTGGCGTACTTTATCACTTCTTTCCCTATTCGCCCCTCCAATGCCGTTCCCCATCCGGACCGGGATAAAAAAAAATTATAAGATTGAATTAGCGATCTTCGGTGTGGATTTTTTTTGGTCAGAGACCGAAAAAGCTCACCCATTGTAAAACGTCGAATTTCCTCGCGGCTCGGCGTCGTGTCCTCGCGTTTCTTTGTCCAGGATCATCCTCGTGGAGGTCTTCGCATTGCTCGGTACGATCCTTCGCGCATTCTTCGTGATCCTCGTCACCGTCGATTCCTTGATACTCTGACGACGACGAGTCACGTCGTAGCTCGTCGTCGTTGGCGCCGTTTGTACCTCCCGATAGACATTCCCGTCGGCGAAACCTCTGCCTTGTCGATATGTCGATCGATAACTGTACACGAGAACAAATTTTGCAGTTTGATACAAAAAAAAGACAAAGAAATTGAAGAATTTTTTTAAATTGATAAACTTGATGAAAAGGAATTAGAGTGGCCCTTTGATGAAAAATATCGCATGAAAAAATATGTTGGAAAAAATCTTTAGTTCCAATCAGGGTTGCAAATAATGCATTACTTTTTTTAATGAAAATGCAATTGCATTAAAAAAAAGTAATGCATCATTTGCAACCCTGCCCATTACAATGTAGTGTGTAATAGAAAAAATTTCCATTACCCATTGCAATGTCATGTGTAATGGACAAAACTTTGATTGCCATTTTGAGAATGAAAAAATATAGACGAATAAATTATTGCAGTTTTGCATTACATTTTATTGACTTAGAACTTAGATTTTTAGAATTATAATATAGATGCTTTTTAGAATTTAAGGTACCCGAAAATCTAAGTCCTAAGTCAATAAAATGTAATGCAAAATTGCAATTATTTATTCATCTATATTTTTCCATTCCAAAAAATGCAATCAAATTTTTGTCCATTACATATTACAGTGCAATGGGTAATGGTTTTTTTTAATGGTTAATGGAAATTAATTTCATTGGCCATTAAAAAAGTAATGGTTAATGCATTACTTTTTCATTAAAAATTTCGCAACCCTGGTTCCAATTATTAAAAATTGTATGAAGAATAATTTTCATTTTTTGTTTCATATTAACTTCCATTCAATTTGAGTTGGGAATGCTTCCTCGCTTAATGAGAATATACTTGGGAAATAATATATAATCGAGATGTTTTTTTATACTAATTGTTTTATGGATTGTTTTCTATATGAATAACTTTTGTACTCTCCTCGTCAATTTGATATATTTGTTCAAGTACACCCAGAAAAAGATTTATTTAATTTAAATAAATTTTTCCGATCAATTTAAATCGTAGTTCTACTCTACTCGTTACTTCCGGTTTAGAATTCATGGACTACACCGGTAATTTTTTCAGGACCGTTCCACATAAAATTCCCTGGATTTGCAGCTCAAAATGCTGGATTCTACTCAGTTATTCATAGAGAATCCCCGTTTTTGTTGTCCCATCTGCAGTTATAAGCGTGATAAAAAGAAGTACTAACGTTTCACGAGTCTGAGACGAGCGTTGGGGCGAAGAATCCCTCCCGGATTTTTCGTACGTCCGTTGTTCGTCCAATTGAGCCTGATCGTTCCTCAGCGTCGATCGGGGTCTCGAAATGTCCGAGACTCTCGAGCTGGCCGACCAATTTTTCGCATTACCTTCCTCCTCTCTGATTATCCTCCTTCTGGGATAACTAATGCCGATTCTCGCGTCATTGATGCTCGTCTCACGTTCACGAGAATGCGGAATCGGGATCTTGGATTCTAATCTCTTTCCCACGATATCCTGAGATACTGGCACGACGCCAGTCTCGAGAGAAAAGAAGAAAAACATTTGTCAAGATTCTTCTCCTCCTATTCCTCTTTCCTATCCTTTTCGCTCCTTTCATCTCTTCAAGGCTAATGTATCAATTGATTTTTTTTCTTTTTTTAAATCAATATTTTCGTAACTCACTCTCTCGGCATAAATCTCGTCCATGCGACGATGAAAATTCTCCTCGGTCTTTCGTTGCTTCATTATCAAGTCTTTGTCGTCGATTATAAACACCGGATTTGAGTCGCTCGACGGAAATGAATCATCGAGTCTCTCCGACGCCGAACGATATTGCCTCAGTGTTCCGGTTAATCGTGATTTTTCCTCGTTCCATCTGACGCCAAAATTTTCATCGCGTTTCTCCGTCGTCGACCATTTTTCCCGAGTACGCAGACTCTCATTCTGCAATATTACAAAATGAGGAGCAAAAGAATTATCTAATTATGAATAATTATTTGACGAGTTATTTTTTTTTTTTAATGGCACGTTTTTCTTTTCAAACTTCCGACAAGCGTGTCATTGGTTAACCTTGATGAATTCGAGAAACCAAGGAGCGTTCAGTCCCGACATAATTGCCGAAGAAAATTGATAGAATGCGAGATTCGGGCGAGATCCATGAAAAGAGAGAAGGAAAAAGCGCGGATGGAAGGAGAACGCGAGGCTACTTTTTCAAAATTAATTTTTCCATGAAAAGAAACTTGGCGACTGACATTTATAAATGTGTGCCTGCAGAGACGATGAATATTTCACGCGACAACGATTCGTTAGCGATTGTTTTGCAATTGTTTTTGTATTTATGTTTCCAAAGATAAAAAATTCGTCTTTTTCGTTAGTTGGAAATATTTGAAAAAAAAACACCTTAAAAAATCCTTTTTCCACATTTCAAGGACTTCCCGGTCAAAAATTCAAAGAATTGGAAGATATTCTGCTATTGAAAAATTAGTATAACGATGTTTTTTTATTCATTTTCAGTTTTAGCTTTCTTTTTCTCACCTGCGTCGAATTTTGAAAGAGTTGCCAAGCGAGAGGTTTCTCCTGCTCGTTCTTAGTATCAAGGCCAACACCGAGAGCAACGAAATTCGGTTCTCCCGCACTCGCGTTACTCCTCGTTGTCTCGTTCCTGCGATATCGAAAAAATCGATCAATTGATTCGTCAATTTTCGTTCTCACACGAAAAACTCGCCGCTCATAGATCAATCGTACTTTGCATTTTTCTCCTGGACTCCCTGACGAGTCGTCGTGGCGATTATTTGACCCCTCGTTCTTCCGGTTCCCGGCGAAACGGAACCACTTCCGGCGACGATCCAATCGACGTCGGGACCTTGAATTATTAAAAATTATTTAAAAATTGGAAAATAAAAAATGATAAAAATATAGCTTTTCCAAAACTCGCCAGTTGCTATCTGCACGGTCGGTGAAATTTGTAATCCATAGACAACGAGACCATCGGCGGAGACCATTGGCAATGATTTTCGTGCTAAGCGCGCCCTTATCGCGGCGACCATCGAATCTCCATCCTGCTGACCCTTTGCCGCCAATTTACCGGCTCTCGTGACTTCCTGAAACACGAAAAATAGCCGGTTATTACGGCTCCACGTTTGTTCCTCGTCGACGAGGAACTTTAATGAGCGCAGAATTATACGACAACTTCTTTGACGTTGGAAAATTCACCTCGGGCTCGTAAATTTGCGCCAGGACGGCGAGTGTATCGAGAGCAGCCTGACGAACTCTTCGTCGACGATCTCCGACCATCGATGCGACTTTGTAAGCGACGTTCTCGACTTTGAATTCGGTCGATGGAAATGTAACCAGCGAGAATATCAAAAGTTGCAATGCATTTTCGCGTGTCTGTTCGAAGAAAAATTAAAACCACGTACATCACACACTGAGAGAAATAGTTTCATTAGTTTAAATCATTCTTTTAGAAATACATAAAATTCATTTAAATTTGCATATGAGTCATTCCATGTCAATTCAACGACGATTTGCCGGTGACCCCCTTCCATTTTTTTTATTTTTTAATATGTCATTATGCATGCAAAAAGAAGTATCCATGTAAATTTTTAGCTCTCTATTCCAAAAGATATTCTAACTTGCTAAGAGGTCATTTTTATTTAGTTTTGCAATGAACTTTTTGAAAAAAAATATGGAAAGTTAGGGAAAAAAATCTTAATGTCTTTTTGGCGGTTTTAAGCTAAAAAATTTGATTTTCTTTCAATGGCACCCCTTCGATAAAATAAAAAGATTATAAAACTCTACGTAAAAAAACAAAATTTTTGAGAATTTACTAAAGATGGGTTTCAAGTAACTTCTTATTGAATTTTTTTTTCGTCATTTTGATCTTTTTTCCTTCTATGACTACAATAGTTGATTTCAATTATGTTAAAATAAATCATTTAATTTCTCTCACATATTTCCTTTGTAAATTATAATAATTAACATTAAAAATTACAATTTTGATGTAAAAAAAATTGTATAAAGTGCAAAACGTATTTGAATTGTAATTCTTAATGTTAATTATTATAATTTACAAAGGATGTATGTGCGAGAAGTTCAGTTATTTATGTTAACATGATTGAAATCAACTATTGTCGTCATAGAAGGAAAAAAGATCAAAATTACAAGAAAAAAAAATCGAAAAAAAAATTTCTTAATAAGGAGTTTTTTGAATCCCATCTTCAGTAAAATCCAAGAAATTTTATTTTTTACGTAGAATTTTATAATTTTGTGGAAACAAACGGAGGAGTCCTATTGAAAGAAAATTCAATTATTTAGCTTAAAACAGCTAAAAAAATATTAAAAAATAACAAGCAAAAATGACCTCCTAACAAATTACTATATCGTGGTTACTGTAGAAGTTATGATTATTTTAAGAATATTTTTTGAAAAATCAATAATTTCGGTATGGTTTAAGATAGAGAGTTAAAAATTTACATGGATACTTCTTTTCGCATGTATAATAATGTATTAAAAAATAAAAAAAATCGAACGAGTCGCCGACAAAACCCCGTGGAATTGATAGGAAATGACACATATGTATTCAAATAATATAAAATTAATTGAATCAATAATTGAAATTATTTATCAATTTGTTCAATCAATTATTGAAATAATTAAAATATGTATTAAATATGAATTATAAATATTTATTACGAATATTAGAAATAATGAAATATTAAATGACTTTCGTGTTATTTGAGATTTTTTAAAATGAAAATAAGCCAAAGAATTCGAAAGATCCTCGTTGACTTGTGATTGATAATTTCCCACCGATTTTGCACGATATTTCCGATTTTGGGGAAGGTTCAATAAAAAGGATCCACAGAATCTACAGAATTTTGGAATAAATTTTCCATGGACTTTTATATGCTATTGAAAATTTGGGATGATAATAATATCAACGTTAGAATATTATTTGGAAAATGTAAAATGGCGCTAATTCGAGGAGATAAGTCCGGATAATCCTTCTGGAATTTATACCGAGTGAGAATGTATACCTTTGCATTTCTCGCTTTGATACAGTGCGGTTGTAAAAGCTGTTCCAACATCAGGGCGGGTCTGAGCCTGAGCATGGCCACTCGTGCGAGTTGAGCAGCATTCGGACCACCCTGACGAGCCAGGCCCCAAGCCACTTGGGGTAATCTTCGCTTGAGAGCCTCCTCGGACACTCCAGCGACCACAACCTTTGCATTAAATTACACTTTGCGCGTTATTCCACTCGCTTCTACCCCATCAACCCCTTAAGGCTTAAATTAGAGGCGCGCGACTGAGCAATGAGAAAAAATAATGGATCGTTGTAATTTAATTATCGTTATTTTACCCGAGCAACTGCCATTCCAGCTGCGGCGACTCGGCAGCTTCTCTCACCCCCGAGAACAGCCTGAAGAAGCGAACCCAGACGCGACTCGATTGCCATCAATGCCGACGATGTTCTCAGCGCCGAGGCCACCCTCTCCAATCCTCGCACCCTTGCTCGCCAATCGTCCTGAAAATTTTAAACAAATGATAATAAATAATAAATAACAATATACAATAATAAATGAAAAATAAAATTAAAAAATAATAAATAGGTGCCATATAAAAAAAAATTGATAATTACTAATTTCAAAACCTCCCTGAATATAAAGGGCCTTCAAAATAAATAAAAAATCAATGCATGGGTATTTCGTAAATAATCAATAAAATATAATTTTTTTTGTCGTTGAGATAATATCTGTATCTCTTAATTTTTAAGATTTTTCAATAAAAATTGCTGTGAAATGAGTTGAACATATACTTAATAGAATAACAATAGCCTGATCCTTCAGCCAAACCATTGATTTTTTGTTTGTCTTCTCGAATCATTCTCAAAAGTACTGCAGAGTTTAGCATTTGTATAATTTATGCAAAAACGAATACAAACGATTTTCGAAAAAAAATTGCTCCCACGATTTCAACCCTTGTTTCAAGCAACATTCACTGCTTGACCGGAAATTTCGACAATCTTCGACAAAAACAATTTTCCTTGCGAATGTTTTCGGTTTTTTTTCTTCTTCGCTCTGCTTTGCCTTCGTGGATGTTATCCGAAATGAATATATAAATATATAAAACTGCGGCTTAATATGAATCAGATAAATGAGAGTGGAACGTTGAACGGGTTGGAGAGGCGGCACAGAGTGAATTATGGTGGTAATGTAGCGTCATATTTGCATACTGAAAGTACACTATTGCCAAAGAGAAAGAGAGACAGGAGATTCATAGAGAACACACGGGGAACCCCAGAGAGAGAGAGAGAGAGCGCGAGAGAGAGAGAGAGAGAGAGAGCGAGAGAGAGAGAGAGAGAGAAAGTCCACTATGTGGCACGCAACACGTGCCTAATTATTTTCTTGCAACCCTCTACCCACAATTCGCATTCAACTCCCCCACAATGGTCGGTTTACTGTGCAACGTGTGGATAAGGGATACTTAAATATATATCCATATAAACGTGTATTTGTCCCTGTATTAGTGTCTCTTTTTCCTCTTCTCTCTCTCTCTCTCTCTCTCTCTCTCTCGGTTTCTCTCTCCAGTGTCCGGCATAATTTAGTAACGTTGGAGAAGCCCAAAGAATAATCTGCATGATAATGCAGAATTTCTCCTATCTTGAGCTCTGTAACTCGTCATCGAGGCGAAAAAGAAAAGTAGCTCGTAAAATTAACCCCAAGACGCTCCGAGAAACTCTCAAACGTTAATATGGGGCATTAAGGGAGGACCAGAATTTAAAAAAAAATAATTTTTTGCATATTCTTAAAGTTTAGACCTTTAAGAATAAATAAAAGCTCAAAATGTATGTCTGTAGACCAGAATACCGCCTTAAACGTGATAGTAGAAATAGCAAAAGTTAGACCCTCGTATCACGCTGTAACAGAGAAGAGCCTCGTGAAGGGTTTTTATGATTCACGCTCGAAAAGCTCGGCAATCGTGGCACAGCTCATTTGGCTCGATGCGAACGGATTCCTCTTTTTTTCCCAAAGCTCTGACAGAGGGAGCGAGAGAAACACACCATCGATCGTTTTCCCTCGTCGTGTATAATAAACGTCGAACATTATCGTCATTGATGTACTTTTAATGGCACTTTTCATATCGTCAGAAAGGTCAATATGTTTTCCGGAAGTAGCTGCGCCACGTCGTTTTGTGTTTCGTAAAAAAAATTGATATTCCATGAAGACTTCAGCGTGAGATTTGTGTCGCTCACTTTCCCAACGGAGACGAAATTTATCGATTATAAAAAATATCACGAACACGCCGTTTGGAAATGAGAGAAATTCAGGAATCGATATTACTTGAAGAAGAATTTTTGAACTGAAAAAATTGGAGAATGAAGGATATGAGAATTTAATTAAACAAGAATTAATAACGATAAATTTTTAATTTGGTATTTTTTAATATTTATATATGGGGCGTCCACACCAAACCGGACACCATTTAGCTTTTGCACCCCCGATTTTTTTTAAATTTTTTTATGTTCCAGTATTGGTTGAAAGAGGCTTCTATGATTTTTTTCAATTTTTTTTGTCGATCTGTTTTCAAGATATAGATTTTTCAAAAAAAATGTTTCTTTTTTTTGTAAACGTCCATAATTTCGCGAAAAATGGGCCAAATAGGACGTTTTTTCTTTTCAAAATTTTTGTTTTTGAACGTACTTTTTATAAAAAATATTGAAAAAAAGTTTCAAACCGTATTTCAAAAATAATCAAATAGCAATTAATGCGGTAATCATATATTGTGGTATATTCAAATAAAAATTATCGGTCATCGTTCATTTAATGATTAAGATATATGTATTTTATTTAAAAAAGATAAATATTTATTTCCAACACGGATAACTAAAATATGGAAATTGAAAAATAGAAAAAAATAGATCCCATCGTTATCCCATTGCCTACTTAGGCATAAAAGTTGAGAAATAAGTGACAGTTTTTCACATCCAATTTTTAAGAAAATCGATCCGTACGTGTTTTTTGTAAATCAACAATTTATATTTGAAACTTAAAAATCTTAAGTTTACAAAAAAAAGAAACATATTTTTTGAAAAATCTATATCTTCAAAACGAATCGCCAAAAAAAATTGAAAAAAATCGTAGAGGCCCTTTTCAACCAATACTAAAACATAAACAAATTTTGAAAAAAATCGGAGATGCAAAAGCTAAATGGTGTCCGGTTTGGTGTGGAACGCCCCATATATATGTATGTAAATAGATTAGCAATCAAATGAGAATTTTTTATCATTAAAATTGTCTTTAATTTTCAGAATTTTCAAAGTTTGAAGAATAATTAAGGATTATTGAAAGTTATTTGAAATTAATATTCTGGATTTGGAAAAATTAATATAGTTTATTAAACTATAAGAAATTTCGGGTCAAAAATACCTAAATTTGTAGCTCAGATTTATCTATTGTAAATTATAATTCCGTATTTGGAGAAATTAAACCAATTTATTGATTCAAAAAGAAATTCCAAGTTGAAAATAACCAAAATCGTTAGCTCTGTAAAAAAATGTCGCATTCGAGATTCGAAAAAATTGGCCAATTTTTCATCGATAATAAAATTGAAACTGGGTTATACTGACAAACGTCGCGGCAACATTCGCAGAGTTATAATTTTCACGTTCAGTCATATGATATTCCGAGGGAAGCGTGTTCTCGAGGAACTCTCTCTGTCTTCGTGTTCCAATTAAGAAACGATCGATGTCAACGTAATAATTAACGTTTTCGTGAATTCCACCCCTGCTCCCAATCCCCACGACAATCGTTGTCCCTCGGTAGTCAAAAATTTAAACACAAAAGCCAGGAACATACAATGATGAAATCCAATCACATGAATTCACAAATTATCCGAAAAATACATCCCCGAAAATTATAACAATGATGCTAGAAATTTTTCAATTATCCCTTAATTATTCTCAATCAAACCAAACTAATGATCTTTTTTTTGTTCTTTCTTCCTCGCACAAATTTTTCAATCGATCATGGTTTAAATTCAATCACGAGTGTCCCAATTCCAGCGCGTAACTCATTTATGATTTCCCTGTTTGAAATTTTGTTTAATTGCCTTTTAAACATTCGTTTCCAACGATTGATATTGAATTACCGGCTAAAAACTTAATCGACTGTTTAATCAACGAAACTGGAATATTGGTGGAGGATAATTGATGAAATTTGACAAATGTTTATTAACGGAGGATCGAGGGAATGATGTTATCTATAGATTTTACGTAATTAACGAACGAAGGGGGTGACTTTGTCGCGGTTTTATTTGACGATGGAATCGTGAAAATGCGTCGCCGGATTTTCAATTGACGACAGTAATGAATAAAATTGGATTGCAATCGGTAGAAGGGTTGTTCGGTTGTTGGATCGTGCAGGTAAATTTTCGAGCTAAGGAAAATCGATCGCGACCCACTTTCTTGGTGAAGGGGAATAGGGGTTGCAAACAGACATATTGTATCAGAGGGAGATCTCTGCCGGACTGTGAACTCCTTTCTGTGAATGAAATAGTCGCGGCGATACGATATTTAGTACGTCACGCAGTCACTCTTTCCCGAAAAGCACCCCTGCGTCTCCTTACTATTTATATATATACAAACACAAGGGAGGATCCGCGCTTTTCAAGCTGTCATCGTCACGAATGCAACGATTTATTTTCAACCCTCACGTTATGCGGTCATGCACGAAATTATACGTTCCTTGACAAATACTTTCCCCTCTCGATATTCCAACTCGCTCTCTTTATTCCACTTTTTTTTTTATTAATTTCCCGTTTTATTAATTATTTTCCAACCAGTGATCGTGATAAATGAATTGAATTGTAGCGACGAGTCAATTGAATGGAAAAATAAATCAAATGAATAATCAATTGCCCGGTGGCCCGAGGCATTTTTTTAAAACTACTCGATGACCCCGAATTTTCGTTAATTTAAATATTTCACTGAATTGAATAAGCGATAAGGGGTTATATTGCCCGGGAGTTTTTATTTTTTAATTTTTTTTATTGGTTTGAATGATGGTTTGAACTATTTAAAAACGATATTCAAAAGCTATTTCGCGGGGACGAATTTATAAACAATTTTTATTGCTTTTTTATCGTTAGAATTTTTCAGCAATGCAATTTTTATAAACAATAAACAATTCAAGGTCGATTTTTTACCAAAGAAAGAAGGTAAAAATCAAAATTGGTGACAATTTGTGAATCGAAAACAATATATATTTAAAATCTTGGTTACTTTAAAAGAAAAAAGCATATTCAGAAACGCCATTTTGTACCTTCAATATAAATAAAAAAAATTACAACAACAAAATTACACGCCTCAATGCATATGGGTCATTCCATGTCAAATCCACCACTTTTGAATCCGACCCCTTTCGATTTTTGAGTCAATTTTTGAAGAAGTTATAGTCATTTAGAAAAAAAAGCTTTTTCTCTTGGGTTGGATAAAAAAATTTGAAAATTTCCTGAAAAACGTTTTTAATTGGGTAGAAAAGGAAAACAAAATTTCAGCCAAATCGAAAGGGGTCGGGTTTAAAAGTGGTCGATTTTGCATGGAATGGAATGGAATGCCCTATATTGAATAAAATCTGAAAATTTTATTTCGATTAATTTTTTGATAATAAAAAAAAATCCAGAAATAGCTTCGTTTTTCCCCGCACCTGCGCAGTATAATCCTTTAAACGAGTACAAAGTTTTTTTTTTAATTTACCTTGTTGTGAAGGTCATTGATAACTTCCTGGTCTACGAGGCCGAGTTCCTCCCAATTTGATTCGCGAAATTTCGTAGTCTCGTTTAAAATGATATCGGGCAAAGGATTTGCCTCCTCGTCGGAGCTTCTTTTCCCATCTTGAATATCCTCGAATGGCATTTCATTGTCGTTGGTATTGTCATTCGATTTTACGACAATCGAATCGACGACGGTGGAATTGTTCGGTGAATCGTTACGATCGACGAACAAATGCTCCTTCGACGAGACCAACGGTGAATTTCCACGTGACAATGACGAATTATTTTCCGGTATCCTGGATTTTTTAGACTCATCGATCCTCTTGGCATTCTCGTTCGTCACTTTTTTATCGTTATTCGTCTTAACGGGACTCGAAAGCTCCATGAGAATGTAATTTCTCTCCTTTCGCGGGAATGTCTCGAAAACGAGCTTTTTTGGCGAACGAGACTGAGAATCCAACGACAACGATCTAACGTTACGTTCGCTGCTCGTATCCTCCAACTTTTCGCAAACTTCCGTCTCTCGACTCGCCGTTGGCAACGATCCTTTTCTCTCTCTCTTGTTCCTACTTATGTTCACCGCTCTTATCGTCTGTCCTCCATTTTCTTTCTTCTTATCCGGAAAATCCTCGCGACAACTTTCCCACATCGAATCGACGGATCCTTTGACCAATTCGACACTCTCAACTTTCACTCTCTCGCTCAACGACATCCCGCTCTTTTCATTGTTCGTCCCGATCTTGCTGCTCATCCTGGTCCGTTTTTTCGTTGAATTTTCACGATTTTTTCCAGATTCAATCGTTTTCACGCACGAATTCGAGCCGCTCTTTTCAACGTCGATCATTTTTTCTCCGTCGTTCAACGGATCTTCGCCCAATTCACTTTTTCTCTGCTTTTCCTTCGCGCTCGTTGAATTTTCCTTTGAATTTGTCATTGATTCTAAGCTCGAATCCGGAAAAACAATTTCCTCGATCATTTCTTCGGCATCGTTGATTCGAATTTTGCCGATTTCGCTGTTTCCTCGTTCTTCGTTCTTCAACTTTGCCGAATCACGTTTTTTCTTTGAAATCTCACGATTTCCCGATGGACTCGTCGATTCAATCATATCCAAGCTCGAATCCGGAAAAACATTTTCCTTCATCATTTCTTCGGTATCTTGAATTCGAATTTTTCCGATTTCGCCGTTTCTTCGTTCTTCGTTCTTCAGCTTTGCCGAGTCACGTTTTTTCTTCGAAATCTCACGATTTCCTGTTGGAGTCGCCGATTTAATCATCGTTAATTCAATCGTATCCAAGCTCAAATCCGGAAAAACAGTTTCCTCGGTCATTTCTTCGGTATCGTTGATACGAATTTTGCCGATTTCGCTGTTTCTTCGTTCTTCCTTCTTCAGCTTTGCCGAATCACGTTTTTTCTTCGAAATCTCACGATTTCCCGTTGGAGTCGCCGATTTAATCGTCGTCGATTCAATCGTATCCAAACTCGAATCCGGAAAAACAATTTCCCCGATCATTTCTCCGCTATCGTTGATTCGTACTTTACCGATTTCGCTGTTTCTCCGATTGTTCAGCTTCGCCGAATGACGCTTTTTCATCGTAGTTTCACGATTGATCGTCGAGTCACGAGAATTAATCGTCACATCGTTGTCATCGTGATTGGAATCGGGAAAATTGTCGTTATCGTAAATCTCAAAGGCCCAAGAACTGTCGTTCTCCTCTTTTCCAAAGAGCTCGTTAACTCGATCCTCCATCTTTCTTTTACCGTCCACGAGTAGTGTTTTCGTTGGGTTTATCGACGAATTTATCAGGCCAATCTTCGCCAGGATACTTTTTTTCGGGCTCAAAGCCGCGTCGTGCGTGTAAAATTCTCTCTTAGGGCTGTTAGTCACGGATTTTGTTTTCCTGCCATTTCTCGATCTCACGATATTCGGACTGCAAGGATTCGAGCGTGACCTTCGCGTTCGCACGGTCGAATTTATCCTTCCGATGGATCCCGCGGAAACGGGGATCGGTATTCGCGTCTGTTGAACGTCGTTGCGTTGAACGAGCTCCGAATCGTCGCTATCGGGTGTACGAAGTTTCACAATTTCACCCCCAAAATGCACTCTCCTCGGGGTTTTTCGCGTCTCGATCCATTCATCGGCGATTCCGTCGTCATTGCTGATCCTTCCGTCTCTCGAATCGAGACGAGCCACTTGTTGATCATGATTTTTCGTTGATTCGTCGCCGCTATCGAAATCCGAATCGTCGTCGCTCTCCTCGTTGATGTCCTTTTGCCGCTCGATGATCGTCATCGTTATCGCCGTTTCCTCGTTGAATTTTATCTCCGTTTCCAAAAGTATCCTCGGAGCTCGTGACATCAACGATATATCGATTTCCTTATTCCCACTGTCCTCGTTGATTCTCATCGAAACTTTCTCATTATCGCAATCTTTACAAGCATCGTTTTCCCTCGTTTCCACGATCGTGAATTCCTCGACGCTCTTCGCGTCGTTCGTCCCCATTTTATCGGCTCTCTTGTTCTTATCAATTTTCTTCTCCCGCCCATTCTTATCGCACGTTTTTACTCCGTAGACGTCGCGTAATAATTCGTAATCGCGTCTGGCATTGACGTTCAGATCGTCGAGATAAACGTTGAAGCGCTCGTCGCCGAGATGCTCGTTGATTTTCGACAATGATCGTATCGACGCTTCCTGATAAGTCACTTGAACGAGACGCGAGACAAGCGAGTCGATTGCACGTCGAAGAATTTCCTCTTTCGAATGGACGCTCGAGGATGATGGAAATAACAGAGACGGGATGCTGAGAATAACGCCGCGGGTGACGTTTGTCTGGAAATTATCGAGGGTATCCTGATGGCCGAGGGCATCGTCGAGAATCTGTGAAAATTGACGGAACAACTTGTGAGAGGGTCAGGGGCCCTGAAATTAAGTTACGCGGGGTCGATTAATTTACGAAGGGTCACGAATCTTGAAAACAAGTTTCGAGGGTTCACGTAACTTATGAGAGGTCCAAGGGCCCGGAAATTAAATTACGAGGGGTCACTTAAATTATGAGGGGTCCAAAGCAGGGTTGCAAGTAGTGCATTACTTTTTGTAATGCATTGCCATTTCCATTACCTATCACAATGTAGTGTGTAGGGGAAAAAAATGGCAAGAAAAATTTCATGTTTAATGCCCCACACTTTTTTTCTTATTAATTCCTATTGTTTATAATTGACACTTATATAATTTTCATCGATGATGAACGCTCCTAAATTCAATAGGCTCACGGAAAATCACTTTGAGCAAAGGATATTGGCCAAAACAAACGCTGAAAAAAGTATATTTAGAAGTGTATATTTAGAAGTATATTTAGAAGTGCAACGTTCAACCTTTTGTATGCATATAGATGCTTTTTAGAATTTAAGGTACCCAAGTCATTAAAATGTAATGCAAAATTGCAATAATTTATTCATTTACATTTTTCCATTCCCAAAATTGCAATCAAAGTTTTGTCCATTAGACATTACATCGCAATGGGTAATGAAAATTTGTTCCATTACACGCTACATTGTAATGGGTAATGAAATTTTTTTCCATTAACCACTACATTGTAATTGGTAATGGACAGTTTTTCCACTACACGCTACTTTGTAATGGGTAATGGAAATTTTTCCATTGCACATTCTAAAAGTAATGAATAGTACATTACTTTTACATAAAAAATTTCGCAACCCCGATCCAAAGCCGTGAAATTAGGTTAAGAGAGGTTGCTCAACTTTTCAAATTGGCATAAATCGGGATCCATCGTATTTTGGTATGAAATTGTACGAGGAAGGGATAATGACAATTCACAAACTCACCCCCTCAACGATATCGTCCTTTCTTCGGCTGCAAACGAGATAAACTCTGAGAGTATCGAGGGCGCCCTTTCTCACAGCTGGTGCCACGTGTCCCAGATTGTTAACGAGCTCCGGCAGAACGTTTGTCATCGTGTCGTCGACGATCTCCCGATCGAGAGTCGGCAAAACATCGACGAGAACACGAAGAGCATGCTGACGTACCTCCCATTCCGGATCCCGCAGTCTCTCGGTTATCTCGTCGAAGGTCTCGCGCGTATTCACCTCCGATGGGAATCTTCGGGTACGTACCTATCGATAATTATTATTTTCCTCTCCTTCTTATTCTTCTTCTTCGTTTTGCTCAAAGATAGAGCCAAAAGAGAGGGTTGAGGGCGTTCGTATCAACGACTCGAACGATCGATATCTCCGCTCGCGCTCAATCCACGAATTATAATATTCATAACTCGACGGAGATAATTGGGTACGAGTCGACGAAGTAACGTAAAATATAACTCTCCGTTCATTCTTTTTTTTCTGACCTTTCACATTGAACTATAACGCTCTTGAACTATCCTTGGAACATTTGGGTCACTTTTGCACAGTTAGCAATTTATAAATGACTGAAATTTATTTTTTTCTGACTTCTGCACCAAGAGAAATTATTCATTTAATTGAAATAAATTTTATCAGTATTATAAATAAATAAATAAAACTTAATAATATAAATAGACAATATTTTATTGAATTATCGGATCAGGAGGGAAAACCGCTGCTAAAATTTAATTTTTTTTTTTTAAAGTATTTTCAAAAATATGTGGATAAAATTTATACTCAAAATTCTGAAAATTGCTATTTTTAAAAACTTGCAATAATTGGGGTCTTGAAAATGAAAAAAAAATCAATTCGTCTCCATTTTTTAAATAATCAAAGAAAAAAACTAGGTATTGATTAAATAGATATCGTCTTTTTTTTATTTTTAAATAACCCTTCACCAAGATATCAATGGAATAATGGAGAGGATTTTTTTTTCACCAATAAAATAATATCTGCATCTCTATTAATTTTTAAAATAACAATAATCCGATCCTTCAATAATTAGTAATATATATTTGAAAAAAATCAAGGATTAACAATTTTTTCATCCCTGACTGTCGCATCGCCCTTTAATAGACTATTTATGAGGCAATCGGTAACATTTATTTTAATCAACGTTCCTATTCTGTTTCAATTTTCACTGCTGAATCGTTCGTGCTTGATTTATTCTGCCCTCGAATTTTAATCATCGATGAGTAAATCGGGGAATTGTCGAACCGATCGATAATTAATTATCAAATAAATGGAATAATATAATACTCGATAGAAATATCTCGCTTGCTTCGGCATTGAATAATGTTATTTTTAGAATTCGTACAATTAACAATCGGACCGATTAAAATCACGTAATTTTTCGATAATGGTATTTTTTTTATCAACCCTTTCCCAAACGTGCGAGCAAATCACTGAACAGAAATTTTCAGTAAAGTCAATGCCGAACATTTGTAAAACGATTCAATTGTCGCCCGATGTAAACGCAGAAGCACGGAGAACTAATGAGAATATCATTAAATAGCGGAAATTGCGGA
Organism: Alloplasta piceator; assembly: GCA_946863875.1. NCBI lineage: Eukaryota > Metazoa > Arthropoda > Insecta > Hymenoptera > Ichneumonidae > Alloplasta > Alloplasta piceator. The sequence continues at coordinate 1,597,034 of OX333076.1, read as the reverse complement.
CAAAGGGAGGATTTGTAAAATCGATTCATCTCGAATACGAGCGTTTACAGGGAGCGTAAATCACATAACGCGAGTAATCTTGGTGACAAAAATTTCGTGTACCAACGATATCGATATAATAATCGAACGTTCGGGAAACAACGAATTTATACAAAGCGCTTCGGATAAGCGGATTTCAAATATCATTTTGTAATATCGCGTTTCGTGGATAAATATACTCACGCAAATGCGTGGGTATATATTTATTCACCTTTGTGCGCTTTTGTGAGATAAATTATGAGAGGGATGATCCGGAGGGATAATCCGGTGCGTGCTCGAGAGGGATGAGAACACTTTAGAAGCAAAAAACAAAGGCAAAAAAGGTAGAAGTTTGATTAATAATATAAACAAATGAAACCTGCTGTTTTTAGGATACTCTTACGATCGATTCTAAATGCAGCGATTCTTTTCTTTCCAAGAGTGTACTAATTTTTTTAAAAAAACTCCAAAAGCGCTCGATTTATGTTGAGGGCTCAGATCACCCCAAGATTTTCACAAAATTTGAATTTTTCGTTGCCTAAATGTATTATTAATATTTTTGAGAATTATTCAAGCATTTTCCTATGTCGAAATTCCTATTATTCCTATTACTCTATTATTCTTGTTATTATTATTATTATTATTATTATTATTATTGTTGTTGTTATTATTATTATTATTATTGTTATTATTAATTTTATCTTTGGTGTAGCAGAGAATATTTTTGATGGAATGTCGTGTTTATTTTTGATCATTTTTTTTACCTTCTATATTAAATTGAAATCGGAGATTTTTTTAAGCTGTCATTGCTACAAAAATAAATAATTTTCGACCCTTCACTGAGGACGACAATTATTCGAAATTTCCCATAATGAAAGTTGTGAATTCTTTTTTTCAATTAAAAAAAAAAGGGAATGCTAAAGCTATAATGAAGAGATTGCATTGACGGGGTAGAAAGGGAAAAAGAGCGAGATCTCAGGAAAAAGATTCGAGTCAAATTTTTTCAAATAATTTGAAAATGGGATTTATAAATAGTCTATCAATTCGATATTTAAATAACCGGCGAAAAGTTTCCGGACAAAACTTCAAAAAAGGTTTGAAACATTTTTTTTATGCCATTTCGCCGGAAGTAATGTAGACTAATTTAACAAGCAGCATTTTAAAGGGGAAGAATTCGGCTTCATTTCCTGTTTTTTAAATTATTTTTACAATTTAGTTTTAGATTTGGACTCTATTTTGAAAACACGTGTTTTTAGTCTTTTTTCCTTCCCTTCAGGCGCACCCCATCTTCCAGAGGAAATTTTTCAAATACATTTATACGATTGAATTCATACAAGGGAAAGTTTGAGCTTCAATTTACTTTTTTCAAAAACTTCGGCCGATTTTTTTTTCCAAAGTTATTCTGTTTTTTCTGAAAAAGGAGGAAATTTGGAAAATCCCGTAAAACATGAAAACAAAGAGGATTCATAGAAAACTTCAAGATAGCAAAAAGTTGCATCTGTTTTTGTTGAGTTCAGAGGAATTTTTTCAGATTTTTTTCCCAAATTTTTTTTTCTCATTTTCTGGGTCGGAGCTCGGATCATTCAATTACCATAACTCGAGAACTATGAGATTATTGATAAAATTCTAAGAGGGGAAAATACTTTATTTCACCATTTTCAACACATTGGAATTTTTTTTCAATTTTTTTTCCCTGATTTTTTTTCAGCCTCAACATAAGAAAACAAAATTTTGGAAAAAAAAATCTGAAAAAATTCCTCTGAACTCAAGAAAAACAGACGCAACTTTTTGCAATTTTGAAGTTTTTCATGAATCCTCTTTGTTTTCGTGTTATACGGGATTTTTCAAATTTCCTCTTTTTTCACAAAAAACAGAATAACTTTGGGGAAAAAAATCGCTCGAAGTTTAAAAAAAAAGAAAATTGAAGCTCAAACTTTCCCCTTTATGAATCCAATCGTAGAAATGTATTAAAAAAATGTCCTCTGGAAGATGGGTGCACCTGAAGAGAGAGGGAAAGATAGCGAAAAAACAGCTGTTCTAAAAATAGAGTCCAAATCTAAAAACAATTAAAAAATCAGGAAACGTAGCCAAATTCTTCCCCTTTAAAATGCCGCTGGTTAAATTAGTCTACGTTGACTTCCGGCGAAATGGCATAAAAAAACAGTCCAGACCTTTTTTCAAGTTTTGTCAGGAAACTTTTCGCTGGTTATTTAAATATCAAATTGATAGACTATTCATCAATCCCACTTTCAAATTATTTGAAAAAATTAGACTCAAATCTTTTTCCTGGGATCTCGCTCACTGTTCGCCGGTAGTGTATTTAGAAAAAAATTTATTAGAATTCAATTTTATTATTATTTAATTTTTTGTATTAATCGTATTTTATGTATTTAAATTCAATTAAATTCTCTCGGTGCAAAAAAAAGAGAGACAGTGAGAAAGAGCAACAATTGGTAATATCGATACTCACCACGTGTTCCCAGAGAGGGGTGAGTTGTATAGGCTGACCAGACTGGGGTCGAACAGGTGTCATCTTTTGTCGCATCGGTGTTCGTTCCTGACGAAGCTGTGACGATCGTTCGAACGTCGATTCGGTCGTCGATTGAAATATATCCAAGAACGAATCCTCGAGACGATCCTCGGACGACGATGAAGCGGAGAAGCAGGCGGAAGAAGACGAGTCGGCGGTCGATGGGGATGATAATGACGTGGGGGATGATTTATTATCGTTGGCGAGGAGCGCGGAGTTCAACGGGGACCCGAGAGGCCCCGTTCTCGTCGATCCTGTCATCGAGGATTCGAACTCCACGCACCCGGACATAACTCGTCGCCTATCATCGCTCGGAAAATTCCGTACTCTTCATAAAGACACTGACGACGGTGACGCCATCTCGATCAGTGCTAACGAAGCTGAGACTTTGGCTCAAGATGCCTCCTTCTCGGTGATCACATTGCTGAAACATAAAAACGAAAATCTAGGCTTCATTGAAAAATTCTTTTTTTCATCTATCAATAGTGTATATGAGGCATTCCATGTGGTTTAGAGCGGTCAAAAAGTTGTCCACTCTCAAAAAAATTGAAATTTTGTCAAATTATTTAGTTATATGAAAAAGAGTAGTGTACATTTTTTCAAAATTTTTGGATATCATTTTTTTTTTTTTGAGTTTTTCATAATTTCAAAATTGTCCAAGTACCGTTATATCTGGAAAGCATACGATTAAACAGAAAAATGTTGCAGTTTTGCATAAACTTTCCGAAAAATTTTATTTTTCGAGTTTAAAAAATGAAGATTTTCATCAACTATACACAAAAATAATTTTTTTCGGTCGTTATGACACTTTCGATTTATCTGAAAAAATTCCAGAAAATACTTTGAAATGTGTACAATAGACGCATATTTTTTGTTTAGATGGCTCCATTAGTTTTTCCAAAGCTATGCTTTCTTTTGTTATTAATTTATTATGATATTTTTTTTTAGAAAAACCAATTATTAAAAATTATTACTGTTATCGATGTTTATTACCTGAAAAATGTGAGAAAGATTTGCGAGAGATCAATTTTTATGAATAATTGATTTTTCAAAAAAAAAAAAAAAAAAAAAACCAACAATAAAGCACAGCTTTGGAACAACTAATCGAGCCCTCTTAAAAAAATACGTGTTTATTGTACACACTTCATAGTATTCTCTGGAATTTTTTGATACAAATCGAAAGTGACATACCGACCGAAAAAAATTATTTTCGTATATTTTTGATAAAAATGGTCATTTTTTAAACTCGAAGAATTCAAAAAAAAAAATCTTTTCACAAAGTTGATGTAAAACTGCAACTTTTTTGTCGGAAACGTTTTTCTGTTTAATCGTATGCTTTCAAGATATAACGGTACTTAGAAAAATTTGAAAAAATGCGATCCAAAAATTTTGAAAAAATTGACACGACTCTTGTTCATATAATTAAATGATTTGACAAAATTTCAATTTTTTTGAGAGTGGACAACTTTTTGACCGTTCGAAACCGCATGGAATGCCTCCTAGCTAGAATATTTTTTCAGAGGTTCAAGACAATCGGAGTAAAAGTCTGGGGGAGCTTTTGGAACTTTCCCTCATTGGGCTTTTTTCTAAAATCCTTATTTGTTAAGTGGGAAGTATTTTCGAAAATATTGTTTAAATTCTGCTCCCTAATATATGCATCGGTAATCAGGATCAGGATCAGGACTCAAACCACCTCAATTTGGATCTTTCGAGCACTCTGATCGTTTTTTCAGAATTCACCCCCAAAACAGAATCCAGAATAAAGATATCGATAATATCGTCTCTAAACTATTTCGAAAATTTTAAGTTCCTCGTGGAAAGAAACATTGTTTATTCTCTTCGCTCGAAGGATGCGGCATGAAATGTTATGAAAAAATAAAACTATCCGTATGAGCGTAAAGCGGGGTTGTTATCGAGCGAATTATAACAGAGGCAACGTAAACTTTATAGTTGGAAGGCTGACTGTATATATCAAGTATATACCGGCGACGATGAAAGTTCTACCATCCATCTCTCTTCTTTTGGCCTTATAAACATGAGAGACCGAAGCTCGACAATAAACGCGTGTATAAAGGAACTAAAACGTTCTATAGACGATAAGGGGTTGAACAGAGAGAGAAAGTGAGAGAGAAACGCAAACCGGAAGACTTCGTGCATGCCGTCTGCGTTCAAGGTACGTGTGAATAAATAAATCGCAAAACCGAGGTCTTTTTCAGCGTGAATTTTTAGAGCAACCTTTTTTTCTCTACATCATCCAAACGAATTTACGTATAAATACACAAATTCGTCAGGACAAGGATAAAATTTTTGGAGCCAAACAACGGTGTCAATTGATCAATCGAAATCAATTACGAATTAAAAAATTTAATCAATATCGGGGGAAAAAAAATCAAACAAATTTCCACGATAAATATTTATCAAACAATTCCAGCTTCACTCTGCGACAATATGCCGAAACTTTATAATTAAAATTATCATCAATATTAATTTTCCGTTGAATCAGCGATTTTCAATCATCATAAATTGGCCATTGTGCTAAAAAATAATCCTGGATTATGATCTTTTCGTTTTGCATCTCGACGATGGAACAATCGATTTCGTTTTCATCCAAAAATAATCCTCGATACCGTACAATCCTCTTTTGTACAAATATATTCATAATGAAGAGTTCTTTTTCAAACGGGCCACTTTTTTTTTCATCCTCTCCAATTTTTTTCAAAATCTGCCAGTTTGAAATATTAGTCAAAAGGAACGTCTGTGATTTCTTTTAGATTTTTTTAGGCGTCCGTTCAAGATTTTTAATTTTTCATTATGAACACTATCTCAAAAAATATTCATCAAACTAAAAAAAAAACATAAGAATGAAAACTTATTTATTTTTTCCACTTTAAGGAAAAAAATTAGAATCAGAATTTGTCTGCATTGAGAAAATTGAAATTTGGCAAAAAAATGAGAATAAAATTTTCGCAAAAATTCCGCAGAGTCTGCGGAAACAATCTCGGACTGGCACCTGCAATGGTTACGATCAACAAAAATAAAAACCCTGCGAAATCTCAAAACCGCATATAGATTTCGCAGGGTTTTTATTATTTTTCATCGTAACTATTGCAGGTGCCGTTCTGAAATATTTTTCGCAGACTCTTTACCCAATGACAGACATCCTGTAAAATTTGTTCCGAAATCGAAAGTGTGTTATTAGGTTTAAAAAAAATTTATTCTCATTTTTTTGCCAAATTTCAATTTTCTCAATGCAAAAAAATTATGATTTTTTTTTTTTTGATAAAGTGGAAAAAATAAATAAGTTTTTATTCTTATGTTTTTTTTTGTTTGATGAATATTTTTTGAGATACAGTGTTGGTAATGAAAAATTAAAAATCTTGAACGGACGCCTAAAAAAATGTAAAAAAAAATCACAGACATTTCTATTGACTAATATTTAAAACTGGCAGATTTTGAAAGAAATTGGAGAGGATGAAAAAAAAGTGGCCCGGTTGAAAAAGAACTCATATATGTATATTATTCGACATTGAGTGCGAAATATTTGATTTTTTTTCCCCAGTTCATTGATCGTGCGTGGAATACAAGGGGAGGAAATTTAACGAGCAACGATAATGCGAAAAGCATAGTAAAGTGTTGCGCGACACACACGAGAGAAGAAAAAAAATGTGCGAGAGAGCGTGAGAAGTAAAAAAGCCTCTTTTTTTATCCATCCTGGGATCTCTCACGACACGAAACGACGTCGGCGAGTCAACGTGGACAGTGGAAAGTGTTACACACGAAACAGTGTCGTTGAGACGATCGAGAAAGGATCGAAAAAAAAACGATAAGGAACGCTGTAATCTTTGTTAATTTTCATTTTTTCCCATCCCTATGGCGAGTGTAATAAAGATCGGAATCTCAAAAGGCACGTTCTCGAATCGCCAGAGTCAAATTTATCGACGAGAGATCGAGAAATAAGGGATGAAAATATAGTACCAAATTGTCACCTGATTTCAAGCTCAATTGAAAAGTTTTCGATATGAAAATATCACAAATATAGTATCTGATGGCCTTAATTTGTGGTAGCGGATTTTCCAATGAATTTCGTCCTTTGAAAATGAGGAAAAACAAAAGTCACGAACGGAGAACCAATCTCGTCTGACCAAAACCAGCGTGTGACTACTTGCACTCGATTCTCGTGGCCGAAAAACCGATAAGAGATCCTGGCATTACTTTTCATATTTTTTTTTCATTCCTATGGCGAGTATAATAAAGGCAAAGATCAGAATCTCGAAAGGCACGTTTTCGAATCTCCAGAGTCAAATTAATCAACAAGAGGGTGAGAAATAAGGGATGAAAATGTTGTATTAAATTGTCACCTGATATCAAGCTCAGTTGGAAACTTTTTCGATATTACAATATTTGCGTGGTATTGATTGTTTTTTTTTTGCAAATGAATTTCGTTTCTTGACAGTGAGAAAAAAGAAAAAGTCACGAACGGAGAACGAAGCGCGTCTGACCAGAGCCGGCATGTGACTATCCGCACTAAACTCTCGTGGAGAGTTTGTGTGGGCTCTCCACTGGGGTATGGATATCGACCATCAACCGGCATCCCCCACTTTCGACCTGGGGCCAGTTCTTGACGACGTCGTCGACGTCGACGACGACGACGACGTCGACAAAGTCGACAGTTTGCCCTATATATACATTTTCACGTTTACTGTATCCATATATATATGGGTCATTCCATATCAAATTGACCAAGAGTTGGAATCGACCTCTTTCAATTTCGATTAAATTTGATCAGAAGTTTCAGTTTTTAATAAAACAAAGTTCTACACAAGGTTAAAAATTAAAAAAAAAAATTCCAAAGTTATGCAAGATTCAAAATTTCACAATTTTTTAAATCTTTCAAGTTTTTTTTTTCATATCTCGAAAACTATTATAGTTACAAAAAATTGTTCTGAATTCGTCTTAAAGAGTATTGGGGCTACGAAAAAAAAATATTCCGAAACAAAATTTTGAAAAACGATGAATTTTTTTTTCATTTTTTTAAATATAATACCTTGAACTGATCTTAAAATATCCTGAAATTTTCAAACAGGTGTTTTTTGTTTTTTCAAAAATATGAATTTTTGAACTTTTAAAAATCGTGTAAATCCACGATCAACATTAAATTTTCAATTACTTTTTTTTAAATATAAATACCTTGGACTGATCTTAAAAGATCCTGAAATTTTCAGGATCTTTTAAGATCAGTACAAGGTATTATATTAAAGAAATTGTACCAAAAATTTAACGTCGAAAATGAATTTGCACGATTTTTAAAAATTCATAATTCTCCAAATTCATCATTTTTCAAAATGTTGTTTCGGAATATTCTTTTTTCCACAGCTCCAAGTATACTCTTTAAGAGGAATTCAGAACGATTTTTCGTAACTATAATAGTGTCCGAGATATTTGAAAAATAAACTTGAAAGATTTGAAAAATTGTAAAATTTTGAGTTTTTGATAACTTTAAAAAAAAAACATCTACATTTTTTTCCTTAGGTAGAACTTCGTTTTGTTAAAAACGAAAACTTCTGACGAAATTTCAACGAAATTGAATAATAATATACACAAGTGTCTCGTAAACGAATCATTGCCTCTCAAACTTCCGGTGCCGATTGCATAAGATTCAACAGCATTTATTGTCTCCCCCTTGGACGCCCGATTCCTCTTCGTAAAACTATGCTTTACCCTCGACAAATTTTTCACCTCATTATATATTCCAAATTTATAACAATTAAACGACGATTATTTCTTTCGCTCCAAAATTCAGCGTTTATAGACTCAAAGCCCCATTTTTATAGCTTATTTTATTAATTAATAATATAAGCTATAAGAATAATTAATTTAAGCTTCAGAATCATTGAATAGAAAAGTTCACTAGTAATAGTTTTGGGGGTTAATTTAATTAATTTAATTTAATTAATTTTATTTCTTTATTTTCATTAATTTAAGTAACATGATCTAATTTCATTCATTTTCAATGTTTTGCCATTTTCAATTTTGCTATTTTCAAATTTTTGGCTGCCTAAAATTACGATATCGGTATGAATTTTGAGTCAAGGCCTTGAGTCATGGCGCGCTCTCAAGTTACAAAAAAAAAACATCCTCCTTTGACTAAAGGGAACTGGAATTACGGGCCCTCTGACAAAATACCGCTTTTTCGACGTTTTTGACATTAAGGTGGAAATTTGAATCATTTATTGCACGTTCGTGTGCATCGATAGTGCAGAAGGGGCAAAAAGAGGGCTGAGGACACAAATTGATCATTCTATAATTAATGGATCGATTTGGAGCTCTTCATTATTCAAGATCAATCGCGGCATTCGGCGAAAGCGGGGACGAGAAATAAGGAAAATCTCTCTGATATCCTATCGAGTACATTGCATAAATAATAAAACGTGCCTGTACTCACAGAGGCAGCCCTCGTTACAGCGATAACGTACTCGGTCTTCATAGCGGTCTCGTTCGGCAAAATATCCACAATTACGTACAGGGGTGTATGGGGCAAATTGGCCGCATCCACTAAAGAAGCATTGAAAACTGAAAAATAAAATAAAAATGAGAAAATTATTACTATAATGAGACTAATTGTGCCAAAATACACTCCACGCGCTAAATCAGGTCTACATGATGATATTTTCGTGACAATCACTCATCAAGGGTTAAACAAATTTTAAAAAATTGTCATTTGGTCGCATTTAAAAAAAAATCCATGTTGTCCGCCCGAAATATCCAAAACAACAACATCCATAATTCAAAATATCTATGTACAAAAATTACAATGTATACAGTATATATAAATCCAAAATATTCCATAAATGATTCATAAAAAAACTCACAAATTCAAATCCCTTCTTATGATGGCCATTTTGCCTCGCCTTTAGTTACACGTCGCCGCGCGCACGCGCAAACATCGAACAGCTGGTACACTGCAACGATAAATACACACACATGCGATTATTCGAAGTTAATTGCGTCGAACGGTTCTTTCTTATAAACTGTAACTTGGTGCAAACTTTTACTCCAAATTACACGTGTAACCGCTATAACCTTTATTACAATGTACATATATTAGCATACGCCAGTCGTAAATGGGCAGAATATATGCCAACAATTATGTTACGTATCGTTTAGAACTTTCGGTATGCTGGTTTTTACGATATATATGTAGACAACCTTCGCGAACACACAGTCGCAATAGTTGAGTGTGTATTGCCGTGCGCGTCAAATAAAATCGCCTGTAAATACTTGCGCCCTGCAAAAAAGATGGCGCTGGCAGTATGCACGTTCAGTCAACACATACGAAAATTTTGTGACTGTTTCCATGCACTGCATCCAACTTTGTATATGAAGATTCGCGTGCATTCGTCGCTCGCGGACGTTATTAATATTCTCGTAAAGCGTACGAAACATTGTAGGAAAAACTAATAGAAATTTGCAGGAATATTACCTTCAACAAACGTCGTTGGAGATTAGCGTCCTTTTGCACAAGAAAAATACACATCTCCGTCGAACGAATTTCGAAGAACTGCGAGAATGTTCCAGCAGGTGACGCTGTCATGTCCCGTGAGCGCTTGCGCGGAAACGGCGCGCGGCGTGCGCCCGTGCTGCCATCTGCAGTAGCCGATAAGTAGCGCGGGATTGTGCGGGAGAATTTGAAAGAAGCTTGAACAGAACGTTGAAGATCTTTCATATATGCTCTGATGTATACGATATATTATCAGAAAATCTATTATCGAATAATCGAAGTGTGCGATAATCCAACTGTGTCGGGAAACATTTTTTTTGCAATAAAAATCAAAGGTGCAAGGAACATCTGAAAAAAATATATATTACGATACGAATAAGTTTACTTTCCCAGGAAATTTCTCTTCTCATGATATTCATTCGGTATTTTATTTGGGTTTATTTGGTAAATCCATCGTAGTTCAAAAGTATACTGATATCAGACGAAATTGTCTAATAAAAATAAATTACACATTTCGTACGCTTATCGATAATTAAATTACTTCCAGTAACATTCACCAGCTATAAACGACCGAGAAAAAAATCCGACTTTCGTATGGCGAGGTAGAGGTCATTTTTTATCATGATTAGTGGAAATCGAAAAATAAAATAGTAAAAAAAAAACGTACTTCTCACGTGAAACTCGACAATCTGACTCGAAGAATCATAATGCTCACGATCCTCGATCATCTCCGTTTGCCAATTGAATATAACGAACTGAATCGTTCTTATAAAATGTTGATCAGACCACTTGCATTTGTTCCGTGCACAGACTTTCCTCCTCCTTGTTGAATTGTCTCTTCTGCCTTGTATTTTGCACGGGATTCTGTGAGTATAGTAATACGGCGTAGCTAACCATCGCTATTGATATGATCGTATTTAGATAAATCGGTATATCGAATATCATCCAACAAAGTATAGCGGTGAACATGAGCTCAAGCGCGCTCGCGAATGTCTTTAAGATGGAATTGAGATTTTTTAAGAAAAAGCTCGTCATTATACCGATGGCGGCGTTGTTTATCATAATTGCGATGACTTTCGGTTGGAGAATTATACTCGTACCGATGTTGTCGAATGCACTCGCCGGATTACCCTGAACGGCGATAACCATGAGATTGCAAAATATACTGTCGATGTACATGAATATATTTTGCAAAAATATATCTATGTTCGCTCCCTGTCCCTTGAGCAGATACTCGTTGTAAACTCCAGCCAGACAGGAACAAATTGTCTGAAAAAAGTAATTCCTTCATTTTTCCTGCAAACGTTGTTTGTTTTTAAGATAAAACCAAAAAAAACTGAGATGAAAATTTTGTTCGTCCTAATTTCAACAAATGATATCTACGCTTTATCGATATAAAAGTTTTCTTCTTTTCTTACCTGTACAAGGATGAACAGAGTATTGATATTTAGATGAAAATTCGAGAGAATCGAGCTGTTTCCAAAATCCAGATTCAGATGCTTCGTCATGCATCCGAGAGTGAGTATGATTAGCGATATCCATTGCCTCGTCGACAATTTCTTATCGAAAACCACCTGTAAAGAGAAACATTTGCTCGGTCGATAAAAAATATTTCTTAGCAGGAATCACGAATCACTCGAGTATTGATTAATTTACCTGGAATATTATACCCGTGATAACGACGCGCAATTGCAGCAATAGATAGTACGTCGTTGGATCGAAAAACGCCAGATTGACGAATGCGAGATTGTTGTAGAGACAATAGAGAAAAGAGGGTACCATATAAAGTACCAGAACTGTTGAAAAGACATATTTTCTTCACCCTGACAAATATTTGACAGAGCGAATATTCTTTAAGAAAAAACGTGAATTATCGGCTGATCACTCACCCTGCTTGTGTTTCAATGTCTCGCGAAGAAGAAGCGAAATTTTGTTTCTGAAAACATTTTATTTTGAGTTAATAACGCATCCGTTAAATATTCAAGTATTCCTGGATGTAATTTAGATTTTTATTCCAATGGTTTATCGACTCACTCCCAACAGTAGAAGAAGACAGATACGACGAGTTTGAGGACCTCCGTCATGAGAACCACCGTTACGATATTGTAATCGTAGTTTCCATTGCTCTGTGACCAAGTGACGATGATACCTTTGAATAAAAAAATTACGAACTTTACAGTCCATTCGATAAAAGTGAAAATTTGTTTACAAGAGTTTTTAGGAAATATTGATGCCAAGGTTTATTCTCGGACGCGGTAATTTGTAGGATGATTCGTAATGGACTAGATTTTCTCAGTGGCATAACTTCATAGATGAATAAATGATGTTATATTTTCATAAAGCAATCGACGGCGTAGCAAATTAACAGGAGAAAAAAAATGAGAAATAGAAAATTTGGGAAGTACGAATTTAAACTCGAAAACAAGCGTCGTATTATAAAATGTAAGGCATAAAAATTCGCATGATTCAGTGAAAAGATATGTAATGTATGAAACGAAATTAATCCTACCTTGATTCACGAAGAGTGCCATGTAAGAGATAAAAATAACGACGCTCCATTTTCCGGGAAATAGTTCTGACCAATTTATCTCCATCATCGTTTATCTTTCACTGCAAGGTTTACAATCATGTATGCGCGTGCATTTTTCTCAATTTTCATGTTCAAGGAACGCCGGCTCATTGTTCTCTGCGAGACATTTTTCCTTGTGATGAATTTTTGAACCGACGCGAACAGCAGACGTCGCTCTACGCAGTCTACGCCTCTACTGAAGCCAATTGTCTCCTTTGCATGCGCAATGCGCACTGCGCAGCGGGCACTGGATGGACAACAATGAAATGTACGATAAGGAAAATTTCACCACGGCAAATAACCGTATGTTTAGGAGAAAATCTCCGTCGCAGCTCGGTTATTGTGATATATTTTTCTTTCTACGCCTTGTATGAAAACTTGACACGCGCAAAAACATTGCTAAAAGTTCCGAAATGCGCATTATTTGTATGCGCGAGTTTCGGAACCTAACCTATATGTTTGCGCATTGAGCGTTGTGCGCAGTTTAACGACAATGTTATTCTCCGAACAAAAAATAAGAATAATTTACTTTCGATCGATATAGATAAAAGATTCTCCCTTATTTTTCTCATATCTTCGATTTTCAATCGATAATTCGTGTACTAATAACAACATAAAGTAAACCGAAACGAGACGCTTCATCGTCAACGAAATATTTTCCACAAAAGGGGCGGGGTTAACAATTGGAGCGAATCCGGAACCGGAAGCGGGCTATCTCATTCAAAATTCAAACGACAGAAATGATAATACTGTCGATTATTGCGATAAAAAGAGAATTAAGTTTTGATATCTTTGTTCAGCATGCATGAAAATTCAACTTCTTTTTTGCCACAAAAGCATTGCGTCGAAATTGTGAGAAAAAAATCTCAGACACGACATAAAAATATAAACAATGGAATTGAATAATGCGTGGAATTATTCAATGATAATCCGAGTAAAATTTGTACATCCTACTGAAATAAAATGGAAAAATAAACGTGCCGATTACGTTATCATGTTATCCGCTGACACACGAACACACATATTGTACATTTACGATTCCAGCACGAGTCGTAAAAGTCCTATCGCTCAAAACTTCCCGGTTCGATTATATCCATACCAGCAATTTTTTTTTATCGCGTATGCAATCCAAACGTGTTAAAACGGTGAATATTTCGTCGTTCACGATTTCAATAATGTGCGCAAATTGCGAGTTATATTATTCGATAATTATACAATTATTCGATCATCAAGATCTTTTGTTCTTTCGATCTCGATCGTATTTATTATATTATAATTTTTATCTCGGCATGTCAACTACTATATTACAGCTATAATGATAATGTTCATCCGTTATTTACACAGTCCAAGGAAATATCATACATATATATGTATATGTATGTATAAAGTGATTTGTTGCATTAGTTTATCTTTGTCTTATAGATCTGTATATCATACGCTCGCGATGCATCTAGACTAAAACGTATTTTTCTTTTTTTATAAATTACTACATTACTTTGTAATATCTTACAGGGATTTTATAAAATTTTCTTTCATAGCAAACACGGTCTCGCTATCTCTGCCCCGCAAACGAAAGTGTTGCATTTTTGTCTCTTCAATTTTCCCACGTCTCTCGTTATCTTTTTTTCCTTTGTCAAGAAAGCAGACAAACGATCGATGAATCTGGAGCAGAGTTCACGGTATCCATAAATATTACGTCTATCATAATTTTCGCGAGATTAAAGTTTTTCATTTTTCCGCCTATTTTTCACGTTTCGCTATCTTCGATTTTTCGGAAAATTCGTTTTCCGGAAGCACACAACCGTGAGAAAAGACATTGAACGGATTTACGAGGACTCCCTTAGAAAAACCGAAAAAAAAGACAACAAAAAGAACCATTGCACAAAGGTCACCGAAGCAACGCTATATTTGAGACGAAATTTCGTTGCAAATTTCAATATTGATATTTGACGATAAATGTACTTTTTCTTCCCGGTTTATCAAGATCTTTCGGCAGAATAAATGAAATAAATTACGATTATCATTTACTTGATATCGAATAAGAAAAAAAATTTTAATATTGAAAATTCGTGCTGAATAGGAGTAAAATGGCAACTACGACAATATTCCCTCGCTTGTTCCTCGATCAAGGCAATATAGAAGTTTAGAAAATGTATTACAAATTTCCAAGCGGTTCAAACTTGGATCTTTTTCCGTTTTTTTTTCTTTCTACCGTGTATGGAGACGATGGCACGATTCTCGTTACTGTCGATGGACGTATAATACTAATTTTTATCATTTTTCTTCGGGGTCTGACGTGTGAACGATAAAACGGTGTAGTATAAAAAAAAGAAGAGCTCTTGAACTTTGCCCGTATTTTAGGGAACAAGGCGCCTCCCCCTCTCCTCGCCTTTGCAACGTGAAATGCACGATTTACGAATCGATGCTCTTCAATTGCTTGAGAATCTGTTGTGATATCAATTTAGTTGCTTCGCTGGCATTAGGAATAAGAAACCTGTCCATGTCCGATATGAGAACAGTGTCGTTGTACTGTGTCGTGCCGTATTTGAATGTTATCAGATCGGGGTGACGCTTTCTCGATGTTATCCTGACGATACTCGATAACGGACGTTTCACAATCACGTGAGCCGCACCTTTGCGTCCTTGAATCTCGCGCAAAACAATGAGGTGACTCTCGGTGACCAAAAGTTGACTGGAATTTCGACAATTTTCACATTGTTAAATTCGTTCTTCGTACAATCGAACGTTGGATTAAACGAAAAATCCGCAGATGTATTTTTTTTTTTAAGGTCAACATTCTAAAAACTTCTTTCACTGTTTAGAACAATTATTCAACGAATACATTTGCAGATTTCAACGGAATGTTGGGCAAAAAATTTATAATAAAATGAAAATCAACACTCGCCTCTCGTAGACATATCCGTTGACCTTGACCTCTTGACACTTGAAGGAATGTAACAAATTTGGATCTTTCAACCATTGCTGAATGGAAACAACCTCAACCGGTTCCTCGCTCTCGTGTTTGCACGTCATCATATCTGCGATATTGCGATGAGATATCGATTATTCCTGTATTCATCGAGAATTTCACAATTCTCAATTATATTTTGTAATTACCGAGATCCTGATCATCGTCTATACTAAAAACGGGCGGTGGATTTCTTCCTCGTCCATTGTGATCACCGTCTTTGCCGTTTTTGCTTTCGATAG
Source organism: Alloplasta piceator (assembly GCA_946863875.1). Taxonomy (NCBI): domain Eukaryota; kingdom Metazoa; phylum Arthropoda; class Insecta; order Hymenoptera; family Ichneumonidae; genus Alloplasta; species Alloplasta piceator. Next base: position 1,581,209 of record OX333076.1, on the reverse strand, counting down.
CGGCGTTTGCGCTTGCCGATGGATTTACGATATAATCGAACAATTTTCCCTTCACCTCTTGACTCTTTAGTCTCATCGCCATGCCGATTTTTCCAAACAAATCGATATTATTGTTCTTCCCCTTCGCCGGACTCGCCTCGTTCGAATTAACCTCGGATACGTTTGTATTGCAAACCAAACAATGCTGAGAGTTGTGATCGATCAGATTCGAGACCACCTCGTCGCCAAAGTACTCGTGAATCGCTGAAAAACGATAAGATTGATGGTCAAGACTTTTGGTCAGGGTTGCAAATGATGCATTACTTTTTTTTTGCGTTTTGCATTTTCATTAACCATTAACGTTTAATGGTTATTGGAAATTATTTTCATTAACCATTAAACGTTAATGGTTAATGAAAATACAATTGCATTAAAAAAAGTAATACATTATTTGCAACCCTGCCCATTACAATGTAGTGTGTAATAGAAAAAATGTCCATTACCCATTGCAATGTAATGTGTAATGGACAAAACTTTGATTGCAATTTTGGGAATGGAAAAATATAGATGAATGAATTATTGCAGTTTTGCATTACATTTTATTGACTTAGAACTTAGATTTTTAGAATTATAATATAGATGCTTTTTAGAATTTAAGATGAAAATCTAAGTCCTAAGTCAATAAAATGTAATGCAAAATTGCAATTATTTATTCATCAATATTTTTCAATTCCCAAAATTGCACTCAAAGTTTTGTCCATTACACATTACATTGCCATGGGTAATGGAAATTTTTTCTATTACACACTACATTGTAATGGGCAGGGTTGCAAATAATGCATTACTTTTTTTAATGCAATTGCATTTTCATTAACCATTAACATTTAATGATTAATGGAAATAATTTTAATGGTTAATGAAAATAATTTCCATTAACCATTAAATTTCATTAGCCATTAAAAAAGTAATCGTTAATGCATTACTTTTTCATTACAAATTTCGTAACCCTGCTTTTGGTTAACATTGAAAAAATGTAAAATATTGAGAAGGACGAACCTTGATATCCCGATGCTATCATACTGACGTATTGAGTATGTTTTTGAAGAAACGAAGCGACCACCATGTGCGTATAACGATCTTCCTCCTGTCTACCGCTTCCCAAAAAACAGAGATGCTCGCCGCCAGCTTGTGAACCAACAGCGAGTGCCTGACGCTGTGCCTGAAGCAAACCTTGAACAGCGGTCGCAAATGCAGCGGGTTCTTGAAGCATCTGAAATCGCCCATATTTGAAAAATTATTTCGAAACTTTTACTTTATTATTTCAAACTTTTGCAAAAATTACCAAATTGCAATCGAGATGAAAGGCCGTCGGTAAGTGTCCGGCATTGTACTGCTCGGCCGGTCGGCAATCAACGAGGAAGAATCTAACGGATTCTACAGGAGGTCCACCGTTTGGTGCAACTGGTGGGACCTCAACGGCATTCTCGACCAATTCCTGCGCGGTCACGGGCAAACAAAGCGCGTGCGATATAAATTTCTCGTCGCCACCCTCTCCGAACATAATCGAGTAAAGATCTTGCTTGAAAGATGCCGGTGTCTTCATCGCGTAATACTGGGCGAGCGAGCAAAAATCGGTAACGTCCTCCGCCTCAAGAGCGCAAGGCATTGCGGCAAGAGCGTCTACTATAGCTTGCTTGTCGTCCTCCTTCATGCTTAAAATTTGCTCTCTGAAAATTTGCACGAGTCAATTAGAATATGTACATAGAATTCCAGAAAATAAAACAATCATGTCGAAAAAAAAAATTCGGTTCCTGACTTAAAGAAATTTCCAGAAAAGCCAAAAAAAATATTCTTCCAAGGTTAATAATAATAACACAATGGAATTTAAAAATATATTATGTTCTAAACAATTAATGTTTCTTTGCGAATATTAGGAAAATCAATTTCGACATTCTTCGATATAAGGTTTATTATCCTTACCGAGCATTTATCACCATAATCAATGAGAGAAACATCATGAAAAAAGGATCGGCTTGCATGAAATACAGATCCCACATCGTGCATACAGCCGGAAGTGAGCAGACACCCGCAAAAAGTGTATTTATCCATCCTTTGGTGTAACGATCCGGCGAGACGCGTTTTGTATCGAGAAACGAACATAATTCTGGCTCGTGATACAGCAGCAATAGTCGTAGGACGGAACTGTGAGTATCGCCTCTGAAAGGAAAACATTTAGCCATAGAAAATTTTTAAAAAAAGGCGAAAGCGAAGTTTAAAAAACGCTGTCATGTATTTACCGTGGAATATATACGTCTCTTATAGCCTCGAATAAATTGTAAGTCGCTGCGCGGGGTAATTTTAATGCTATGAGGGGTCCGAGCAATTCGAGCCAACCGTTTCCACGCTCGTAACTTTTACCCCTGCTCTTGCAGTAAAACGTCAGTATGGACTCTAGGTCGGAAACAACGGAGACTTTGTCCTCGTCGTCGTTTCCAAGTTTCTCTGAAACGAAAAAATATGTTACTTTCATATTTTTTCTTTATCAAAGATTTTCAATAATTCCCATTTTTTGCAATGAACCACAATCGTCTGATTATAATTATCGAGCTCATCAGAGATTCTGTCGAGTCGTTGAAAGAAATTTTGGTATTACCAACTAGCTGCTTGCAATCTTCCCGGATGAAATTTTGCTCGGGTAGATCGAAAACTTCGTTAAAGTGTATGAGCTGATCGCCGCGATCCGTAACATCGAGGCACGCCTGCCATACATCCGGTCTGAGATTCGGCGGTACAGGCTGACCTTTGCAAATTGCATAAATGTCCGATGCAGAAGGTGCCTCTGTATCCGATAAGGCTGCTTCCAATTCCAATATCCTGGAGATAATTAAATTAAAGATTTGATTTTATGTGGTCATCATTGTTTTAATAAAAATCATAGATATTTGTATATTCGTGGATGATTTTCAACTCGTTAGTATTCTACGGTTCATATTTTATTAATTTTCTTAGCTTTTTTTTCTTAGTTTTTATTGACCAAACTTTTGATCCGTTAATATCAAAAAACTTATTATTTATCACAAATATGACGCACATTCTTGGTAAATTTCTATTATATGATCTATTTAAATGTAATTCAATTTAATTCATGTACTTCTTAAAACGTTCCAATATTTTTGGACATCGAATCATTGCTACAATGTACATTAATTAGATGATGGAAAACCTACAACCTTGATTCATTGAACAAATCAAATAAAACACTCTTTCTATTTTCGTGATTTCATCATCGACCAATTTTGAAACTTATCATCCATACCACTCGGATATTTATCATTGAGATAAATCAGGATGATAAAGATTGTTCTACTTGGATTATCTCAACTTGGGATCAGAATCTAAGACACGATAGAAAATGGCTGCAAAAAAAAAATTCGAGACTCGCGCGAGTATAATCTTGGTAATTCTAATTATTCTCGGTTCATGCTCCAAGATTAAGAAAACATATTCAGCTTGAACAAAGCCACTGATAAGCTATCTGTGCTGTTGTATTGACCATGAACGGTTGTTAGATAAATGCAATTTCAGATATGCTTGAGAAGTACAAATATTTTTGAAACAAAATTTCAAGCAATCGTTGGCTCCAATATTTTGCTTTATTCTTTGGGAAAATATTTTTTTAAAAACTCGACTCTGGATCTGATCGAAACTCCATATTGGACGTAAATGAGCGGCGAAAAAACGGAACGTGTGATTAAATCGGAGGATTAGAATCATTCTGAAATGTTTTTTCACAGATGCTGTTTCGTGTCTGGAGCGTTGAGAAAAACACTTGTATGTAAATGAAGGGATAAATTTGTTATATAAATTAATGGAAACAGAGTCAAGATTGATCGTAGCGTTATTTTCGTAGCCAGATTCGACCGACTAAGCGATATAATATTGTAAAAACAGAATGACAGACGCGCACTTAATCTTGACACGTAGATGACGTTCCCGATGTTTCAATTCGCGCTTGTCACTGACGTTAAATGAAAAAGCTTTACGTTAATGTCTCTTACCAAGTGTTTTCCTCGTCGTTTAGTGCCATTTTCATGAATTTCGTATGAAAGCACGCTCTGGAATTTTGCAATACGAAAGAGGAGCGGAGAAAAAATTCAGAAAAATTGCACTAATACTCGGGACGATCGCGGATAACGCAGAAACTTGGTGAGCTTCGCATCCTCCAAAAAGAGTTTACGACATCGACGTATTATCCTGGCATTTTTCATAATACAAGGCACACAGTTTACAAACAATTTACTCTTTGTCACGATGAAATAATTACACGCGAATTTTGCCAAGACTAATCTTATGAAACATAGCCCATGTTGACAGACAGTTTCTACTTTCTAGGCTGACTTTTTCTTTCTTTTTTCCTTGTTCCTTCTTTTTCTTTTATCACTGCTCGAGAGAGAGAGAGAGATATGCCAGCCTGGAAAGGGAAGAGTTTTAATGTGGCGATGCGCAGATCAACAAAAACTTTCTTTGCGCAGGATGAACAGCTGACTCTGCGATCACATGAAAATCGGCTTTAATAACGGTAAGGCCGCGCTCTTTCCCCAAACATCAGCGGCACTCGTTTGGACGCTCACGCGCTTTCAGCACGTATGTATAGATATACATCGGACATAAAAAATGCTACAGGATCAGGATGTGGCGCTCACAAGCGGGTAAGCTTTCAAAACGAATGCCCACGATCGTATTTTTCATTCCCGTTTGTTTCTCTCTCGTTTCTTCATGTATTTTCTCACAAAGTGAGGTTAGGATCGCTCGCGTCAGTGCGAAGAAGAGTGAGAACAAGTGAGCGAGACAGAGCTAGAGAGAAGGTGATTGTTTGACAATTATCTATTATTGATAATAGGAGAAACAGAAAAACGACGGAACGATAAAATTTGCCAGTAATATCGTCGCTCGTGGAATCTGTCACCGGCTGAAACGACCACGTATGTTGCTGCTGATCGCCGGTGGAAAATCATTAGCGGATCTCCTACTTCTGTGATTGGAAAGAAAAAAAAATAACAGTCTCGTGTGTGGGTGCGTGCGTGATCATCTGCTCCGTCAATTGACAGTAGCCACATCATAGCCTTGTAATATGTAATCAGCTGAATATTTATCGCGCGCGCGTTTTTTTCCCCATTCTGGATTCTATCCGCGTTGCATATGTTTCCTCACATCATCGATCTCGTCGTCAATTTCAACACTTGTGCATCTTAGTTCGGAAATTACGCGAGTACGCAAATATTATTCAAAATAATTTAACGAATAGCAAGTGCAGTCGCTTTTTTTCTGCTACGCCACGGAAAAGTTATGAGAATAAGTATCATCGAGCAGCGAGGAAGAAAGGTATAGAGAGAAAGCGCATCGACAAAATTCTGACGAATAATGAAAAAAAATAGAGATTCTTGACAAAAAATCGACGATAAAATGACGAAGAAAATAATAATATGGGGCGTCATGATGCTGGGATGCACCATTCCGGCGATATCAGTCGCAATGGAGGATCATCCGCCGGAATACATGAGCAAAGAAGACAGAGAAATTCTCAAGTGAGTTTCATCATGGATCTCTTGGTAATTCATTCCAGAGTATTTCATATGGACCAATGTATATATATTTTTTTTTGCATCAGGGAGGAAGCCAGAGACATGTTTTATCATGCTTACAACGCTTACATGGATAACGCGTATCCGGCGGATGAACTTATGCCACTGAGCTGCAAAGGTAGATACAGAGGATCCGAGGCTGACAGGGGAGACATAGATTCAACCCTCGGCAAGTAAGTCATCCATAGATTATATTTCTGCTCTAACAATTTGACGATCCAACATTTTCAAGGTCATTTCCCTGAATTCCTGATTCTATCCAGGCTCACAAAATTTGTAATGTAAAAGTAATGCATTATTCGTTACTTTTAGAATGTGTAATGGAACAAATTTCTATTACCCATGCAGTGTGTAATGGAAAAAAATTTCATTACCCAATTGCAATAATTTATTCATCTATATTTTTGCATTCACAAAATTGCAATCAATGTCCATTACACATTACATTGCAATGGGTAATGAAAAATTTTTCTATTACACACTACATTGTAATGGGTCATGAAATTTTCTTCCATTACACACGACATTATAATGAGTAATGAAAAAATTTGCCATTACACAATGCATTGTAATGGGTCATGAAAATGTTTTCCATAACACAAGGCATAATAATGGGTAATGGTTTTTTTTTTCATTCCACACCACATTGTAATGGGTAATGCAAATTTTTTCCATTACACACTGCTTTGTAATGGGTAATGAAATTTTTTTCCATTACACACTAAATTGTAATGGGTAATGGAAATTTTTTTCATTTCACACTACATTGTAATGAGTGATGGAAATTTGTTGCATTATACATTACATTGTAATGGGTAATGGAAATTTTTTCAATTACACACTACATTGTAATGGGTAATAAAAATGGCAATGCATTACAAAAAGTAATGCATTACAACCCAGATTCTATCTGTAAATTTGACGATTCTATCTTTATCGATCTTTGCAGCTTTTCTCTGACGCTGGTGGATACTCTGGACACGCTTGTGGTGAGCATCGTTGGATGACAAAATGATAAAAAATTATAATGAAAATCGACATTATTTTTTTGCTGTTGATTAATTGTGAATTAATTGAAATCCTCAGGTACTCGGCGATTTGGGAGAATTTGAAAATGCGGTTCGTCTGGTAGTCAAAGACGTCACATTCGATACGGACGTTATAGTTTCTCTCTTCGAGACGAATATACGAATGCTTGGGTAAGAATTATCGAATCGTCACTTTTGCGAGAGGAGAAATTGAAAAATTGTTAAACTGCAATTTCTAAAATAAAATCTTGTTTCAGTGGACTTTTGAGCGGGCATATACTAGCGGAATATCTGCAATCGAGAGCCGACATAATGCCGTGGTACAGAGGCGAGCTTTTGAATCTTGCGAAAGATTTGGGCTATCGGTTTTTGCCCGCGTTCAACACGACCACCGGAATTCCATTTGGCAGGGTAAATTTCATCCCCCCTTTTTTAATCACTTACTATTTCAAGGGAGAAAATTGTGGTTCCTTATTTTTGTCATTGAAATTTTTCAATCGTTTGTAACCGTTTAATTTTCGAAATGTTTCTTGCAGTGATAAGAAATCTGCAGCATGACAATTAGAACAAAAAGCCTTAATTTTTTTGTATCATCGAGTATTCTCCTTTCTTGTGTAACAGATAAATCTGCGTCACGGTATGAAAGGAGTTCCGGCCGAAATGTGCCGTGAAACTTGCACTGCCTGCGCCGGAAGTATGATCCTGGAAATGGCTGCCTTATCGAGACTCACCGGTGAATCAATATTCGAGGCAAGACTCTGGAAATTTCAAAGAAAATTGTCAATATTGGCCTGGAGAATAAATTTTTTTTTTTTAACTAGGACAAAGCGCAAAAGGCGATGGATGCTCTATGGAAGATGCGTCATCGTGGAACGGATCTTATGGGTTCGGTGCTGAACGTTCATTCCGGTGATTGGGTGAGACGCGACTCTGGGGTCGGTGCCGGTATAGATTCCTACTACGAGTATTGCTTAAAAGCTTACATTCTCCTGGGCAAGTATTTTAGCGATTAACGATTATTTTTATGTCCGGTGATAATAATCGAATGATTTTTATGAAAATTCCAGGCGACGAAAAGTATTTGGGCCGTTTCAACAAGCATTATCAAGCGGTCATGAAATACGTGAGCCAGGGACCAATGTTGTTGGATGTACACATGCACAGACCGAATACAAATTCAAAAAACTTTATGGACGCTCTACTGGCATTTTGGCCAGGATTGCAGGCAAGCTTATAAATTTATGAAATCTCCTCATTATTTCTGATAGACGGTTTTTTCGTTCCTCGTTTAAGATGTTATATGAAGAATAACATAATTTCTTATTCAGGTACTAAAAGGTGATATAAAGCCTGCTGTCGAAACGCACGAAATGCTTTATCAAGTATTACAGAGGCATAATTTTATACCAGAGGCATTTACCACGGATTTTCAGGTATACTTAAAAAATGTTTAAAAGCTAATTTATTAATTTCTAAACCTCTTCGATATTATTCGGAAAAAAAAATTAATATCTTTTCATAAATACGCCAAGCAGAAAGATAGAATTTACTATTTGTCATGTTAATTCTTTCTAAAAAATGATATTGAATCTTTCATCAGGTACACTGGGGTCATCATCCGTTGCGTCCGGAATTTTTGGAATCCACTTATTTTCTCTATCGAGCTACGGGCGATCATTATTACCTCGGCGTTGGTCGCAAAGTTCTCAAGAGTCTTCAGACATACGCGAGGGTACCTTGCGGTTATGCGGCTGTTTCGGACGTTCGTACGAACAAGCACGACGACACGATGGAGAGTTTCGTGCTGTCGGAAACGCTGAAATATCTGTACCTACTTTTCACCGAGCCCAACGATCTCGTTCTCGATATCGATGAATTTATATTCACCACGGAGGGACACTTGTTGCCGCTTACTCTGGCTGCAGCGAGAGCCAATGTCACCGCCGTGAGTCTCGTGTTTTTTTTTTTTTTTTTTTAAAGAAGTTGCAAGAGTTGCCGAAAAAATATTTTAGATAAAAATAAGTGTTTTGTAGTAGTTTCGTTTTTTTAAAAATCTTTTTTTGCAGGATTTGGAAAGAGACGTAGTTCAGATTGACGAACTCGGTCGTACTTGTCCGAATAGTTTGCATCTTTTCCCCGCTTCGGTCCGACAACCATTGAGAAATATGGTCGAGGACGTTTGTCCACGAACGAATCTCAAACGTCGTCTCAATGCCTCGCAATTTCAGGTATGTACATGGGTCAAAATTCCGAACGGCAGCATTCGTTTGGGCCTCATAGTCGACGATTGTTTTATAACTTTAGGGACACAGTATGAGAGTACACTCTGGAATTTTTTTTGGATTTTTAAATCGACCAGTTTCACTGTACCGATGACGTCATTTTTTTGAAATTTCTTGAATATCATGTTTTGATCAATTTCTCGAGACCCCTGGAATTAAAAAAAAAAATTCGACATATATTTTCATCGAAAAGATCTCAGCTTGAAAAAAAAGTATTTCCAAATACGTACCAATTCGTATAAGCATAGAAAAATAAGTTTTTTTCTCAAAAAGGTGTTTTATCGATGAGCCTACGCTCCAATCTGTTTTTTCATATTTTTTTCGGATTTCTGAGGTTTTTTTACACGAAAAAACTTTCCAGAGTGGGATCTCTGCGACATCAGACCGTTATATATTAAATATAATCTGAGGTGCTGTAAATATCGAGAAAATAGTGCAGATACAATAATGCTTACTGCGCTAGTATTGTATTGTATTGGTACTATCATTTTTTATCGAGGTCGTTATGGGTTTTTAACTTAACTTTTAATTTATTAGTACTGTAACAGGAGGATTTGACTATGAGAAAAAATAATAATACCCTGAAAGCAATATAATATACACGATTCCGGGGAATCGGTGTGTAAACAAACTTTAAAAAACATCCATTCATCTTTTATGAAAATATTTATTGACGCATGTTTAATTTGGCGCAAAAAAAAATATTTAACCATTTTTACTTGTTTTACATTAGTTGCTTTTGAGTATACTAAAAAAAAAAAATTATTTTACAATTTAGTGGCGAAAAAGTATTACAGATCTGGAAAAAGAGTTTTTTCGTGTAAAAAAAACCTCAGAAATCCGAAAAAAATATGAAAAAACAGATTGGAGTGTAGGCTCATCGATAAAACGTCTTTTTGAGGAAAAAACCCATTTTTCTATGCTTATACGAATTGGTACGTATTTGGAAATATTTTTTTTGAAACGCTGAGATCTTTTTCGATGAAAATATATGTCGAATTTTTTTTTTTAATTACAGGGGTCTAGAGAAATTGATTGAAACATGACATTCGAGAAATTTCAAAAAAATACGTCATTGGTACAGTGAAACTGGTCGATTTAAAAATCCAAAAAAATTTCAGAATGTACTCTCATACTGTACTATGTGTCTCTAAAGTTACAAAACAATCGTCGACTATGAGGCCCAAACGCATGCTGCCTTTCGAAATTTTGACCCACATTCATCATTTTCATAATGACATTTGTATGATTTTGGATTTTTTTCTCTTTCATTGCAGGCAAACAATTTGGAACATCTGAAAATTCTCAGCAACATGGGCATTACGATTTTGACGCCGACAGCTGGAAGAGTGCAAGTTCTTCACACATTTTCCAACGTGAGTACAAAATCTCTGCACATTATCGCCTGAAAATGTGAACGAGAATTTGTTTCAAAGATATTCTCGAATAAAGGAGATTATTCATCAACAGGCGAGAACGGCGCAGGATGCAGAGGAGGGACTTTTGTTTATGCAAGAGATGGTTGAGCTCAGTAAGAAACAGTCTCAACAATCGGAAACGCGAGCGCAGACCATTACGTACGAGAGAACCGATACGAATCCACCGCGTCAAGAGACGCTTTTGGCCGGTCCGGCTCATTTTGGGCCGATCTTGAAGGACGGGAAGAAGGTCACGGGAATAGTCGAATTTGCGAGTCCCTCGGAGGCGTGCGACGATCTCATCGAAACGGAAAAATTGGTCGGGAAAATTGTCATGGTTTCTCGTGGAAATTGCATGTTCGTTGAAAAGGTCAGTGCGTCGATTACCTTTTTTATTCAACGTAATTGTGTCATCACACCAAAATTGACAGCGATAGATGTTAATTATCAAAATATTCTGTAAAAATTTTATTTTTTTCAATCTTATCAATGTTTTCGCGCATTAAAGTAATTTAACGTATGTATGATTATCAAAATAGGCGAGAAGAATTCAGAAAGCCGGTGCGATTGCGGGTATTGTGTTGGATACTGTGATGGGCTCGAGCGCAAGTGTCTCACCGATGTTCGCGATGTCGGGTGATGGAAAAGATCCCGATGATGTCACGATACCCATGGTTTTTTTGTTCAACAAAGAAGCAACCGATCTCATTGTCACTCTGATAGCGAATGACGGCTCGCTCACCGTTACGATAGGTGAAAATTAAATACACTACTGGCGAAAAGTTTCCGGACAACATTTCAAAAAAGGTTTTTATGCCATTTCGCCGGAACTCAAAGTAAACTAATTTAAGGATGTTGAGTCCCAAATCGCAAATGATGAGAAAATTCTGAAAATTTGGTATGTTTTTGGATGAATCATTTAAGAGGTCCTGTAAAAACTTCACGACGATTAGGAAGCTCGTTAACGAGCAATTAACATTAACAAATTAAATTAAATTAAATGTAGTCTCATGGAAACTGATATAACTTTGCGATAAGTTTTTTTTTGACCTCTCAATTTTTTAATATCTACACTATATTGAAAGCAACGAAAACAAAACGAAGTTTATTGACAAATATTTTTTTTATTTGTTTAAAAAATTGTTCTTAACAAAATGTTAATATTTTAATAACGAGCTTCCTAATCGTCGTGAAATTCTTACACGACCTCTTAAATACTTCATACAAAAACATACCAAATTTTGAGAATTTTCTCATCATTTTTCATTTTAACCCTTAAGGAGGTTGAAGTAATGATAATAGAATTCTGAAAATTTAATATGTTTTTATATGAAGTATTCAGGAGGTCGTGTAAACATTTCACGACGATTAAGAAGCTATTTATTGAACAATTAACATTAAAAGATTTCATAGGGACTCGACATCCTTAACAAACGTCATTTTATAGGGGAATAATTCCTGTTCATTTCCTGTTTTTTAAATTATTTTTACAATTTGTTTTTAAATTCGGACTCTATTTCGAAAACACCTGCTTTTCGATTTTCTCCCCCTCTCTTCGGGTGCACCCATCTTCGTGAGAATTTTTTTTTGTACATTCTTACGATTAGATTCATAAAGAGGAAAGTTTGAGCTTCAATTTCCTTCTTTTTTAAACTTTGGGCGATTTTTACTTTCAAAGTTATTCTGTTTTTTGTGAAAAAAGAGGAAATTTGAAAAATTCCGTCTAACACGAAAACAAAGCGGATTCATGAAAAACTTTAAGATACCAAAAAGTTGCATCTGTTTTCGTTGAGTTCAGAGCATTTTTTTCCGATTTTTTTTCCAACATGTTGAGGGTGAAAAAAAAAATTGGGAAAAAAATTTGAAAGAAAATCCAATATGTTGAAAATGGTAAAATAAAGCATTTTCGCCTTCTGAAATTTTATCAGTAATCGCATAGTTCTCGAGTTATGGTAATTGAATTATCTGAGCTCTGACTCAGAAAATGAGAAAAAAAAAATTTAGGAAAAAAATCTGAAAAAATTCCTCTGAACTCAACGAAAGCAGACGCAACTTTTTGCTATTCTGAAGTTTTTCATGAATCCTCTTTGTTTTCGTGTTATACGGGCTTTTTCAAATTTCCCCTTTTTCGCAAAAAACAGAATAACTTCGAAAAAAAATCGCTCACAGTTTTTAAAAAAAGGAAATTGAAGCTCAAACTTTCCCCTTTATGAATCCAATCGTAAAAATATATTTGAAAAAAAATTATCTAGAAGATTCGTGCACCTGAAGAGAGGGGAAAAAAGGCGCAAGTTGTTTTCAAAATAGAGTAAAAATCTAAAAACAAATTGTAAAAATAATTTAAAAAACAAGAAATTGAGCCCAATTCTTCCCCTTTAAAATGCCGTTTGTTGAATTAGTCTACGTTGACTTCCGGCGAAATGGCACAAAAAAACGTTCCAGACCTTTATTTGATGTTTTGTCCGGAATCTTTCCGCTGGAAGTGTTTGCGAAATATTTCAACAAAAAGCTCAAAGATATAGCCACTTTCTTTTTTTGATCTACGATGCAAAAATCGATGATTGCATTAATGTTTGAATCATTATCAGGTGATTACGCTCCGAGAACTGAGATTCAGCTGAAAGCACCGGATGATCTGTCGGTATTCGAGCGACTCAAAGGATCCTTGAAGGACTTTCTAGTGCGACAAATAACACCGCAGGTCTGTATTCGTTGGTGCTTGATTCTCTTAGGGGTAAAACATTTTGCCAATTGGCTCGTCAGTATGCTCAACAAGTATCGATAGCAGCATCGTGCGATGCACGTTGTTTTTGCCGTTCGATTTTTTAATTTTTATTTATTCGCTCAATCTATGCTTTGTTACGTTTTTTTTATAATAAACGATCGAAATTTGTATCCTTTGGTTCATTCATTTTGCGCGTGTGATATATCGAATGTATTAAGGAGTATAGAAAAATAAAGAGAGTGAAGAGAGTGTTTATTCGTTTAGAGATTAATTGTTACCGCTATGAAGAACCAACTGTATTTTTCTATGCAATCACAGAATACGGGAGTGAGTCGACCTTCGGGGATTCAAGGTTCATCGGAGACGATCGGCTTAACGGGAGGATTAACCGTGAATAGAACGGACGAGCACACAGAATACGAAATCTATGGTCTTCATGTCAAAGCAAAGATCATGGAAAAGAGTGATATCGTCGAGATCATAAAAACCGATTTTGCACCGCCGGAGAAGGAGAAAATCACAAGGAATCTCGATGATTTTGAAAGAACGTGGCATCGCGTTAAACAGGATCTCGTTAATTCGATATACGCGTCCGAAAAATCGTACGCCACGTTACCATTGGACAAGGTACGCTTTCAATATACGACGATGCAGAAACATCGAGGTATTCTCAATGAGGAAATGCATGTGAGAACTGTCTCAGTGTTGGAATGGTTATTGAGAGAATTTAGCAATATTCGGCCTAACGACGAAGAAGCATCAAAAACGAAGGCGACGGATAAAACAGTGAAAAGTCATGAGAATTACAAGGTCAACGATGGCGAAAAATCGATAGTGGAAAACGTTGAGGAAATTATTGCGCGAATGAGCGATAATGAAAAAACCAAAGATTCCATCGATCTTAATGAGGAGCTCAGAGATGCATTGGCGCAAAGTTTAAACGTCAATTATTTCGATTTTAAGCTTTCGCACTTTGACGATTCTAACAAGGAGCTCAGAGATGCATTGGCGCAAAGTTTAAACGTTCGTTACGTCGATTTTAAGCTTTCGCAAGTGGACGATGTTGGAAAATCTGCCGACGAGAGCACGTCGAGGAGTGAGGAAAAAATTGAGTCACCGGAGAAAAAAAAGATCGCCGAAACGAACACTGATACGTTCGTCATTATGCACCTAGGTATCAGAGCAACGATATTCACAGGAAGCGGCATAGTTAGGATGGGACTGGTTGATCATCAAAAAATGATTGTCAAAAAATCGAACGATCAATCGATCGATCTTGAGAATTTCGAACGGAGGTGGTACAATCACAGGCAGTTTCTCGTTGATTCGATGTACTTGGCCAATGTAAAATCACCCTTCATCGAAATTCCAATAAAAGTCATCGAGGCGCAATATCGCACTTTGCAGGCTCTCCGCAATCGTCAATATCACGATATTCATGCGAGTCTCGAAGATATGATTCTTTGGTATCTCGGGGAAATAAATCAAGTTGACCGTTATGCCGAAATGATGAAAATTCTTGCGATGGCTCAACGCGTGGAGAACGATGGGGGAAAAGCGGAAAATTTGAAAAATCCTGACGCAATTGGAGTTGAAGATGCCAAGGAGAGAAAGACAACAGAGTCATTTGTGATAGAAGAAATTGGGAGAAACAGAGAGAAGAACGACGAGGAGCGAGAAATTAATCAAGAAACCGATGAAAACGGAACGTCGGAAAATGTAAAAACATTCGGGGATAGCAAATTTACGATAAAACAACCTGTAATGACGAATTTTCGGGAATCGCGGGTTAAAAAAGATTCAGCGAAATGTTTGGCGATAAATAATGAAAATGTGGAAAAATCGAGATGCAACGAGAAAGTGGAAAACGCGGATGATCCGCTCGAAGAATTTAAGAAACCTATATGGGCGACTGACGAGCACAAGGACACTGCAAGGTCATTCTCACAATTTCAGGGAAAAACCGATTTGCCAAATTCGAATTACGAATATCCGTCAGAATATTCGACGAAAGCCGAGAGTGTCGAAACAACGGTGAGACATGAAAACAAACGTATCGAGGATGATCTATAACGGATCGATTATTCATAGGCAAAATTTCACGAAAATATGAAAACACAGACGCTCAAAAAATCCACGACCGAATTGACAGTTGAAAATGATCGTAAAACACACACACACATACTCATCTTACGATCAATCCTTAAAAACGATTTTTTATACGTGAGATGAAAAAAAAAATCGTTACTGTACACACGGAATGTCAATATACATATTGTACGACGTTTAAATTTGCATCATTGGAATGGCAACAAAGAGACATTAAAAAAAAATCAAATTAATCCTTCCTGGGGTTTCTCAAGGTCAGAATTTGTAAACAAATATTCCTTTAGGATTTCCAGCAGGAAGCTAAGACTCTGAATGCACATAAAATGCGCGAGCAATATTGAAAAGTAGGAAAGTAAACTATTTTCGTTGCTCTCCAACGATGCAAACTTTACTATCGACCCATTTATACGAATCGTGAATAGTTGATGAACGATGAAGAGAAAAATTCCACAATCTACCTGGTGCTCGATTAGATAGGGTTTGAATTGCATTCGATAAAAGCGCCACAAGTCCGTTCATTGCCATTTATCTAGAGAAAAAAAGTGAGATAAAGAACTTTGCATTTGAATATGAAACTGAAACTAATCGTTGCGCATGTAAATCAGTAATGGCGTAAATCTGAGAGTGGTAGGCTGAAAAAAAACAGAGAATTCTGCAATTAATCGGAAAAACTAATGGTTTTTCTTCTGCCAATTTTATCTCGATGATTGAAAACAAAAACTAAGCCTTTGATAGGAAATACAAAAAGTTTTTGCGAGAATGTACAAAGAGATTAAATAAGTAATAAGCGATACGGTATTGTATATATACATATTATATATCATGGCTCTTCGTTTTATCCAAGGATCTATCCTCATGCGCGAAATTTATTTTATTTTTCACGCTGTCGCAAACAAGATTGCCTGTAGATTCTTATCCGTGGCTGTGTATATTATTTCTGCAATTATTTTTTTCTTTGTTCTCGTTTTTTGTTTTTTCTTTCAAACGAAAAAGCCATCGATCGCAATTACAATCGTGTAAATAATTAAAAACTGAAAAATACATTTTTCATACGTTGTTATGATGAGGGAAATGTTTTTGAGAGTGCGGATGATAAATTGCAAAGGGAGAGATAGAAAAGGGAAAAGGAAAAATAGGCATCGATAGAGATCCATCTGCCAAAAATATATTTTGATGTGAAATATATAGAAAAGTGGGTTTACGATTGGAATATTGTATCGTTTGGGGGTAAAAAATATAATTGTATATATGTATACGGTGTATGTAAATGCGTATTTGTGCTACGTACATTGTCAATGTATCATAGTACGGAAAATTTGAATATGAGAAAAAAAAACTAAGTATTGTGTGTAATTTTTGGTATGAGGCAAAAATATAGGTATAATATGAGAAAGATTGAAGATAACGGTGAGACTATTTTCAGCGTCACGTCAATATAATAGATTCGTGGAAAACCTGAGGAAGGTTCGAGAAGGCTTGCCAAATTGCAATCTAATGTTTTAAAATACATAATAGTACTCTCCCTGCTATTTCCGTAATTTCTCACTTTCAAAATTACCGCGCTTTCGATGGGTTTCCGCCAGAGGGCGACACCGAGCCAAAAGCGGCATTCGCTTTAGACGCTTACGCGCTTTCAGCGCGTATACATAGATATACATCGACATATAAAATGCTACAGGATGTGGCGCTCACAAGCGCGTGAGCTTCCAAAACGAATGCAGGGAAAATCCACCACTACACCGATATGTATCTCAAACTTTGATAATTGATCGTTCAAAGTTTATCAACACTTTTACGTCAGTCGGAGATTTATTTCATAATAACGATAAATAATTACTCGTCTTCCACGAATTCCACGCCTCGGGCCACAACGATCTCGTGATCCAGGTGAAATCTTGAATCATCGGAAAATTCTCGCATCATTCTTATCATATGCCCGGAAATTGAGCGCTATCGTGACCTTGACCAACAATTCGATAGACGATCTTTATATCACTTTGCGATAAAAGAGGTATGATTATTCAATATTCAAAAATCATTTTTATTCTTGCTGCATTGATGATAATTTCCCAATTGCGAAACAAAATTTTGTCGTTATACTCGAGTCAGGGAAAAAAAATATTACGCAGCATTCTAAATTAGTTTTTCCCTCAAAAGGAAAAAGCTACCTCAGCCCAGCTTCCTTTATCGCTCTAATTTATGGCGTTTTCGCAGATTCACAATTTCACGAGTCTCTCTAAAAAATGAACCCGCCGATTGCAACGGAGGAAATAAGATTGAGCGTACCTTGGGGATACATTGCTGGAAAAGCATGGGGCAAGCCCAATGACGAAAGGGTTCTCGTAGTTCACGGAAGTCTCGACAATGCCGGATCCTTCGATCGAATAATTCCGTTATTGCCGAAGGATAATTATTACGTCGTCGTGGATCTGCCGGGACACGGATTATCCTCTGCATTCCCGAGCGGCGTGCAGCTGGATTATTTCAATTACATTCTGGCAATCAGGATCATCCTTGACAAATTAAAGTGGGAAAATTGCATCTACGTCGGTCACAGCTTCGGCGCTCAATTGGGCATTTTAATGAGCATCTTGAATCCCGGTAGAATATCGAGAATAGCTTGTCTCGACGGATTTTTACCCGGTGTTATAAAAGCCGATCAACTCCTGGGGAAATTGAGAGCTCATCAAAAAACGACGTTAGTCGCTAACGAAACCACAGTGTCGCCGCCTCTTCATACCAAAGAAGAAATTATTTACGCTCTTAAGTGTAAAAGACAATTTCCTCTCAATTCGCCGGCAGCTGAGGCACTTTTTGTTCGCGGGACTACGAAAATTGGCGAATTGTACAAGTACAATCGAGATTATCGATTGAGAACGCCCTTAAATCCATTGCTGGGAATATCGTACTACGTGAAACTTTTGAGTCACTTGAAAATTCCAGTTTTCATCGTACTAGCAGAATCTTCGTGGCTCGATGATAATTACGACGCCGACGTCATTGATTCGTTGAAAAAAATGATAGGTGACAATTACACGATTGTCCATGTGAGGGGCAACCATGACGTTCACAATAACAATCCCGAAATTGTCGCTCCGCATCTGTGCAATTTTCTGAATAATAAGATAAAGAGTAAATTGTGACTACAGTATTGAAAATGTAATTTTTTAAGTAGATTGAAAATTCGGCGGGTCAAGTCTGTGACTCTGGGGCGGTGGTTTTGTTTGTATCGTGGCATTTGTTGGAATTTTGTACATTTTATACGGGTCCAGTGAAAATATATATTTTAGTATGTAAAATCTTATTTTCCTCTCATCCTTCTGCTTTCCTTCGAAGGAAGCTTGTGTTCTCATTGAAAAGTAAACAAATTCCCAAACCAATGAATTGGTTTGGAAATTTACTGAATTTACTGAAAACGGCTGGGAATTCTTAAAAAACCGAAAATTTAAAAACAATGAAAGAATCGTGCAATTTGTTAATCGATACGTTGATTTAATTAAAAAAAAAATTGATTGCCTTCATTGCGAATCTCGGTCATTGTTGAATTCGAATCTCGCAAAATTCGCATTAAAACGAGTATCAACAGCGACCTTTGAATGTACAAATCTTTAACGTTCAACTTTATTTTCTCGACAATTAAAGTATTGCGAAACAATAACGTATATATCCATGAGTACTTTTAAACTTATCTTATTTTCTCCATTGTGAGATTTTTTCGCGACGCTTTTACATCGTGATTAAATACCATCGGAGACAAAGAACGCGCGTAGTAAAGCTTTTCCCCAAAAGTCCAGATTTTTCTTTCTGCAATCCACGATCGATGAAATTTTCAACTCAATCGTCCAAGAAAAGTCCATTGCCATCGTCGTATTCATCGTCCTCGGAGTCGAGATACTCCAAGACGGGAAAATCATCGTCAGGCTCGTCTTCATCCTCGTCCGGTATCAGACCGTGATACAGCATGTTGAAACACTTTGAATCCCGATTGCCAAAATGCAAGTATGGAAATTGTGGATTCAATCGTGTTCCGCATATCCAACAGAAATAAGTTTTGCAACGGCCACAGGTCATTTTGTTGCAACCGTCCGATTTCTGTTATCGATTGGAAGACAAAAAATATGTATTACGCATGAAATCGCCATTTCGATACGTTTTTCGTTACTTTTTTTCTGAAATAAAAATAGAATTGTACTACCTCGATGGCGGCGTTGCAATGAGGACAATGATGACTGTTGCTCGTTATCCAATTCTCCGACATTGTATTTTCCACCAAAATCTGCAACTGTTTTTTGCCGTAACGTTGCTCCATCTTTAATTTCTTGTCCTGCGACGCTTCCTGATACTCGCTAACGAGTTTTTGTTTTTCCGCTGTGAATATCCGTAAAAATTTGGAAAATTACTACAAATTCAAATGTCAAGTTATTATATTGAAGTTTTAGATGTTTAGATGTAAAATCTACAAATGTATTCTGTTGCTGAAAATTAAAAAAAAAATCTCGATGGTCCTTGGTAAATAATTATTTTGAACATTAAAAAAAGTTTTACAAGATAATAGGCATACCTGAATTTACTTTGCAGGGTTCAATGCCGTGATAAACCATTTTGCAATAAACACAAAATGCATACTGGCAAGCCGGACAATTCGCCATTTGTTCGTTTGGCTCACGACTAACAGGATATTGGCAATGTCTCCGTGGACAGTAAACAATATCGGTCATTGTTTCCAGTGTAACGCTCAAAAGTACCGAATCGTATTTTGCGAATAATTCCTGACTCACGAGATCCTTGACCTGCACGAAAAAAAGAGATTCCTTGAGAAATTTATCGATTTTTTTTCTCAAGCTTCGTCGTTGTCTTCCTACCTGACCCGGAGTTGCTTCCGAGGTACACTTTTCCTCGGGACAATAAATATTTTGGACGCTTCCATCCTTTATTCTCGTCTCGAGATATCCTCCGATGCATTCCTTGCAAAAAACATGCCTGCACGGTGTAAATTCCGTACAGTGCTCGCCGGATTTTTCGCCGAAGCAAATTTTGCACATGTAAAAGCTTTTTTTGAATTCTACGCGATTCCTCTTTTCGTTGTAATCGACGAGCAATTGAACGAGACTCTTGCTCATTGGCCTATCCACAACGGCTCTCTGATCGATTGGTTTTTTGTTGTTTTGCCTACGATAACGTTTTCGTTGTGGTAATTTCGCGGGCAACTTTCGGTCGTCCGTAAAAACTGATTTTCCCTCTGCTTCGTTTTTCGTTTGCTTTTCCTTCGCCGTATCATTCTGTTTTTTTGCTTGGCTAGCTGTGTGCATCGTATAGGCGTAACTAACGTCGAGACTTTCCTTGATATCGAGATACTCGAGAGTCTCGTTTTGCAGAAAAGCCATCCACGTGAAAATTATCTCTTGTTCCTCATTTTCGTGCCACAGTTCGTCCAGTTTTTTGCACAATTTCGCGAGCATCGAGTGTCGCAGCCAGGACGAGCATAGGGTAAATTTAGGCGGTGATTTCGAGGGATAATCCAACGGCAGAGAAACGTAAAGCGTCAATGGCGGAAAATGCGATATTTGAATTTTGTTTACTTCTTGCTCGTGAATTCTCGTATCTTTGTAATACAGATGATAATCTTTGGGCAGGCGAATGAAGATCTTCAATGTACACTCGTATCTTCCATCGATCTCTTGATACGAAAATTCTTCGTCATTGTATATACTCTCCAGAGCAATGATCTCATCCTTTTGCTTCTCGTTATCCATTTATTGCTCTGCACCTGTGAAATATCAATGCCTTTGTGAATAAATTTCGATAGTTGTTTGATCCTGTGGCGCAGAGTTAATGATCAATGTGAATCATTTTCATTAACCATTAATGTTTAATGGTTAATGGAAATTATTTTCATAATAACATTCAATGGTTAATGAAATTTATTTCAATTAATCAATAAGAGTTAATGGTTATTGAAACTATATAAATGCATTAAAAAAAGTAATGCATTATTTGCAAGCCTGCTTTAGACCGAAGCTTTTTTCACGATCTTGGCTGCCTGAATTTCTCTGATAAATTAATTTTTATCCAATTGCTGCGTAACATCCCGGAGGAGCATAAGGATTATTCAAAATGTGTCTTTCAATTTATACAATCTCGCGTTCGCTTTTGCAGGTTATAATACGAAAATTTTGGAGTAATTATGATTTTCTTCAATTCTTAATTATCAATGTAATAAAAAAAAACCAACCAGTCTACGTTCCAATGGAACCGATTGAAAATTCGTGTAATTTGATGGTATCCAAAAAATATATATAAATTTATAAGTTGCTGGGATCAAGTGACGGCATATCGCGCAAGATTCGCGATTATACTCCTGCGATAATTATAATTATGGGATTAAATCGATAATTACCTCGGAAAAATAGAAATTCGTTGAGATCGGTCGATGATTAATTTTTCTGTAATTAATTTAAAAAATCGTGGATGTAACAGCACGCTTATACGGAAAATCCTCGTGCCATTGACGGTGATGCACTGACACTTTGACACTTGCGAAGCGATCAGCTGTTCTCATACGCGTGTACGTATGCGCAGAAGCGCAGGCGCGTAGCTCCTCCCACCCCTCTTTTCGACCAGTGTGTTTTTAACGTTTTGCGCGTAGCCACGTGGAATTTTGTGAATATTTTATTTCTCGAAGATTCACGCGGAATTTTGATTCCTTTATTATGTAAAATGTGATGTTTGTGTTCCGAATATCTTTGTGAAAATCGTGAAAACAAGGTTTGCCGGTCGAGCGCTGCTTCTACGTCAAACGCCAGGCGGTTGTTCGCGTCTAAAGAAACGCCGGTTTTTTCGTATTTCAATTATTTTTACAATCCAAAAATCTTGAATCGAAAATGGAAAAACCGGAAGAAACGTGGAAAATTGTTTTTCCAATCGCCATAAACGTTGTCATGTCAGTTTTCTCGTTTTTCGTCACTGCGCGCCTCATACCGAAACTCCGCGATATGTTTATCAAAGCTAACCTCTACGGAGTCGACATGAACAAGAGAGACGGTGAAAAAATGTGAGTAACTTTTAAAATAGAGTGAAAAAGTGATTTCTGTAGATAATTGGAATGATTAGACTAAATTTTTGCCCACAAAGTTTGAAGAATTCTTTTGTTTACAGACCCGAAGCTCTGGGAGTCGTTAGCGGATGTATATTTCTCATCACGATGTTCATCTTCATTCCCATACCGTTTACAGACTATATTTTTGAAAATGCCAATTTTCCGCACAACGAGGTTGGTTTTTCTTTTTTAATCCATACCTCGCACTCTCTCGTCAATAGCGCTCATTGTTATTTTTATACTTACAGTTTGTGGAACTTCTCGCCGCTCTGCTCTCCATATGTTGTATGTTACTACTCGGCTTTGCGGACGACGTGTTGGATCTGAGATGGAGGCACAAACTTCTTTTACCCAGCGTCGCTTCGTTGCCGCTTCTTATGGTTTACTACGTAAATTTCAATTCTACTCTGATAATAGTGCCAAAACCACTGCGAAGTTGGTTCGGCTTTTCCGTTGATCTGTGGCTTTTGTACTACGTTTACATGGGCATGCTAGCCGTGTTCTGTACAAATGCCATTAATATTCTGGCTGGTATAAACGGTCTCGAGGTGGGACAGAGTTTGATAATAGCCGCTAGTATTATGATATTCAATTTGACGGAATTAAGAGGCGATCTTTGGAAGGCTCATCAATTTTCGCTCTACTTCATCATTCCCTATATAATGACGACGCTGGCTCTCTTCAGGCACAATCGGTGAGTTATCAAAAGTCAATTGCCATTCCTGGTTGCAGGGTTGCCAGTGAGTCACTATTGTCACTATTGGTCATTATCTTAAAATCGTGTCACTTTCTTCACTATTTTTGAAATTTGGCCACTATTGTCACTATTTTAGAGCTCAGGAGTGGTTAGAATAGAGGTGCCAGTTAGAATAGGGGGCAAATTTCGAAAAATCGACAGTATCGATGGGTGGATCGAAAACTGCAGCGTGGCGCGCTCTGTTGGCCTGAGACCTAACTTCAGTCGATGGGTGGTTCCAAATGCGGCGTCGTAGCGCGCTCTGTCGGACTGAGACCGAACTTTCATTATATAGGTCAGTGGGGCAGGTCAGCAGCTGTTTTCGAACAATCGGGCCGGACAGTGCTCGAGACTAGGTCACGATTATTCTCGGAAAAAATTCCTCCGGATTCCAAGAAATTCTACGTAGGTACTGACGTCACGGGGGAATTCCATCATAGGGGAGCGACAAGGGCGGTAAAAAAGAATGAGATAATTAACAAGTCATAACTCCCGTGTTTTAGATCATACAGACTTCTTACAGGCGTCATTTTCTTCGTTGTTAAATTCTCAAGTTACTTTTTGGAGGTTTTATTTTTTATTCGAAATCCTTAAGGGAGGGGGCGCAGAGAATAAATTTTGGAATAGCCATAACTCCTATGTTTTTCATCATACAGAATTCTTTCAGGGGTCATCTTCTTCGTTTTCAAATTCTCAAATTGCTTTTTTGTAGTTTTATTTTTTTCGAAATCCTTAAGGGGGTACACCGAGAATAAATTTTGGAACAGGGATAACTCCCGTGTTTTTGATCATACAGACTTCTTTTAGGCGTCATTTTCTTCGTTTTCTAATATTCTAGGTGCTTTTTTTGAAAAATGGAAAGGGGTATGCCTTAGAAAATTTGCAAGAATAGATGGTTGAAATTTATAAATCTGCAAAAAATCGAAATATCATCAGAATCGGATGAACAAAGCGGCGTTTTGAAGCTTCATCGATTACGAAGAGAATGAGCTTAGTCTAGAGCATAAGTTTTTAGTAGAAAAAAAATTACACCTATTTTAGTGGACGGATTCAATTTTAGTCAAGATGCAAAAAAAAATTTTTTTTATATCGATGTATTTTGTCTCCCTGAACACGAATCTACCAATAATTTTCTCAAAAAATCAAAATTTTTATGAATTCATCACTATTTCTGGGAAAGATAAGTCACGATTCTACTATTTTTGTCCCTCTAAAACGCTGGCAACCCTGTTACTGCATCAAATTGCTTGTGAATAAAACGATGAATCTATTTTTCAGCGCTTTAAAAAAAAATTTCAAACAATTTTTTATACAGATGAAGATATTTTTTTTAACAGCATTTTTAATCTTTGAGTATAATATATTAGATTTTGCAGAATTAACTGTTGCTTTATCGAATTCCGGACCGTTTTTCATAAATCGTAAAAAATTAAGAAAATCAGAATGGGGAGAGTCATAAAGTAAAATAAAAAGTAATTTACAGGCACTGCAATGTGCAATTAAACACGTGTATAAATTATTCAACGTTCATACCTTTAATTCACAACATATTAATTCAGTCTGTATATAAATTCGTTATACAATAATGATAATTAATAATAATTTAATAATAATATATAGTGTTCGAAGTTGATTCGAGGGGAAGAATGGTGATTGGAGTACGCCATGGGGGATTTTTTTTCATTCAAGGGGATAAGGAAGTAGGAATTAATATCACAGTCTGTTAAAAAGATTAAAAAATCATGACAACAAAATTTGCATCATTGGAATGCAACGCTGAGATTTTTTTTTTTTTTTTCAATTTTCTATAAAGGCTTCTAAGAATTTTTCAGCTTGTTTCAAGCTCTCCTCGAATGAATTCAACAAAAGAGAAAAAGAGAAACCTACTTTCGTATAATTCCAACGACGCAAAATTGACGATCATGAATAAAATCATCGGTGTGTGTCAGTAATAGTCCATTTTAGCGTAAAAATTTTCCACCAACCAATCGTACTTCCACGTTTTTGACAAAACCGTCTCAGGAGCGAAGTACAAATCTCTCGATTTGTAAGCTCTAAGAAGATTTGTCTTGCCATCGAGCCAAACGCCCGTACCAATGAGATCTTCGATGTAGGGAACATCAGGATTCTTCTCGTACCGTATTTTCTTCGTTTTTCCAATATCACGACGTATACCGATTATTATGTTCGCAGGTGCTTGACAATGATGACAGTACCATCCTCCGTAATGATTAAGGTCACCGATAACGAGACCCAGTGCGTCGCGATCGCTGTTCTCGTCGGTCGCGCCAGGATCGCGTTGCACGATCATCGAATTCGTGCGATAGGCCTCGCGAGTCATTCCAACGGTGCTCGCACCGACGCTCGTCGTTGTTTTTGCCGGATGTTGCCAGTAAAAGCCGTAAACCGACCATCGCAGGCGGAAGCCGATCGGCTGAGGCCAACCGTCGTATATCTTGAGGAACATTAACGCCCGTGAATTGAGAATCTCTTCGGGTTCGCTGGTCACGTAAATATCGTCGTCACGTAGATTCTTGACGACGTCAACGACACGATCCCAAACGTATCTCGACAGAATACGAGCTGGTTTTCGCGCCTTTGACGCCACGTTCACGTAGATTATTTTATTCTGCTGTGGACCAACGAGGCCTTTGCTGAGCTTGTGCCGGAAATTATCGTCGGCATTGCTGTAATCGCATATGACGAAATAGTCAACGACACTGTAAAGCTCCTCGACGATCACTTCGGCGATCGCTGAATCATAATCGTTCACGTTGAACGTGTAGATCACTCTTCTTGCTGCTCGACGACGCTTCAATATTATATTTTGCTTCGATGCCATTATCGCTCGCCATACCACTTCCGGTTGACCGCAGTCAGCACCGTGCCAACCCTGTCGACATACACATCGGTCCAGGGTCTTCTCGTCCCTCATTCGTGCATCGTCGTGACCCGTTTTCCAACATATCGTCACATTGTTGTAAGTCTCGAACAGATCCGACGTTCTCACGTAATCGAGTCTCACCTCGCCCGTTATCGTGTGATAAATCGGCGATGATTTCCGATTGATCTTTGGACTGGGATTCACCTGGAAATTATGAAATATTTTTGGTAATTTTTCCATCGGTCAAGCTGGAAAAATTGTGATGGCGAATATTTGGAATCGAATATTGGCAATGTCCTATTGAGTCTTTGAAAGTTTAGAAGTTATAAAATCATATTGAAAATTTGTATTTTTCGTTAGATCTCAAGCATCGAGTCGTTGGAATCAGTGATCGGCAGTATCGATTTTCTCGTCAACGATATTGATTATATTAATCATTTTTTCGAAAAATTAATTAGTCAAAAAATATTACTAATTTTTCATACAAATTTGTAACTAGCGGAAAAATATTAGTAATTAGTGACAAAATATTTATAATTTTTCCAAAAAAATTAGTAATTGGCGAAGAAATATTACCAAGTTTTTTTCTAAATATAGTAATTGGTAAGGAAAATATTACTAATTAATTTTTAAAAAAAGTAATTTGTAGAAAAGTATTGTGTATATTTACGTACTTGTGGGTACGGATTGAGCCATGGTTATAAGCTCATGCAACTCTATTAAAAAAGTTGTTTTTCATTTTTTATAATAACTAGATCTTTTGAATATTTCACACATTAGTATTTATTGTATCGAATGTCATACGATATCGAATAAGTTATTATTAATACGAATATTTAATCAGTACCTATTAAAAAATACATTAGTAATTTTTATTTATTTATCACTTTTTTCAAAATTAATACAACATTTCTCCACAAATCATTGATTTTTTCGGTTATTTAGCAATATCTCTCGCCAACTATTAATTCTTGGAAAAAATAAGTAATATTTTATCGGTAATTACTTATTTCTTTGGAAAAATAAGAAATGTTTTGTCACTAATTACTTATTTATTAGAAAAGTTAGTAATATTTTGTCACTCAATTTTAATGAAAACCCTGCAAATTGAAATTTGCACATTGCTTCCTCATCTTTATCCATAGTTCATATAGCTTCCTTTAACACACAGTATGGCGATCAAATTTGGCTTCCTCATAAAGGAAGCTTTGTTAACTATTGAAAAATATTAGTAATCAATGTGCAAATTCGATCGGTATTTCACCAATTTTGATAGCGAATAACATTGATAGCTATACTGGCTCTTCACAAAATTTCATTGCAATATTTAAAAAATTTCAAAAGTTATAGCGTTTACGCTTCTTTTATAAAAATTAAAAATTTGATAAAAATTTAATCATTCGATCGATTTTCGCCAAATTTAATAACGAACATCCTCGATAGCTATATTAGCTCTGTGTAAGGTTTCAGTGCAATATCTTAAAAAATGCACAAGTCAGAGCGTTTACGCTATTTTTAAAAAAATTAAAAATTTCATAAAATTTTAATCCCTTGATGGATTTTTGCCAAATTTAATAGCGAACAACCTCGATAGCTGTATTTGCTCCGTGCAAAGTTTCAGTACACTATCTTAAAAATTGCACAAGTTAGAGCGTTTAGGCTACTTTTCAAAAAATTCAAAATTTCATAAAATTAACACACACACACACACACATCCATCCGGACATTTTTTCTACATATGATTTCTCGATGTTTTAGGACATTTTGAACATATTGGCATAAAAATTGCGAAAAATTTTTTTTTCACGAAAACAAAGCTTCCATTATGAGGAAGCAAAATTAGAAGTATTTTTTCACTAAATACTCATTTTTAGAAAAACTAGTAATATGTTCCCGCTAATTATTAATTTAAAATAAATTAATAATATTTTTTTCCTAATTAACTTTTCAAAAAAATTTGATAATAAAAAAATAGATAGATTTATTTGCCGATCACTGGTTGGAATTTCGATAGACGATAGGAAAGTAGAAGAAATATTAATTTTTGTAATAGCAATGAGAAATCGAAAGATAAAATTCCAAGGTTTACGAAGGGACGATTAGGAAATTCGAAAAATTAGTTTCACCTCGTTAGACTCGATATTGACGAAGCTCACGGGTGTGCCCGTTGTAGAAGCGATGAATTCCGAAGTCGGCGTCGACGCGACGTACATCATAACAATGAGAACTTGAAGTACGAGCAGCGTGTAAAGCACGAGGAGCTTTCCATCGATGCGGTTCTGCATTGCACGAAACTTTATTTTCTCTCCACCCCTTCGAATAATGGTTGGTGATGATCTTGAGAAACTTGAATTTTTCTTCTCAAATTTTCCGAAATTTTGGAATTTCAAATTTCACGCTTCTCTCTATCAATCGTCACGACCATCTCGCCCAATCATCTCTTTTTTCCGCACGAAAATCTGAAACACGTTTTTCATTCAAAATTCATCATTCTTCAGCTGCTCCGTCGTCAATTCGAAATTAAATCTCAAGTATTTGAACTGAACGAAAAATCTAAAAGTGTATACTTTAAACAAAAATTTGAATTTAAAAAAAATTGAAAGTTTTGAATTCAAGCTTAATGGACAAACTTGAAGTACCAAGAAATACTTCATTCGGATACTCCAAGGATTATCGATTTTCAAGAGCTTGTGTGGGAAAAACGATGGGCGAAGCACGGAGAATTTTCCAAGATGAAGTTCAGACGCGACCGAGGAGAGAAATTAATGAGGAAAAATCGAGGAAGAACGGAGCAACGAAATTGGAGAACGCGGGGCCGTTGACGTCATCGACCTCCCAATTGAATGAAATTATGGAGAGCATGACGTCATCGATCCACCGGCGCTCAGTTTAGGATTGAAGAAAAAAAAAAATAATCAAATTTCAAATATGTATTCGCACTCACCGATGAAGTTTCTAGGGGCGCGACGGGATATTCCCGGTATCGAGATCTCCTCCCACCTCATCACTGAGCATATTTCGAGAAATATTGCAAATTCAAAATTAACAAATTTCCCAAACGGTTTTGTCGCCTCATTCGAAAATCAAATTTTCTCCCTTTTTGACCCCTCCGATTTATTCTTCCTTTTTGAATCACAATTTTCGTCTCTCCGGTTGGTAACGTGAACCAAAAAAAAATCAAAAAATAACATTCGATACCACACCCGTTGGTAGAACGCCTCGGGGATTGCTCGGTACTTCGTCTCGCGACGAAATGCGACCGGAATTCTCCTTCGTTCTCGCCGGAATCTCCGTGTGGAAGAGACAGGCGCGTTCCCGGGTATCGCCCGAGCGCATGCGTTTGCGAATCTATTTCTTTTATTTTTAATTCTATTATTCTTTTTTTAGTTTCCCTTCCTCGGTGTTTTCGCTTCAAGGCGAATCATGTGTGTGTGTGTGTGAGTCATCGCGGAGGAAATTGTCAGAGTCACGTTTCAGTTGAACGAACTGACCACGGAATCTCCCATAGTCTGGCTTATCATGCATAGATTTTTTTTTTCAATATTCAATCGCAATTGGGATTTGAATTTTTCCGAAGTAAAGTTCAATTCATATTATAGTCGACTCTGCAGATGAGAAATTTAAATTCCATAAAGTAGATTTAATATTTTTTATTCATTGATTCGATTTTTCAATCTCGCATGTGAATTTTCTTATATTTTGTATTTTCCCTGTTTATTGAACATTTTCGCTAGCAATTTGTATTTTATTTGGGTTCGATTGACTCTGAAAATGACAATTTTCTTGCGACTACTCTGGAATCCCTCAAAGGAGGAATCTGAGTTAGCCCAGACGAAACATAAAATTCATATCTATTAAAAACTGATAGTCTTCACAAAATTCATATCTCGTCTTTCTTTTTCGTTGAACTGCAGTTATTGCCCGATGCACGTGTCTTTCTCTCTTTCCACTCGAATTTCTCATTTCAACTTCCCTCTCTCTGGGTCGTTCAGCTCTTTTTTCTCGAATCCTCGCACAGGGCGTTTCGTGCCATCTGCTCTTTCTTCACAATGGTCTTTTCTATAGATATAACCGAGAGGGCCTCAGGTATATATCTGTTCATCCGTCTTCACGGTATTGACCTGACGCTGGAAAGACTCCCTTACATTCTCAATATTCGAGTAGCGAGTATCGAGCCGGTATTTAAAAAAAATATATTTGGGGCGATATTTTAAAGAGCCATCGTTGACGCGTTTTCAGCTTCATCGTCCCGCGAGCTTATATTTTTTTTCACAGCATACAACGAATGATTTTTATACCTTTTTTCAGATATCCTTCTCGTGTTTTCGTCGGTGATACATTTTGCTATCTGTCAGGAATGACGTTCGCCGTTGTTGGTATAATTGGACATTTCAGTAAAACAACGCTGCTGTTCTTCATTCCTCAAATATTGAATTTCCTGTACAGCGTCCCACAATTGTTTCATCTCGTACCGTGTCCCAGACACAGATTACCAAAGTGAGTTCTCCTCAATGGAAAAAAAAACCTCGAGGTAATCCTGAGGTCGAATCTGTAAATTACTGATAAAAAAAATTATTGCAAATGTTTTAACGGAGGAATCATCGCAAAAGTCACATATCCTTTTTTTTTGCTTCCTCATGAGAGAAATTCTTTGATCCAGATCCATGCTGAGAAGCGCTCCTCCCTCAAAACTGATGCAAAGAAATTTTTGAAATCTTGGCACTTGCAGTGCAGTTTGAAAATTTTCGATTATTAATCGATTTTCATTCGCAAAAATGCGGTATTGAAATAAAATTTTGCCGATTAGTTGTTATTTGCAAAAAAAAGGACAAATAAGATCCAATTCAGACTGCTCTGTCGGTAAACTTTTGTCTTGCATTCGTTGAATTCTGTAACTTGAAAAAAAAATGCTTTTTTCACATTGGACATTCAGATACAACAAACAGAGTGACAAATTGGATCCAAGCATGACAACGTTCAGAAAATCGGATCTGAATATTCTCGGTAGGTGGAAGAGTCACCTTAACGTTTTATACCTGAAATCTGTGGCTAAATATATATATCTCAATGTTAATTTTTATTTTGTCCAATCAGCAAAATTCATAATGTGGCTATTTCGACGTTTAAGAATCGTTGATTGGCACGAGGATAAGAACGGGATTGTAACGTGTAATAATTTAACGCTGATTAATTTCGTGCTGATAAATATTGGTCCAACGAGAGAGCCAAATCTCACGAATATTCTCTTGATAATTCAGGTGATTGATTCATAAATCTATAAAGAAATCTTACTTTTCTCCCGGCAAAAATCGATCAGAATCGATAATGAACAAATATATACATATTTTTTTTTACAGACTGTCTGCAGCTTATTGGCGTTCGTTATACGATATCCTCTGGCGTCATTATTCTACGATGTTTGAGAATTTTTTTTTTTATAGACAGATTTTCCGCACATTCGAGGATTTGAATTTCTTTTCGCATCTTTTGCAAAAAAAGTCTACGATTTACAGATACTTTCTATTCTTCCGCTGCGAGAAATGCAAATTGTAAGAAACACCAAATGAACTTCTAGTCGAATGGACGTTGAGAGTTTTAAAAAAAGAGCTAAGGGGTAAGAAAATGTAGAATAATAATTGTGCTATTCTTTTGTACGAACTTTTACGTTTATTGATGGTCGACGTTTTATGCACTTGAAATTTATTTCACACAAGTACGCTGGGACGGGTAAAATGGAACGAATGATCAGGGTGTCCCCTCTCTCACTCTCCGAGTGTAATTCGTAAGCCTCAAAAAACAATAATACAAACAATTATAACAGATATATCTATTGCATAAATACTTTGCGTGCAACAAGGAATTTAATTCTTCCATTTCTCTCTCTCTCGCCTATCGTACGTGAACAAATTTCTTTACTCGATACACAAAATGAATGAAGAAAACAAAAACAAAAATAACAATTGTTTCGTTGAGTTGATTAACTGTACAGATTTTACGTATTCTACAGGAATATTGAAAAACTCACGAGATTGGAATCTCGACGAAGAAAGAAATAACCTGGAGGGGTAAAGTTTAGCGTAAATCTAGTAGATTTAACTGAAAGTTAATTCGAAGATCAAGCTACTTACGATATACTAGATTAACTGGAATAGGCACTCGACAATCCTGAATTTATGATGGCTCGTCTCTTCAACGCTCTTATCATGATTTTTTTCTCTTCATTGAATCTCCATTTTCGTTTTCAAATCCTTGTTTTATTCGGGACATTAACATTTTCGTCGTCGTCGTCTCTCTCTCTCTCTCTCTCTCTCTCTCTCTCTCTCTTTCGTTGGATCAAAGTTTTGTTTGCAGCTGATTTGAAATTTTCATTTTTCTTATGACATTCCCTGAGGAAGCCACATCAATTCGGCGCCCAGTCTCTCGGTTACCTTTAGCTGAGCTTTCGCGGCATCTTGCAAGCTAAATATGTGAGTCAGTTCCATCGCCGATCGACCAAGTGCCAAAGCCTTGTCGAATAATTCAATTGCCTCTTTGAGGTTTCCTCTGATGAAAAACAAAAAATTCACGAATATTCCAGGGATGAGAGCAATTTGAACGGAATGTCGAATTACGATTGAGAATAACGAACTCACCTTTGAACTTCGATGGTCGCTAGAGTCTCGTAACCAAAGCCACTCTTATCGTCGACCTCCAGAGCTTTTTTTATCAAATCAATGGCCGTAGGTACGTCCCCCTTCCACTGTAAATGCAAAAGTGCGCGATGAACGAGGACCGTTGCATTTTGCGGATCTATCGACAATGCTTTTGCGAAATGTTCGTCCGCCTTTTCGAATTCTTGCGTATCGGCCAAAACCTTGAAAAAAAAACCGAACAATTTGTTAATATTCTTATTCGATGGTGATTTTTTTGCTTCATTTAATAAGCGATGAATTTCGATACCTGAGCATACAGTGTGTGGCACTCGCGGCAGTCGGGAAACTTTTCGAATGATTTTTCGAATTTTTTCATCGCCGCGTTTATTAGATCGACCGATCTCCTTGTTGCTGCGTACCGATAATCCGTGTAACACTTTTGAGCGTACCCGGCAGCGAAATCTGGATTCAAATACATCGCCATTTTCGAATCTTCCTTTGCCTCGTCTATCCTCTCCAGCAATAGATTCATCTGTAGACGTTATTTAATAATTCACAGTTTTGTTCAAAGCTTCTTGTACAATTTCAAAGATATTTGAATGGAAACTTTAAAAAAAAGTCAATTAGCGATGAAGACTTCTTCAATATTGAATTTTATCAAAATCGATGGCATCAAAATTTTTATGAAATTTATGACTTTTTCAAATACTTGAATTTTTAAATCTCGGCAAAGAAAAAGTTTCAATCAAATGAAAAATCGATTATTCACCTGTGCTCTGTGATGATAAATATCGCTGCAGCTAGGATCGATTTCGATCGCCGTTTTGTAATCCTCGAAACATTTTTTTTCATCCTCAAACTGCATGTAAAGACTCGCACGATTTATCAGAGCGCTCACTTTGACGGAGATGCTAGTTTTATCGTTGTTTATAACAGTGTCGAGATCTCTCATCGCGACATCGTGCTGTCCCAGAAGAATGTTGAAAGTAGCTCGTAAAAAATACAATTGCATCTTGATAGATTCGTCGTTGTTATCCATGCGTTCGATCTCACTCGTACATATCGGTATTATATCCTCGTATCTTTGTTCGACCAACGCTTTTTTCGCACTTTCGAGCGCCTTCATCGCGATCTCATCGACGGACGTCTCTGCGTCAGCTTCATTCGTCATCAGCGGATCTCTCGTGAACGAATCGAAATAAGTTTTAACGAAATGTTTGCTGGGCATTACCGGCACTTTTTTCTCCAAAAGCTCCTGAGCATGTTGCTTGCCTGTGGAGAAGAAAATTAAAAATCCATGAAATTATTAAACGTCTCGAAATAGTAGAAAGTTTAATATCTGATCATTTTTATTTGGAGAATTTTTTCTTTTCTGTTGTGCTTTCTTTTTAAGGGGAGGCTAAGGACCGACATTAGCACCTCGAAAATGGATTCCAAACTTGCTCTGGCACGAATGGATGGAAATCAATAAAATTTTGACAGTAACATCAGAGTTATGGCCCAAATGGAGCCCCACTAAAATTTTTTCGAAATACAAAAAAAAATTACAGATCCGATTATCATCAGGAATCTGTAATTGAAAATATTAAATTATAATGTTTCTACTGCATTTTGGCTAAAACCAAGAGTTGGGCTCCATGACGAACACCAAAGTACGAATATCGATACGTCTTCGACATTGTTTTATGAAAAAAACCGCGACGTAAGTTGGGAATCCAAATCACGAGATAAATGTTGATAAATTTAGTGTATTATCAAAAAACAAAATAGCGAAATCATGTTCACGAAAGAGGGCAGACCCATGTGAAATTCTCATGAAATAAATATTATTCTCAACAGATTCTATCCAAACTGTCTGAAAAGTCAGTGGCAATTAAAGAAAACGTTGATTTATGTCTCGCATTTGCATTTTGCAATTCATTCATCATTCATTCATAAATTTAATTGATATTTATCCACCGGTATTGGAAAAAGTTCGGACAGCGATTTTGAGTCGATAATGTAGGGCTTCGGTAATAATGTCGGTATTTAGCCTCGCCTTAATGAGACGAAATTGCGAAAAGACTACGATTTTTAATGAGATTTTTTGTTGCTTTGTTTTTGCATACCCAATTGTTTGAGAACCCTGTCCGCCATTTGTAGAGTAGATTGATTTTGAAATTGCTCGAGAAGACAAGCCGCGGTTACATCCTCCAATACAGACTCCAATTCGTTCATTTTCTCCATTGCTTTTGCTCTACGAACCAGAGCTTTGGCATATTGCGGTTTTAATTCCAATGCTCTTGTACAATCTTCCTTGACCGCCGTGTATTTTTTCTGTACGAAAATTTTGTATGCTTCATCGCATTCGTTTTGTTCTTCTTAAATATACAACGACGCAAACTTGCACTCTGCTATCGTCTTACCAGTTGCTCGTAAGCGGCAGCTCGATTTTGATAATAAACAGCTAGATCGTCTTTGTTATCTTTAGGACATACTTCTATAGCCATGTTGTAATGAGCTATCGCCTCGTCGTACTTTCCAGCTTTGAACACAGTGTTACCGAGAATTTTGTATCGCTGAGCACATTCTTCCGGCGTCAGCTGTGAAAAGATTCGGAATGCATAGTATCGACTCTTTGTTTCTCAGAATCTGTATAAATATAAATTATCTATCTCGATATTGATAAAAAAGCTCCAATTTTTTTTAAATGGCAAAATTTGGAAAAAAAGGGCTTTGGACGTTTTGTGCTCTCGCTATCGAGAAAATTATGAACAAATTCGGGTATTTTATAATTACAGCGAAACGTGCTATGAAAAATAGCTTTGCTAACCTCAGTTTCAGAGGGTTTGGACGTTTGCAACGGATATTCACCGTCGATGGAAATTTGTTTATCACCGGTTGTCCCATTTGCTTTGCCCTTCGTGTCCTTCGAGCATTTGCGATCGTCCTTCGACGTGTTGTTTTTGTAATACATGTAACCAAGGCCAAAGGCGACCGGTGCACCGATAACAAGGGCGAGCTGCCATTTTGGCAGTAAACTACCGACCCTGCCGGCAGATCCGCTTGCCATGGGCATTTATGAGCCCAATCCAAACGTGAACTTTGAACAACGCGATAAAAAATTTAATTGAAAAATATAACGTCTATTATATCGGCAATTTTTCTCTTCACACGGCGAATAACCGTTTGTCCGATATTTCTTTTTTACAATCACTCGTCGCCCCAATGCGAATGCGTTGCCCGACGATACATAGCAGTCGCATATGTGTGATTTTTTTAACACAAGTGCGAGATAGGAAGCGCCGCGTTCAGCGCCACCAGCAGAAACAACGGCGTTGATAAGAACTAACGGGGACAATCCAAGGACAATTTTACATGACGAACTCGTGAAAAGTTTTATTTTATCTCGATGATGTTTCGATAAACCGCGAATTCTCAGATATTAAAAAATATTTGGAAATAATCGTGAGTTAAGCGATGTCGCGTCTTATGAAAGACAAAAGAAAAAATACTCACTCAGTATGAAGATTTAAGAAGATTCCTCGAACATTCAGGAGACTTTATGAGACGAGGATTGCAATATATATTACAAAGTATTTAGCTTTTTTTTTAACCAACGCTTCAACATCGATTTGCAAAAATTTTCAAATCGATGTCTACGTGTTTTGTTTAGCGGTTCATTAGAACCACGATAATAAGTGATGAGGTGTTTAACGCTTCTCGCTGACTCTTCGACCACTTTGAAAACTTTTCGTCTTGTATATTTCTACCCTTCAAACTAAATGAAACAACTGCGTAGATCTATTATCTATTATAGAAAACTTTGAACTATTATTTCCAAAAATTGATCGCAAAAACTTGATTCCAACAATGCAATAGCTGTAACTCAATCAGTAATACAATCGTACATGAATATATATATTTAAATTTAATATTCATGACTACTTAAATTTGCGCTGTGTATAATAAAAATAAATACGTACCAATAATCGATATATTCATTTATATATTTCACCATCTGTTATTCGTAACGCTTTCACTTGAGCAAAACAGTTTCACAGTGCCCGCACTTGCGCAAGCTTATAATAATTATTATATTTATAATTATTTATCATTATTTTTTAATAATTATTTCAAATAAGTACCTAGCAACGATTTTGTTCATTGTCGCTCGTTGGTATGAGAAAATAAATGCTATACAATCGCGCGCGAGCAACGTAGAGCTCTCTTTGAAGAGCCGTCGGTAATCTGAAATGTGCTTTCGAGCAAGGCGTTGAAACAATCACCCGGCGTTTCGCGGGAAGCTAGCTAGCCAGATGAGTAAAAGGAAAATCGCGCGTTTATTAATATTCAAAGCCGCAATTCTAGCTTCAAAGCGTATCTCGAGTCAAAATATTTTTTCTTTAATAAATAAAATTAAAACATTAAATATTTAATATATTTAATATTAATAATAACATTAAAATTAATATTAATATTAAAATATTGAAGTATTAAAATATTTCGCACATTTTGGAGCGAATGTTGAAGAATAATCATCGTGTAGATTGAATTTTGATAGCAATGAAACAGATAAAGAGAAATAAGAATATATATACACAGTAAGATTGAAAAAAAGCTTGGAATTCGCGCGTGTTGTCGAGGCTCAATCCTTTGTTTTCATTCTTAACACGGCGATACTCGACTCGCAATCCCCCGTGCAAGAATATTCGACGAGAGCTTTGAAATATCCCCTCTCCGACGCATGAATATAACACGCGAGCTCAGAGCTGGTTCATTTTGCCCCACTGATACGTATATAGGTAACCAGACACATTCCACAGGTATGAGTCACCTGTGTTGCGCGCGTAACTTCCTGCTCTCACCGCTGCCCGCACGTAGCCCGGCGCTCCCTCTCTCATTCGATATCCCCACTCTTCCCCCTCTCTCGGTGTCGGACGCCGAGAGAGCCGGTTCAGGCGGGCAAGCGAGTAAGGCGTCTCGTCAGTCGTCAGTTCTCCTCGACCCGGCCGCGAGGAACGTTCGGTTTTCGTGAGTGCGTGTCACTAATTTTTTCCGCGCTCTCTCCCGGTTTAAAAATTGTCGTGCCGTTTATATTCTCGCGTAATTGTCGATTACCTATGTATGGCGGTTAAGAATATCGATATAGCTACGAGTACACGGTGCTGTGTGTGTGTGTGTGAACGAAAAATTTATCGGTGATAAGGCAGTTTCTTTGTCGTTCGCTCCAATTTTTCGCGACTCGCGAACAAACTCGATCGTCAATATGGATAAATATGATATTCTCGCGGATTAATAATACATATTTGTGATGCGCGTAGAAGAATTTTATGTAGAATCGGTAAAAATTCGTGATATCGTTATGACCTTGTTCACGAAACGTCCTTTCGTGCCGGCTCAAGCTTGAAATCGTTCGCGCTGTTTTTCCAAATTTTGTTTTTCGTTATTTTCGTGAATAAATTGAACAAATTAAATTCTCGCGATATTACTCTATTAATTAATACTATTATTTATTAATTAATACTCTATTAATACGCGTCGGGTTGAACATTTTTTTCCGTTATTTTCGTGAATGAATTGATAAAGTTAAATTCTCGCGATATTACTCTATTAATTCTTGCTCGTTCTTTTTTTGTTTGTTCGTGCTACTTTTTTTTCGTGTCTAAAATCAAACCACGGTTTTTAAATATTTTTTTTCAACAAAATGTTTTAAATGTGTCACGGTAAATTGTGCAAAGTGACGTCAAGCTGTCGCAGATTGTCGATTGCCACGATGAAGCAGAAACTAAGAAGGATTTCAACGATGCTGTCATGGATTTTGGCAGCAACGATGCAGCTGTTGGCAGACTACAAGAACGTCCAAAGGGTATCGTTGATTTTTTTATATTAATTGTCAATTTCCCTCCCAGCCCGATGCATAGTGACCGCGAGTCGTTTAGAAATGTCGAGATGCTCTCGATATTTCAAAAACGACTCGCGAGTGTCCCCTTTATTGTCTCGTGCATATTTCATGTATTTTAGTCGATAGGTTTTACAATTTTCTCGGCTATTTTTTAAATCCATTTTAGAAAATCAAAGAACAATGAATGTTTTGAAATACGGTGTCAAGAGAATTACCTTTTTTTTCTTTTATTACAAAATAGTAGTTTTTCGGTCGAGAAGATTTTTCGCGAGGTACGATGCTCAGGTCAGAGCAACGTGACTTTCTTTTGATAACACGTATGAATATTAAATGTAAAAAAAACGCACACGTTGCTCTTATCGTGCCATCAATGCCAAGAGACATTTGGCTCTTGAAGCAAAATTATTTTTCTCAGTATGACTCGTTTTTTACTAAAAATGTTAGAACTGTCAAGTGATTGTTAAAATAAAATAAAAAACTTATTTTTCACACATTTTTTCATAAAATAATTCTTTCAAAGTAATATTCTCGTCAATGTAGTCTTTTATGAATTTATTTCGTATTTTCTCGTTTGAATTCTTGGCAAAGCTTCACTTTGAGGATGCTATAATGCGAATCATTGCGATTTAACGAAATTGACTTTAAAAAAAATGATTCGAGTATAAATCGTAATTTTTTTGCATCCTGGGCCCGCACCAAAGTCGGAGTGACTGCGAGTGAAGGGCAAAAAAATTTGGATTGATTTTATACATCCAAAAAACACCCCTTTAAGGCGGTGAAAATTTGGAAAAATTCTATCCTCGAGTGATGGGGAATACTCAATGTTTTTATCAGAGTTATACGCTCTGGGACCTCGTAGAAAGTAGTAAAAAAAATATGAATAATTTTCGACTTTCGGAAAGTCCCCTTTTGTGGGAGTAAAATTTTGAAAAAATTCAATCTTGGAACGATGCGGGCTTTCTCAATTTGCCGAGCGGAGCGAAGCGAGGCCGAGCTGGCCGGGTCGTGCCGAGCCGGCTCAATTAATTGAGCGGTCCGAGCCGAGCCTTGCCGAGCTCGTTCGCGCTGAGCCGAGCGGAGCGAAACGGATCTTGGTGGAGCCGAACGAAGCAGGCCGAGAGTCGCTATTAAAGCTGAACTGTGCCGAGTCGAGCTCAGTTGAGCAGGCCGAGCCAGACGAGCCCACGGTTATCCGTGGTTGAGCTTAATATGCGCAGGTCGTGTCGTTAGCCTAGTTGAGCCTAAGCTGGTCCGTGCTTAGCCGAGTTCGATCTGAGCCGAGCAAGCAAACTTAGAAGTTGAGAATCTCTCATCGAAAATTGTTCATATTCATAGTCAAAAATTATTCATATTCACAGTCAAAAATTATTCATAATCACAGTAAAAAATTATTCATATTTATTTTACTACCTTCTACAAGGTCCCAGAGCTTATAACGTTAATAAAAAAAAGTTGAGAACCCCTCGTCACTCGAAGATATAATTTTTTCAAATTTCCACCCCTTCAGAGGGGTGGTTTTCGGATGTTTAAAATAAATTTAAATTTCTTTGGCTTCACTCACATTCACTACGAACTTATTGCGACCCCAAGATGCGAAGAAATCATGATTTATCCTAGAATATATATTTTTTTTTAAAGTCAATTTGTATAGGATCGCAGCGGTTCAGATTTCAGCATCATTTTTCTCATTTCAATTCTTGGCAAAGCTTCACTTTGCCCAGAAGCTCCGGAGCGAGCTTCACTCGTATCGGAGTAAAAAAAATCCATTTCGGGCAGCACGATTGGGCTTATTTGATAAGTATTTGATTCAAACTTTTATATTTTTTAATATTGTCTCTGTGACGAGACAGCGTTTATATTTAATATTTTTCTCGAGTCTCCTGGAACGTCGTAGATTACTAATCCGTTTTATAGGCTTTTCAGCTATAATGTCGATATCTATTTTTAATTGATCGCTGTGCCTCGCAAAGAGCTGTCGCTCTGCGAGGGACAGCGATGGCGAATTTGCATGAGTATGAATGCCGGCGCTCCTCCTTGGGCAAGAGGAGCCCCAAATCTCTGAAAGCTTCGGTGTCGGACACGTCCCGGGACGTGACGCTGGTTCAGGAACCGCGTGAACTGGCAATCCCAGTTTTCCCTAGGGCAGGTTGGCACCTTAGCGGTGTGAATGAGAACGAGTGATTGTTGTTAAACGTTAATTCGACGTGGATCCACTTGGGTTTTAGGGCCTTTTTTGTATGAGGGTGTCGCGATTTGAAATTTTTTTAAAACCGATACGTGGGTAAAAAATAGGCAGGATTGTACGCGATGATATTTTCATATCAAATTTTTTTTCTCGAGTATGTTTCAGCGTATGTGAGATTAAATATCAACATGCAGAATTGCAATGTCGCTTTGTACTTTGCGTCAATTGATCAAAGATTTTCTCTTTTTTTCTTAAATAAATCGAGACCTTGTTCGAAATTTTTTTAAAGAAATTTTATCCAATGGAAAATCGTTGAGCAATCATTATTTTCAGCTCATCGTGGGAAAATCATGGGTGATATCTATTCTCGAAGGATCGCATGAGTATCGATTCGAGAATAGATGCAGCCACGACAAATGTGAAAATCTTTTTCACAATCACGTCGTCACTATGCACACGGAAGAAACCAAGTCACAATCGCGTGACACCCAAATTTGTTAATTTGCTCCGATATATCCAGAATGGAGTTTTGTCCCGGGACCATTCTCTGCTTCTGGCATATCGTGAATTTAGTATTCGAGTCATTTTTGCGAAAAAAAAGTTTCTAGAGTCATCCCCAAAAGTCGCGGTCTAAAATTAATGAATTAATACATTGTGCTCGGAATGAACTAAAAACATAATATTAAAAACAAAAAAACCGCGAAAATAGTAAATGTCGCGCGATCCACTCGTTCCATGTGGATCGCACTTTGGTAGGGAATCAGGATGTTTTCTGTTTTTTTGTTGCAGGTCTTCGCGCGATTTTTCAATAATTTTTGTCTCTTTCAGGGATAGGATGTTTCTGATTTTTCTGTTTCAGGTCGTCGCGGATTTTTTAATTAATTATTTTCTATTTCAGGGTTTGATTTGTTTGTTTCAGGTCTCCGTGGGATTTTTTAATAATTTTGTTCTGTTTCAGGGTTTGATTTGTTTGTTCCAGGTCTTCGTGGGATTTTTTAATAACATTTTTTCTGTTTCAGGATTTGATTTATTTGTTTCAGATCGTAGCGGGATTTTTTAATAAATTCTTCTTTTTTTCGTTGTTAGGATGTGTTTGATTTGTTTGTTTCAGGTCTTCGCGGGATTTTTTTTTCTGTTTCAGGGTTTGATTT
This sequence comes from Alloplasta piceator, assembly GCA_946863875.1. Taxonomy (NCBI): domain Eukaryota; kingdom Metazoa; phylum Arthropoda; class Insecta; order Hymenoptera; family Ichneumonidae; genus Alloplasta; species Alloplasta piceator. The sequence continues at coordinate 1,539,458 of OX333076.1, read as the reverse complement.
ATTTGTTTCAGGTCTTCGAAGGATCTTCTAATGAAATTTGTTCTTTTACAGGAGTAGCGTGTGTTTGTTTTGTTTGTTGCAGGTCTTCGATGAATGGATTCGTAATTACTTTTTATTCTTTTTTTACGCTTGTCTCTATTTTACACATTTATTTTCTTCGCATCTGCGCTGTCTTTTCTTTCTTCCTTTGTTTAACGCTAAATACCAAAGGAGGAGTATGGTAGCACGTATATAAGCCTCTGTCTCAGCTATAAGGTTTCACTTTGCTTCGATTTTTTCTGTTTTCATCTTTCTCTGCCAACCGACCTCGCTTTTATTGCTTAGAATAGTTCTTCGTTTCCACGCTTTGCTTAACTAGAAATTCTATGCTAAAGAGTTCGGCTGAAATACGTGCTCCATACTCCGGGTCTCGATGAGCAGTGACCTTCACGTGGTGAGACTCGGAAAACTTGTTTTATTGGAATATGAAGACATTGACTTTATTTTTGACAAAAAAAAAGTATTTCGTCATTAGTTGTTATATTCCAATGAAATGTCAGTTCACCAACAGCTGCTCAATCTAACTTTTTAGAGTTACATATGAGTTAGATAAAATATCATTGTGTACTTTTGATTTTTGGAAACGAAAAATATATATGCCCCATTCCATGTCAAATCGACCAATAGTTGGAATCGACCCCTCTCAATTTCGATGAAATTTGATCAGAAGTTTTCTTTTATCATAAAACGAAGTTCTACCAAAGGAAAAAAAAATTTAATCTTTTTCCTTTGGTAGAACTTCATTTCATGATAAAAGAACTTCTGACCAAATTTCATTGAAATTGAAACGGGTCGATTCCAACTATTGGTCGATTTGACATGGAATGAGCCATATATATTTTTTTCCTTTCCAAACAAATTTATTAAAAAAATTATTGACTCAAGATATATATATATTTTTTTTAACTTCGATTTCTTTGTCATTTACAACGGAAAATTTAATTATTCGTTTTGTGAAGTAATTATCCAGATGAAGGTTGAAGAGGATTAACCAACTTTTATTTCTCATACATTTGAATAATAATAATAATAATAATAATAATAATAATAATAATAATAATATGTAGAATCGTTTGTTAATCGCAAATAATCAATAATCGATCGACATGAATGATTTTTCGTCCTCGGTAAGGTAGAATTATATACATAAATTATATACGTAATTAAATGCAACTGTGGCTGTTTAATGATTCTTCATTCAATCCTAAAAACTTGGAACAGTTTATGAAAAAAAGGAGGTGTGCGAATAGAATAGAAGCTATATTTTTTCCGTTGTTCTGACGAAAAGTTTTCACAAGAAGACTAGAATACATACAGAAGCGTAAGATACATGCGCAATTCGATACTGCGCATCTATACACTCGTTACATTCATTCATTCATTCATTCATTCATTCATTTATTCATACATACAATCGCATCTATCTATACATTCTATACATGCGCAGTACCACACTCCGCATGTACTGTCTCCTGTATTGACCGAGTAATTAAGTACGCCGTAAATCTGTAAGATGGCGGTACTATAAAACGTGAGTGGTTTCGCGCTTTTTTCTCTTCCCGATCGTCAAGAGTGCGGGCCGGGCGGGGGAGGGCGAGGGCGTAAGAACAGCACAGAACAGCAGAGCAACAGGTGGCACAAAAAACGTGTGCAAAATATAGTTGTCGAAAAACATCGGCACCCGTTGTTCTCGTGAAAAAATTGTTGCCAGCTGTCAGAATAAATACTCGTGTGATTTGCGGCCATTGGTAGTGTACCGTTAGCAAAAAATGTACGTGTGAAACTTGGATAAATTAGGTTATCCGCGGTGCAATGAGCACGTGAGAAATTGCGCATCATCATCAAATATTTTTTTATTCATTACTTTAAGATTGTTCATAAAAAACAATAATGAATTTGGGTTGGACTCCGACGAAAATCGTTCTTGACGGTTTCTTCGATTTACTTGCATGTAGAAAATGGTTAGTACCAACTTGTACATTATTATTATCACTGTTTTTGTTTTCATAGAAGAATATTTCGAAAAAAAGAGTTTAAATTAATTTATTCCCAACAGCAAAAAAATACCGGAAAGGCCAACAAGATACATCAATTGTGGCCACTTCTTCTGCGATACTTGTGTTTATGGCCAGCTCACGTGCTTTCGATGTAAAATTCCTGTCAAGGCGAATGAGCTACAGCCGGATCGCACCGTCGCTGGATTGTTAGAATATTGTCAAAATATCAGAAACGTGATATCGGAAATGTGAGTTTAAAAGATCTTTTATTCATAAGTAAAAAAATTTACTTTCTTTAATATACATATTTATGTGCAAATATTGAAATTGTCTTCATGCTGCACAGATGGAAATCCAGAGGAAAGTCTGAGGAATTTCAGGCTCAACGTGTTAGAAAATTTTGCCAATTTTTTACACAAACAGAGAAAATTATATATTTATGAACAATCCGTTTTCCATTACCGAACTGCGTTTGAATTTAAAAACCATGCAATTTTAATATTTCTCGGTAAGATTTATTTTAATATCGCTCATAGAGAAATATTTATTTTCAAGGAAATGGAGCAATGGGAAAGAAAGTAGAATCGAAGGTATAATTTAAGGAAAATCAAGATTTCCTGAATTTGAAATAAATGAATAATTACAATATATTATTAAGCCACCCGGAGGACACAAAAACTTTGGCAAACATTGTGAATCAATTCGCGGCTGCACAGAGGGAAGTAGTGCCTGAAACTGACACAGAATCTGAGGATGAAATAGTGGAATCTACACCACCGGGTCTGCGAAGCCGTTTAAAAAGTACGCAATCCAATGTGACCGCATACGCGGATCTTTCTCAAATCATCGAGGGTCATCGGGAAAAAGAACTTGGGCAGGAAACAGCAGGATTCGTCAGTCCTACGCAATTCAGTCCACGTCGCAGGAAAAAAAATGCAAATCCAGAAAATGCCGGATACATCACGCAGCCAAACAAAATCTACGGGGAAAAAGAATTCGAACACGAAACGGCGGGATTCGTTAGTCCTACGCAATTCAGTCCTCGTCTAAGAAAAATGAGTATCGCACCTGAAATCGCTGAATACGTTGATCGTACGCGAGTTAACAAAAGTAACGAGGAAAAAAGTTTCGATCCGGAAACAGTGGGATTTGTTGATCCAACGCAATTTAGTCCTCGTAATTTGAAGAAAAATCCCCAACCGGAAATCGGCCGATTCGTGGATCCCACAAAAACCAACGAAAGTTTCGTGACAAAGGATTTCGAGCCGGAAACAGCGGGATACGTGGATCCCACGCAATTCAGTCCGTGTCAGAGAAAACTAAATTTAGGACCAAAACCTACCGAATACGTTGATCAATCGAATCAAAATCGTGGCGAAATAATACACGAAAAAAATTATTCCGAGCCAGAATCACGCACTTACGAAGCAGCGCGACTCGACGAAACTTTGATGCCAGAAACATTGGGCTACGTCGATCAAACGCCTCCGAGTCACAGGAAAAAACGGATTCTTGCGCAATCTCGCGAGTATCTCGCTCGCACGGTGCAAACTCAGCAACACCTTAAAACTTCAATGCTCGAACCTGCGAGCTACGCGGATTCCACGCAAATTAATGTTCGGGGTAGAAAACTCGATTTACAACCTGAAAAAGTCGGACGTGTTGAACCTGAAAAAAATCAATCTCACGAAGAAACTGATCGACGAATGGAGAGCGCCCCATTCATCGAATCAACGTCATTGAACAAACATAACAATAATATTTCTTCGGAGCCTGAAACTGCGGGATACGTAGATCCCACACAGAGTCAGCTTTGCAAGAAAAATAATGCTGAAAATAATCGTGATCGATACATAAATTCCGCGCCGCTGCTTCAACGAGCTAAAAAAATTCATTACGATCCGTACCGAATGCGACACGTTGCTCCACCGATCGAAAATTGGCACGATAAAATGGAAATCGAAGAACCTGCTGTGAAAATACCATCTTCTCACCGATCCAACGAAGATTCATCAATTCCGGCGGAATCCGTTGAAATGGAGGAAATTGCTTCCTCGGTTAATCTCGAGAAAATTCGGGCCTTGGAGAATACTTCGAATTATCAGGATTCACCCATGGAAACTGAAGAAATTCACGATGCAGCGACGATTGAAAAACCCTGCGGTAGTAAGGTGGAAATTTCAAATATCGATGCATCAATTATTTCGCACAATTCGCCCGAAAAATCGATCGAAAATTTAGAGAAGCAAGAAGAAACGCCTCTGAACAAACTGCGACGTATCAAGGGTATGAAGGCGCTCAGTCGTATCAGCAAAATTCGGAGAAATTCTACAGTCAGCAGCGTTGCGGAAGAATCGCCACCGCTAATTGCAGAAACCAGAAAAAGAGAGCCGGAAAAGCAATTCGATATTGAAAACACATCGTCCGAAAAGACGAATATTTCATCGATCAATCCTCGTGATTCCTCGGTGTCCGACGTGGCAAATTTCTGTAAAGATGTCGAGAAAATTATGGGAGAATCGCCACCGAAATTACGCAGACGTACGAGAAATTCGACGATGGAAGAAAAAACATTTGCCGTGACCGAAGACATTCCAAGGTCTCGCGATAGGACGGCTGAGCCCGAAATTTTGGGAATCGAGAAGAGAAAATCGAAAGAAATCAATCCCACAAAGAGTCTTGTTGAATTGAAGAAAAAAAAAATCGATACGCCTGCGAAATTATCGGAAACTACGGAAAAAGAAGCCTTGCAAAAGCTCAAAAGCGTGGAAAACTTGGAGAATGAGAACACAACACCAACGAGAAAAAGCAGAGAGAGATTTGTTAAATTGAAAACTCGACGTGATAACGCCGATAAAGCGGCTTCGGCAGTACGCAAAACCGTACCGAAGAATATCAATAAGCGCAATGCCAAAGGAGAGACTCCCTTGCACACAGCTTGCGTTAAGGTAAATAGTTTTGAAAATCATTGTCAATGTACAAGATTTAACTCGGCGAGGAATCACCGATTTTTATCGTTTTCACGTTTTTCAGGGACAAAAAGATTACGTGAAAGATCTCATCGAGGCCGGTGCGAATCCAAACACCAAGGACAATGCCAACTGGACTCCATTGGTAAGTTCCCCATTCGGCATAATTGTTAGATTTCGTTATCGTGAAATTGAAATTTTGAAAAACCGTTTCGTCACCGTGAAATCATTTTTGTATTTATTTTCTCGAGCAAGAAGCAGTCAACCTCGGACACCGCGAAATATGCGAGATGCTGTTGCAAGCGGGTGCCTCGACAAATACACCCGCTATGGAAAACCGAACAGCGTTACACGATGCGGCCGCGGGAGATAAACTTGAGGAGACTACTTTACTGTTGCGATTCAACGCGAATAGAAACGTCTACGACAAATTCGGCAAGAGACCAATGTAAGTTCGCGATGAATTTTATCATACGAAACTCTCTCTCAACGTGGAAAAAATCAAACTATTTGAATATTTATAATGAATCATTAAAATGAGGATCTAAATAAATTATAAAATATAATCAAATTTTCATTTTGCTTATTTTCATAATTTATTATTTTTTTTCAGAGATTACGCCGTATCGGACGAGATGCGCGCTTTATTGGCAGATGGGAATACAGTTGAAAATATCGTCGAGGACATTGCATGCTTAAATTCCACCTTGGATCAGTCGATAATCGTGCCCAATGCAAAAGTCGTAGTTCTACCGTCGAATCTCAGCAACAAAAATCGAAAGTTATTGGCTCAACTCGCATCGAAATTAAAAGTCGAAGTCACCACGACTTTCAGGTATAATAAAAACGACCAATTCTTACCACCTTTTAAATAATCATAATAGCGATTACGAGATAACATTGATATCCTTTGTTTTTATCAGACCCTCGGTTACTCACGTTATTGTTGAAACTAACGAGAGAAACGTCACGAAATTAACTTACGACGTTATGCTCGCTATACTCCAAGGAAAATGGATCTTAAACAGCCAGTGTGAGTACACAGTGAATTAAAATAAATTGGAAAGTTTGAAAAAATATCCTGAAAAAAACAATGGTGAATTTTTAGGGATTACGATAAGTACGGATTTGAACGACATATCGGAAATCGATTTGGAATTGTTCGAAGTTCGCGGTGCGCCGAATTGCGAAACTCCAACGCGCGCTCGTTTCAACGAAGAGCAACAAGTGAGAAAACGGATTCACTCAATATTTCTTTTCGCAAAAATCTTCATCTCCGTTATTGACGATATTTTTAATTGAAATTCCAGAATCCGCGTTTGTTCAACAATTGTTTCTTCTATTTCGCTCTTGGTGCTCATGGCACTTGGAACTACGAGAAATTTGAATTCACGAAAGAGAATCTAACAATTTTGGTTCACGCTGGTCAAGGCGAAATTTTAAATCGCGAGCCTGATCCCGAGGACGTCAAGGATTACAAATTAACGCCTTTTCACGTTTCCGCCAAGCCTATACATCCGCTGCATCGATGCTCTCACTACATCATTTACATGCCGGGAAAAGACGAGCCTCGTGTGAAATACAGTATGCCGCATATCAAGACACTACCGGTCGGTTGGTTTTTGGAATGCATTGAGAAATTTGCTCTCGTAGATCCCTCTCTTATGGGAATATCATGAGTGAATGAAAATTTATCGTGCGAGAAGAAGTCAGTTTCGGGCAAAAAAGCAATAAGCCATTACTAATTATAAAAAATAATGGCAAACAAAAGTATCAATTACATTTACAAAAAGTAATTTTTTTCAATTTCAGTTATTATATTTAATAATTAAACAACCAAAGTAGTAAAGTAGTAAAATCGTCATTGATGATCAAAGTAATATTCATGATTTTCTTACGAATGCTACTCTCCGTCGCCATAATTCCCATTATTTTGATAGTCATTACTTTTTGTAACTACTGTGACGAGAGAGTACTCGAACAAAGTGTAAGGTACCTTCTGTACCATTTTGTTTTTGTGAGCCAATATTCAGTATATAATTTTAGAACGTAAATTTCTCTTGAGATTACGAGATGCACGTGGGCGTGAGAAAGACGCAACTTTTGTAAAATACGCGCCGAAAGGTCTGTGAACGATTACGATTTTACACAACCAACGATCGTAAACGTTCGGAGAATCAGCGGTGCCATTGACTCTGCAAACGCCCACGCGATTCTTTCACCACGAACCATCGGTGGTTTTCGTTGTGTCATTGTGTCATTATCTCGATACTTCACTCTGCGCTGCAACGTGAGAGAGTTGGATTTTCTAAAAATAAAAAAAGTCGTACAAAATTTTTAAAAATTCCGAAAATATATATCGTACGAGGCTCGTACGGTATCACGCACATTTGCGGGTGAAGTACCGCTATTCTCAGCTCACAGTATGGGCAGTCTTTCTCGCGTGAATAATAATAACAAAAAAACGATGAAAAAAATCTACGTATATACGGACACACTCACGTGTGTGTATGTGGATCTCCTATACTACGAGAGAGCAACCAGGAACGCAATCGTGCGAGGAAAGAAGACAACGTGTGAGATATGTAAGGAAGAGATCGAAAGAGGAGAGAAAGAGAAGGGAATAGGAAGAACTACCGTGAATCTTGTTGCGGGTTTTTCCAGCAGCCGTTAAATCCTCGTTGGATGGATAGAGGTAAAAAAAACAAGAACGAAAGCATCGTCGACCGAGGATGGTGGAAGAAGCGAGAGGAACCTCTCGTGGAAGAAAATAACAAATGGTTCGTGTATCGCGAAAGAGGTGAGAGGAAAAATAAATCTCACGGATGCATTAAAAAAAAATCTTATTTCGGTTTTTTTCCTCGTGGGAAAAACTCTGTTTTTATTAAACAAATTGTCCATTTCAATGCCATCTGAAGCACTAAAATCATGCGGGATAAATTGCTTACTGATTTTCAGGATGGCAAATTTTGTTCACATCTTGCATCTGCAGAACTAAAGGATAATCATTGTTTTGTTTCCAAAGTCTTAGCCCCCGCTTCATGCGACTAGATATACTATTTAATTTCCAATCTCGTTCTCAAAGTTGAATGTACGAGAGGACGAAATAAAAAAAAATAATAAAATAACTTTTTGATCTTCTTTTGAAATTTCGAGTCTCGCCACTGGAATATATATTTTTTTATGAGAAGGGAAATGACGAATAATCGATGCGTTACAGATTCAACGAAAGGAAGATCGTGAAAAAATCGGAACGCGTTTGTTCGCGAACGATGAGAAGACAACAATCAGTGATCGTACGGTGAACAACGTCCCTGGGATTGATGCAGCTTTCTATGAGGAAGGAAGGAAGAAGAAAGATCAACCAAAAACAATACGAAAAGTAAAAAGAGGGAGACGAAGGAAAATGAAGAAGATGCGAAGACAAGGAATAAACAGGTACAGAAGAAAGATGGAGAAAGGAGTGAGAGAACGGAACTTGTTCCTCCACCTCTGACTCTTTCGTATTTACGATAATAAGAGAGACAGAGGGAGATGAAAAAAGTACCGCCGGGTAAACCGTCCCTCTTTCTTTTTCCGTCCCTCGCTCCCTCACTCCATGGCGACCGTCCTTCGAATCCACACACACACGCGCGCGCACACACATGTATAATATATTACAACGTTGAGCTGTGTGAAGCTAAGCGCGCGTACCAGGGTCCGCACCCTGACCCACAAGTGGGGCCCAGTCAGTCAGGCGATGAAGCGTCGCACGATCAGGGTTGCCGAACTCGCGGTCAAGTGACCCAACGCGTGATTCCATTTGAAAGAAGCGACCGAACGTAACGTCCCGGTTTTTCAAAATAACGTTTTCACTCGGTATCGTTGTTATTTTTGTTTGTGCTCTTTCGAGCTATCAGTGCACAAAAATGTATCGTCGTGTCATCATTGTCGTTTATCTCATTTTCGCCGGAACATCGGCGCAGGACGATGATTCCCTCGCCGGTAGCTTCTTGTCAGGTAAAAAAAGCTAATCTCAAAAATCACGAATTGCAATTCAAATTTCGAATCAAAGTGCCATTCGAGAATTATGAGAAGGAATGTGCATAGAGATTTTTTGCAATTTGAATGTGCTTTGAAATAGTTAGGGATAAGAAAAAAATTGTGCAATAATTGATTACTTTTCCAATTCATTTTCTGAAAAATTGCGAATTTTCCAAATATTATAAATATATGTGCTTGGACGAGTGTACGAACTTTGTGGAAAAATAGACGCTTGTTTGACCGGTTCGAGAGTCATTGTAGAGTAGAAAAAGTGCATTGGAAATGTACGAAACCGGAAGTCTTTTGCAAAAAAAAAGATCTTTGTGATTTTCGCACTGAACTGCCCGGAGGATTTCAATTTTGTTCAAAATTTATTATTCTTTTATCCCGCGCGTTGTGTCACGCACGAAAATCTTGATTGAGACTTGGAAATGCCGGTATCGAACACAAAGATGCATTTTTTCTCTGCCTACGGAAAAGGATTGGAGTGGGGAGGAAACAGTGTTGTAGGGCAAAACGGAAATGCCTCGTAGGAGATTTCGAGAAATAGAGAAATTTGTGCGAACGACGGATGACGACGACGATGTCTCGTTGCTCACGTCGTCGGCACGGTTTATAAGTATGGGAATCGCCGAAGGATGCGCGCGAGTGTCCCACTTTTAGGTGACTCTGTAAAACGCTATGCGGATGGACAAAAACCCGGTAAGAAGGCCGCGAGCGAGCGTGATCGTCTCTTGCGCGAGCTACGCTACGTTTGTGGGGATCACAATTCACCGGGCTCGGTTCGATAAACTATATACGCTCGCAACGGTATATCTAGCCGGACGCGGAGGAAGCTACTCTTCTTGCCAAACAAAACAATCATTTTTCCGTTTTTTTTCTCCCAAACGCATGACTGTTAAAATTATTGTACAATTATACGAAACCGTCTGAATTTAAGTTGCAGAGCTTGTATTCGTCGAAACGGTGGAACGTTTAGTTTTAAAAAGGTACAATTGCCGGGGTAAATTTAACTTGAAAACTTAAATTCATCAATCATCGTATTGGCATATATTTTGATAAAAGATTAAAGATAAAAATTGGATATTTTTTGTAGCGTTTGATGAAAATCGCTCGTAAAAAATCGAGCAACCGTATGGTCTTCCACGAATCTGCAGTTGGCGTTTTTAATTTTTATATTTAGTGGTCATTTTCTCAAATCAACGTTAACCGATAATTTATCAAGCTTTCGCCAATTTTCTGTTCATAACTGATTAAGGTTTAAAACAAAATTCATTGAACATTGAAACGAAACTACGTTATTCTTTATAAAATACTTTTATTCAAATGAAATATCATTCAAAATCAGTTTATGAACAACCAAAGATTTATCTGTATTTTTTATTCAATCTTTAATGTTTTCAATCAAAATTTTACGAACAATTTGACCAAGCTGCTTTAAATTGTCCGCTATAAATTGATTTACGCTTGAAACAATATATATATATAATTCATTGACACGTTGAACGTTGAAAAAAATCATTCGTAAAACGAAAGTTACTTTTGTTGAAAAAAAAAGAAAAAAAATCGTCAGCCAATGTCCGTTGATTGGAAACCGGTTGCAAGACTCGTGACCGGTGGTCCCTGCAGTGTTCCTGGCACATCCTTACGATATCTTTGTGAGTAGAAACGTGAAGGCCGAGGAGGCAAATGATAAGTCGAAGAAGCGGGAGAGAAAAAAAACGAGAAACAAGGCGTGCGAGTAAGCCCGAGTCCGGTCATTAACTACCGTTACGTTTGTTTGGGCCGTTATGCCTCTTGCCAAAGTGAAACTGTCGGTGTGGGCTGAATGGGCTCTCGCTGACATGACTTTGTACAATCATCTCCCTCTCTTTCCAACAACGTCGAATTATACGTGTCTCTCGCCACTCACCGCGAAATATAATCCGATAATGGAGCTTGCATCATTAACGTCAAAGTATTCGGAACGAAATTTTTTCTCTTTCTCATATGACTTTCGTTAAACGTGGCTAATTGACTCGTTCAAAGAGGAGGTATCGAAACGTCGTGTAAAAGTAATAATTACTTTTTGAAGGAAGTGAGAAAAAGAAAAAAATATTACGAAAGCAGCGTCATCAAAACGTAATAATGTTTCTTCTTTTGACCTGAAAATTGCGTGGGTGCTTTGTAATATATAGTATGAGGAAAAACAAAAATACTCTGTTCTTTTTATAGAAGTTGTTGAATATGCATTTTTATATCGAATGGAATTTACTCGGGATTTAATATTAAAAGGAAGTGAAAGAAAATGAATAAACTCTGCAGGTCGACAGGGTAAAAGATGAAACGTTTTTGTTCTTTTAAATATAAAATATTCTTTTGAGTCTAAAATATAAATAAAAACAATAATTTAAATCTATAGCACGTGTAAATGCTTTTTGTTTGTATCGAGAATTGTAATTCTCATGCGACCCAGTGTCGCGATAACAAGCTTTTCGCAATTGCAACTGCGTCAAGTTCAAGTTTAATAATCTTAGAATTATCTTGTAAGAACTCACGAGGCACAAGAGTCAGTGAGGCGAAGAGAGAGAGAGAGAGAGAGAGAGAGAGAGAGAGAGAGAGAGAGAGATACCTTGAGGATCATGCATGCAGGAATTTCTTTCCTTTGGTATACATATGGGGCATTCCACGTCAAATCACGCGGTCATCGGCCTGACCCCCTCGGATTTTGATGTCCAATGAATTGTGGGTTTCGATTGGCCCAAAATATGACCTCAAATTTTTAGAAATTTTTATTTCATTTTTTAAAGGCTGTTCGAGCGAAAAATCATTAAATTGAGGGAAAACACAAAGAAGGGGCCTTTTTTAAATTATTTTAATTTTTTTTCAAAGAAACTAGAGCCCAAAACAGAAATTTTCGTCATAGTTCGATAATGGGACAAAAATAATGACCATTTTTTTTTTTAATTATAATTACTATTTTTAAAATTTTTAAAAAATTTATCTGGTTTTTTCAAGGTCGTCGAGGCTAATAAACTTTCGAAAAAAGTTGTCGTTTCACCCTTAAACCAAGAAAAAAAATGAAGAAAATATTTTTGTCGTTGTTTCCTCACTACAAGAAACAATAAAAATAAAAAATTATAAAAATAAGTAAATTGAAATACAAAAAAAAAATAGTAATTATTTTTGTCCCATTATCGAAATATGACGAAAATTTCTGTTTTGGGTCCTAGTTTCTGTGAAAAAAATTTCAATAATTTAAACAAGGCCCCTCTTTGTGTTTCCCCTCAATTTAATGATTTTTCGCTCGGGCAACCCCTAAAAAATGAAATAAAATTTTTAAAAAATTTGAGGTCATATTTTGAGCCAAACGAAACCCACAGTTAATTGGACATCAAAATCCGAGGGGGTCAGACCGATGACCGCGTGATTTGACGTGGAATGCCCCATATATATCTGTTTCTCTTATGAGCTCATGGTGGTTTATTATAGCTCACAGGTTACCGTAACAATCCGGTCATGCTGGTATATCCGAAACGGGTATAACGTTATACGAGGTGTCCCGAAATCAATTCTGATTTTTATAACGCTTCGTCGAATTTTAATATGAATAATTATGATCTCAAGAGCTTGAAATGTATTGTAAAACTGTGGGGCGAAATTTCCATTCGATTATAGCGTCGAAATATAAAAAGGATGTCAAAGTGACTGACGTTAATTCGTGGATTATTTTCTTTATATCATCGGGAGAGATCTCACGTTAGACAGGATGAAAGAAGTCCGAATAGAAAAGATTCTGAACGGAAAGACGAAGCACTTGCTTTCGATCTATATCCCAACACTCATTTATTTTCTGGTAAACGAGTTGCCACATCTAACGGCACACCATAAGCCAAACGATTAGCATCGTGATTACGCGATTTAATAGTTGCACGAACTTGAAACTCACGTTATAACGTTACGTCAGATCGATGGATTCGTCTAGTAGAATCTATCGTCGATCGTGCGATTGATAAATTGCTCAGTGAGATAGAAAAAAAATTCCTGGTGATTGTTTCGCACAAAATTCGAGATTAATCTCAATCGTTTTTCACTCGAAATATATTTTGCGAAATATAGTTGCAATTAAAATTGTACCGAGATAACTGAACGAAACGTTGACGTTGTTGGAGCTCTTGATAGTTGACATTTATTTATCGAATTGACAAAGAGTAACCATTGATGCAAGCATATAGACTTACAGTCATTGAAACTGTACTCTGAAAAGAAAGTGCGAAAGACACACGAGATCTCGTTAGGAGGAGAAAAAAAGTTCAAGTGCATTTCCTGTCCTCGCGGATGCCGAGGAAAAACGTGTTATTGGCGCGCGCACACAAGCGCGAGTGCTCATAAAAAATATACGAAAATTAGTAAATCTTTGAAAATTAGTACAGATCTTGCATTCAGGAAATTTTATAAAAATCTGTATTCGTTATGGTTAGCGATTTAAGTGATTAAGCGGTTGGAGTGGTATTTCAATTTAATATATTCTTGAAGAATGTTAGATTTGCGATAAAATAATACAAATATTTGATAAATAATTATTTTAATGATACCGATTTATAAATGCGCATAAAGAAACAGTTATTGTGTATTAGGGTGTTCTTATATAGGGCTCGGACGAATTTTTTATCAGACGCCCCCCAAATCGACGCCAAATAATTCAAAAACAATACCCTAATTTTTTCAGATTTTTATCTAGACTCTAACCCCTCCAACCAAGAGGTTATATTTCCCCATTTGAAATACACGTGTTTCGGCCATATTCTCAGGATATAAATTTTTTCAAAAAATCTGTAACTGCGAGATTTTAGTGTTCATTGGTGCTACTATTTGAGGAAAACTTCACATTATCATACGGATCAATCCAGACGATTGCAATTCGTCTAAAATTCTAATATGGGTCAGTCTAGACGAATTGCAATTCGTCTAGATTGACCCGTATGATAATGTGAATTTTTCTCCAAATAGTAGCACCAATGGACACTAAAATCTCGCAATTACAAATTTTTCGAAAAATTTGTACACTTGGAATAAAATATATCCTGAGAATATGGCCGAAACACGTGTATTTCAAATGGAGAAATCTACCCTCTTGGTGGGAGGGGTTAGAGTCTAGATAAAAATCTGAAAAAATTAAGGTATTGTTTTTAAATTATTTGAAGAACCGCCCTATTGTGTATATGTTATATATTATAAAATAATATACACTTTCCGCCTTTTTCCCCTCTCTTCGGGTGCACTCATCTTCCAGAGGAAATTTTTTAAATATATTTTTACGATTGGATTCATAAAGAGGAAAGTTGAGCTTCAATTTCCTTTTTTTAAAAACTTGGAGCGATTTTTGTTTCCAAAGTTATTCTGTTTTTTGTAAAAAAATGAAATTTGAAAATTCCCGCAAAACATGAATACAAAGAAGATTCATGAAAAACTTCAAGATAGCAAAAAGTTGCGTCTCTTTTTGTTGAGTGCAGAGGAATTTTTTTAGATTTTTTTCCCAATTTTTTTTTTCTCATTTTCTGGGTCGGAACTCGGATTATTCAATTACCATAACTCGAGAACTATGGAATTATTGATAAAATTTCAAGAGAGAAAAATACTTTATTTTACCATTTTCAACACATTGAATTTTTTTTTGAAACTTTTCCCTAATTTTTTTTTCAGCCTCAACATGAGAAAACAAAATATTGGAAAAAAAATCTGAAAAAATTCCTCTGAATTTCACACAAACATACGCAACTTTTTGCTATCGTGAAGTTTTTCATGAATCCTCTTTGTTCTCGTGTTATACGGGATTTTTCAAATTTTCCTCTTTTTCACAAAAAACAGAATAACTTTGGAAAAAAAATCGCTCAAAGTTTTAAAAAAAAGGACATTGAAGCTCAAACTTTCCTTTTGTGAATCCAATTGTAAAAATGTAAAAAAAAAAATTCCTCTAGAAGATGCACCTGAAAGAGAGGGGAAAAAGCGAAAAAAAGCTGTTTGCAAAATAGAGTCCAAACCTTTGAAAACAATTTGTAAAAATAATTAAAAAATCAGGAAATGAAGCATTCTTCTCCTTTAAAATACCGCTTGGTAAATTAGTCTATGTTGACTTCCGGCGAAAGGGCATAACAAAAAGTTTCAGACCTTTTTTGAAATTTTGCCCGGAAACTATTCGCCGGTAGTGTATATTATGTAATAAGTGTATTGATAAAATTGAATGAAATTAATTTTAATCTTTAAATAAACTTGTTTTAGGTCTTTTGGACACGATTTCGGACACAGCAAACAGTGCCGATTGTCCCGGCGTTTGCGTTCACGCTCTCGCTACTTTCATATGCTACGATGTACGTGATGACGTGCAGTGTCCAACTTCGAGTATGCGTTGTTGCATAAACGAGCCGTCCAACAGTACCGATACGTCGGAAAATGACGTTGATAATGTAACGTCCACAGTGACGGAGATTCGTCAAACGACAACGTCAACGACAACAATGACGCCGACAACAATTCCACCCACAACGACGACCTCCACAACAGCAAAACCGACAACGGTAAAATGAAAACATATTGTACACCGGATACGATTTCACAGATTAAAAAAAAAAGATTTTTCTGCCCCTTGCGGTTCGTTAAAACTTTAACGACGGATGGCCTTTTCACCCGGGCATAATTTATATATCTTTCTACCTACAGGACAGTCAGAAGGATCCAGCGTCGAGGCCCTCGCGTGAGTTATTACTCGTAAAACCTTTTTTCTCGCTCTCTCTCTTCATATTTACAGTTTGTAAGGTAGCTTCATGGCGATACGGAGAGTTAAATTTTATTGAAAAATTGTTTTCTCCTTGCCAACGGTTATTGTGGACATTTTTCACGATGTTATTATATTTATGGAGCCATTTAACACAAAGTATTTTAATTTTAATAGTCATTAAGAAACTCGAAGACGCAAGGAATTACTTTATCAATTTGAAATTTTATTCGAAATATTGTATTCAAAATTTTGGTCTTATTCGAGACTACCAATAACATTTGAGTATTACAAAAAAAGAAATTTAACGATTGCTTATTTTTGCCTTGATTTTTTCCCGATAATTCAAACGTCGAAAAAATGCTTTCAAGAAGCCCTTTAAAACTAAAAAAAAATCAATATTTAGAAATTAAGTTCTCCAAAAATTTCGTGATTTTCCAATGATATTTTCTTCTCTATTTCAGTGACAAGTTGTTCGGGTCTGTGCATAGTTTCGAGCGTAGCAGCGTACTGCGAGGCTGTTATACAGATCGACTCTCTTTGCAACCCTGGACAACGTTGCTGCGTAGCCCCAGATTCTTTTGGCAACGATCCACCCCCGGAATTGTACGTAATCGATCATTCAAAGATCAATTTGACGCGCAACGAGGAGAAAAATCACGCCGATAAGGATACAACGAGCTTGACAACAACGTCGACGACGACCACAACGAGACCCAATACGACTTCCGGTACGTTATTGGCCGCGGCAACGACAACTTCCAGACCCGCGCCTTTGAGACCTTGCAAAGGCGAATGCGTTAGTGGATTTTTCGCCTTTTTTTGCGACAATTTCGACAAGGATGCTGACTGCCCGTCTGATGGTTCATGCTGCATCACTGTACCGTCGCAAAAAGTCGTGAGTATCGCATTGTCAATTGATCGATTCATTTATTTAATAATTTATTAATTTAGTAAATAATTGAATGATTTTTTTTGTTATTTATTTTTTCAATTCACAATAGCTGTATATTTTCTTTCCAGGAATCAACGACCCTTCGTCCATCGACGAAACCAACGCAAACAAAATTGCCAGTCTGTCGAGGTTACTGTCTGCTCAGGATAATGTCTGGTCTATGTAAAAAACCGAGCAAAATAATACAGCGAACCTCTTCGTGTCAGAGTAGCTCGATATGTTGTGACGATAGTGCTGTTCCTCCCGTACGTAATTTTCATTGATATCATTAAACTTAATCATATGATCAATATTGATTAGAATGAAAAAGCCTGAAAATATACTTTACAAATCATGCTTTTAGAGAAAACTAGAATTGATATCGTTAATTTTTTCTAGACGCCTCGACCAAGACCGAGGCCCGTACCAACGAGACCAACGACAACGGTTTCTTCGCCACCGGATCCACGTCCCGAATGCCCAGGATCGTGTATCGTCTTCTACTTATCCTTCACTTGCTTCCGTGAGTAGTTAAAAAAGATTTTTCATCGTCAAGGAAAACGGCATAGAGAGTACACGAATTATAAAACTGTACTTTTTTCAAGGAAACGCCGAAGTAACGAATTTGTTTAAATGCAAGAATTCCGGTCACCAGTGTTGCGCACCGAAATCCTTGATAAGAGAGCTCAACAATGTCAATTCGAGTGATGAAGTTTTGACAAATCGTAACGATACTTATCCGTCCTTGATATCAAAGCCCTACAGCACGACTCCAATGAGTACAATCGTTTGTAAGTGTCGTCCCGAATTTTTAACAATTTTCATAATTTGTGCCAAGTACATTTTCTTGAATAATCATTTAATTTCGAAGATGAAACAACGACGCTGACAACGACGACGGTGAAGAGTCCCATTTACAGTAAATACGTTTGCGGGGTCAAGGGAACGTCCAGAGGTCCGATTCAAGCTCGAAGTATGGATCGAGGAGCTCGAGTTGTCGGTGGTGAGGATGCCGATGCCAACGAGTGGTGTTGGCAGGTCGCGTTGATAAATTCTTTGAATCAGTATTTATGCGGAGGTGCTCTGATCGGTACACAGTGGGTTCTCACCGCGGCTCATTGCGTCACCAAGTAAGTTTCATAACTCCAATATGCTTTTGCATTTTCCAATTAAATCGCAATTTTTCCTTCAATCATGATTTTTTAATTAAAAAAATTTTAACGATTGTTCCGTGATTACGAAATTGCAGCATTGTACGATCCGGTGATGCAATTTACGTTAGGGTCGGTGATCACGATCTAACGAGAAAATATGGAAGTCCAGGCGCACAGACACTTCGAGTAGCGACAACCTATATACATCATAATCACAATAGCCAAACGCTCGACAACGATATAGCACTTCTGAAACTTCACGGACAGGCCGAGCTCAAAGACGGTGTTTGCCTTGTTTGTTTACCGGCCAGGGGAATCAGTCATACGGCTGGTAAAAGATGTACAGTCACAGGCTACGGATACATGGGAGAAGGTATTGTCAATTCTATTTTCTCAATAAATGAATTTCTTTAATCTTAATTTTTATTCACTGAAGCTTGTTCACGGTAATTGTTTGAGTATTTCGTCCATTGAAACATGTATAATCCTTTGAACGTCCATTCACGTGTCTGCGAGCCAACTTTAAGGGATCTATTAATGAATGATTTTTATTTATTTAGCTCTAATGACAAATATGAGAAAATTTCGACTTTTTTTCATCATAGCTGGACCAATACCGCTGAAAGTGCGGGAAGCAGAAATACCAATAGTGAGCGATGCCGAGTGCATAAGAAAAGTAAATGCCGTAACCGAGAAGATTTTCATCCTACCTGCGAGCAGTTTTTGCGCGGGCGGCGAACCCGGTAACGATGCTTGTCAGGTAAATATATTTTTAATCAACAAATTGCCACCGCCACAAACTCCGGTATGAACTGGATAGGCATCTTGACTCGATACCGAAGACAAAGCCGAATTTATCGAATTTGCAAGATCCTTTAGGCATGGATTTTTTAAATAAGGCCGAGTTTTACGTTTATTTCCGTTAATTTAAAGGGCGACGGAGGCGGACCCTTAGTTTGTCAGGACGATGGATTTTACGAGCTCGCCGGTCTTGTTTCGTGGGGTTTTGGCTGCGGTCGAGTGGACGTTCCAGGCGTATACGTAAAAGTTTCCACGTTCATTGGCTGGATAAATCAAATAATATCCGTGAATAATCTGTAGAAAGGTAATTTTCTTTCTTCCAAAATACATCCACATCGCTCGAGTAATATACCTATTTATTGATTAAGCGAACAAACAAAAATGCTACACCTGGAAGATGTAGAACTTGATAGGCGCGTTACCTCGAATACTTAGATTTCATTTTTTTCTACTTTTATTATCCCATCATGTAAATTATCTTCGATTGAAAATCTTACGAATCTTTATATAGAAATATTTATTGTCTCACAGTGCTCTCTCTCCCTCTTTCTTTTCTCTAATATTCATTGCTCCACTCTTCACCTTCTATGAACGGTGAGCTGTTTACTTTTTTAAAGAAATTTTATATAAATACTTTGTAGGATATTGTCAAGATACGACAAAGTTCATTAATATAATCACAATAATCTTAATATATTATCTAGATTTTTAAACAAAATTTTAAAAAAACCATACGCTTCGGTTTTTTCGGCAGAAAGAATTCGTCGTATTCACACGAATTTTGACGGCCAGTCGACCGGATTTATAAATTTTACGGTTAAATGATGAAAATATTTTTTTTTCTCTCGAAGGTGCTGATACTCTGCGAGTTTTTTTATTTTTCGAAATTTCCCTCATGTTCTAATTCATCACAGAGTAGAAATACATATTGTGGAATAAATCGCGATGGATTTAGCAGAATATCGCCCAACTCGTGGATTTTTGTTTTATATATTTTTAAAAAAATGTGATTGTCCCCAGCGTCCCTTCAAGAGAAGACAAAATATTTTTCCTTGCTTTGTATATTAACGCGTCATTTTATTAAACTCAGAGAAATCGTAGATGTCGTTTCTTTTTTTTTCTCTTTATTTCTCGTTACGAATTACCGATGAACAATTGTAAATTGCAACGTCGAATTAAGTCACCAAGTTACTCAATTTTTCTTATACTTTATTAAATAACTTTAATGCAATCTTTCATTCGTTTCTGTTTGTTCACTTTACTCTATACAATACACGATATTTTCTTTCAACTTTTTTGCACTCATGTGTAAAAAAAAAAGAAAAAATTGCAAATCGACTGATATTTCAAAACGTCGAATTTCGAAATTTTTAAAAACAAAGTAATAAAACACACGTACAAACTTGTAATTTCACAACGGTACAGAATAATATATTTTAATTTGAAAACAAAAATTTCTGATAAGAAAATCGTCCGTCATGTTTCATGTAAAAGTTCAAAATCTCTAGTTTGTAATTTATATATAAATGTGGGTTGTATGTTTCGTTAAAATAATGTGAGAGAATCGCACTTAATCGATTGGTCCCATTTTACAGAATGAGGTAAAAAAATATTTTGCACCCTGCTGTAATATTTATGTTGTGCCAGGGTGTTATTAGTACGTCGATATACATATAATATATATATATTTGTGGGTGTGTGTGTGTGTGTGTGTGTGGCGTGTGTGTGTTTTTCTTTCTCCGTTTCTCGTATGGCGGGTTGAAACTTATGATAATTATCCAACAGTACGAATAGCCTGCATGTCGTAATTATGCGAGACAACCGTGTCTAGATAATCCATTTTTTTGCAAGCCATACAGTGTATAAAAAGAGAAAAAATAAAAGAAAAACAACCTTGTTCGCAGATCAATTGTAAGTTCCCAGTACGCGACGGGACAATATTTTTGTTTTCGACAAACGTTTCATCGGTATCTTCTTCTCGGGCTTTGCGAACTCCTCTTCGCCGTTTTCCTTGTTATCATTCTGAAAGAAAAAAGGTATTATCAAGAGAAAGCAAAAATACGCTGTTTCTTGTTAGCAGGGTTTTTTTTCACAGGCCTGTATCATCAATACTTTTTGAAATTAATACCTTCGAGTATAATTCAGATTCAGAGTGTACACTTGAGTCGAATGATGGTCTCGCCACTTTCGAGAGATCGGATGTCGAGGCGGATTTGATCAGAGTGTAATTATTCGAACTATTGGAATCGTAATACCGACTCTTCGTCTGGCTGTAGGGAGTCGAGCTTGAAATTTTCTTTGTCGTGGGTGATCCGGTACGGCTATTTGGACTTCCGGATTGTCGCTTAACGACAGCCTCGGCACTCAGCAACGTCGAGTCCTGCTGTGAAAGGTACGTTCAGGATTGATCGGCCATTTTTTTTCACCCACGGATAAATTTGACCGGCAAATATGTTCCAATTTTTTAGAAAAATTTGTAATTTTGTGATGGAGATAATATTCACCAACCTCGTCCTCGGATTCTTCAGACTCTTTAGCCATTTCCCGAAATCTCTTGATGATCCGTTCGTGCGGTGACGTTATAACCAATTTTCGAGGATATTGGAAATCTCGTTTTGCCGGTGTCGTGCCGGTTGGCACATCACGACGAAGATCTTCAAGAATAAATTTGTCAAATTGATGCTTCGTTGTGCGCAATTGAGCGGTTATTCTGTTGTTCCATTCAGTCGATTCGACTCCTTGATTCTCAAATTTACGTGATATCTCGATGAACGAGCTATCCGCCTTGTGTCGTTGTTGTTCGACCAATTCCACATGATTGACACTTGCATCGGATACGAGTTTTCGTATTTTCTGAAAACGTTTTCAACCATTTGAGATTCGTTGGTTGATCAATGCAAAAATATACATTATCTGCAAAATATCATCGAGCATACTTACGTTTACAGATGAAATGATGACGCCGCGGTCCGTGTCCGTTCTTTTATGTATATCCTGGGCATTATTCTGCACGAGATGTTTATATTTTTTCAAAGCCTCGCAATTCTCGCTCATACCAGTCCGAAGGTCTTTCGTCAGAATCGCGCTCTGCTCGATGGATCGGGACGCTATCGACGAATTCTGTTATGATGAAAATTCGTACGTACATTAGCATTTTTTTCCGATAAATAATTTCATTTATAAATCAGCTCTATAAATTATTTTCGTGCAATAATCATTTGACTTGAAATTTTTTTTTCCGGTAGCACATTTCAGAGAATTATCGAAACATTGACATTCTCTGGAGAAGTTAAGTGTTTTCCTTACTTTTTCCATATCCGATGCGATACTGCTTTGAATCATGTTAATACTGCTGTGAAGTTCTTTCTCAAAACTTCTCTCAGACTTGATGTGATTGTCGCAACTGTCTGCGGAATTTTTGCTCATATCTTCGCAAGTCACGTCAATTTGTTTCATCGAGTCCATAATCAACGAATGACTATTTTCTTCCTTCGCGCAAAGAGTCTTGTGATGAAGATACAAATCTTCAAGATTCTTGAAATAATAATTAAAGAATGAATTTCGGTGAGTCTTAATTGACCATCGATGAAACAATTTCTCAAACTACGGGAAAAAGAAAAAAAAATGTTTTACTTTGGCAAAATCGTTCCGACACTTTGAAACTTCGTCCTGGGTACGTCTCATAGTTTCCACATTCACACGCATGTCCGAGATACTCTTCGACAAACGATCGTGATTCGCTAACAGACTCTTACAAAGCGTGTCCGTCGAATTGTTAACGTACGTGAGCAAATTCTGGAAACTTTCTTCCGCCCGTTTCTTAGTTTTTTGCAAATTCTCGGCAATTTTGTTCTCGCAAAGTTGTTGTATTCTTGGTGCGAGATTCGTCGAGATGGACCGTGCGAAGCTCGTCTGTTGTTCCGTCATATTAGATGCATCGATCACTTGGCTTTCGATCCACTTTTTGTACTCGTCGTACTGCAAAGAATTGAAAAAAAAAATGAACAGAATTTATTTTTAACTTGTTGAATATAACTTCGGGTGATTAAATCTTCATCGCGCTACTCACAGATTCGTTGATGTGAAATTCGAGTTGGTCGGACAACTCGCGTTCCTCCATCACGAGGCTCTTTGATAATTCGATAGTCGCATCAATACCCCTGCTGTTCGTACCAGCTTGAACGACTGAAAAAATGGTACAATTAGTCCTGGCGCGACGGATAAACAAAAAGTTAAAAAATTAGCCTCACACGTACTATAAAGAGCAGCACTATTTCAACCTTTACTTCTTCCAGAATCAATCCCAAAATATATATTTTTTTCCACAATTATATTTTTTCTTTACCATGAATAATTAACTTACCCAATTGATCCTTCATGGATAAGCAAAATTGTACCAAATCTTGCGTATAGGTCGAAAGATACTGCTCGATATCTTCGAAAGAACTTCCGATATTGGCTCGAAACTGTTGTCCGAGATTTTCATTTGCATCCTCGATGTGTCTGTGAGTAATTTTTTTCTTTTTATAAGTATAACAAATATCAAACGAGGTTGGATAAAAATTAAACTACATTATTACGGAGCATACTTTTTGCGAAAAATTTTATCGTGAAGTTTGTAAGTGTCGTCAGTCGCTGTGTCAGCGACTTTCAATAAAGTCTGCGCCTGCGAGTAGAGAATTTTTTCCGTCGTCGCGTGCTTCTCAACCAAATGCTTATGAATGTTACGATCGAATTTCGTGGTCTTCAAGTTACTTTTCGTCGTTATCAATGCATTCTTCGTCGATTCCAATTGATCCTTCGTCTGATATAGAACGTTAGTTGTTTGCTCGAGTTGAGTCTGTACCTCGCCGAAGAGTTTCTGCAAGATAAAAGTAAAAAAACATTTCAACGCGACCAAAATAATTTTAACATTGAGATAATATTGATCCTGTACTTACCTCTTTGTTCAGCATGATCTCTTCCAAGGCTTTTATGTGATTTATCTTTTCTTCAATTTCCTTGCCCTGGCACTCGATGGTCGTTTGCATATCGTTGTAATTATCTTGAGCGAGATACACGCCGTTGCGCTCGCGAGTTGCGAGCAAATCTCGCCGCAATCTCTCAATTTCCTCGGTGTATTCTTTGAGCAGAGCCTTCTTTGATAATTTTTGATTTATTTCTGGACGATTCGTTATATTTTTAGCCCGATGCGCGTAATCGAGGGTCGATAGGGTTTCCTCGAGATTTACGCTCGCCGGCGATACCGTTGCTATTATCGACGTTTTCGTTCTACCACCCAGGGACTCTTGAAGAAGTCTCGTTAGTTTCGATTCGCTAAAAAATAACGGGAAATCATTTTATTTTCATTTCTGCTTTTGTGTGAATATTTCAAAAACAGGCGGCCGAACGCTCCAGCCTACAGTTTTATTTCCGCTCTAAACTTACCGATAAGGTATGTGAGGTGCTCGTTCTACGAGAGCCGTTATTACACGACCAAGAGTCAACAACGATTGATTAATGTTTCCAGCTTCCCTCGCTCGACGATCAACCGCACCGGATCTACCGACGTTCTCGCTCCCTGCCAAATCAACAAGATTTAATTTGCCCGTTTTCAAGAGTTCCTCACCGTCCACCGTGTTCTCCTTTATATGCACTGTTATCGAGAAGACCGTGTGAGATCGACTGGAATAAAAAATTCATTTACAACTATATTCCTAGCAAAGATTTTTCAACATCGATGGCAATAAAAGGTCACCGTCGTCCCATGAAACGTACCTCGAATGAGCATTCATGAGAGTAGCAGCTGTCTGGCGCTTTTCCGATCCCTTCTCAAGAATTTTGTACACCTCACTTTTGTTGTGAACAGTAACTTCCTCGAGTCCATGAATTATAACGGCTCCCTTCCGCGAAGCATCCTCGTAAAGTCTTTGCAGAAGAACAAAGATTATTATTTTTTCTAACATTCCTAGTTGCAGCTTTGTTCTTGGAACTTTAATTCCGAGACTCGAACATTGGAGTACTTAGAGTATTCTATTACTCGGATAGAACATTTTCACCAAATTTCAATGACTTTTTATGAAATTTCTAATTTTCCTAAAAACAATGGAATTGCTGTGGCTTTTATAAATATTGGGATGTGAGACTGGAATTTTTCACACAAATACCCAAAAGTATAATTTTTGTACCAAATTTCTAAAAAAATCACTGCAGATGTTTAGATTTTGTGAACTTTTGACAAACGTCATGTCTTTTATTCAAAGACTTTCTAATTGCCCGTACCTGATCTTGGAGGCATCGTCACTCGGCGACAACAGATCGAATAATTCTTCGTTGTAGAGCTCCAAAAAGCTTACGCGTACAGAATATTCCTGAGCATCGAGGGTGCGTAATTCATCAAAAAGATGACTCAAAGAACGTGGTATAATGCCAGCCTGAGTGTCCTGCAAAATTTGTTACCAAAAAATATTCATCTACCATGATCGAAATGATTTTAAAGATAAATTTTCCAGAAAATTTGTGAATTGAACTTTTCACAAATTTTCCAGAAAATTTGTGAATTGAACTTTTCATGTTATAGAAAAAATATCATTGGGAAAATAGTTAGCCTCTTAGAATCATAGTTTATTATAATTTAAGTAATAAAATGTAGAAAAAGTTTCTCAAGCAAAAAATCAGATAAACATTGCTTACACTCTGCCAGTGAAGCGCCGGATCATTACCGCTTCCTTCCATCGTAAAAGTTTTTCCCGTGCCAGTTTGTCCATAGGCAAAAACCGTGCAGTTGTATCCGGCCAAAACTTCGTCCAATAAAGGACTGACGACGGCGGTGTAAACATCGATCTATCAAAAAGGCAATAACATTTAAAAATTTCTTTTCTTCGACCGTGCCCTTTCCAGTCATTCTATTCGAGGTGATAAATATGGGTCCGTACTTGTTTGGACGTAGCTCCGAATACTTTGTCAAACGTAAACTTCTTGGTGAGTTTATCCTGTGGCCTCTCGCGAACGACCACCTCTTTGGATGATGTGGCATCGACAACGGTGGACGATTTTCCAGCTTTTTCCGCATTGTTAATTGGCCTGCAGGTTAGGAGAGCGTACAACGAAATTAAACTCGCGGGATTGGCAAAGATTTATCGAGGGTTGTCGAGAAAAATTCGGCGCAAAGGAAGGATTTCATTGAAATTTCCACGGATCGACGTGGGAATGACAAAATGCAAAAGACGCGCTTTTGCAGACGCCGAATATTGCTTCTTAACAAAGCGACTTACCGGACTCGTACGAAAACTTGAATGTGCTGATTTTTATCCTTCTTCGTGCCACGCGTGTCGTTCATCATTGCTGTATTAAGATAATTAACAAATTCACGAAATCGTTCGCTCGAATAATAACAGCGAATAACGTCACAAACACCCTTTTTCTCGTTATTCCAACGGCTCTATGCTCTTCGCGTGCCTCTGCTTGTGTACGAGTGTTTCAGTGTTTCTCAAAATTATCCGTTGAAAATTTGAATTCCGTAAACTTGACAGTGCCGCCACTAGAAGCGCTGCAATGCAGCGCGCGCAGGTGAAACTTTTTCATTGTACGGTGCTGCTCTCTTCCGGCTGACAGATTCTCTAAACTTCCGTAGATTTTTTTCGCCCATCATATATATATGTTGCAGCTACTCGCCGATGACATTTAACCTCGAAAAACAGACCGACTAAAACATTTCTCTATCCTCAATAATTAAGGACAAATAGGTACGAAGTTTATTCTCGAGGTATCGGTATTATCGTGATTTCGTTTTCAAAATTTGCGATCGCTTCGTTGACGTCATTCTTTTAGCATGATATTGTGATATTGATTCAACATGTGTCGATCAAACAATCAATATATGTCATTAAACGAATTGCTATTGTTGTTCGACAGTCGTGTCACTGGCGGGATATGGATACGAGTTCCCGGAGCTCGGAATTGGATCCGAAGTATCTTTTAGGCCAGCTTAATACAGCAAGAAAAGAAATCAATAATCTGAGGTAAGCTACTCGAACGATTTGTTACAATTAATTCGTTGATCGATGATATGAAATATTGGCTCGAATCACGAAAAAATATATGCGCGATGCTTGATAAAAATAATGACCACATTTGAAATAATATGAAGCGTTAAATTCATGATTCGTACAAAAGAATTCACTCCAATTCTACGGTTATCTCGCACGTGTAATATCAAGGCAAGTCAGAAAACTTTTTCATGCTGAAATTGCCAGAAAATTTTTCAATGGTCAGAGAAAAAGGAAATTTCTAGAAGATTTAAACGAAGTTATAAAATAGGCATTTTAAAAATGTTCTAAAAAGATATTAGATATCTAGAAATATATTTCGTTAGTTTCTTACAAAGATAATAATTCTTTTGGTTTCTCATAGAGGATGGTCTATTTAATTCAAATATGGAAAAACGTATGTGAATTCATGTTTCTACCTTTCAGACAACAAGTGAAAAATCTACGATATATCCTTGAGAAGGATGTAGATGGTATAAAGCACACGATCAGCTCTTATGTCGATGGTAATCCAGCCAGTGCTGAAAACTCTCTGTTTATGATGGGAGTTCAGGCAGGCACCAGTTTACAAATTGACGATACTCTCAAGCTCAAACCGATAGGCGTAATAAATACTGGTTTCCCGAGCAAGAGAGCGACACCGAGACAGCCGGGTATATGCAAAACTGCACCTGGAAAAGTTACTCTCTTCAATTCCATATTCACAAATCCTGAGCACGCATTGACCGGCTTGCAGGATTTTTCCCACATGTGGTATGCAAAAAAAAAGACATTCTAAAAATCATAGCTTCAGCCGTGTAAAAAATTTCAAGAGTCGCAATCTTATTCTTCATCATTCTGATATGGTTTTTTTCGTTTCAGGATCTTGTTCCACTTTCACAGAAACGAATCGACTCACGTTCGGGCAAAAGTAGCACCGCCGCGATTGAATGGAGTGCGAACCGGAGTATTTTCCACACGTTCGCCTCATCGACCTTGTCCGATTGGTCTGAGTCTCGTGAAGATCGTCAAAATCGAGAATAACGCGATACACTTCGAGGGTGTCGACATGGTCGATGAGACGCCTGTATTGGATATAAAGCCGTACATACCGCAATACGACAATCCGTTGCACATTGAAAAAATTCTCGCCCGACCAAACGACAGTGACACGAACGATCGGGAAATTGGCGAGATATTACGCGAGAGAACAAGAAACGAGATACTCGTCGATATGAGCACAAATCAAAGATTAAATCCGATATTCGTTGGTTTTGATGAAAATGGGGATACGAGTGGTGATTTGACGCGTGACGATACGTGCAATTCTGGTAACGGTGAGGAAGCCTCTAGATTACCGAATATTTCGAGAGACGAGGAAATAGCGCTGAGATTACAGGCCGAGGAATTTGAGAGTAGTCCGAATTTCGATGATTATCGAACTCGCGATTATTTCATCCCCTCGGACATCAATACAGGTGAGAATAGTTCAATCGCTGGAAATCCTTACGCCATATTGAATAATCCAATGAACGAACCATCTCGTGATTCAACGATCGCTCTGGGTCTCGATCAGAGCTTCGGTTCCCTCACTCTCGAAACACGCGGGAGTACAAATTTTCTCGATAATTCCGAGAACGAAAATAATTTCCCTATTGTTGACGATGATGAATCGAGAGATGGTCAAATATCACGAAATTCGCGGTTGCTCGATGGTGCGGATGGTCCGAGTACGGTTTGCCGTACCGACATGGATCTCATTCATCGACGAGCATTGGCCTCGAGGCCCGATAATTCACCGATAAGAATGGGCGTAAGAGAAGCTCCGGATGGAGAGGAGGGTCTCGAATCGCAGCCGCTCACACCCTCGCAGACCGTCACGAATATTCACACAATCGTGAATCCTCCTCCTGGTGCCAATATTTCGGACATTGGAATTTCCAGTATCGCAACTGTTGAGAATTCAAGAGGTATCGGAAGTAATTTTCGTACCGACAACTTCGAGGTTCGCGTTCCCGAATGGATATCACGACCACGAACGATTTCACTCTCTGTGATATTTAACGAACGCGCTGTAGCGCAATTAAACGAGATACTTAATGGCAAAGCCGATGAACAAAAACGCGCCATCGAGAGTGTACTTCGCGAAGATCCGCGCTCCGTTTATCTGCGACAGAGATGGGGAAATCAATTTTATACTTTTTTGATACACGATTTACATATCAGCTGCAGATTCGATGATAACCGTGGTATTGTGACCGTTTTTCAAGTACGACACGCCGGTCGTACCTGTGAATGCGGCGAGCCCGAGTGGCAGTGTCTCGGTCATTCGCCATTATCATAAATTCGTATTTAGCCACAGGTCTGCTACTTTAAAAATGCTGAATTTAAACAAAAAATGTTATCCAAGCTATTTTTTCTCCCGTTGGCGTAAAAAGAGAATTGGTATTTTGTTAGATCTTACGATAGTCAAGTAAATCGAGTACCAAGATTACAGAATTTTTTTTCCACGTGTAGAAGAAAAAGACGCACAGCCTGTTAGATTTTTCTGATCGATACAAGAAAATTGTGCAAAGACTTATTCTCTCTTGATTTTCCTCAACGGTGTTTTGGAAATGTAAGAAAGCCTTGGATTAGAATATCACAAATTGTAAAAGGTATTTCATTTTCCAGAATTATTTTTTTATCTATATACTTTTTTGTTTCAACTAACTTGAAATTTTTTATATTTGAGCTTGAAGGTTTTCCACAGCCATTTAAAATACGATTTTTATTACGAATAAAGATGGGAAAACTTTTCTCTGATCCGGAGTCACTCGTACAGCATTAAAATTTAGAATCAGTTTTAAAAAGTAATTTCAAGCATTGCTTTTAGCACTAATTTTCTTCATAAGTAGTTCTGTGGCGATAACACTCATTATTGGCTCTTAATTAAATTCGTGCGAATCAAACGTTTTGATTTTTTCGTCGAACCACGGCCGTACAAGCTCGGACACATGTTGACCGTCTGTCCCGTTTAACAAAAAGCAAAAGGGAAAAAAAATATTTAAATGATAAATTTTATTGTAAACAAAAACCTCCATGCACCATTCGGGTTATTAAGCAATTGCAATCTTCGTTTCTGTTCGTACTGACCGTATGTTAGAAGAAAACAAAACAGTCCAGTCATCTCGGCATTTATTGCAACGTAGAAGTTCCTATACGTTAAGTCCGTAGAGAGAAAAAAAACCTATATTACATTAGAAGATATACTCTGACGTGAATTGGTGAATTTTTAACATTCATTTCTTATATCAAATGTCTCGATTATTCTGATGGAATAATGTCTATATGGATGTTTTAAATGTTCGAAGAAGAAAAAATCCTGTAGTTTCGATGTCTTCGAAATGAGCAGCCCAAGGTTTATTTAATGGACCTCTAGATATATATATATATATATATATCTATATATGAGAATAAAATATTTATACAAATTGTATAATCGATGAAAATAATTTTTATTATCACTGATAGAAAAATTCGAGGTTCGATTCTGATTCAAGTATACATTCGTATCGTGGAATCTGCACCGGCGGAGAATACCCAAGGTTGAATTGGATGAAACGTTACATCGAGAATTCCAAAATCGTTGAATGCTTCGTGATTGCATAATCGTTTTAGCGGTACTATCAACGGATTTTGCAGAAGATCGCTGGAAAAAAAAAACGGAATGTTAAATTTATCGAATTAAAGAATTTAAATTCCTAGAATTTGAAAAATTCTAGGAATGACGAGAAATTGGAAAAAGAATTTTCTTTTACTTGTAGACCATTCCGTGAGAAACTATGAGACCTCGATCGTCGGCACCGGACGCGAAGAGAGGATAACGCTTGTGAAAAGCAACGCCGCGTACTCCCGTACCATGAAGTCGCAGAGTTTGATAGGGTTTCGTACTGAGATCGAGATCGAACCAGAGCATTTTACGATCGTACGTACCCACGAGAAGATTATCACCGCCTGAAAATAAAAAACAAAATTTTTAATTTCTTTCTCATACTACTTGAGCTTTCAAATTCTATCTGGATAAGCCATGTTCCGAGCGGTTTTAACTTTTTCTTAATTGCACAAAAAATTTCCTAAGTCCAATATCAGTCTGGCAGTTGTCTGAAAATTATCTTTTACCCTAAAGACGTTAAACATGATGTAGACTTTTTTTTTGACTTTTCCAATTTTGTTATGCGAGTCTGTTTTAGACCTTCTTTCAATATCGAAAGTGCACAGTTTTTTTTTCTCTCGATGAAACAATTTTGTCGCATGAACTCACCAGGATGTATTGACATTGTCGATATCCATTGAGAATTAGACAAAAGTTTCTTTACCATCTCTTGCTTAACGAGATCGTAAATGCGAACATTCTTTTGTGTCTAAAATCAGAAAAAGTTGTTATAATTTCAATAATTTGTTGCCTCAATAATTCTCGTCATCCGAATTTTTCTATTTTCGCAATTTCATTACCGCAACGAATAAGAAGGGCCTTATAGGATGGAAAAGAACGCATTGTATCAATCCCTTGGATCTATTGAATGGCAGCTGTGATCGTCGTTTCGACAGTTGATTGATAAGGACCGAACGATTCTGTCCATCGGGCATGACAGTAGCAAAATAATCGCCCTTTGCATGCCAGGTCACTTGTTTAGCCATTTTGAAATGATTCAGTACAACTCGCACGCCTTTTTCCCAGTTCTCCGCA
Organism: Alloplasta piceator; assembly: GCA_946863875.1. Lineage (NCBI taxonomy): Eukaryota > Metazoa > Arthropoda > Insecta > Hymenoptera > Ichneumonidae > Alloplasta > Alloplasta piceator. The sequence goes on along the minus strand of OX333076.1, from coordinate 1,508,055 downwards.
TCAGCTTGTTCCCACTGAATCGCCGTTTTCACCCGATCACTCACTGTGAGAATAATCGTTTGATTTAATTGATAATTCAATCCAATGAAATTAATTATTTTTCATACCTATAATTTCGCTTTGCGGTATTATCTCTAGTAGTTGATCCGTCTTTGTCGTTATCAAATGATCACCGACTCCAGGATTAATGAGTAGAACTTTTTTATCGGCAGCAACGGCTATCAATGAAATCGCTTCATTCGGGCACCAAGCAACGCTTCTGATTATTCCACCGCAGGCAACGGTTTTAACGCATCTTCCAGTTGCGACTTCCCATACTGCAATCGGAATAAGAAAATTAGACATAAGTAAAGCTATTTCTTTCTCATGAAGATAGTTTTGTTTGAGTAACAAATTTGTTTTCGACATATTCATGTCAGTATTCTCGAAATTTACCAAAACTTCGAGGAATATTTTTTTTTCCCACACGCGAAAACTCACTTTTAAGTGTCATATCGTCCCCTCCAGAAGCGATATATTGACCTCTGGTATCAGTACTGATGCTTCTGATCATATCCGTGTGTCCGCTGAAGATCATTGACATGGTCGTTGGGAATGGTTGTAGATCCTTGGGACTCGGTAATTGCGGCACGAGAGCCTCGGGATCGATCGTTAGTCGCATTTTCAAAGCTCTCGGACAGAGGTACAAATCGAGACAACGTTGAAATCTTTCCTTGATGTATCTCGAGTAAGCGGGCACTTCGCGCAACGATCCATACTTTTCCGGTACAAAATGTGATTTTCTCTTCCAAGGTGTCGTCTTCAATTTGTTCCACTGTTTCATCTCCCTCTTGTCGAACAGATACTCCGGTGGTGGATTGTAACTTTCAGCGTGTCCCGGCAGGTGTCTCTTTGGCGCTGCTATGTGCTTGTGAATTCTCCTCATTTCTTCAGGCTGATCATCCGTTGCCCAGAGCATGTAAAATTGCGGCCTTTTGTTTTTCGCCTCTCTCTCCTTTTCCATTTCCGCCGTTGACTTTATCCAGCCCATTTTTAGCGCGTGCACGAGCTTCGAGACTTTCATGGCTTCCGGTTTCGACGGTACGAACGAACGTTTGTGCTCCGGGAATTTCCGCAGTGGAGTTTTCATCACTTCGGATGTGAACCATTCGACCCAAGGCTGTGTAATTTGAAATTGAAAAAAAAAATTGATTTCACCGTGCGTGCAAAAAATTGCCGATTATTGCATCATAAAAAATGTTTATAACTTTTTTCTTTTCACAGTGTTTTGTAATTGAGAAAAATTAATACTGTGGAATTTGCAATGCAGGAATTCTCATTTAAAAAAATAAATATCAGATACAAAAATATTCAACTCTCGAGCTGCCTCTTTGAGAAATTGAGATAGTTTCCATTCCATGGTTCGGAAGAAATTTCAAAACCAAAAGAAAGCGATAGACAATTTAAAACTTTTCCTTTTTTCCTTGGAACTTACAGCATATTCGTCGAATTGAGCATCAGGAATCTTCTGCTTCTGTATCCTCGTGATCAACTGTATATCGGCCTCGCTCAGTACGACATCCTGTCCAGTTTGAGGATCCTTGATTGTTCGCCAAAAATCTGGATCCTCCATTCTCTTGAGGAAATTATCCAACTGGTCACCTTTCTGAGGCTTGACAATTCTTTTTCCATCCCAGTTGTATCCAATGTGCGGATAGTCGTCGTACCACTTCATCGGTATGTTACCAACTGTGTTGCGTATATCCTCCTCGTCCGAACTATCATCGTCGTACTCGTTTCCTCCGATCGGCTGACTATTTTTGTCATTTTTTCCTTCATCATGAGGTGGATCGAAAACTTTTTTCTCTAAACGTGGATTCTGATTCTTTATGTCCGATTGTTTCGTCTTGTCTTTAGAGTTACCATTCTTTTCGACCTCGGGCACTTTGGATTTTGCAATTTTTTGTTTCACGATTGAGACTCTGCTGCCTGGATGGTCTTGTTTAGAATCTACAACGGATATTTTCTTTTTGCCCGAGGGCAATGGAATTTCCTGCTTGTGTTCGGCATCAGATTCTTCTGTACTTTCATTGTCGCCATTGGAATCTGAATCTTCCTCTTCCTCCTCCGCATCCTCATCAGAATCTGTTTCAAAGTCCAATTTGTCATCTTCATCACTGGAATAAAAAACTAAGGGATCGTTCTCGGTGTCCGAATCTGCAGGTTCACCCTCGACGATATCCTCATCCGAGCTATCGCCGGATTCATGAAACTCTGCGCGTAACAAATCATCGGTGCCAGAATCCTATAATATAGAGAAGAACTATTCACGATTTCATAGAAAATAAGTGATTCATCGTCACAACTTTGCCTTAGCAAAAAACAACTGTGGTCCTAGAGAATTGCGCACTGTTTTAGAGGAGTTGCAAATAGAGTCTTTACCAAGCAATCCCTTGCAGCATTCGATTTACAAATACCGTTGTTTGCATTGTGAGTTTGTTTAATAGAAAAAAGTAAAGCTCACCTCTGATGAATCGACTGTTGACTTATCAGCTATTTTTGTATCCTCTTTTTCAGTATTTTTAACGATTGGTTTTCTCTTTCGGACATTCTTCACTGGCGGAGACATTTCTATGCCTATCACATGAAATTCAGAAATTGTTGAGAATAATTTTTGAGGCTATGTACGCGACACGTGCAGAGACGACGTTGAGTTGAGCCGCATTCGATTTGGACCTGGACGCTCACGCGCTTTCAGCAAGTATGTATAGATATATCATCGATATATAAAATGCTACAGGCGCTCACAGCGCTAACAGCGTACCAAGCGAATGCGACTTTTGCCTCTATTTTTTATTCCTCCATTGCTCTGTACGTGGCGCTAGTTGTTCTCTTATATATGCTTTACGCGAAGCAGAAGACTACTAGCGCCACGAGTGACGAATTTTGGCGACAAAAAAGACCGACACTGCGCTGCGATCCAGAGATCTCAGGTCAGTGAGTCAGTGCCTCCCCCCCCGGGCATAGGTCGAAATAAAGAGGTTATTCTCAACAGAAGAGGAGTTAACTATTGTTAACTATTAGGAAAAACAATAGTTAACAATAGTTAACGATTAGGAAAAAAAACTAATAATAATAATTGGTATTGAGACAGCTGTTGAACTGTCTAAATTCGTTACGTAATTTTGTTTCGAATAAAAGCCATATGCTCGGTTGTCCGTGTGATTGTAACCTAAGAAATTAATGTTTACCATCGCAACTTATTCTCTCATCTGTTATTTTACGATCTGAGAGTATGACAGCCGTGTCGCAAAATGACGAGCTCAAGCGTTTACTCAACAATCCAGCTAAAAATGTCATCGAAGATAGCAGCATGGCTCCACCGCTCACGGTAAGCGTGTTTTTATTTTACTCACAACCTCAATTCTCCTTCTACCAAATTTTGATCAAATGTTTTATGATTTGATTTTGAAAAAACAAAATTAGGCGAATGTACCGAGACCAACGGGGTCACAAAGTGCGACTCCGCAATCATCAATGAGCGCGATCGCTCCTGCGCAGAATCAAAGAGAAGCTCTGGAGCCTTGTTTGCAGTAAGTATCCATTGTCATTTTCCTTGCGCATGTAACAATGCAAAACAATCTTACCGTAGAGTAAATATTTTAATCGTAGAAACGTCGTTTCTACGGTCGATCTAGGTACGGAATTGAAGCTTATGTACATTAATACGAGAACGAGAAATTCCGAGTATAATCCTGCAAGATTTACGGGCTTGATAATGAGAATAAGAAGCCCGAGAGTCACCGCGCTGATATTTCGTTCGGGCAAGATCGTATGCACCGGAGCCAGATGCGAGGAGGATTCTTTTCTAGCTGCTAGGAAATTTGCGAGGATCATTCAGAAGCTTGGATTTCCGGTGATGATTAGAAATTATCGTAGCTTTTATTTTTCTCATCACTATTTGGCTAGGATACTATTGATTGGCACGCTATACTCTTTGACAACCGTACAAAACTAAATTGTTTTTAATGCGAAAACGATTGAAATTTGTGGTATTCATTACAAGTGTAAATCAGCCTTTTTTATAAAATTCTTAAATTTCAGGTGCGATTTTTGAATTTCAAGATTCAGAATATAGTCGCGACGTGCGATCTCAAGTTTCCGATTAAATTAGAAAACTTGAATCACATGCATGGCCAATTTTCAAGCTACGAGCCTGAATTGTATCCGGGTCTCATCTATAGAATGGTAATGCCGAGAGTCGTTCTTCTCATATTCGTTAATGGAAAAATCGTATTGACAGGTAAACTTTACACAATTTTTTATGACAAGGGATTTTTTTCCTCACATTATTCTCATTCTTATATTTTTTTCAGGTGCGAAAAACCGGACCGAATTGTACGACGCTCTGACGAATATACATCCTATATTGAAGAGCTTCAGAAAACAATAGTAATTATAATGAACTCGTGCATTTATGCAATGATCAATTTTCTTCAAATTTTTGTAATTATTCGGGTACATCTTTGTACGGATTATACGTTTGCTATCAGATTCACGATAACTGCAGAACGTTCGTGAATCAAGCGTGGTAAGTTGTTTGCGATTGGACATCGCGTCAGCTATTATCAAAAGTCGTTTATATTCGCCCAAAGTTTTTGAAACGAGATATCAAAGAGTGTCGAACAAAATGCAATTCGCCAATGTTATTCGAATAGAATTTTATTCGCAAAACTGAGTCGATCTTAGGGAATTTTTTTAATACAAATAAACTCGCAATTCTAATTTGACAATGTCCATTTTTATCATGTTCATGCCTTCTCGGTAGATGAAAATAAATTTCGACTTGGGAACGAAGAATAACAGGACAAGCTTTAAAATGAATACAGTGATAAAATTTGTATATATTTCAACGTAGCAACTGAGAAAACTTAAAATCTTATTACAAATATATATTCTCGGAACGAACAATATTGAGGTCGCACGATATATGCATATATTGAATAATACTGCACGTAATTATTGGAGCTGTTGATAATCCGCGATTTTGTTGTTAAACACAGACAATTTTGTCAATCATCTTTTTTATCATTTCGCCAGTGACAATTCCAATTTAAAAAATGAAATCAATAAGAAATTGCCGCAACCAAGAGTTTAATCGTAAAGAATAATGATAATAGTCATCATGGCGCGATCGAAAAAAAAAACACATTTGATCTCAATCCATTCTCGATGGATCTTCAAATTTTGGTCCTGATGAAAAATCGCCGTTATTTCCTTTACACACGTATTAATAATATGCAGAGACCAACTTGCTCATTGATCTATTGAACGTCAAGTCTTCCTCTATTATCTAACATTGATAATATTTGATCGTAGTTCGATAATAGTGATCGATCGCTCGATAAAATGTTTTTCTTAGCTCTGTAATTGTGATAAGGACGATCTTGATTCAGGAAATAACGTGAATTCCTTTTTTAGCCGCTGTAGGCAACTTTTCACCACGGAAAAATGGATTGGCATCCTGAAAAATGAGAGCACATTTTTATAATTGTGTATTTTACTTGAATAATTCTATTTTTGGCGCAATAGAAAATTAGCATGTCGCAATTACCTGAAATTGTTCGACGATTTGATCGAAATCGGAGTTCACAAGGTGGACTCCCGTGAGTGCTCTTTGGGCTTCGACATTCTGTGGACAATCGACCATGTGCTCGCTGTCGCACATGCAATCCTGCGCGCTTTGAAAGTCACGACTGAACGCTGCGGTATTTTCGAAATTTTCTATGCAATGATTTTCACCTGTGCGAATAAAAAATATTTTTTTAAATTCTCCCAATATAAATTGTCAATGTCAATTTCTCGAAATGCCAAGAGTCATGTTTTGTATGAGTTATATAATTTTTCACAAGAAATGCATGGGTAAAAAAAGTATAAAAATAAAATTGATTTTTGATTGATCAAACGAGGATGTTTTGACTCTTTTAAACGAAAGGAAGATCATTTACATGAATTTACTAGAAAAATGCTTACTCGTGTATCCAATCGGGCAAGGATTCGGTGGTGTGCAGTATGCCGGAAGTCGATTTTCCGTTTTTTCATCCTTAATCCCTTTGAAACCGGCGAGCTGAATTCTGTGACTTCCCTGCTGTTCGTGTTCACTGGAATGTTGGTGAGCAGCCCCAAGAGTACTGTGTCTCAGATATTCCTGGTCTCTGATACTCGGATTTGGATTAAGGGTTTCGATACCCTCGTAATCGATGGGCATTTCGGCGGTTATCTCTTTGGCTTTTTCGTAATCGTTCGGCAAGACCGGGCCATCCTGATACTCGAGATAAGAATCAGCCGCATCGGCCAATTCGTTGCCCATACGATCGATCAAATCGCGGAGCAACATCTCCGTCATCAGATGATCATCCTTGGATGGTAATTAATAAATACGATTTTATTAAAACTCTTTGAATCACAAAATAAATTTATAATTGATTTTTTATCATCAGCCAAGAAAATATCTTTCAACAGATATTGTTAATGTATCAGCAGAAAAAATATTTGAAAAATTTTGCAAATTGAAACTTGCACGTAAAAATTGTCGGTGAGAACTTCTTCTGTTTGACGTTTAATTATACACTTAAACTGTGAAGATCTCGCATCAATTGTCGCTTACCTTGATGGGTGGTATATACAGATTGGCTCCAACAGATGCGACGACTGTCAAAAGCCCGACGATGAAGTTCATCCTGACGGTTCTGAAAAACAAGAGTTACGGAAAAAAAGATTACAATGTGCAGTGCTACGAGCAAATAAAAAATGGGCAACTTAACGCACGGATGAATTGCAACTTTCAATTTTCTACAATCACAATTTTCCACGGATATTCGAACTTGAATGAGTAGAAACCAAGTTGATAGGTAAAAATGTACCGTCGCGTCACTCACACTCTGAATCAAGTTGAAAAAAGCTTTCTCAAAGAAGTTTTTTTTAATTCCTTTTTATCAGGAACAAGTTTATTCGCTCGCTAACGAGAATAACGAATGAAGGATATTCCAGAGGTAGAGTCACCTTTTTCGTTTTGACTCGTGAAACCCACGATCGCGCCGTCGAACGGTAAACTGCGGTATCAAAGTATTGATCCTTCGGCTTTTCGCGCAACGAACCTACCCACGACGTGCGAGAGTTGAAAAAAAAGGTTCACCGGCGCAATCGCTCTCGCGGTTCCCATTACGCAAAAAGCTCGTCACATCGTCGTCGTAAATCGTCAAGATATTGAGGAGTTGACGAAGAAAAAAAATGAACATCCAACGGAGGGTGAATTTATTTTCGCAATTTTTACGACCGAATTCCATTTATCTCGGTTATTTTCTTTCAAAACCCGGGTCTCAAAATGGGCCATTCCGAATTTCATTTTTTCCACTGTACCCATCAGTTCAAGGTCATCAACAAGCTCACAATATTTTTTTACATCGATGGAGCAACAAGCTGAATTGAACGATCTTCTTTGTACAAGATATTCTGAAATTGAGGTTTATTTAATGATTATTTAATTAGGTCAAAATATGTAACAAAACACCTCAGACGTTTTAATAAGATTCGTGTAATTGTTGCCGAAAAAAAATGCAAAAAGTACTGTTTTGCCAGCGTTTCATTTTCTCCGTCAAGTTGCGCGAGAAAAACTGGTGTGGTCGCTTATAAATGTTCGTGTTTCATAATATTTGGGAAAATTCGTATAACGGAGGGAGTTTGCCCTCCGACAAACGGTAGCAGGTAAAACGCATTACGTTGCGGTGCTTGGCAACTCTGACGCGAATTCAAAGATCAAAGGGTTGTCTATATCGTTGGCCTCATTACTGAAAGAGAGAGAGAGACGAATGTATCAGGTCGCTTTTCCACTTCCCCTATTGTGTCCAGCGACACTTTATAGCCATTGAAAGTCACTACCATCGTGCAATCTCAACTTTTTGCAATTTTTATCGCGACCATCGAGAATATACGTTTACGTTTCTCGCTATAAATAAAAAACGATTATACAGAATGCCATTTTGTAATTGAGACAGAAAAATATTAGCAGTGGGATTCTGTAAACAAAAATTTTATCAATCGTTAAATAGTATTTCCTCGATTGATTATCGATCAAACCTTCGGTATAACGATTAACGCCTGGCGATTTGAAATAAGTAGTATAGTCCGTGTGTGGTCAGACGGATTGTAGGGACATTGGAATTTATCGATGCAAGCTTGCTCTCACTGTTTGACCTTCGATGCCGAGGATTCCCTCGTACGTGTCAACGTGTATACATAGATTGATTGTACGCCTTTTTTCAGAATTTCAATTCACCGCTATATGGGCCATTCCGAATCAACACGACTCCAACCCTTTCAGATTTGATTCATGATTTGGTGGCAATGTTTTTTCATCAACCGTTGTTTTTCGTTCTTGGCCGAAAGTATTTCTTCGATGGATGATTCTTTAATGTTGAAACGGGAAAATAATCATGAGATTGTTCTCGTGAAAAATGGATCAATGAAAATCCAAGAGATTTTTCTCTCAAGATTTTTGGCAAACTTGTACTATTATTTTTTTGTAAGGATCTGAGTATTTCAGTACCTGATCGGACATTATTCTGAAATATTTCGCAAATTTTTCGTTGAGAATAACTTTTAGATCCTGGCTGACCCGTTGGAAAAGTAATTTAAAAAATAACGATTCGTGGAATTAATAATGAAAAAATATTTCTACATGATTATAGTGAAAAAGTTGATGGAATTGAATACTCCATAGATGGGTATATCGACTTGAAGCACGTCACTCGGGTGTAAGAGATTCGTGGAATTCGCTTGGATGAACAATTCCTCCGGGGGCAATTTGTTGCGCTCTTAAATTGCACTTGTGTATATATACCTTCTTTTCTCGCAATAGAGAGCCACTCTTCTGAAAGTTTACTTTTAGAAACAAAATAGCGCAGATTTTCAATTTGCACCATTCGCAATATCCCTGAAAACCCATTCATTCGAAAAAGTGGACGAAATCACGTGGTTATTGGAATTTAAGATTGTCCTCAAGGATTCGAAATAATCTGGCGTTCTCATTTCGCGGTTTCGACAATAGATTTGAATGGCGATTGACAGACAGCGGACGGGGCCTATCTCACCGAGTCATGGGGGGGAGGGGGGGGGGTATCTTCGAGAGAATCGGCAGTGTCGAGATACGTGATTTTTGTCTGTACGATATATAACAGAGGGAAAGAGAGAAAGAGGTACAGGAGAGAGTTACACGCTCGTCGGAGTCTCTCGTCGTCACGAGTATTGATCTCCCGACGAGAGGAGAGAAGCTACGAGGTTCCTGGCCGCTATCTGAATGGACCACCCTCGCAGCCTTCTTGTTCTCGCGAATGCTTGAAAATACGGTTGCTCGTAATGCTGTCTCTTTCGCTTGCCAGTACAAAAAAAAATTTGGCATACCGAATCTACGGATGAATACTTTTTACCGTATTTTTCTCAATGGGCTTTTCACCCCTTTCCACACCTCGTTCGCGAGTCTCGCCCTTTTCGCTACTCGACATCTACCCCAGAGAGCTCCGGCCACTTGATGTAAAACACATTAGCATTTTCCGTGCACCCTCATTTTCGCCTGCCCCATATATATACATAGAAGAGCTTTGGGATCGATTCATTGCTAGTCATCAAAAAATTCTACAGAATTCAACTCGTTCATTAAAATGACTGTAATTTTTTGTAGATAAAATTTTGACCTCGCTCACAGCTTCTTCTCCTGATTGTTGATGCTTCCAAACCCTGCTTGGTTCCAAGCGCCAATGCATTCTAAAAAGTGAAAAAAATCTTTTTCATCATCAAACTACAAAAAATATCCAACGATTTTCGCAGAGTTCGATTTTCCCTTCGCGATAACGTCCGACTTCAAGTCATTTGAATGACAGTTTGCGTTACAAAATAGAGCAAAAAGATTTCCGTGTCGGCGGTCGCCGACACCGAACGTACGAAAAATGTACGTGAGAGCGAGATTTCGGGTACTTGAAAATTGAGTAGAATTCATTTAAAGGACGCTCTTTGAATTACTATTGATAAAATGATCGAGGAACATTCTTTCACGTCGTTTCACAATGGCGTTGATTCTTTGGTAACCAATTCATTAAAATATATGAAGATGGATTTGTTTTGAAATAAAAAGTATTCTTTCTTTCTAGATCAGTAGTGAATGTAGGGCAGTTACGTGCAATCGTTGTAATTTCGAAAAGTACGATCCCTACGTCGAGAAAATTCGTGCTCTGTTCGTTCCGAGTCTCGAGCGACGAATACACAGTTGTCTCGAGACTTTGGTTTATCGTCGAGACAACGAACAATCGACGGATTTACGTAACTCGAAGAGATATCTGGACGTGGCGGCTGCTTGGCGCGAACCCATTGATGCGTTTTGCACAAAATGGGATGACGGCGGTTTCCTTGAGAATATGCTAAGCCATGCTGTGAAATATTTCATCAAGGACGGTCTCGTAGATTGTTTTCTCAATTCGATTATACTGAGCAATCGGCTGAACAAGATCTGTCGTGATTTGGACGGGCTGGAGATTGAGAGAGACTTTTTGAGACACCTCAATGTTTGGAATTACATAAACGAGAGGGATTACTGGATCGAGAATAATGAAAGATGGTACGATCGACGATTCTTTATTTGGAGAAAAAATCAAAACTGCATCAACGTCCATTTGATTCAGCGAATTTGAGCAAATATCAATTCGTTCTTCATATTGTATCCCTTTGTTTCAGCTCAATATCAATGCCTCGCCGCACTTGCGATCTACCGGATCATCACAGTGACCTTGACGTTGAAGTAGGATCAGAACTTTGTAACTATCGCAATGACGAATCGCCAAAGAAATGTTTGAAGAGGCGAGCAACGCACGAGTTTCCTTTGGAAGTCTACGACAAAGACGATTCGATGGAATATCTCGATGAAGCGGAATGTCCTGGGCTTCGGAATTGGCTGAGCGTTGGATCGATTGAAAAAAAAGAATCAGAATCAAACGATTCGAGAAAGAAAAAATCACGATCTGTTTGTCATAGTTTTTCATGCAGAACTTCGGCTTGTTCGATCTATCGAATTGGGAGTTCCGAACGAGTTGACTGGGATGGAAAAATCTTGAAATTGCGACTCTCGAAAGAGTGTTCAACGTTTCCGAGATGCAAAGCATCTGAATCTTCGAAAACTTCGAAATTACCTTTACCCTGCAAATTTGACGATTTGGTATCTCAAATTGTCAAAACAGCGATCGAATTTGGTTCGATGTCAAACAGAAAAAAGTTCAAAGCTGGTATAACCAACGTCTGTCGTCTGGTGAACCAGATATTGGGTAAAATGTCGAAAAACGAAGTCAGAAGATGCATATTGCATTGCCAAGTATATGCTGGTCGCGTGAATTTCGGACTAACGAAACGGGAGTCAAATGGCTGTAAAGTTTGTTTGCTGAGCGAGCGAGTCATGATCTGCAAAGTGAGAAGTAAATCACAGAGTGCCTCGCAAAAATCGTCGCTCAGTCATTTTTCACGAATTTCCGCGAATAAAAATTCGTCAGAATCTGGACTGACGATCTGGGAGAGTGCTCGATGCGATGTGAATGAGGAAAATCCTCGAGTACCAAATACCGACGCGGAAATCGATGTCAAGAAAGATTCAGAAGAACCGAAACAATTTGAAGAGCTTACAAGATCAAAGGATTCGAAAAAATGTACCCAGGGCGATGAATCGTTGAATAAATCAATAGGAAACAGAGTTCAGGATCAGGAGTGTCTTTGCGATGAATCGTTCGATAATGGAATCGATAATTTTGATGATGAAACGCTGAACAAAGCGACGGGTCGTATGAAAGATGCAAGAAACGAGGTACAGGGAGATGTTTCAAAAGATTTGGTTGATCACGAGACAATGATTCTATCACATGGAAATGCATTGAAGAATCAGACGTGTCCATGCACGATTTTGGATCATTATTTGGAGAATGGGCTAGAAAATGATCAAGATATCGAGCATGTACCCGAAAATCAAACTAAGAAAGACAATCTGAAAGAATCAGTGTGCAAAGATCCTTCAATCCTCTCAATTTCCAAAACTTTTGACGATCAGATTTGCCTGTGTAATGAATCTTTGGAAGCCACACGTGATTGTGGAACGAACAAAATTTCGAAAGAATTACCTAGTCAAGAATCTGTAATCAACTCGATTGACGGTGTCCTTGTCGATCAGTCGTGTCCTTGTAACACTTTCCACGAACATTCAGCCGATATTAACGATGACAAAGCTAAAAAGGATGAGGATAGCTGTAGTGGATGTTTAGAAATGTGTGTTGAAAACGTCGTAGAAAAAAATTCTCGCGAAACGAATGGTTCAGTTTTTCCAGGGAGTTCCGGAAAAATTGATGAACACAGTGGAGTTGGAATTTCTTGTTCCCCGTTTGAGAAAATTTCTTCCAGTGATCGCGATTTTTCAAAGTTTGAATTAACTTGTTCAGAATCTATTCTCAATGCTGCTCATGTCAATGAACGTCAGAATCTGGAAAATCCAAGGGTCTGTGAATGTCCTTTGGATTGCAATTGCTCGAACAAATACCTCGATGAACAAGAGGACTGTGACTCCGAATGTTCATGCGATTCCTGTCACGATCCGGACGACTCATTGAATCGAACGCCAAACGAATCGATAGTTTTGGATTCTCGGAATCAAACCTCTCGGATCGAGCCTCAGCCGAAAACCAGGACGTCGCTGAACAAGTCGGAAGCCTCATTAAAATCGGACGCCACGATCATTTTATCACGGCGATCTAGGCAACTAGAAACCAAAGCTGAGAAATCTGTTCAGTCCGATCAGCGATCTCTTCGAACATCAAGTGCTCAATGTAAAATCTCCGAAATCGATCGCATCAATGATAAATCAAACCTCGAAGTTAATCCCATAATTTCATCTCGACTTCCAAAATCTAAGACCCAACGGATAAATATATCGATAGAGCTGTGTCCAGAATCTGGCTCATCGCTGGAGACGATGGTAAAAAATAGAACCAAAGATATTCGATCGTTCGGTAACTTGGCGAAAGGATCGATGAACTTCGGATGCATCGATACCAAGATTTTACCAATACCAAGACAAGTTGGCTGCCAATCCCGCGATCTTGAAAATATGCAGGAACGTGCGCTTTGTGAGAAAAGTACGAGAAACGAGTGTTCCAGAAATTCCAGGCTGCATTCACCAGGTCGACCATTGGAATCGAGGGAATACGTGCCATCTTTGATGCGAGGATCGATCGTGAGAAATCAAAATGTTTGCGGGATGCCGATAAGATCGAACACGAGTTCCAATTATAAATTCGCCGGCCGATCGATGAGTCAAGATAAAGGGTCATTGAAGCTGAATTCGATCAAAAAATATCGAGACTCCGATGATACATTCCGAGGACATCCTCTTAAAAATGAAGAGTCCGTACGATTTCCGCGAAAATCAGAGATACAATCTTTCGCGAATGAAAGGCGCGAATTTTCTTCGAGTTCAGTCGATAGAATGAGGCATTTGATCAAAACGAAATTGCGTAGAATTCTTCTGGAACGCGACAAGTCAACAAACACCCCTAAAACAACATTGGCGAATAAAAAATATCGCGTCCGGGTGCCTTCCGAAAAGACCGAACGTTCGAGATTTTCGAGCAAACGCTGTTGCACGATATGGGAATCGCACAGCGTTTCAAATTCGAGCTGTACATCGCGATCAATTGCCACGAAAGATCGCAAAGAGATTGCGAATCTTTTGTACTCGTCGAGAACGAATATTGCGCCATTGAATTGGAACCGTACGAAAAATGACGCCGGGAAAAAAGCGATCGAGGTTCATACGATGAATAAAATTTCACGACTCGCTGGTGGGTGTGATATCATTCCTGTTGTAAAAAATATCGAGGACACAGTATCCCAATATTCGAAAAATCGACGTCAAGAGTCCTTGAACCTCGAGGGAAAAAATTCTCGAGCGACAAATCGCCAGAGCGACGAATTGACTGGACAGAGTTTAAATTGTCATTTTCACGAAATTTTGGAAAATTACGCGCCTCCTTCGAATACCGATGAAGAAATTGCGTGCATCAATCGCGACGACAAACTTATCGCCTGTTCGAGAAAGCTTGATTCCTCGATGAATTCGACGTCGAGACACATATATCTCTACGAATTCGCACAAAGCGAGACCTCGAATGCGGAATCATCGAAGCAGCATCGTGCGAATTCGAAATATCGTCCGAAGAACGTTCGATCCTCGGAAATTCGAAAAGATGAAACGGGTAAACGAAATTCAAGGATCTATGAGAGAAGTCCTCGGGGTTCAGAATCTCGAAAATCAAGACACGAGGAGAAGAGAAATAAAATTTCGCGCAGTACGAACGAGCTGAAAAATTCTTTTCCCAATGAGATTACGGATAATTATCAGGATAAGAGTTTCTGTTATTTGGATCAGGATCTTCGATCTAAATTGGCACAGTACGTGAATCTCTGCAAAAATGTCAAGTATTCACTGTTGAGGAGATTACGACCGGAACAAGTTTACCGAGTCAGCGGAACGTCCATTTTTTGCGCCGATCGATGAGAAATTGGTCGATTCTCAAACAATTTTCAACATATTGATCGCCAAGACGATAAAAATACTTTAAAAGCATTTTTTACGAATTTTCGTGTCTCTGGAACACACGCGATTTTATATACACACATCTATATGGTACTTTGATGGGTTAAGGGGCTGACGTAATACAACGCTGAATCGACTCGGTAGTCTTTTGTCACCCCCGCACAGCACCCCCATTATGTGGGCACCCTCCGGTTCGCGTAATCACCAACGATACAACTTACTATCGTCCGGAAAAATCCATGTCACGCTGCGGACTCAATTACGATACAAATATGACGCCATATATAAAAACTGCCGTGTCGTCGAATGGCCGATAAAAAATCCTTTTACAACCGGCGTGTAAGGCAAAAAAAATTAAAATACAGCTCGCTGTTCCTCGTAATGGCCCCCATCGACGCTTGCAAAGAACGTTTTTTAAATTTTACGGGCAAGCAAAAATATATTTTTGTTCCTTCTTCAAAAGGTCGATCTATTATGTTTTCTTTACCGGGGCGATAAATCGTATCGACGATAATTGATATGCTCCAAGCAACCCTCCAAACGCATCTGCCTCTGCATCCCTTTAATTAAATCCGTCGAAGGGGCAAACCTCGAATGAAGATGTTACGCTCGGCGTGAATCGAAGCTACAAAGCCCATTCGTCAGTCGGGGATAATTAAAATTGAAGCGTAAAACGAAAAGTAGGGGGATGAAATTTGTCAACAGGGGAAAAGGTCGAGAATACGGCGAAGAAAAATAAAATATAGTCGTCTTTGCGAGAAGCGATGAGGCATTAAAAGCCAAGTTCGAATCGAGAGCACAAAAACGACGACGAGCGATAT
Organism: Alloplasta piceator; assembly: GCA_946863875.1. Lineage (NCBI taxonomy): Eukaryota > Metazoa > Arthropoda > Insecta > Hymenoptera > Ichneumonidae > Alloplasta > Alloplasta piceator. The sequence goes on along the minus strand of OX333076.1, from coordinate 1,492,581 downwards.
AGTAGCAGAGAGCAGCATCCCGTTCCCGGTTTGCCAGGATCGATATTTCCTGGCCAACCGCGGAGGGTTGCCTACCCCGCTGGTTCTCCTTCTCTCTCTCTCTCTCTCTCTCTCTCTCTCTCTATGTGTGTGTTTGCAACAATACGAGTTAGCTCCTAACGTCTCTAGCGATGGCCTCGAACCGCAATGTCTCATATTTTTTCGCCCATCGTTCGTACTTGATGAATATTAAAAATTCTAAAATTTGACATCTTGATATTTAAAAAGTTCCGACGACGATTCGTGACAATAATAATCAATATTAGCAAATAAATTTGTTTCCATTCGACTGAATTTTCATTGTCTTGGGGATAATTTTGAGCTCTTGAATTTCGAATAATGTATTTATGTTTTAGTATATTTTTTGATTATATGGTCTTCGATGATAGTTCCTTCATCCTTGCGACGTAATTGAGGGTGCTGCAACGATTAAATACTTCGCTAGAGGATCAACCTTAAACGGTGGGTAACTTATCTGGTAGAGCCCACACACGATTTGAGTCTTTAAGCGATTAGAGCTTTAAGAAATTTTCTGTCTCGCTGTATTTGTATTTTATATACACTGCCCGCTAAAAGTTTGGAAACACTCGCCCCGATTCCACGCCCCACAAAAAGCTTCACTGCTCTTTTAAAACTGCTCTTTTTTGGCTTTTATTTGGGATTGTAATTTCAGCGCACGGACCCATACAAATTTTTGTCGACTGTTTTCCGCAAGAACAACTTGTGGGGGGGAGTATTAGCTTCAATTTCGATTTTTAAAAAGTTTCGTACGATTTGTTTTCGCCAAAACATTCAATTTTTTGCAAAAAAACGACCATATTTATAAAATGTAGCGTAACTCTAAAACTACTGGGTTTTCGTGAAATCACTGAGAGGGTAAAAGGTGCATACAATCATTCCGGATTAAATTAAATTTTTTAAGATTTTTTTTCCAATTTTTGTTTTTTTGAAAATTTTTCCTGTCAACGAGAAATTTTTTTATCTTAAACAATCGAGTCTCCTACCTCATCTACACGGGTTTTTTCGATGAAAAAGCCGTGTAGATCAGGTAAGAGACCCGCTTATTTAAGATAAACAAATATCTCGTTTATAGAAAAAATTAGAAAAAAAAATTTTTTGAAAAAAAATCTGAAAAAATTTCATTGAATCCAGAATAATTGTATACAACTTTTTGCCCTCTTAGTGATTTCATGAAATCCCAGCAGTTTTAGAGTGACGGTACATTTGATAAATATTGTCTTTTTTTTTGTGAAAAATTGAATATTTTTGCCGAAAAAAATCGTACGAAATTAAAAAAAAAAGTAAATTGAAGCTAATATGCCCCGCCACAAGTTTTTCATACGAAAAACAGTCGAAAAAAATTTTCATCGGTCATGCGCCAAAATTACAATGCCAAAAAAAAGCCGGAAAACGCCCATGTTTCAAAGGGCGTACCGGGTTAAAGAAAAATCGTAAAAATTTGTTGGAGAAAGCGAAATGACGCTGAATATGTCCCCTTTAAAATGCCACTCGACGATCCAAAATATCTTAATTTTTTGAAGAGCACTGAAACTTTTTGTGCGGCGTGGAATCAGGGCGCGAGTGTTTTCAAACTTTTGGCCAGCAGTGTATATTTATTTTTATTTTAAAATAAAATCTATTTATCTATTATACAATACATAAAGTATATATATATTGGTGTCTTCTATCATCGCACAATGAGATCAAAATTTTAGAAAAATATTTCCAAATGAAAAAAAAAAAATGTATTTGGAATTGCTGTTATCCGAAACCACGGTTTTACAACTCGTCTCTTTTATAAATTTAATTTCAAACTTCATCTCAAGATAACGTTTATAATAAATGAGAAAAGATACCTTTACTACGTTTTAATGTTTTTAATACTCATATTTTAAACGCACATTGATGACTCGCTTATATTAATCTCCGAGTGTTTATTTTTTATGGAACCACCGGATGGTTCTCAATTTCGTTGAATCATAATTTTTTACGAAAAAAAATGATACAGTTTAACGATACACGTATAATGCTGAACCGATTAAAGAGAAGAGAACGAAGAAAACCAGTGTTGATTATCACGACAAGATTCGATTTGTCTCGAGAGACGTTGAGAAGATTTTTTTCTTCCGTTTCTTCGATTTTTGTCCTCATTATCGATGTCAAAAGCGTCGTTGGTTGATTTATTTAATGATCGTCATTGTTATTATCAAATGGTCCTTACCAGGAACAGCCCCGCCTCGGTTCGATCTGTAAAAGGGGTTAGACGAACTTTCATTGGTCAGTGATATCGATGCGTCGCGAAAATCGGACCAATGATGAGCCCGAGACAAGGCGCGCTGGCGCCGAAATTCTCGTTCCGAACTTTACGAAAGCTATCCTATACACGACGTATATCCGAGCGACGTCGACGACGTTCTTCGTCGCGTACCCCGCGCTTTCGAACCCACACCGCACGTATCCCCTATCTGGACTTAATTATTGGTGAGTTAATAATTTATTTTCCTTTTTTCCATCCCTTACGATTTTTTTTTTGAAAAACGAGAAAAAATAAGAAAAAAATGGCATTCATCCTCGACATTGTGTTAATTCGATGATTAAAAAACATGGTCGATCGAAGCTTCTTTCTTGATTCACCTTTTGCAACAATTTCGCGTACCAGTGACGACGAAAAATCGATCGAGCTATCGTTCTCGCGAATTGTGCAACGCCTCGGTTAATTTCTTTGTAATTTTTTAACAAGTTGTTTTGGTGGATAAAATCCAGGATCACATTTGGAACCGCCGAAATAAAAATCATCTTTCTCGAAGTGTTTCAATGTGCAATTGTGTAAATTTGGCCAAGTGGAATTTTTTTGTTTCTGTACTGGATCGACGAAGGAATTCTTACTTGACAAAAGAGCAAATTTTTTTTTATTCCGAGTACGAAATGATCGAGTAATCCATTCCAAAAAGTGAAGAGAAAATACTGTGATCGTGATTCTTTTCAAATATTCCAATCCGATAAAAGTTCAGACGCAAGAAAATGTACGGCAAATTTAGATGCAATGTAAAAATTCAAACTCAAATCCCATGTAAGAAATTTGATTATGTTCGGAGGAAAAGGTGAGTACAAAAAGAGAAAATCGCGATCGATCCACGGATTCAACTGCCCTGGCTTTTTTTTGGGTCATGCGGAAAAAAGTCCGGTGGGAAATCATCAATATTCCGACGATGTAATGGATTTATGCACCGGTCATGCGTGGAGCGGATCTAAGTGCAAAAAAAAAAATAATGATAATGACCGTACATCGAAATTTTTAGTGAAAAAATCGGTCGATTTATCGTGACGACGATAAAATCGGTGATCTTTATTTTATCAACGCCCAGAAGTTTTATTTTTTTCAAGATACAATGGTTAAGATTATTTACAATGAACTTCTTAAGCCTTTTATTTCATCGGCCTCATCGGGTAATTATAATAGAGGGACATAAATTATAATAATTGCGATATCTCGTCAAATCCTTTGTCGCTTTGGTTTCAAACTGATAAAAAATTGACTTCTCGGTTATTTAAATGGATAGATAAATCGAATGGCAACGAATCGACTGAAAAGAGCATCATTAAGGGGTTTGAGGGACTGACCGATTACCATGACGTTTCCATTACTCGGGGAAGACTTTATCACGTCCTTCTCTTCTCCTTTTCTCCTCTTATCCGTATTCGACCCTCGGTTCTCGAACCACGTGACGTGCACTTTGTGCTCCTATTGTCGATCACGTGCCATTTTAATATCCGAGGACCATTGCGTCACGTGTCGATATGAATCGCTTTCAGGCTCGGACAAAAATATTTCCCGTTCCTTTTTTTCATACGACGGGAAATTACGGAGGCTCACTATCGATCCAAGCACCAGAAACTCGAAAAAGGATCCTTTGTCAAAATCATTTTCTCAATCGCAATTATATTTTGATTTTTCATCTTTTTCCATTTTTTGCCAGGTCTTTGCTCCTTTAAAAAAAGATTATGCCCGTTTCAACTGCAGTAATTTTGCAGCTATCGATTACAATAAGATTATAATCAGATTTGATCAGGCGATTGGTATTTGATTTGCCAAAAATAATGCTCGTAAGCGGTCTAACTTTCGTAACTTTCAATTCTAAATTTTTTATTCGTCAACAAAAATGGCGATTGCAATTAATTAATCAACGTTATATGCACAATCAGTGTAAAAATTAAACATTTGAGCAACTAAAAAATTGGTAAGAATATATTTTATTTATTGGAGAATATCTCGTTGAAAAATCAATCCGTGAGAAAGTGTTTAGGTTGGACTTTTTATATTTTATGCTCAAAGATCACGGTATATCGTATTTCATGAATCTCCGTGCGTCGTTTTCCCCTCACCCGAGAGAGAAACGGTCTCGGGAGAGTACGTGGATTAGGGGTAGATGGGTCTACCACTCCAAATAAACACTGCTCCTACTCCACTTGGAGTCCCTCGTCTCATCCCCTGCCGTATAAAAGCGTCTGCGTGTTGGATGGTAGTTTTATGCGTGCGATATCTTTTACGCTTGTGTGTGTGTGTGACCTATCTCCGTATACAGAGAAGAACGATGGAGAATTCCCATTGAAAGGAAATTGGAAAAATAAGTCTGTGCAGTGCGAAAAAAGCCCTAACCCGAATAGTGATTGTCGCTGTGATAAGTATTCATCGAGATCAACATTGAATGAAGCTTTCAGCAAATCAATTGTCCCCTTTATCTGATTCGCAGGGGCTGCCTTAAAACATCATCGTAGTGATAGAAAGAACAAGAAGAAACACCGCAGCAACCCCAATAATTTAAAAAATGTCCGGATTCGCGGCGGCGGGTTTCGGGGCCCTGGAATCCATCAAGTCGAAAGCCGCGCAAAAATTTTCAGGGTACGAAGAATATGTGAAAAAACGAATAATTTACCCAGCGGAATAACGCGAGTTCGATGCGGTAAAAAAATATGACAATTTGAATGATTGAATGCGAAACAGGCTAAAATCAAGAAGAAGCAATGCCGGTTACGAAGAATTCGAGATGCCTCCAAACGAGGGAAGCAAGGACAACATGGGTTTCGAAGACGAAAAAGGATATCGCGGTGCATCGTTTGACTCTCTACCCGAACCCGAGAGACCACCTCTTCGTCACATTGACACTTACTGCATGCCCGATTGCCCTTGCTTGTCCAAGAGGTACACGATAGCACTGCTCGCCTGCATAGGTGAGAAAAATCTCAAAGCTCAATCGTAATTTTCAGCTGTGAAATTCCATACGAACTTTTCTTCGTTCAACAGCAAAACGAGAGTTTCTAAATTTTGTTACGACTTTGATCAATTGTTTTTCAAAGTTCAATGAATCAGCCTTGAAGTATAAAATTCAGGTGGTTGTTTCCGAAGGACGGAGGTTGTTGCTAAAATTAACTTTGAAATCCTTAAGGTTTCATAATTTCATTCGGAATGCGTTGTAACATGGGCATGTCGAGGGGAATCATGCAAAACGAGACGGACGAAACAGGTGCCCTGAAGTTCAATTGGACCGTGGGAACTCAGAGTGCGTTGGACTCGTCGTTTTTCTGGGGTTATCTAGTCACTCAAGTGCCAGGAGGATTTTTAGCCTCCTTCTACCCGGCGAATCGTTTATTCGGTCTCGCGATCGTGATATCATCTTTTTTGAATCTTCTGGTGCCCGGAGCTATCAAAATCAGTCCCATAGCCGACATGGTCGTCCAGATCTGCAAAGGACTCGTCGAGGTGACGAACGATATCCCATAGTAAATTAAAAACTGTCCAAATAACCTTCCACGCATTTAATCGTAGTGAAAATTTCCATCATTTCGTCAGGGTATAACTTATCCGGCTTGTCACGGTATTTGGAAATACTGGGCGCCACCATTGGAGAGATCGAGACTGGCTACACTGGCCTTTTGCGGATCTTACGCCGCAATGGTCATTGGAATGCCGCTATCCGCGCTTCTGAGTCATTCGTTCGGCTGGCCTGCTTCATTCTATTTCTACGGTACAGCAAATATACTCGATAATATCCATTAACTTTGAACCGTTCAGCCCGAAAGTTTTTATAAACGGGGTATCTCTGAACTTTAAGGAGTTTGCGGTATAATATGGTACGGCTTCTGGCTCTGGCTCGCGTTCGAAAAACCCTCCAAGCATCCTTGTATTTCGGCGCGAGAGCTTCGTTACATCGAAGATTCTCTTGGACAAGCACAGGCACAAATAGCCCAACCGACATTCGCGACGACGCCTTGGCGAAAATTCTTCACCTCGATGCCGGTACACGCCATCATCGTCGCGAATTTTTGCCGATCATGGAATTTCTATCTTCTCGTGCTGTTTCAGTCGCAATTTATGCAGGACGTCTTCGGCATGCCTCTCGTTGAGGTGAGTCAATGCCCGATCCAACTCTAAAGAATTTTCGCTGGAACAAATGTTGATCGACGAATGCGTGGTATTTTTCAGACCGGACTCATCGGATCTCTTCCACATTTGCTGATGACAACGATCGTACCGTGCGGCGGAATGCTCGCCGATCATCTGAGAAAACGCGGTATAATGTCAACGACCAATGTACGAAAGCTCTTCAATTGCGGTGGTTTTGGCATGGAGGCTCTGTTCTTTCTCGTCGTTGCGCACGCCACGACGCACAAAAATGGAACGGCGGCGACCGTTGCTCTGTCGATCGGTGTCGCGTGCAGTGGATTCGCCATTTCCGGTTTCAACGTAAATCATCTCGATATAGCGCCGAGATACGCTAGTATCCTCATGGGAATGTCAAATGGAATAGGAACAATCGCTGGATTACTCGTGCCGATATTCGTTGATAATATCACAAGGAACAAGGTAAATATTCCAGTAAATGAAATTCTGACATTTTTATTTTCAACGCGGTTCATGAATTTCAATTAGCAATAACCTTTACGCTGGGTTACTCGATGAATCATTTGAGCGGAAGAAAATTAGAATTTGAACTTCTTCTGCACCTCCAAAAAAACTTTGATCACCAAACCCTGGATTAATAAAGATCTTGGTTCTCTTGTACGCATCAGGACGCTCATAGCTGGAGAAACGTCTTCATCATAGCTGCGTGCGTCCACTTTTTCGGTGTAACATTTTACGCGATATTCTGTTCGGGTGAGCTTCAACCGTGGGCAGATCCAACGGCGGAAGAGCAGAGAAGCTGGAATCCGCTCGACGATCTTGGCCAGACAAAACCACCGGTGCCACCACCCCCGCAGATCATGCAGTCAGAATTTATAGTGAGTATTTATTTTGGTATTTATATTCGAAAGAATATACGTTTGGTTGAACTTCTAATTCAGAAATTATCGCTAGCCCTGTACAGATGCCTCCAAAATAATGTTTACTACGACCTCGAAATGTCAGTTGATACCAAAGTGTCAATTGTTTGTCCCCTTTTCCACAGAAACAACCCTCGTTGGATGTAAATGCAGGCTGGGACGATACCGCGCCACCTCGTCCGAGCAAGCCTTACACGCAACAGGACAGAATAGATCAGAATGTCGTCATAAATTACGGATCAACCGGTACGAATGCGAGTAATCCCTTTTCCTCGACGAATCCTTTTGCGATGGACGTTAGCTCGACATTGGTCCAACCACCAGCGAGGGACGACTATGAGCACGATGTTTATGCGCCAACAGCGCTGAATTCGACGACCGAGAGTCACGATGCGAACGTGGCCCAACAACCTTACGGCTGGAACACCGGTAACACGGCGGTCGAGCATCGACAGTGGGAATGAAGAACGACAGGTCAGGTATTACGGCGGAGAGACAGCGAGTCAGATGCAAAAGGTGCCGCATGATGCGAGGTCAGTTATCAAACTTTTTTTTCCCTTCCTTGTCATCGGATATCGCGTAGCGGCGATCACTTTCATCGTCGAGGTAAAAATATGATAAGGGGAGATAATTACGAACGCGGGGTCTCACGGTGATCCGCTTGGAAAATTGCTAACCACGCGAGAAAATAAGAGGAATCATTGAGGAGTAATTTAAAGTTTTTTCGTTCAGTCACTCGACGAGCTATGATTGATCGTTTCTTTTTATTTTTGGGCCAAGGTCGATGTGATTACGAAAGATTGCAAGTCGCTGATAATAATAATAATAATAATAATAACTCCTTGCATTTAACAATAACGAGCCAATCACCCTGTGACTCCGTGACCAAAAAATACCATTGTATATTCGCAGTGACATTCACTGCGAATTATCGCGAAACCGAAAGTATTAGAAGTAAGAAACGAATGAAAGTATATTTATCGTTATTTAAAAAGAAATCTAGCGATTACTTTTGGATTATTTGAGCAAAGAAGTGCAGCAGAGTGGCTTATTTTGTATAAACAAATGAGAGTTGAGGACGATTCCTATCGTACAAAGGGGAATTGAAAGGAAAATGGACAATTCAAAGTTCAGCAGTGATGCACACTTGTTCAAAATGGCGATTTCTTTTTTTTATATTTTTTTTAACGATTTGCCTCTCGACAATAATTTTTTCGAGTCTCTTCGGCACGAAGAAATAAAGTTTTACGCAAGGCCTCAGTCGTGGGTGGGACGTGAATAAGAAACAAAAAAAATGAGACAATACATTTGCACATGTTATACAAATTGCACGTGACTTTTTGAGTCACAAATAATGTTCGAAACGGACAATAGCAAGACGAGGTGATCGATGATAAGCCAAACGTGGCAATTTCGAATCGTTCGCCGAGGAGGCAGATTTTATATAAAAATTAAAAGACAATAAAGTAAAGAAGCACTTGTTTTTACACGAGCACGTTACGTTAGCACGCATTTTTGCGGTATTCTGATTTTTTGTTTATTCAATAATATTCGATATATCTCAAACGTTCAAGAATGAACGTTCGACGGAAATGACAATATCTTTCAAACTTTTTGGGTATCGCAAGAACAGTTGAAGAAAAATAGAAAAACGATTGCAGCGCGATCGGCTGAAACTTTTGAGTAATTTACAAAATTAGCAATAATCGAATAATAAATCACAGATGAAATCTATGAGAAATCGTTCAACAATAAATTGCACCTTCTTATGCTTTTGTTTTTTAACGCCGTACAAAAAATTTTAGGGGGAGGGGGGCACGTTAGGGTCGCAGGACGATTGTCATCGATATAAAGTCACGCAAATTCCGAAATTCAGGTCTCACATAAAAACTTTTTTGCCATTTATTATCCGAAAATATATCCCGGTTTATCGAAGATTGCAAGGTTTTACTGTATATAGAAAAAAATCAAGCGTCTAAAAGAGAAAATTTAACAAAATTATATACACATATAAATATGTATCAAAGGCTGCAGAAGTTTTAAATGTGATTTTTTCGAGCATTGAAATACTTTTCGTATAAACGCAAGCGTCAATGAGAAAGAAAAAACAACGAGAAAGTAAATGTTTATTATAAAAATAGTATGTGGAAGAAATTCTTTTTCTTTCGCCACGTTTAATATTATGCTCGTCGAGGGTTGTATTTGATGATGCGTGCTAAAGAAATATGAACGAGAGAGGAATATCACGTTTTCGTGAACTCATCGAAAAAATCATATTTTTCATTTGTCATAATTTCATGAAATTAGTCAATTGACGCGAGTGTTAATGATGATGATTAAACAAAATGAAGAAAGTATTAATATATAAATATATATATATATATGAAAATAATAAAGTATATTCATACAATAAAGATATATATTAATACCATTATAGGTAAATATGGTATAGTATACATTGTTTTAAAAAAATACAATATATATACACGGTGTATATATATTTATTGATAAATATAACAAGATTAAGAAGTTTATTCTCGGCCCTATAAAAATCAATCGCGTTGTACGTATGATTATATTATAGCCGGTGCTAAAGAAAGGCAATAGTGTGATTAGAAAAAAAAACAAATAATAGTTGAATTTGTGGCTCGACGTAACGATAAGTGAATGCGTAAATTTCGTATGCTGAGAAATCCTAAATATTGAACGAATATTTCAGTAACTTATCAATTTTATTTCTCATTTTCAATCTCAATAATGCCGGTGAGTCAAAGGATTGGGTTTGGGTTCTTCAACAAAAATAAGCCTCGATTTTTGCAATTTTCGGTATTATTTTTCAACATTAAACGAGCTATGCTCGTAATTCCATTTTTATATTTCAACTCGTTACGTATGAAAATTATTTATGAAATCGATATATTAATGTTTTTTAATTGCGTAGATTCGGAACTATTATTCGTATAGTTTATATCGAAATTTAATCTTACCTACGCGTGCAATTTATTCCCTCGTTATTCGTTCATGAGAAATTTCATGCGTATAAATATAATAAAATGTAATAAATAACAGCGCAGATATATATTAATATATCGGGGCTAGAGCTCCGATTGATATTTATTTTCTTTTTTTTTCGTTTACCCGACAGATCGGGCGAAAGCGAAAAAAAATTATTTCACGCCCAGTGAAAAGCGCGAACAATGTATAATTTGTCTAGAGCTTGCTAAGGATGACTTTACTTCATCGAGGCGGGAATAATAACGGGATAAGAAAAGTTATATATTCGTCAAACTGTGTATCGGAGTAGTGTCTGGCCTAACGATTAATCCAGGTTTTAATTTAAAAGAAAAAAAACGAGAAAATGAAAGAGGGGGGGGGGGGTTTAAGGAGAAAAGAACAAAAAGTAGCGACGATTATTCTCCGAGGCAAAGAAGAATAATTCGGGGAAAAAAATAACCATCTAGGCTAAGTTCTAATGCTGTTCGAACAATAATACGAATATATTTATATAGATATATATATATATATACAGATATATATATATATAAATAATTATACGACAATAAATAATTAATCTCGCGTGAAAGATGACGAGAGAACGAGTAAGTTACGTGCGTTTTTTCGACCGATGATTGTCTTCGCTCTTTATAATTAATGACAGTGAAAGGATGAGTAACGTTTAGTAGAGATTATTGTTTTGTCTTTGTTGAAAAATTGAAAATAAGAATTATATAGTTGAAAGGTATATAAAATAGATTGATGTTAATTTTGTTCATTTATTTGGGCAATATTTTACGACGATAATTGTACACAAAGCGTATTTAAAATTATTGGCTTTATTATAGTGCGATTTTCATTAATTGATCGTACGATTATTTACGAATACGAGACACAGAGAAAAATGAATTTTATTGCAGTTCTTTATTTAAATTTCAATTGTAAATAAATGTTCTCAAAACTTGTCAATATACAAAATAAACATAAACAGGTAGCCCTCCTAAAACACGGCATCCTATAACGGTTTCGCTCTGACACGATAAGAAAATTGCACTGATCTCATACAACATACAACACGGTTTCACACACCACGGCATTTTCTAGGAACCTCGTGTTATAGGAGGGTTACCTGTATATTATAAATATATATATAATAAACAAATAAATAAATAAATAAATATACAATTATAAATATATAAATATATGTATATGGGGTATTCCATACGAAACCGACCAATCCGTAATCCCGGCCATTTTTTATTTTGTTGAAAACTTTCTATTTTTGTGTACGTCCTGAAAGCAGCCTTTTATAATTTTTTTAGATTTATATGTTTTTTTTCAGTTTTCAACACGAAATATTTTTTTCTTTTTAACTCGGAGCATTTTGTTTTTTTGAAAAAATTCAGTACTTTTTGAGAGACATTTTTACAAAAACTGCAAAATTCGGAGCTTGTGCTAGTAATACCTTGTATTTTTTATATCTTTTTTAGTGTAACGTATAACTTCAAAAATAAATAAAAAATACAAGTTACGAATATCACAAGCTCCGAATTTTTTGGTACTTGTAAAAAGGTCTCTCAAAAAGTAGTGATTTTTTTCAAAAAATCAAAATGGTTCAAGTTAAACGGAAAAAATATTTTGGGTTTAAAATTAAAAAAAAACATGAAAATAAACATCGATATATATTTTTTAATACTACAACTCAAGACGAAAAAAAATTATTCTCTGTTCCATTTTGTTATCTCCGTTTTTTTTAAAGTTATGCGCATTTGAAAAAAAATTGTGTGAAATTTTGAGAAATTTATTGTGGTTTAAAGGGTTGAAACAAAAATCTAAAAAAATTCTGAAAGACTGCTTTCAGGACGTACACAAAAATAGAAAGTTTTCAACAAAATCAAAGATGGTCGGGGTTACGGATTTTTCGGCTTGGTATGGAATGCTCCATATATATATATATTTTCGATTAGTATATAATGTAGAGTTTTGCGAAACAGTGTGTATTTCAATGAGGACATCAAATTCTCGACTATAACGTTTTTATTTTTCTCGAATTCAGTGTCATTGGTGTTCGAAAAAATCGTACGATTTATCTTAAATACGAGTGGATTTGAATGCTAAGAAATAAATTATTCGGGAAAGATACGAAAGGTGCAAGGATGCAGAAAAAAATATACAAAAATCTGCTGAAAGTTATGGCAAGAGAAAAAATCTACCGATTAAAGCGTTGATGTTATATTAGTGTGTTACATTTTTCTTCGATTCGTCTCTTCAATCACCACTTCCAAATCTCCATGTGAATATTCTTTCGTAGATTGAGGAAGGATAATAAAAACAATAGCGATAAAGAAGGGCATATCCTACACATATTAAATTACGGGGTGTTTGATTTTTGTGCGAGGATAAAAAAATCAACGCAATGGCAATAACGATTTTCGCCAAGACGAAATAAACATCGATTATTCCCAATGGGTGAATATTAAAAGTTGAAAAAAATCCTAAGTACGAATTAATCACGTAAAAACTTGAATCGACCGAAATATCATACGGAAAATAGCAATGTCCAATTTTTTTACCACATAAAAATTCTTTATGCGACGATAATTGTGGAAATCAATCGTTCAAAAACAAATTGAATTTCCCTCAGAGCAGGCATTCGAAAAAATGATTTACATATTTTAAAAAAAGTCCACGATGCATTGTATATAGTTTATGCGTATGCTCGTAGATGTAAATATATTATGCTGCGTGTTCCATATACAACAACATAAATATAAATCTAAACACACGAAAAAACAATGAAGAGCACATACCCAAAGAAAAAAATATCTCGCATACGTGTCGTGATTTGTAAATTTTCGAACGAAAATGTGTGTCTTGCAAATTCTCATATTCGCCATAAACGTTATCGCGAAAGTGTATCAATTATTACAATTATCGACAATAACGATGAAAGTAATGAGAAAATAATGAAAGTAATAAATTTTAAGGACAATAATTTATGAAAGAATTAAAAAGATATTATACGAGTAAACAAATTTAAATAAAAAAATTGTAAAAATGCGTTGTCATCTTGTCTCGGCTTCAGTGATGGTCACCGGATTAAAAAAAAATTTCATCATAATTATATCAAGAGAATAAATTAGTGCAATAATGAAACGATGAGAATTTTTTTTTTTCAATCGTTCTCGTTTCAACCTCGACCTGGAACCGAGCAACAAGGCTAAATTGACTCGCTCAGATATTATCAATATTATATTCGTCAAGATATTTTCAATGGCTTGTCATTAGGTGTCGGATATTCAATTTTCAGTCGCGTGTCTGTTCGAAAAAAGTGTCACTTTTTCGTTTTCTGACTCGAGTAAAGAAAAGTCTCGATCCGAAATAAAATTTGGTCGTACGAATTCATGAGACTCGTGGGGCAAATAAAAATTGTTGCGTTAATCGCTATCCGCGAAGCATCGGCAAACAGAAAATAACGCTGATGTAGGTTTGAAAAAAAAAATTATTGTTACACGCCGTGGCTCATTGAGTCTGGTTTGTTAATGAATTATTACATCAATAATTATGTAAAATATTGTATGTACAATGTAACCTGAGTGTATTATTCGATAATACAGAAAAGAAACAAAAAAATCACCGATGAATATTGACAATAAAGTGTAAGCCAATCTTTTCAAAGATTATACGATGATTCGCGATTAATAATTTTTTTTCTTTTTAACAATTTAGTCGCGTGACATTACAGTGGCCGGCCGATGTACAAGTGGGACAAGGATCCCAGAGTGCAAAGTTCCTCACAGTGAAAGGGACAATGCGGAATATAATATATCAAGTCGGGGATTATTATATGAAAGGTGGAAGTGAAATTTTTCACTTATTTTTTCAATATTTCTTCGAGTCACTGAATCATTGTGTTTTTTATTTACCATGAGATAATATCAAAATTTGGCTGTTTGGGACTGGATGGTATGTCTTAGAATTCATAAACCATTCCCAATTGTAAAATGTAATAATAATAGGGGAATGTGGGGCAAAGTAGACACGCGAAAAATTTCAAATTTGGGGGCAAAGTGGACACGAGTTGAAACTGAAAATAATGTCAAGGTCATAAAATTATTACTTCTAATTCAGACTATATCTGCACGATTCTCGTAACGTTCCATACACCGTTGAACAATATATTCGAAATAAAAAGCACAAAACACGGAAATCGTAAAATAAAAAATTTTTTTTTACCAATTTAAAAAACAATAATGGGAAATGAACTCAAAAGTCGATGAATATGTGAAAATGATTTGTTCACTAGCAAAGTGAATTCATAGTACATTTTCCACATGCTAAAAATCGGAGCAAGGAGAATCTGAAGATTTACCTCGTTTTTTTGTAATTTCATTCGGGGAACGATTCCATTGGGTTTATTTCTCTGTTTATATTGTTAAGTTAATATTTTATTCGGGCATAGTCGATTACACTGTCTCTATTTTTGAGAATCACCGAGTATAGATTTTTCTGCATCTCAGGAGACGTGTCCATTTTGCCCCCAAATTTTGTTTTTTACAAAGTTCAAAAAACAAGAATGGGAAATGACATTCACGACTCACAAGTCGATGAATATATGAAAATACCATGATTTATTCACTAACAAAGTGAATTCATAGTATATTTTCCACATGGAAAAAATTGGAGCAAAGTGGATCTGAAGAATTACCTCATATTTTTTTAAATTTCATTCGAGGAACGGTTCTATTGGCTTTATTTCTTTGTTAATATTGTTAAGTTAATATTTTATTCCGGCATAGTCGATTACAGTGTCTCTATTTTCGAGAATCACCGAGTATAGATTTTTCTGCACCTGAGGAGGCGTGACCATTTTGCCCCGAATTTTTTTTTTTCAAAATCAGGGAAATTAGGTTCGGGAATCAATTTTGGGATATAAAAGTAGTTAAAAGACCGCTTGCTTACCGACGAAAATCGATAAATTCCTTAAATGTCCACTTTGCCCCACATTCCCCTAATTACCGAGTGTAAATTTAAATCCGTCGGTAATTATTATTTTGTTTGTAAATTAAACTAAGGAAAAATTTTTATCCTCGTGATTCCAATTATCGTAATGATACGAATCAAGCGGACAACGGGTGGAGTGAGTTCACGTATATCACGTATCCTCGAACATTGGGGCGCATCGCCCTTCTCGTGCCCTACTTTGTGTCATCTCTCTGCAATTTTCATTAATAAGTATACATCAAGCGTGTGTAAACGACGCACGCGTAATAGCGCGTTTTTCGCATTCAACCGTGTATTACAGAGCTCGCCGGAAAACACGCGAACGTCTCCAATCTCGCGCCGCGCGTATATATTTATACCGTGTATACATATATATAACCCGTCCCGCGTAACTTTGCGTAAGTATCCTATAATGACATTCGCGACTACAATTTAACGTTGAATAATAAAACGAGCGAGACAATTTCTAATTCGCTCTCGTAAACTGGAAATTAGTTTTTGCGAATGACAGCGCCGGAAGAGGAAAATATTTTCTCAGCGTAGAAAGTAAAAGTGTTTGAACAAACAATTGGTGCAAACATGTCTCTAATTTTTTTTCAGCCTTACATTATTCGAGAAATCCAAGTCTGAAATGTCTGACAAACTGGACGAAGCATCTTTATCGTCCAAACGTAAAACATTTTTTTTTTTTAATCTAGGTTTTTTTGTTGTAATTTATGTAAAATTGCACCCTCACAAAGAACCAAGTGTCTCGTCTCTACTTAAAATATCCCAACTGTGGAGGAAGTCACAATAGAAAAAATACCACGGTTGTTCACTGTTTCCCTCCATTACAAGCCCTTGCGTCATCCCTCTCACGCCCCATCATCGCGAAACCACATCGAATAACGCAATATTACTTCGTTTTTTATTCTTAATACACATTTTACCATAAACAATTGTACACGCTTTGAGAAATTCGGCTACAACGATGGCGTGTTGGACAAATTTTCCGTCGTATAAAAGCAACGAGCAAAGCGTAACATTCGTCAGACACAACGGAACATCGTGCATAAGGTCCTAATTTTTCTTCATCGGAGTCCATAAACAGTGCAATTATTAAAAAATGTACGACAAAATTGTAAGACGATAACTTGAAAAAAATCGTTTTTGTCGAATAGAAAATTTTCTAGTTAAAAAAAAAGAATTACGTGTGATTTCAAAGAAACGTCGTTTAGGTTATTTAAAAAATGTTGTTTCAATCTCGCAACAATCGTTTTTGAATCATTGCATCTTGATAGGTGATATTTTAACGCGGGGAAATTTAAATTCAAAATTTTTGCCACCGAGGATTCGCGTGCTCGTGAAACGATGACGCTATAAGCAGGTAGGGGTCGACATCAGCTCAGAAAATATCGCGGGAGAGTGTTTCCGAAGGCTTCGTCAATGCTGATATAAAATGACGAGAACGCGGACGAGAGAATCTCGATTATGAGAGTGCGGCGTTCGCGTTCGATGCGTTTCGCGATAATAGCATATATTTTGAGTAAAAAAAAAAAAATAACGACCACGATTAAAAGTATCTCGTTGTCACGCATGCGTTTAAAATCGTCGTACAAACATTTGTATACATAGATATATGTATATGGAAGGATATAATGAGTGTTCGTGAAACGGGGAAGCGCGGTACTTTCTAAATTCTCTCGTATTCGTCGTGTGACTTTACATTTTGCAATCGACCACCGAGCGAGTATCACTTTTACTGGTTTATCATCTCTTCTTAAAAAAAAAAAAAAAAAAATTTACGAAAAATTGAAACACTCACACGGCAGATGTTGTATCAGAAACAACGCGAGTGCGGGAGATGGCGGTCAGTGTCGTGAGATATTTGTTTATCGTTTTCATCGTCTCTCAGCAATACCGTAAGTATTTGAAAGACGCAAGAGCAGAAAAACATTTACAGTAGTTCAACGACTCCCCCAGTGTTTTTAACGAGTTTTCAATTGACTCGAGAGTTTTCAATTGACTCTCAAGCGCTCCTAGTGGATATTTGCAGTGATTAGACAGACCGCCAAACTTTCTCAACCATTATTCTTCCAACCTTTGTAAAAAACAGTGTGTATATTTATAGTTATTCAATTTTTTTTTAAGTAGCTTTTTGAATACTCGATGTCGTTATTCAATTAATTTCCGATCGTGTTTCATCAAAGTTCGTAAATTTTAAAAAAATTCGTGGCAAAATGACTCTCGCCAAGATGTTCGAAATTTGAATTTAGCGCCTTGGATCAACCAAGTTTACTTTTTTCAACGTACAATCTCAAGTTTAACATGAATTATTGAACTTTCTAATTTGATCGGATTATTCAATGGAGTCCAGACGCTGTTCGGCCTCAACCTCATTTTCACGACCCTCGTCACGGTGCATTTGTCTCTCGTAATACTAAAGAGTAACGCTCAAGGCGGCAAAGTACCGTAAAAGCTGCAGTTTCAAAGCTGTTTCTGGATTTATAAGACGACTGAAAAAAGCCCGTTTGATCGAGTCGAAAGTATACGCAGTTTTTCACCGGTACATTTGCGAATCCCTTTTTGCGGTCTCTACAGTATTTTTACCCTTTAATCTCGCTCAAAGTCCAAAGCATTGCAGCGAAGTTTGAGCGTGGCTCGGCTAAGCTCGAAATCGTAAAAATGGTGATTAAAAAAAAATTTCTGTAATCTGCAGTCGATGTGAAGGGGCAGAACAAGACGCTGAAGGACCTCTTCAACAGCACATCCTGCGTCCAGCCGCCGTTCACTTGTCCTCATCCACAAATTCAATTTTATTTGTACACAAGGCGAGTATTTTTTATTTTCAGAACAAATAACGATAAGATCATTGCGTTAATATAATTTTCGCAAATAATGGTCACTGTGAGATCCAACGTGTGTCTTCAACGCCAAGACTCTCGGTTTCAAGATCACGAACGTGCGTTATAGCGTTTTATTCCGGAATGAAAGTGGCCCAGATTACGATTCAAGCACCTTTCTCCAGTATATCTCGTACACCTCCGAAGATAGCTCCGATCGGGCGAGTCTCGACGCGGCTAAACTCGACACCGAGGGACAGCTCTCACTGTCCGGAAAGTACAACCGATCGTACAACCGGTTTTCCTCTCACTTCTCACGTTTCTCCGCTTCCTCATGGAGGAAGCTTTGTTTTCTTGGACTATTACGAGATTTTCGTGCCAGCAATGCCGCGAGATATTGCGGAATTGTTATTCTTCAAAAACGGTCTTTCAGTGTCTCACAGAATTTCGT
This sequence comes from Alloplasta piceator, assembly GCA_946863875.1. Classification (NCBI taxonomy): domain Eukaryota; kingdom Metazoa; phylum Arthropoda; class Insecta; order Hymenoptera; family Ichneumonidae; genus Alloplasta; species Alloplasta piceator. Next base: position 1,473,951 of record OX333076.1, on the reverse strand, counting down.
CAACGCACCGAAAAAATCTTCAAAACAGTTTTCAATTATTGACATTTTCAAAAAAAAATCTCAGTGAGTTTGAGACACGAGACTCCGAGCGTGATCCATAAAAAATCCGAACGGTAACCGGTTCTCTCTCGATCGTTCAACGTTCAATGCAAATTTGGTTTTTTTTTAACAGGACAACTCAAAAGAATCCTGCTCTCCTTGACGTAAGAGACGTTCGATCGCTCGATAATACGAGTTTCGAAACATCACATCCGACGAAAATCATAATACACGGTTTTGGAGGTGGCAGAAATTTAGCACCGAGCACCGATCTACGGGATGGTGATGAATTTAAAAATAATACTTGCATCGATCTGCATCGTCGTTCGTTTGAAAATCGAATGTTTATGTTTCTTTCTTTTTTTTTAAATATTACTCTCAGCTTACTTCAAGCGCGGTGATTACAATATTATAATCGCCGATTACGGTTTTCTGGTGAAGGAGCCATGTCTCTCGCAAATGCAATGGGCACCGGACTTTTGTTCTCGGTGTATTGCACAATTGGTGAGATATCTGAGGGATCATCGACGTGGCACAGCGGCCGAGAGTATTCACGTTCTTGGATACAGTGTCGGTGCTCACATAGCTGGTTTGATAGCGAATCATTTGCCCGATGACAAATTAGGGAGAATAACCGGTAATTCATCGATCCATATTGAAGAAAATTTTTAAGGGGAAAACCCATAGAAATGGTCGAAGATGACGAGGAATTTCGGGATTTTTTTCCAACGCAACTACTGGACCAATCTATTGGAGGCTATTTTATCTTTGGAGGCTATATTTTATTGCACATTCGAAGACTTGAAAAACATTTTTTTACATCGAAAATAAGTATATCCATCAGCAGCCTGCAACCAATCGTTGCTGAACGAATTTTTCCCGCGATGGCGAATTGCGGCACCTGTATAGTTTTTCTGTTTTTCATCAGAAACAAAAAAATAAGAAACCATTACATTCGATACGAAAGTACGCTGTCGATAAACCAAGAAAAAGTTTCAAAAGTTCAATATTATAATAATGGCGGCACTCAGAGAAAAAAGATCGAATTTTCATTTAACATTTTTAGGCAAAAAATGATTGTTAAATAATTTTTTTTTTTAATGGAGGTTTATCGACGAGGGTTTGCAGTTATGTGTCTAAAAATATTTGGTTGAAATGAATCGGATAAATAGTTTTTTTTTTATCGCTGCCGCAAATTGCGAAAATGTAATTTCGAGTAAATCGCGTTTAAAGTTTCGGGCAAAGAAAAATCAAAATAAAAAAAATGTTTTTCAAGTCTTCGAATGTACAATAATATAGACTCCAAAGTTGAAAACGATTGGTCCAGTAGTTGCGTTGGAAAAAAAATCCCGAAATTCCTCGTCATCTTCGACCATTTATATGGGATTCCCCCCTTAACACGAATCGTCGTCACGTTTAACGAAACGGGAACGTTACAGGTCTCGATCCGACGATATTTTTCTACATGAATGGAAATCGTTCCCGGGACTTGGACATAACCGACGCTCACTTTGTGGACGTCATACACACGGGAGCGGGTATCCTCGGTCAATGGGGACCGAACGGACATGCCGATTTTTATGTAAACGGTGGCTCCAGTCAGCCCGGATGCGCAACGTCATCGATTCTCCGTAAGATAAAAAAACGCAATCGACGAAATAATAAAAGTTTAATGCTAACCGTCGAACGCAATTATCGTATCAACTATTATTTCATAATTTATCGTCGAAGAAACGCTGTCGTGCGATCACACAAAAGTAACGCCTTACTACATCGAATCGATCACGACGAAGGTGGGATTTTTCGCGGCACCTTGCGCAAATTTATTCTCGTATCTGATCGGTTGGTGCAATCCAAAGGACGAGGAATACGTACCGATGGGCGAGGACACACCCCTTACGTGAGCATTCTTTCATCTTTCGTGATCGCATTTTTGTACAATTCAAAACGGTTGAATTGAAGAACAAAAAAAAAATTTCAGCGCAAGAGGCGTCTACTATCTATCAACAAACGCACACAAACCGTACGCCCGAGGGCTTCCAGGAAAAAAGCTGTACCAGAAAAATCGGAAGCCATCGTCCTACCGCCAGTATTGAGTCTGCTCAAGCAGCTCATCAATATTATAATCGAATGATTTCCAAAGTTTAAAAAATAACAACAACCATGTGCTTTTTAGTTTCGTTCTTGACAGGCTTTGTTAATTTTTGTTTTTTTTTTATTCGTCAACAATATTTCGTTTATAACAATTTTACACGGACCTTAATGTATATTGTATACACACATACATATGTATATAATAATTTAAACGCACTTACCTTTTAATTCTATCACAATTACGATCAGAATTACCTTCTCAAAAATCTATCAATGTGATGGTTGTGTTTTTTTTTTTGAAATTTTTTTCAAACCAAAATATCGTTGTCGATTGTAATTTCATGTTTTTTTTTATGTTAACAACAATATTTATTACATAATAATTACGATATAATAATAACTTCTATCGATTTACAATACATAATCGTCGCGCTAAATTCTTACTGATATATTCAATGGAATGATTATAATTTATTTGATACATCCTCGTCTTTTTTTTGTTGTTTTTCATTTATATATTTTTTCGCAAGCTTTTCGGAGGCGTTGGAATTTTTATTTTGCATTCTTTTGTGGAAACTTTTCCGAGGTAAGTCACACATATATTTTGGGGGATGATCGTGCGAGGGTTGGGTCAGGCTTTTCTACGATATCATTATTTTCGATTCTCGAAATCTTCAAAATTCTCGCAGCTCTTTTAATAACTCTCTCTCTCTCGCTCTCTCTGCCCACTACATTTACCGCGATGTCTCAAATTATCTGCGAAAATATCAGCAAATTTGTTTCAAATTTTTTTCCTTATCTGAGAAACATTCAACTAGGAACAATTTGATTCTTGTTTTTTTTTCTCTTTACAATGAATTACGTTTCAAGGTTGAAAAAATTATTATCATGATCGTACCCTTTCGTTAAAATGCTCGGAGCATTCGTCTTTCAAACGAAACGAATGAAACTAGAAAAATTTTTGATCAGAGGTTTTTTCCGATTTTTTCAACGTCAAAAAATTTTTTTTTTCATCGATCAATCGAGACATCGCTCTGTCGTACTTTCGAATAATCTTTCACTCTCTATTTACGTGCTAAGAATGTATATTATCGTTTCTCTCGGACGTAAAACAAGAAAAAAAACTTTACAAATTCTCTCATTATTTATTCGTTTGCCCGATCAATATTTTTAAAATTTTTTTATTTACATGCGACGAGAGACGAGTGAATTTTCGCGAAAATATGAAGTTGATGATGATAATGTCGTGAAGTTTAAAATCAATCTTTAACGTAGATAATTCATGTTTTTTCTAGTTTTAATTTCTCGTGCGTGCTTATAACTTTTTTTTCTTCGTATTAAGGTAAATTCTCTTTTATTCCTTAAGGGGAGCACTCCTGCGATCGTTCAAACGATCTCAAAGAGAAAATTCTTCTGATAAAAGGGCAGGGAAATCCTTGATGAGTCCTACTAGCCTTATTTTTTTTATTCAACAATGAAAATGGCGGCGCGATCGTTGCTGGAGAATAGAGCAAGGCACTGATAGATTGAGATTTCGTCAATATGATTCTTTATTCGATCTTTTTTATTTTTTTAACATTATTGTACGATAGATTAATCTAAGTTAAAGATTATTATCATTGTTTTATCAAAGTCCCTCGCGATGATTATTCCGCTAATTGTGCCGTTAGGGTGCGAACATCGATTACGTTTTTGTATTTTTTGTCTACTGTTTTTTTAAAACCCCTTCAGTTTGGTCATCACGATCCGCTTTATCTTCCAGCAACGACACGATTTTTGGGAGCAAGAATTTTTTTTTTTTTTGTTATCTGAGATACTGAATCCGATGGAATTCGTGCACTGCGAGATTATTTTCGAGATAGCACAGGCATCGAGGTTTTTTAGGCACGTAGTTTGTTTTTTTTTCATCGCGTGTCTTTTTTCTTCCTTTGCTTTTTCATTCAACGATCAATGTATATTACGACGCTCGATACATCTCGATCTGGGCGAAAAGATTTATTCAACGATCTAGAAAAATCGCAAGATTGCTCCCTCATCGAATAACGGGAAAAAAAAATAATTTTTCTTCGATCACTCCATTACAACTAGTGCAATTTTCAAATTCAACGACAGGACCGAACTTCACAAAGCACGAAAACTATCTCACAGTGCAAAGGAAAAAAACAGAGTTGAAGGGAAGATAAGAAAATCTTTGATTTAAAAAAAAAAAAAATAACGCTATGATTTTTTTTCCGTCCGGTCGATCAACGACACGAGTGATCGATATATATATATCCTATTTGTGAAAAAATTAATTTCGTCGAATATCGAGAATCAGTTGGGGTGCATCGATTTTTTCGATAGATCGACGAAATTCGCAACTCGATGCAATTAAATTTCGTACAATTTTTTTTTTAAATACGCGCGTGTGAGTCTACTATTCAATGGTGAATTGGGCGATCAACTATACGATGTACGATATATATTTTTTTTTTTAATACTTAATTTTTTCTTCTATCAGATATATCTTTTTCATCAGTTATACAGAGATTTTAATATTTCGATATCGGAGGGGCCGTAACTTCGATCGAATTGAGACGCGTGATTCTACTTTGTGAAAGTATGAATAAAAAACGAAAATTCTGAAAAATAATAAAAAGGCACTAGATTCATCTCGTGTTTAAGGTACGTTGCGTGCAGATACTTGCAATTAATCAATTTTTATTAAATTTATTAATTTCTCTCGTTTCTTTCTTGCTTTTCCGTCACTCTACGTACCCAATAGTTATATTATGTTTTATTTACATGAATAACACGAATTTTCGAGAAAATATATTTCTCCGAAAAATTCTTTAGGTACTTTTTTATCTGGACGTTCCTCGAGGAGGCTCACTTCGCGAATAAAAGAATCAACGAAATTCATAATTAGTCTGCGACGATGCAAACATAATTTGGATAAAATAAAATAACTAAAAACTTGAAAAAATCAATTAACCAGGGAGTGCAGGGAATTTTGATATTTCTTGGAATGCCTTTTAAAAAGATAATCGCGCGCCCAATTCACGATCGACGCCATTGCCGCAACGCTATGCAACAGTTTAATTAATTGTCATTAATTTTTTTTTCTTCGTTTTCTCTCGTCTTTCTCGTTCTTTCGTTTAAGTAAAATGGCCGCGTGTAACATGACTCCATGCTACTGACAATCATTTACGATATAATTGGTCCTGACACAATTGATAGAACCAAAATAATGACAATAATAATGACAATAATTATAATAATTATAATAAAATTATAATGACAAAAGTAATATCGTCTTGTAAGTTCGGGAAAATGTGACTAGAATTTTTCATTTATTTCTATGTGTACGTTGGGATGACTCAAACAATCTCTAACGCTCTAAATCTTTAATCCACAAAAAGAAATTTCTAAGGATTCAATTTCTTACTTCTCTCGCAAATCTAATATTTTTAACGTTACGTAAAACGTTAAGGTATATATGAAGAATATATCTTATTTGAAAAAACACGGGACTAATTCTTCTACAACATTGACAATGAGGAGGGAAAAAAAACATCACGATTTGCGAAGAAAAATGGGAAGATAATAAAGGGACAGCTTGATGCAAGCATTTTTGAATTTTTCTAAAATTTTATGTTTTACCGCGAAATTGATGATCTTTTTCTGCGTTTATTAGCTTTCAAATTATTCCGTTTCTTTCCCCTTTTAATTGGAAGAATACTACGAGTTTACGGGGATTTTTAAATATCTGTCTAACGATCGATATCGCGAAATCGTTCCAACATTAATATCAAATATTTCAATTCAATAACGCGAAATCGCGAACGATAAACCTTGCGCTGGAGTAGACGTTCCTCGATGCCCCGAAAATTAAATTTCTTTGGAAAAAAAAATAACTCGCGGCTGATAAATTTGTATTTTGATAGATTATGATCTTTAAAATTTTTATACGATTGAAAGAACGAAAATTCCGGAGCACGAGTCACGAGATTGTTGCCGGACAAAGTTTAGTTGGTAAAATTCAAGATTTTACGAACCGTACTGACGACGATTTTTTTTTCTCAAAATCAATACGCGCGTAAAAAAGGCCATTTGTTCATTTTTTTTTGTTTATACGCCCTTGCACACGGATCTTTCGATATTTTTTTCTCGAGGCCGGGTTTGAACAATGTGAAATTAATAAATATACGTTTTGCAACGATTTTTCAAGAAACTCATCATTCAGGAATTATTTACAGTAAGGATGGTTCGTCAATCGAAGAAGAAACAAAAATAATTTTACGACGGACTGATAAACATGACATGACTTTCAAAAAACATAATTTCAAACGATCCATTATTTTTCATCGAATAATTTATTACTATTTCTCATGAAAAATTCGTTTCAAATGAATTTTTCCATTCGACCGACGTCCACCTATCAACAGACTCTCTTTTACTCCCTCGGCGACATTTAATCGCCGATTGCACAAATTTCAACGTTAAATTTTACGGAGAAATAATAAATGTCATCCGAAAAAGACGATTTCATGCGAAAACACGTAACTATTTCTTTTTATCCAACTTTCTCACACACACGAAAATTTCAAGCTTTGCGTTTCGTCAATCATATACTCATATGTTCGTATGTACATAATGATCTTTTTTTCGGTATAGCTCGTATACAGAATTTTCAAATTCCGTCGATCCGAGGATTGATATTTCCTTTTTCTGAAATATCTCAGTCGACCATTTCAGCACAGACGTATACACATCCGGAGAGGGTAGGCCCGTTTTTTTAAATGGTTTTTTTTAGAAAAGGGAACTGCAGAAAATTCCATGTTTAATAACAATAATTATTAATAATGCCTGTTATTATAATTATTTTCTTTATCCTCGATATATATACGAATACGTGTTTTGCATATGCATATATATATGGATCTATGCCTATATATGCGATATATACATATATCCGTATTTATATTAAATAACTTTTTCGCATTCTCTTTAATTTATATATATAAGTATATATGAGTATATTCGGGAATTTTCATATATATATCTATTTGTGATTTTTTTTCTCGTTTCAAAGCAGAATGAGAGTTTGACGGTTTTGGTAATGTGCCTCTTCGTTTTGGTGGTTTCCTTTTTTTTTTGTTGAGGAGGATTTGAATACGATTTTTTTTCTAGTCATCTGGATTTTGCATTAACGCAGCGCACGAAGACGTTGTGAACAACGTAAGATATTTTTCCAAACGATAAATATTAACGGTTTAACAAAATCATAAATTATCGTTTTTTTTCATATCAAGTGCGATGAAAGAATTATTGTAGGAAAGAATTTTCTTATTCTCGAAAATCATCGAGCCAATGAAATTTGGAAAAAATTTAGATTTTTGGAAAAAAAAGATGAAACAAAAGTCTCGTAATCGTCTTCGCGACTCTCGTGACTCGTAATTCGTCAATATCTCTTACATCTACAGAGAGAATTTACGTTAGGATATATATATATGTTAATATATATATATGCGTGTATATACAAGACACTACACTCCATCAGAACATAATTATTAATGCTACTTCCTTTTCGGTGGTATTCTTGCTGTTTCTTCTTTTCATTCCTCTTCTTCCATTTCTTCTTTATCGTTAATTAGTTGATCGATAGATTATTAATATCTACTAAGTATTTTTGTTTCCTTCCGGGTGTTTTCCTCCTTCATTTTCTCTCATCTCCATATCTTTCGTTTTTTCTCCTCATTTTACGATACACTCCTGAAACGATTGGAAAATGTTGTAATCGACGAGCAGGAATATCATAATGATGAAAAAAAAATCGTGGAAATAATATCTCGGAAATACAATGGGAAAATGAATGAAATACCTACCTCAGAATCAAAATTAATTCTAAAAAATATTCATTTTTGAGTAAATTCTTGGAAAAAGTGTATAGAAAGTTCAGTTAAAACAACTAAATCCATTTAGTTGAAAAAAATTTAGCTGATTCAATATTAATTTGTTTGAAATAATGAAACTATAATCAATTCAACAAATGGATTTGGTTAACCATAAGATATGAGGTGAACGAAATTATTTGGTCAATTTCCAGATACAGTTTAGTCCAATTTACACGTTAATGATTTGCTGTACAGAAATATTTCGTTGATTTCTAGTATATTTTAACTAGATAAATTTAGCTGTAACAAAAAAACAATTTGTATTTCCAATCACACAATTTATTTGGTACAAAGATATTTATTTGATTGAACTGAAACTTTGCCCATTTAAGCAACGATTTAACCGATTCAACTAAAACTTCCACTGTATCTTTGTTGAATTACCAAAATGATCTCGTTGAACGCCCGGAAACAAATATTTGGTTGAGTCAAACAAATTTTTGCATTTTCAACAAAAAAATTTTCTCAGTGTACATTGAAAAAAAAGAAATCGACTTCCAGGGTCAAGGATGATTCAATTCCAAGGTAAAAAGAAACGGTTGCCTCACCTTTTTTCGGCAACTTTTTCATTCTCATCCCCTTAGTCCTTCTTGTCGCCGTCCTCAGGATCTTTGAGCGTGTGCCACTGAGCGATCGGACGTCTCGGAGACGCCAGCATGTCTGACCAATGTCTCAGCTCGGTGCCGCTCGCGTTGTAACCGAGTATAACTTTACCGATTGGTTCCGACGTACCGATACGATCGTAATCCACCACCGTCACCATCAGATTTACTTTCTGCACAGGATCAAAAAAGAAAAACAAACAACGAGGACAAAAGTATGAGTGATCAATTGTCGAAATTTTGTCCCAAAACATTTGTTCAAACGTATCTGTTCTAATATAAAAACTCCCTTCATCGAGACTCGTGTCTCGTTCACGCGGATCAACATTCGTGGATTCCGTTAGAAGATGCAGGTTCACGGAAAAAAAGGGTCGCCGGAAGAAACGGGCTGCCAGGACGACTCATTTACCCGTGAATGAAGAAATCATAAAAATAAAAGAGAAAAAAACGATTTCCAAGCTTGAAAATATTATGCTCGACTAGCGGCTGTCTAATTGTCTCTAAACAAGCTTCTTTTGTCTGTGCATCAAGGAAAAACGGGGAGAAGCATCGGAAAAGTGGAAAAAAGGAGAACTATGTGGGTCATTCCATGTCAAATCGACCACTTTTGAAACCGACCCCTTTCGATTTGGTTGAAAAGTTTTGTTCCTTTTCTACTCAATTATAGACATTTTTCAAATTTTTTTACCCAACCCTAAAAAAGTTATGAATTTTTCAAAAAAAAAGGCTTTTGTCTTTTCAAATAACAATAACTTCTTCAAAAATTGACTAATCGGGACGTTTTTTTTTGTCAACATTTTTGTCTTTAGATGTCCTTTCCGAACAAAAATACAAACAAATTTTGAGATATTAAAATCTATGAAATTTTTCACTTTTTCGAGAAAAATCATCGTTATCTCGGAGATGCCATTTTTGATTTTTTTTTGTCTAAAAAAATACTTTAATCTACTAACTGGAGTGGGCCGAATTTTCCTTCTATTTTTTTTCATTGATTAGAAAAAAAAAAATTCCAGTTGGGCTTATTTCACAAAACAACCCTCTGGATTTTTTTGAGGATTTATAAAGGACCTCAGAGTTTGAAAAATTGAGACGAAAATAAAATCAAAAGTGGTAATCGATAAAAAAAAAATAGAAGGAAATTTCGGCCTACTCCAGTTGGGCGGCATTATTTCTCGAATTGATCGAAGTATTTTTTGAGTTAAAAAAAATCAAAAATGGCATCTCTGAGAAAACGATGATTTTTCTCGAAAAAGTGAAAAATTTTATAGATTTTAATATCTTAAAATTTGTTTGTATTTTTTTCAGAAAATAGATCTAAAGACAAAAAATTTGAAAAAAAAACCGGTTCTGATTAGTCAATTTTTGAAGAAGTTATAGCTATTTGAAAAAACAAAAGCCTTTTTTTTGAAAAATCCATAACTTTTTTAGGGTTTGGTAAATGATTTGAAAATTTCCTGAAAAATGTCTTTAATTGAGTAGAAAAGGAACAAAAAATTTCAACCGAACCGAAAGGGGTCGGGCTCAAAAGTGGTCGATTTGACATGGAATGCCGCATGTGCATTTAGTTATTTTCCCACCTCCCCCCCCCCCTCCCCAGGTCGCGTCTAAGAGCAGCCTTCTTCTTCCGGCGGCCTTTGCTTCCACGCTTAACCGAAGATTCACGAAGATTTGTCTTGTGAATCACCGACCTGTATCTGTTCGAAGGGCACCTCGAAAGAGAATGATTCGTTGTAGTAAGGATTGAGTGTGCACTTCTTGATCGAAGTTTTCTTCTTCTTCAGACGCTTGCCATTTTGCATTAGCGCTATCTTCACGTACGGATCCGAGAGACCTCCGACGTCCATTTTCTTCAGATTCTTCGCCTCGAGTATCACGACGGTCAGCTTTCCGGCCGTTGGTACGTAACGAAGCGAGAAACAGATGTCACCGAGTTTGTTGTCCTTGAAAAAAATAGGTAAATCGGTAAAATCAACCTCGAGTTCTAACTGCGACGATTTGCCCCCGCGTTTTCATTCAAGGTCGTTTGATGGATAGAGGTCGATCGATGGTTCCTAACTTACCTGACCTCCCTCGCCCTCGACGCTCTGTAATTCTCGCCATTCCTCGATCGTCTGGGCCAAATCGATCTGACAAAGAGGAACTTTGACCTCGCCAATTTGATCGTGCTTGGAGAATCTGTCGAAATCGAAGATCGCAAAGACGAGAGTCTTGTTCATGGCGTCGGCATATGGAACGCTCTGAAAAAAAAAACATTTTTTTAAAAATAACGATCCAACATTCGTTCCTCATCTTTGACTTTGAATTCAACATACTTTGAATGTAAAAGTCTCGTTGAACTCGGGATTGAGTGTCTTTCTGTGAACCTTCGTCTCGAACTTCTTCTTCTTATCGGGCAATAGATAGACCTTGACGTAAGGATCGGATGTGCCGCCCATATCGAGAGCCGGAAGATCCTCGGCTTTTATGACCGTTACAGCGAGACTGTTCGAATTGAAGTCGTATTCGAGCTGAATGGCGATGAAAAATGAGGATTAAAAAATTAATCTCAATTACGAGGTGCATCGGATCACATCGGTCAACTTGTCCGACATTTTTTTTTCTTCCCACTATTCGTCTTTTCATTTTGTTGGATAAGTTCCCCAAATTTTCGACCATGTCGTCGAAGAACTTTGTTCAGTTTTTCTTCGAATTAAATTGTTTCCATTTACCTTATACTGAACTCTCCCGAGCTTGACCTCGCTCTGTTTACTCTCAGCCTCATCCGGCTCCTCGGCATTGTCCGTTAGTTCCTCCATGTCCGGCTGTACCTAAGCATATCGAAGTGGATTCCAAGGGGATAAAAGGGGGATCGTCTAGTCGCTAATTCATGACGGGGTAACACCGATGAACGAACCTTGTCCTTGTACGTTCCACCCAATAACTGTACGCTCTTTAAATCGACAACGCCTTTGCCCTTTTTTCCATCTTTGCCACGACGTTTGCGACAGCATCTTCTTATGCACCAGAAGCATATTCCCAGTACCACTATTGCTACGCCTAATCGCGAGAAATATCATTAGAAAAATTCCATACACCGTCAGCGATCCTCGAAGGTCATTCTCAAGGGATTACACAACCTTCTCGCAAAAGACGAGAGTCATGGAATTTTTAAGGCTTTTTTCCAACACAAGATGGAACATTTCAAGGCAATTGTATCCGATTGCCTTGAAATTCACAACTTTACAACAAGTCGTTACGTTGATGTTCATTATATTTTACGTGTAATTCGTAATTTGAAAGTTGAACCGCCTTTTTTAATCCCGTGAAAATCCAAGCTCAAGGGGAGAACAATTATTCCATAGAAACATATAATAATAATAATAATAATAATAATAATAATAATAATAATAATAATAATCGTACCTATTAAAATTGCGACTAACGCCCATGGTGGAATTTTTGTCGCTTCTGATATTTCCTCACCGACAGTTTTCAAAACATTCTCGATGGATTTTGGGGTGACGGTTACGGATTCGACCTCGTCGGCGTCTGGAATATGAAAAATGTCTCGATTATGCAAAATTGCCATTCGAACGACAAAAAAACGGTTGCCAGTCGTTTTTTGGAATGAATATAATGATGATATATGATTATCATGTAAATGTGAAAAATATGTGGTTTTGAAGGCTTCGATGAATGACGAAGGGGAAAGATTTTCAGTAAATTAATCAATAATGATGCAAGCTCACCAGTTCTACCCTCCTCGTCGGGACTCGTCGTTGTCGTTAGATTTAAGCTCGATTCACTCGGGACAGCGCCGATACTTCCGGTTTCCGTCTTCGCCGGTGGCATTTTCTAAGTCATCAATACACGAGAAATGAAATTTTTCGCTTTCTTTCGCTCTCAATGGTGATGGAACTCTTTTCTTTGCAATCTTTGTGAAAAAAAGTTATTTTCATTTCGGACTCCGAGATGACATCGTAGTCCGCGAAAGACAATTTTTTACAACTACGGGAGTTTTTTAATTTTTACACAAATCGGTGCAATCGACAAGCATGATTGTTGCATTCGTCTACGAGAATTGACTAATTTGTACGATTTTTTTTGTCCTCGACGACACGGAAAAAAGATTCTCTGCACGTGCAACAAATTTACGAACGAATAGAACGAATAGAAAAATACTGGAGAAAGCGTGATATTATTTTTGTGGCGAATCAACCGATGTCGCGCTAAGTTTTATTCTCGACTGCGAACTCGCCAACAGATTGCTCGATACACAGAGTCAACTTCCGGTTTGTCGGACTTTTAATCACACAATTATCGTCACGGAGGCTCGAACGCAATTTTGCGGTTTTCCTGATAAAACGGATTCACACGCGCATTTGGACGAAAAAAATGTACCCTCGAGAATTGCACAAGAGCTTGGCACGACTTTTGCACGAGAAATGAAGGAAGGAAAATTGAGAAAAAAAATTTGGCACAAGCAGAGAGACATTCCGACGTCGCAAGGAAATATTCTCTGGCGCCTTATCACCCTTTCCTACATTGACCTTGAGTCTCCTTCATCCTCTGCGTCAGTTCATCATGAGGCTACACGTGCGACGGAAAACTGACATTTACGTCGATGAGCGAAGAAAAAATAACAATGAAAACACCGACAAGAATGAACGATAAATATATTTATTCCGCGAATATCAATATCCAAGGAAATTATACAGAAAAAAGAATAAAATAATAATAAAATGTGAAAAAACATACGTACGGTGAGAACATGGTCCGGAAATAATATGCACTTGACACGCGTCGATAAAAATATGATTTTTTCACTGTCACGAAAAAAAGAGTTTCGTGGGCATTGCCTCGAGTCGGAAATCAAAAGAATTGTTTCAAATTTGATGCAAATTATAATTAAAAAAATAAAAAGTAAAAAAAGCTTAAATACCTTAAATAATATTTTGCCGGGTAAAATTCGATAAATGGCTTAAATACAAAATTAAATGGAGATTACATAAAAATTAATCCTAAAAGAGCGATAAAAAAATGCACAGTAAACTACGAAAGAAAACGTCTAAGAATTAAAATTGTGCTGAAAATATCAAGTTCATAAAAAAGCTCACAATCCTGAAGGACTGCGCTGGAGAATTTCAACATAAAAATACCACATAAATTTAACACAATAAGACGAATGTGCTCTGAGGTAAAAAAAATGCGTAGAGGTTTTGTACGTGAGTTTTTAACACAGTGCTCGCCGAAGCTTGGATACGCGAGAGAAAAAAAAGGGTAAAAGCTCGAGCCATTGCGTTATCGAGTGGTGAATGCGTGGGCATGCGTGTGCGCGATACGTGTCATACGAGGAGGTTTCCAACGTCAGAGAGAATAGAGAGGAGTGAGGAGAGAGCTTTTGAGACTATTTACTACTACTGGTGCCTTGGAAATCTGCTCGGTTAGCGGAGAATCCAATTTCTTTCGGGCTAGAATATGACCTTGGGAATGCTATTATTTTTTTTTTCAAACGACAATACCAATAATCATTTCGTTCGTGCAGTTCTTGTTAAATTATCAAATTACCGGATGATAGAATTGAAATGCTTTGATTAAAATAATTGACAATACACTTGATGGGCCGTTGAAATTTCATGAACAAAATTGGTACTCATAAAAAGAAGGAAAATTTGAAAAACGGGACGACTATAAATTACGAGGTAGAATTTCACGAGGGTGTACCACGAGAGAATCTCGAGTTAATGATGGATGAAAAAGCGTGGGTGAGAAGCTGCAGACATCCTTGGATTTTCTCCGGAGAAGAAAATCTCGATAAAACGTGGGCGGGCCGGTTCGTAAAACCTGAATTCATCATATCGTTAGCGAAAGAGTAGAAAAATCGTGAGGACTGAATGGGGGATGGAGAAAAAGCTCCGCCAGTAAAAACTACATTCACTAGCTTTATGCCGCAGCACGGTCTAAATAGGGATTATTTTCTTCGACTATAAAGTGCAAAGTAAAGGGCTACGCTAGTAATTTTTTGCTGCCACTCTTTTTATCAACGTTCCCCGTGGGCAAAAAAAAAACGACTAAACCTTACTGAGTTCAATCTCACGGGTCAGAAATTTTCGTTGATTCACAAGAGTCATGAGAGAAAATTTGGAAACAGTTTTGTTGACATATGATTTTTCAGGATCTTTTTTTTTGAAATTTACGTTCAACCATTTTTTTCCGAAAGAATGGATATGAAAAATGGCTTGAATTTATAATTGGAGAGTGTCGAGGATAAAAAAAAGAATGAAGAAGGCCTCGTAGCGAGGAGACAAAAAGGGATAAGTGTGAGGGAAAAAGAAGGTCGAAATTTTTTATTGAGCGGAGCAGGCTCGGCGAAGAGAGAGAGAGAGAGAGAGAGAGAGAGAGAGAGAGAGAGAGAGATCGGAAGACTCATACGAGACAAGGGGAAACTGCGGTAAGTCTGAAAAGAGCACTTATCTCTAGTATATACGGGGTATTCCCAGTCAACTCGGCTACTTTGGCCCTAACTTCACGTTCTTTTATGAAATGTCATAAAGATTTTGACTTCTTTCGGGAATTATTGTTAGATTCACAGCACAAGGGGAAAGAATCTCTCAGAGGTCCTTCTTCCTAAATGGTGAAACTTCATCGATTTTTCTGCCCGAGTCTGTGTCGACCAACCGCGATTATTGGGGTAGTAGGGAGTGATTTTTTTTGCAGGCATGCCAAGTGTGCCATTTAAAGAGAAACCTAACTGATAAATTATTCAAAAAATAAATAAAAATATTTATAATTAGATAAAAAAGAATTTGAAAATTCTTTAGGATCGACCAAATGGACCCTCAATGACTAGA
Organism: Alloplasta piceator; assembly: GCA_946863875.1. Lineage (NCBI taxonomy): Eukaryota > Metazoa > Arthropoda > Insecta > Hymenoptera > Ichneumonidae > Alloplasta > Alloplasta piceator. The sequence continues at coordinate 1,458,450 of OX333076.1, read as the reverse complement.
GAGCTTCGAGCGCTGAAAAGCTCTAATTACGTTTACCTGAATGTAGACGCTTTGAAATGTCTCTGGAAAATTTATAGTTCAGCGAACGTTCAAGCACATCGAAACGTTTCGAATGTCTCTATATTACTTTCAATATCTACCGCGAGTAGATACGAAGTAGATATATCCATGAACGAAGCGGGGCAAAATCGACGCTGGTGCACCCTTCGGCGTACACAGAGGGATTCTAGTTGGTGGGGCATTGTGGAGCTCTTGAATATATAGGGAGGGGTAGTTGGGGTCAATCGATACTAAGGAAGTTAATCCGGAGATAAAATAATCTGCGAACTCTTAGGCATGCTCCGGTGCAGATATAACATCACTCCCACACGCGTTTCATTATCATTCGCAATGAAGCTTTTAATTTTTTTTCTAATCTCATTACTCGCTATCGAAGCACCGAAATCCCCCCGTTACTTTTCAATGACGTATCAATTACAAAAATTTCCCGGCCTCTTTTCTTTCACGGTGAAATCACGTAATAAGCGTGATTAAGAATAAAAGTATCTCTAAATTGAAATTCAAACGCATTGTTCCAAAGAACAGTGGCTTCTCGAATCTGCGTGTTACGTAATTTAATTGGAAGGTTGATTAAACGGGATTCGAACGAACGGGCATTTTGCTTTTATCTGAATTTCAATTGAAACTGTGACAATCAACGTTGCGCAATTCGTGGAAAACAATGGCTATTGAGATACATTTTTCGTTAATAATTTGATCGAAATCATTGCATGAATATTTTTGTTCGGAAAAGTTTTGTCATTCATATCGATGGTTTAAATTTTCCTTCCTTCAATTTCTTTGGTAAAAAATAAATGAGCATTGTACCGAGGTAATAAGAATTGTCGGGATGAGAGTTATAAACAAAAGACTTTTCATCGAGAGTGTCATGAAACAAGGCCTGGTTAATTCAAATGCCTCCATAATAGCTTGAAACTTTGTGAACAAAAAAAATCAACAAAGAGAAATTCCCACGTGGCAGACTTTTCCTCCGTTTTTATTCCATTTAAAAGTGACGTCGGAATGAAAATAAAGTTAATTCCGTGAATAAATTTATCAAGGAGCTACCTGCTATCTCGCTGCTGTTTGAAATTTCCTCACGCTCGTTTGATTTTCATGACAGAAAAGAGGGAGATAAATTTTGGATGAACGAGGCACTTGTAAGGAGGAAAGAGAAAAAGTTTGAAGCTTGACCATCGACAACCGCAGATTAATTCTTTTCTGACCCTCGCCCCATCTCACGCCCGAATGGCTTCTAAATGGAAATTACTATTTTTTTCTCCCCCTCAGTTTATTTTCTTCATAAATACAAAATAGTTGGTAAAGAGGATTGTTTTGGAATTCATTTGCAGCGAAATATTCGGAGAAACGGACTAACGGATTTTTGGGGTACTGACAAATCTGCAGATATGATCGGATGAGATTACGGGTGAATAGGTATTTAGTAACAAAGAATAGAATTTTTCTTCAACGCCTGTTTCTCGATGACAGGGAATTCAAATAAATAAATACAGTGGAAGTAAATAGTGCCCAAAATTGGATGGAAAGAAAATTTTCTTCAAAGTAACTAAAAAATAATCAAATAAACGATTATAGTACCTACGACTAGATCTTTTTTCTGGGCGCGTTATCTAGAGCGACCGGTGGAAGCTTTTGATATCCTTCAGGTCTCTTTTGACGAAGCCAATTAGCATCTATATACATAGATGAGAGGCCTCATGGGCTCGTTACCCCCCGCGCGGTTGGAGACATTTCACGCTACGGTATATCCTGCAGAGGGATTAATCTCTCTTTCTCTCTCTCTTTCTTTAGCAAGTCCCTTCGTGAGTCCTTTAGGCCTAACGCCTCGCGTAAGTGGAATCCATCGTTTCCGGTAACGAGCTTTGATGAATATGGCATCAACGGAATCAAGAGATTACATTTTTTCGTGAATTTATTCAACATCTTATCTATCGAAATCGTTTCGACATTTCTGAATTAGAATTACATCGTTCGATATGGCTTTAAGGGAGTTCAATAAGAGAAATTCAATTTTTCGAATCACGGAATATAAAAATCAACATCGTCAATTAAATGTGAAGAGATCCAGCTCTTTTAATAAGCCTCGTAACGATGATAATTAATCAATATAATATCAGATATTGATTATTCATAATTTTTATCATTTTGAACAATTTTATCATAAATTCAACCCTGTCGCTTGATATGATTAACCAGGACCATATTTTTTTTGTCGTATCGATTGGGAAAACTCCAAAATAAGAATTATCGGTGATAATATCTAATTTCGTGGCACGATCGTCACGTGCGAGCGTGTCCTGTCCTTTTTGCGGGGGTCCAGTCTTTCAATCCATACATGGTTGCCCTACAGTCAGAGTGTATATTTACACGTATACGTCCATTTATATACATACGAGAATCGTATATGTCAAAGCTTAAGGCGTACAAATCGATAACAACGAGTAGACTAGATAATTTTAGCATTACGTGACAATACGAGACTATTTTCCGTTCTTTTTCTTTTCATCGTTTCTCCCCCCCCCCCCCCCTTTTTCCTTCGCCACTAGAACGGAAATGGGAAAATATAACCGTGAAAACAAAATTGCACCATCGTATCAGCGACCATATTTATCGTTATGTAAATTTCTTCCTTCGTCAAAGATATTTAAATATAAATATTTGGAAAAAATCACAAAAGAGGAAGAGGCGGTGTAAGAAGAGGCATCAAAGACAAAAAAAAGGCCCATCTGTTAATTCGTCCTTTGCTCAAGGGCAAGCGTCACAACGAAACTTTTCTCGATCGATGAAATTTCTTTGCACGCACAAAACGACAAGCATAATTGTGGCCCTTCGTTATTTTTCATCCCCTCGAATCAATAAAAGCCGAGTTGAATTTACGGAGAGGATTTTTCTATGAAAGGACGGGCAAAGAGTATATCTCGAGCAGGATTTTTGACTATACGTGTATCCAAATATTTCTCAAAAGCGGAAGCAGAAACACGATCGATCTATCAATGTATATTAATATACATTTATCGTGTAAAAAAACGTTATAGCCTTTTTTCCTTTCAACGTCAACGCCTTTCATCGACCTCCGAGCCAAAAGCTCTCTTTCGCTCTTTCTCTCTCTGTGGCGGAATCGCGAGGGTGAATGAGAAAGAACGAGAAATCACTGTACAGTAGGCCGTTGTATTCGTATATATTGCGAAAAAAATAAAATCCGTCGCTCCAGAGGCACTTGTTCGTGTATTCAAAAAATCGCTATTCTTTTTCATGCAGCGTGATTCCAATTAACGAAACTCGGGAGCATCATTCTTTTTTTTAATCAAACAAAAAAAATGGTCGAGTTATTTTGTAAAACGTGAGAAAAATCGTCGATAAGGACCTAAAAATATGATAATATGACGGAAATAATATCCTCCTACGTTAATTCGTGAAAAATCGATCGGGGGGGGGGAAATAAAATCACAGCGTCGTTTTGTGAATATAGTGAATATTTATCATGGCCGACGAATTGAAATTTCAAGCTGAAGCGATAAGAGAGGGACGAAATTTTTGTTTTTATATCGCTACGAAACGTCACGACGTCGAGAGAAAAAACGTAGCAAAGCAACCTAAGAAAAATAGTATGTACTCACGTTCGCAGCGCTGGAAGCGTCTTCGCGTAGAAAACAAGTTCCTCACACGATGGAAAAAAAATATATATCCGGGACGAATGAGTCCGAATCCGCGGAAATAGGCGCTCCGTCGTTTTTCTCCCGTGTGTAAAAATCTTCAACGTCCTTCGAGCGCCCCCCGGTCAATCTCCGTTACTCGAGTCACTCGGTGAAAAAATCAAACTACGAATACAATTTCACGGTACGAAATCGCAGAGGACGATTATTGTTTACGAGTACATTGCTAAAACACTCCGCGGTTTGAGAGAACATTCGCGTTAGACGTTTGGAAAAACCTCGAGTCGAGAGAACACGCACGGACACATATAGAAACGGTTTGGCCCTCGAGGAGAGAAAGGAGAGAGAGAGAGAGAGCGAGCGGAATATTATAAACAGTCAGTGCGCCTGAGCGTAGGAGAATACGCGTTTTAGCACGGGTGAAATAGCAAAATGGCGGCCGAGCAGGGTTTATCGGGTGTAGGAGTAAGAGAGAGAGAGAGGGTAGGACGAGCTTCCCTAACGAAAATCGATAAAAGCCACCGTCGTTCGCGCGAGAGTCTCGGCCGATGTGCAAGCCCCGTGTCCGTGTATATCCAGCGAAGCGCGGGCGCGTACTGGGGGAAGTAGCGCCGGCGCCGAACGGATATCGATGACAGCGCCGCCGCGGCGAAGGGGAGGAAATAAGGGAAAAAGAGAAAGAACGCGAAAAACACTCCCTCTGGTTTTACACAACCGCGAGAGCCCTTCGCAACGATCTCCGTGGCTCAAGATCATCATATTGAGCTTCGTGGCCACCGTGCTAGCAAACGATGACGTTTAGACTCGTGTTTTTCATTAGTTTTACACACATATACACTAACGACGAAAAGTTTCCGGAAAAAACTTCAAAAAAGGTCTGGAACGTTTTTTTATGCCATTTCGCCGGAAGTCAACGTAGACTAATTTAACAAGCGGCATTTTAAAGGGCAAGAATCCGACTCCATTACCTGATTTTTTAATTATTTTTACAATTTGTTTTTAGATATGGAGTCTATTTTGAAAATTTTCGCCGTTTTTCCCCTCTCTTCAGGTGCACCCATCTTCCAGAGGCATTTTTTTAAATACATTTTTACGATTGGATCCATAAAGAGGAAACTTTGAGCTTCAATTTCCTTTTTTTTTAACTTAGAGCGATTTTTTTTTCTAAAGTTATTCTTTTTTTTTGTGAATAAAGAGGAAATTTGTTAATTCCCGTATAACACGAAAACAAAGAGGATTCATGAAAAACTTTAAGATAGCAAAAAGTGGCGTCTGCTTTTGTTGAGTGCAGAGGAATTTTTTCAAATTTTGTTGCCTAATTTTTTTTTCAGCCTCAATATAAGAACACAAAATTTTGGAAAAAAATCTGAAAAAATTCATCTGAACTCAAGAAAAACAGACGCAACTTTTTGCTATCTTGAAGTTTTTCATGAATCCTCTTTGTTTTCGTGTTATACGGGATTTTTCAAATTTCCTCTTTTTCACAAAAAAGAGAATAACTTTGGAAAAAAAAATCGCTCAAAGTTTTTAAAAAACGGAAATTGAAGCTCAAACTATCCCTTTTATAAATCCGATGGTAATAATGTATTTAAAAAATTTCCTCTCAAAGATGGGTGCTCCTGAAGAGAGGGGGAAAAGGCGAAAAACAGCTGTTTTCAATATGGAGTCCAAATCTAAAAACAAATTGTAAAAATAATTAAAAAATCAGGAAATGAATCCAAATTTTTCCGCTTTAAAATGCCGCTTGTTAAATTAGTCTACGTTGATTTCCGGCGAAATGGCATAAAAAAACGTTCCAGACCTTTTTTAAAGTTTTGCCCGGAAACTTTTCGCCCTTTCTTTTTCCCAATTAATAGAAAGCGAAGACTTAGAGTCTATGGAAATGGACCTTTGAGGAGGCTGATGAAGCTGTGTCTCGAAAGGAAGGAGGCCAAGGGCCCGGGGCTTAACTTAGCAGAGGTTACTCAACTTGAAAAGCATCGGGGGCCCTGGATGTAACTGATAAGGGGTAGGGGCGCTTGACTCAAGAAACTCATGAGGAATCAGTGGGGTCTCGGGTCTTGATTCACAAGCGGTCAAGAGTGGTCAAGAGCCCAGGGGTTTGCATGAATTAGCGTGCAGGCTCACGGCGTTTCGTTTGTTTTACGCGCTTCGTATATCGATCAAACAAACCCATGGCGGCTTTTCCTTCCTTTGGTTCGACAAAGCTTTTACCATCAAAACATAGTCTCTAAAGCACAACGTGCATCCGAGTGACATTGTATCTTCAATCTGCCAATCGTGATCGATCAATAGCGTTTTATTTTCGTTTCACGCCCGAGCTTTTACGTATAACGTTACTTAACGCGCTTTTTATAAAAGTCGACGCGCGTGGAAAATGGATATGGCTGATGATAAGCCTTCGGATCGCGTGACCGAGCTCATCATGCCCACGGACGATCAGCTGGAAAGCGGAAGATCCGACGATAATCCCAGTACGAATAACGTTGGGGATAAATCACGCGATGTGATCTGTGAAACCGCGATTACCGAATCTCCGATTCTTGGGCGACATTTTAAATTGCCCGATCTATCGAATGCCTTTGATCCCGATCCACCGATACTGGATGATTCTCTCTCATACGTCAGTATATCTGTACATCCTTGTCTAACGCTAACCCTTGTCAAAAAAGTTAACAAGAACCTTTCAGATTCCCGTTTACACGCATCTTGTAACGCACGATTTAGTACCGATCGTGAGACCAAAGACCCCGCCGATTTTTAACACACTGAGATTCAGGTATAAAATATAAATATAAAGTATGAATATAAAATAGCACACGGATTAGACCATCGGATTAATTTCTCTATATGTCGTTTTATCGTCGCCAATTTAGAAAAACGCTGCGGTCGAAGAATCATTATGAGATTGTTCAAGAATCGAGGATTCACGAAAATGAACATCAAGACGAGATGAGAGATTATTCACCAAGACGAAAAACCTTTGATAAAAATAAGAAAACATCTTTGCAAGAAGATTGAGCTTTTCATGCATTTGCGGAGAAACTTTCAATGTACCGTAATAAAATGTTTTGAATCTTGTGAAATTGGAGTAAAATGCTTTTTGACATTTTTAAGAATGATCGGTGAAGAATTTCATCGCACATGGCTTTTTTAACGAATGCGTTGATCGCTGTTCGACACTGAACAGTTTGTGTCTATTGTATCTATCAAAGTAACGCCATGAGTGCGCTGCCCGTCATACTGCAATGTCGGAGATATCGTTCCACTCGGCGCAGCTGCCTTACCGACCGCTGTCAGAATCTACTACACCGACCGAGCAGTGTGTACGCAAATTACGCTAACCTATTCCCTCCTACCTGCTCATATGTATTTCATTCCCAGATGCAAGGGTTGCCAGCGAGTCACCATTGTCACTATTGATCACTATTTTAAAATCGTGTTACTTTTCTCACTTTAAAAATCTGCCGAAAATCGAAACATTCACGAAGTCGCGAGACGCGTCACTCATCTGTTGTTCCCACTGTGTACGCAAAATTTTCGGAAAGACGCTTACTCTTATTGTCGTGATATTCGATAACTGGTTTGTTCAATGTCACGTAGTTAATTAGAGCACTGAAAAACAGGTAATATCGGAAAACAATGAGTCGAAAAACACGTTTAAACTTGTCGAACAGGGGCCCGTCGCCCGTGAACCGTGAACTGACACTACGACGCGGCCGGCGTCAGCTGTTCCTGTTCAGTGAGAGTAGCGCGCGCACGATCCAGTCGATGGGTGGATCGAATGACTGCATTGTGGCGCGCTCTGTCGGACTGAGACCGAACTTTTGGTATTTAGGTCAGTGGGGCAGGTCAACAGCTGTTGTCGAACAATCGAGCCAGTCAGTCCTCGAGACTAGGTCACGATTATTCTCGGAAAAAATTCCTCCAGCTTCCAAGAAATTCTACGTAGGTACTGACGTCACGGGGGAATTCCCTCATAGGGGAGCGACAAGTGCGGTAAAAAAGAATGAGATAATTAACAAGCCATAACTCCCGTGTTTTAGATCATACAGACTTCTTCCAGGCGTCATTTTCTTCGTTTTCGAATTCTCAAGTTACTTTTTTGAGTCTTATTTTTTTTTCGAAATCCTTAAGGGGTTGCGCAGAGAATAAATGTTTGAACGGCCATAACTTCCGTGTTTTTGATCCTACAAACTTCTTTCAGGCGTCATTTTCTTCGTTTTCAAATTCTCAAGTTACTTTTTATGAGTTTTATTTTTTTCGAAACCCTTAAGGGGGTGTGCAGAGAATAAATTTTTGAACAGCCATAAAACTTCCGTGTTTTTGATCATACAGACTTCTTTCAGGCGTCATTTTCCTCGTTTTCGAAGTCTCAAGTTACTTTTTTTAGTTTTATTTTTTTCGAAATCCTTAAGGGAGTGCGCAGAGAATAAAATTTGAAACAGTCATAACTCCCGTGTTTTTGATCACACAGACTTCTTCCAGGCGTCATTTTCGTCGTTTTCTAATTTTCTAGGTGCTTTTTTGTAATGATGAAAAGGGGTATGCTTTAGAAAATTTGCTAAAATCGATTATTGAAATTTCAAAATTTGTCAAAAATCGGAAAATCATCAGAATCGGATGATCAAAACGGCGTTTTGAAGCATTAATGATTACGAAGAGAATAAGCGCAGTCTAGAGCATAGGTTTTGAGTAGAAAATAAAATTACACCTATTTTAATGGACAGATTCAATTTTTGCCAAGATGCAAAAAAATCAAACTTTTTTTTTCAAACCGTACATGAGTATATATTGTTCCACTGAACACGAATCTACCAATAGTTTTCTCAAAAAATCAACATTTTTATGAATTTTCCGAGGGTCTGGCCAGTTCAAGAAACCATTGACCATTTCATCAGAAATCGGACGAGCAATCGCTAGAAATCGCTGCAAATCGCTTGAGTCGCATGATTCCTGATTTTCTCCTGACACAGGTTTTTTACCTTGAAAAAAATTAACGGACGGAAGATTCACCTAGAAACTATGAAATCATCGAGAAAAAAAAATCGTTAACGGACAAAATTTTGAATATTTTTATAAGTTCCTCAGCGTGAGGCCTTCTTCATGTATAACTGAAAAAGGTTTTACCTAGAAAAAAAATTAACTGACAGAGAAATAATTTATCGAGAAAAAAAAGAAACTGACAGAGGTGTTTCCGGAATTTTCATCAAAAACATTTTTGCTCAATTTTTGCCCTATTCTGAAAAACTTTAAAATCGCGAAATTTCAAACGTTTATAACTTATTTATACGAAAAAGTCACTATTATGTCACTTTTTCTGTGAAAGAAAATACGTCTGCACTATATATCTATATATATGTATAGCGATTTTAACACGGTTGTCCATTCACTGGTGCCGTTTTTATTAACCGTCCATTGACTAGTCGTTCCTCCCTAGAAGAGTAGAAGCAGAAAATGACCAAGTTCGTTCTCCTGGACCGCGGATCAAAATTTTTTTTCTACGTACTCGTAAACATTGAAAGATGCATTAGTGACCAATTTCGGTGTTAAATCTGCGTTCCGGGAGTAGTTTGCTAGCTCGGCCGTCGAGTGTATTGGTGAAACAAGAAAAATCATATGATATTTTTGTGAAATTCGTAACGCGCTACTTTGTGCGATACAATGAAGAAAATCAACAAATTCCTTGCAATTTCCATAGTTTCGCAATATCTTTGCGGTATTTGCACAACGCACCTGCTCATAAATGTCAAAAATCAGGTATGCATTTCACTTTTTACATCATCATAATAGACGCAAAAATATATAACCTAGTGTCCGTTCTAACCTCAAAACTTCCTTTTTACACGATACGTAAATTATTCATTATAAAACATATTTATTATAATTATACAAATTGAATTGGAATCAATATTTCTCATCAGGGTGGCGACATACTCTTGGAAACCATATCGTCCAACGTCACGGAGGATATAATAACATTGGAATTTCAGCGATCGGACGGAACGCTGGTAACCCAGCTAGTTGATTTCAAAAATGTAATTTTTTTTGTAAATTCATTAAAAAGTCAATGACGAGCGGAGAAATGGTCCGTTTAATTCTTATTTTGGACTTTTGCAGGAAGTACAGGTGATAAAGGCGCTGGTTCTTGGCGAGGAAGAAATCGGACAGAATAAGTATCAGGTAATGTGCTTTGTCAATCATTTCTACAAGATGGATTTCATACCGTCCGACGCAATGTCCAAACTGCGTCAGAAGAATCCTGGTACTATACGCGTCGCGGAGGAAGACAGGGCTCGCTCCAATTACAGCATGGATTTGTTCCTCGACGTTTCAAAGTCAAGGGTCATCGGCAAGCACGTCGTGACTTTCTGCGCGGAAGCCGCGGCGTCGACGTACACGAGAAACGAAGATCTGAAACAGTGGGTTCGCAGGCCAGGTGAGTCCCGATATTCTCAATTCTCAAAAGTAATTTGGCACGCCGCCGAGTCCATTTCCACACTCGCGGATCAGACTGAGATTATTATTTATCAAAATCACAGTTTAAAAAAAAGTGTACTCTCTCTGATTGCAGGTTCTTCGGAAACTGCCCTCAGAGCGGCAGTGCGTAACTTTACGTCTCAATCCGTTTCGACGAGCGATACTCAGATTTCCAATACCACAAGACCGCAGACTGTTACAAAGTGCTCGGACACGTCGAATCTTGAAGCTCCCTGCACCTGTTCGCTCGAGTTGTGCATAGGTTGGTATCCCTGTGGGCTAAAATTTTGCAAAAGTAAGAGCGACGCTAAAAAATCCCCGACGACGTATCGCTGCGGTATCAAAACGTGCAAAAAGTGTTTCATATTCTCTTACTACTCGACGAGTAAGCAAAATTGTCTGTGGGACGAATGACACATGCGCAGGCGTTGAACGTGCAAAAAAATTACTCAAGATCACTCAATCTTGGTGCGTGACCCAAATTTTTTTACCGAAACTTTTTAAAATCTCCTTTTTCGCATTTTCGCGCCATTTTACATTGTTAAAAAACGATTAGCGTTGCAGAGTCACCTCGTTGACATTCCATGACGAGTCGAGTATTTGCATGTGTGCCATTGAGTTTGAATCATTTTTTCATATATTGATATTCCAAAAGTGCTGTATTTTACAAGGAGAAAGGGAAGATAAAATAAGGGGCACTGCCATATCATTTTTATCTGTAAATTGTGCCACCGTTCACACGCGGGATCGTAAAAAATGCTTATTGATCATATCAATTAGAATTTCTTACAAAAAAGTAATTTTTTTTACGTAATTTTTATGAACGAACGAGATACGTTTTCAGTTTTTTTTTTCGAAACGTCATCTCTGCATGCTGTGTAGAACCTTATACGTTGTATCATATATTTTGCGCTATTAAAATTGTAAATAGACATGAATGAATTTGATAAAAAGTACACGAGTGCTAAAAATTTACTATGTATTCGAATTTAGCGAAGCAAGAGAGAAAGAAGAGTTTTGGAGAGCAATTTTTTGAAAAGACTGTAAAATCTGTCCAGTTAAGATTCGATAGAGATACGCGATTGTGGAAGAGAAAGAGAAAAAACGAAGCATTTAATCAAATTGATTATTTTGTATGATATAGTAAAAATTTGCACATTGCTTGTAAAATAAATTTTTTGTAGTTGGAAAAAAAAGAAAGGGAAATTATAAATAGCGCAAAAAATAGGATCATGGAATATCCTCGCCATCGAAGTAAAAAAAAATGGTTCCAACGATGGTCACTGGTCAGTCTCGTGGATGACCAAGATTCGAATGAAAAATCATTAGAAATATTTTTGTTTATAATGTGCATAATTTAAAAAAAGGTATTTGAAATGATCATTCATTCGAACGGTGCTGGGTCGAACGAGTATGATCCGGCGACAATAAACGTACAAGTCAATACGGTACCAATTAATTAATCGAGCTCGTATGTCCATATATATATATTATAATATCAATAACAATAATAATTGATCAAATATTTAAAGAGCACAATGTGTATACTCAGTATATATATATGTATTAGATTGATTCCAAGGAGAGTACAATTTTTCAATTTTGTTGTGCATCGAGATTCGAGTATTTCGTTACGGATAAAAAATTTTGGCGTAGGATCTAAAAAATAATTTTTTCCTACTGGCTTCGAGCCGTTGAAATTTCGTGAAAAAAATGTTTATTCGGATAGACCTTTTTTCATAAATTTGTATTACTTTTGCCCAATAGTATTGGGATAAAAAATCAAGAGTATACACTATTTTCCTCCGGAATCTTTATCAAAAAATTAAGATTTGGGACAAGGTACTCGAATGTCGATGAGCAGCAGAATCTAGAAAAGGGTCCTTTTTTGTATCCGTCTAATATATCAAATACATGACGACGAATGATTTAAGTATTTTACATTCGTCTAATAGACATTTAAAATGTCAAAATGTAGGTGATCTCATTGTATGGCTTGTATCGAAATTTATGTTTTTTCTGTCCATACGAAATTACATAGGACATCACATGAATATTACGAGTACATTGTTCACGAAATAAATGTAAAAAAAGGCACACACACACGAGTCACGAAATAGAGCATTGTTCAACTACATTACAAAATTTAATTACAAAATAATTATTAATAATCAGTGTGACGGGAGAATGATAAATTTGAATGTGATGATAAAAGTAATTTCCAAGTATTACGAATGTGTCACTAGAATGATGCCCAATTTTGAAATTGCAAAATCCTGAAAAAAGTCGAAATTAAAAAAAAATATGTTTCACCGATTTTAACTTTTTTTTTGTACCCGGTAACAATGTACCATGCAGTCGAGCAAAAGAGGAACTCCGGCTGTATGTATATAATTAGCATAATATTTATGTAAATCCAATGACTGTATGTAAAATTCGTGCTTTACACATGACGCTGTAGCTTATATATACATATATACACATATTTTTTATATGTAATTTAATAAAAATCATTCAAACTAATGTAATTTTGGTGAAAATATTTATTCCGTTTTTTTTTCTCTCACATTATACGTAAGTACATTATAAAATTCTATTTGATACGATAATCGTGTGAGGATTCTAATTCCCTAAAAAAAATGTTTACTTTTTCCATCAGCGTTCTCGTTTCTAGTAGCTACGATTCTATGAAATCGTTTGTCGACGATCAAAGGTGAACGAAAATGAGATTCGAAAAAAATTCCAGTCTGATCAGAGCACCGATAATAAAATTTAAAAAAAATCATCAGAATCGATGCATTATATTTTTCTTATTAACTCACTTCAAATTCTTGAATTTCTATGTCATTTATTTTCAGCCTTTTTTCTGCACGTGTCGTTCGCGGATAATATCAGATTCGTCGCGCTTCTTCCGCCTCTCTCGTCTCCGTATTTACAAGCAGCAATTCCATTGCCAACGATCCATGGACGAAAAAAAAGATTCCACCGTCACTAGGGTAAAAAAGAAAAATCTCTTTCATTTTCGATAAATACGTTTACGACGACTTTTCAAATCGTCAATTTTTCCCTCCCGTCATTTCCACAAATATCACTGGACCACTTTGACGTAGCCGCAAAATTTGCCAATTTGGCAAATAACGAAACGAATAAAAAAATATATATATATATATAAAAAAAGTCCAGCAAGAAATATCCAACATAATATAATTTCGCTGTAATCTGATTCCACTGTCAACAAGCTAAAATGAAATTGAAATTTTTTTAAACCGAGACATTGGATTGCAATAAATTGAAAGAAATTGTAAACGACTCGTCGGAGCATATTAACTACTGTAGCACGTTTTTCGAACGCCGGCGAGTATCACACTGAAATCGTCATCATTTTTCGATACTTCGGGATTCTGCGTTTGTTGGGATTGTAATTGTTGTTGCTGTTGCTGTTGTTGTTGTTGCTGTTGTTGTTGTTGCTGTTGTTGTTGTTGTTGCTGTTGTTGTTGTTGATGCTGATGTTCCTGATATTTCGTCATGTCGATACTCTGATGATACTGTTCCATCGTATGATTAATCGTTGCGGACGAGCACTGTTCCTCTTTTTGCCGCTGATGTTCGTCTCCGATGCACTGACTATTCGACAGATCCAATTGATGGCTCGGTTGCGAGTTGTAATAACGCAAATCACTCGCGTAATTGTGATTACTATCGAGTATGCTCTGCGTCGTTAAACTCGAATGTCCGATACTCGTTGGATTTGAATATTTATAATATTTTTCAAATTGAAGAGATTGCTCTTGCTCCTCCTCCGTCATTTCCATGTGACCCATAACTACTTGTTGTTGTTGTTGTTGTTGTTGTTGTTGCTGCTGCGAAGATCCTGTCTCGGGCTGATATTCCTGATGATGTGACATTTGTTGATATCTGTGAGGTCCTGCTGGAAAGAAAAAATTCTGATAAGCGCAATAACTTGAAATAAAAAAAAAATATTTCAAAGGATCCAAAAGAATGAAGGTGAGAAGAACTAGAAATTAGATTTTCCATGAGAATGGTTTTAAAAGATTTTCTTTTGTTTCAGACGTGATTTTGATTTTGATTTCTCGTTACTGACCGGAACATCCCTGCTCGTTGCTGGCTCTCATTGACATTGACTGTTGATGCTGTCGATTGGAGCATTGTTGTACCTGATGACTGTAATTTCCTTCGATGCTCGATTGTATCGAGTAATTTGGATTTTTGTTGCTCGTCGAGTTGCCGCTATAGTGAATCGTTTGATCGTGGGGCGATGCGACAGGCGGATAAAACGTCCCGGTCACCGAACCAACGTTCTCAAATCCCGAACGTAATTTGTTACAAGATACCATCATGCCGTTCGCTATTCCGACCGCCGCTATGCTCGACGATTGTCGCTCGAAATTCAGGTAACTTACCTGAAATACCAGAATACATCAATTATACCAATAATACGGGTTAACAACTAAAAATAAACGAATAGAACTTTAAATTCATCACTATTTTCATATATATATGAAGTATTCCAGCTCATCTCAACCACTTTTACATGTTGTATTTTTTTATTTGGCTCAAACTTTTTTCTCTTATTGTACCTATTTATGCAACTTTACTTGATTTTTTTCAAATTTTTTTACCCATGCATGTATAAAATATGGTTTTTTGTTGAAATTCGATGATTTTTTTTTTAAAATTCTTGTAACTTTGCGAAAAATGGACCAAATCAAGCTTTTTTTTTTTTTACAAATGTTCGTTTTTGAGATTACAAATTCTCGCTATTTGAACGTCAAAGAAAATAGGCTGGTAGTTGGTATAATAAAACTACATTAAATTGAAAAAAAAAACGTGTTTTTAATCATGAAAGAAATATAAGGAAAAACGTCCCCACGATGAAATTGGTCTTTAAAATAGTTAAAATAGTCAAAGTTTCCTTGCTAATTAAAAAAAAAATTAAACGTATGCCTTTTGAAAAAAACGCTTTTCTGCTTGTGGTGACAAAAAATTGTTTTTAATTATGAACAAAATAGAAGGAAAAATCTGCTCACGATTAAACTATCATTGAAAATGGTCGAAATAGTGAAAGTTTCATAGCAAATTTTTTGAAAAAAATTAAAAGTGTGCGACCTTTTGAAATCAACGCTTTTTTACTGATACTGAAAAAAAGACTATTCTTAATTATGATTAAAATAGAAGGGAAAATATCCTCATGATGAAAGTAGTCTTAAAAATAGTTAATATAGTCAAAGCTTACTAGCAAATTTTTTGAAAAAAATTAAACGTGTCCCACCTTTTGAAAAAAACGTTTTTTTGCTTGTGATGGAAAAAAATGGTTTTAAATTATGAAAAAAAATACAAGGAAAAATCTGCCCAAGATCAGCCTAGCGTTAAAAATAGTTGAAAAAGTGAAAGTTTCTTAGCAAATTTTTTGAAAAAAATTAAAAATGTCCGACCTTTTGAAATTAACATTTTTCTGCTTTAAGCGGTAAAATGATAAAGAAGATGAATATCGTTAAATTTTTAATACTTTTTGTCGAAAAGTGCACTCAAAATCGAACATTTTTTTTTTAAAGCTTGATTTGGTTCATTTTTCGCAAAGTTGCAAGGATTTGAAAAAAAAATAATCGAATTTCAACAAAAAATCATATCTTGTAAATGCATGGGTAAAAAAATTTGAAAAAAATCAAGTAAAGTTCCATAAATAGGTACAATAATAGAAAAAAGTTTGAGAGCCAAATAAAAAAATACAACATGTAAAAGTGGTTGAGATGAGCCGGAATACCTCATATATTTTCAAATCTAATGAAATATAATTTAATTTTTCGACAAATCGAAAGTTCATAGATATTCATTAAGCGGAATGTTTTTCGTAATATCGTGAGGAAGAAAAAAAAATACAAACCGATTTTTTGTACGTCAACGTGTCGGTGTAAGCAGCGTTCTGACACGAAGATATGGTCGTTGCTCCACCGTGAACGTGCAATTGTTGCTGACCACTGTCCGAATTCATATACGAATAACGCTTGTTTTGCTCGACCATGTCGTTGTGCTGCTGTTGCTTCGATGTACCTTCCATGAGATCCCTCTCGTGATCGGTATTCTGTGAAGCTGGTAAACGAGTCCCTTCGCCTAAAAAATCGTCATTCAAGTCACATCGATAATTTTAGCATTTTTATATCCATTATTTTTTTCTTCACTGTATGTTCACACACGGAGAAATTTGCATGTCAGATTTTTATTTCAAAATCCATCGATACATTATTTTTCAATGAGAATTTTTTTCGATATTTTGCTTCGACCGTTTTTTAAATTTCGCATTCTTAAATGTTCCAATTCTAATCATTTTCAATTCTTCCATTCCAAAGTTCCAAATGTTTCATGTTATCATTTTTCATTCTTATCTCACAAATTTTTGTAGGAATTTTGAGAAACAAATATTTAACAACAAAAGTACGAATATTAATGTGAATTACCATCGGGCTCGGGACTGGCTACGGGAGATACGTCCGGTGTGTGAATAATCGGTGTGTATGGACTACCGTAAATCGAATTATTCTCCGATTTGTAATCCTGCATGGTTTGCTGCTGTTGCTGATGATAAATTGTAGAAATCGGCGAGTGTCCGCCCCACGGCATCTGCGGTATTCCTTGATAACTATCCATCTTCGGTCTGTACGTGCAATATCTTTCGAATTATCACTTATTCATCCTCATTCTTCGACCGATTATATTCATGTAACGGCAAATTATGAATAATCGTGCAGCTTATGGATTTTTCGATTTCAATGGAAGCACAGTTATTGCCGCAAAAAATGTATTTATGAGAAAGGGCAAGAAACAAAAAAAAAATTTTTTTTATGAATATTCGTAATAATTTAAATATGTCGCAATGATTGCTGGATCAGTGTCCGAAAAGGGATAGTAAAGAAATGATTTTATGAGTAAATAACGGAATTAATCAATTATAGATGAGATCTAAGTTTCTGTGAATTTTACTATAATTGAAGAGATATCGATAAATTTCTTACATCGAGTGATGAATTGTCGTCGTGCCACCGGGATTGGTACGATTTCCGGCGGTATTAGTCGCCGAGGGCGGTGAGGATGGTGCACCGGGTGCCCTTTTGGCATGCTTTCTACGTCTAGGACGATACTTGTAATTAGGATGCTCCTGCATATGAATGACCCGAAGTCTCTCCGCCTCCTCCACGTAAGGTCTCCGATCCTGTGGCGTAAGACCTCGCCATTTTTTTCCTGTAAATTCATTTATGAGTTATAAAATTTTATTCCGGAGTAATCAATTGAATGCATTTCAATTACAATCGTCTCGGTGATTTATCGATTCTTACCCTTGATCCTGCAACTACTTTCCAGTCAGCATAAACAAAAGCGGATAAAATTTATCAATCCACAAACAATGAGAATCATTGTATTAATTTTGTTTTCCTTTTTAAATCAAGGTCACTTAAAATTTGGCTATATTGAGGTTTTTTATGGGGTCAGAATTGATAAAAAATGTTTTTGATGGAAATTCATAGAAATTTCGATTTTTTGTATTCAGAGGGGCAAAATACAATAAAATTTATTCATGAGAGAAAGCATGGAAAGACGAAACAAACATTTGTTTAAATGAATTTAAAAATTCATAAATATAGGGTTTGCTATTTAATTCCCGGATTTTTTCATCCGCGCCATAATTGAGAAGTTCTGCTTTGAGCCAAAAACGAAAAATGCGGATGCAGAAATCTTGAGGGTCGTTCGATTATTTTTCGCCTCGTCACTTGTGCATAACGGTACGATATTGCACACAGGGTGAGATAAAAGGGATTGATACGCAGTGCGAGAGGCGAATGATGGAAGAAATTATTAGAAAAAATAAACAAGGCGGATGTACGTACGAAATGCAACGCTAGAGCAACGCGCATAATGCATCCATGAACATTGCAACGATATTTCTCGTGCATCGATACATTCGAAAACACATATCGACCGGTTCGAACGAAAAAGGGCGCAAGTCGCGTAATTCCAAGGGCATTATTTAGCCCGTTGGCCCTTACGCTCGCGAGCCATTATCATACGCGTGTATGGGTATATACCGTCTACATTATGTATCACAAGCGCATGTGAAGTGTGTACCAGGCACATAGGCGCATGGGGGCGTAGATATGGGTGCGCCCCGTGCCTTCAACCAGCCACGGGCATGAACCATTATTTCATATTTCATTTTGCATATATATTTCAGCTCGGGCCCAGAGATAACGGCCCAAAGGGCCTTGTGTGCGCCGCCCTGGTGAAAACGAAAAAAAAAACACTCAAACAAGATCGAGTTTCTTTTTCCAAGGGCGCGTACCTCGATCGAGGGAAACAAAATAGAGCAATGTATCGCATTGAAAAATAATGTTCTCGGCTAATTGTCGCAGCGTTTAAAATTCTGCAGTGATTGCAAAAAATTGATCTCTCTCGAATAATCTACCCTCTGTATCTCAACCAGAGTTGTGGAGATAGTAATGTAAAAGTAATGCATTACCCATTACTTTAAACAATGTGTATTGGACAAGTTTTCCATTACAAATTATAAAAGTAATGTGTAATGGATGCAGGTTTCATTACAAATAAAAAAAGTAATGTCTAATGGATGCATGTCTCATTACAAATAAATAAAGTAATGTTTAACGGATGCATGTGCCATTACGAATAAAAAAAAGTAATGTGTAATGGATGCGTGTTCCATTACGAATTAAAAAGTAATGTGTAATGTATGCACGTTCCATTACAAATTACAATTTTTAAAAAAGTAATTTGCAGTGAAGAATATTCCATTACAAATAGAAAAGTTGCCGTGCTCGTATTAAAAACTTGCACATTGCTGTCTCATATTATTTTATTTTGCTTACTAAAAGTGAATCCACAATTATCACAAATGATCCATAAAGTTGAAAAAAAAACGAACATGCACATTATTTGGGGATTCAATAGAGCGACAAATTTTGTATCAGTAACTTGTAATTTTTATTAGATGCATGCATCCATCACACACTACTTTTTTTCTTTGTAATGGGACATGCATCCATTACACATTACTTTTTTTATTTGCAATGGGACGTGCATCCATTAAACATTACTTTTTTTTTATTTGCAATGAGACATGCATCCATTACACATTACTTTTTTTATTTGTAATGGGACATGCATCCATTACACGTTACTTTTTTTCTTATTTGTAATGGGACATGCATCCATTACACATTACTTTTTTTTATTTGTTATGGGACATGCATCCATTACACATTACTTTTTTATTTGTAATTGTACACTTGTCCATTTCACGTAATGCAGTGTACTGGGTGATAAATATAGTAATGCATTATCAAAGTAATGCATTATTTACAACTCTGCATCTCAAGATACGGTGCAGCCAGTGAATTACAAAAAATGGGCTATAGACTGGATTCAGAGAAAATAATTCTTGTACAATTTGTCATTGTTCACGGTTTGTTCGTAAATAGATCAAAATCATAATTCTGTCAGGAAAGGTGTTTTTTTTTTAAATCCATCATTTCTCAGTCTCGTGAAATCAACGTATTTGCGAGATCTCGAGAACGGTAATAAAGTCGTTCTCTGTCTCTCATTGTCAGTTGGGTAAAATTCGATTTAATATTCTCACGTCTGGGAGGGTAAAAACCGGTAAAACCTTCCCCACGTAGCACTGATTCATCGTCACACCCGCGCACTCTCCTTCCCACTGCGCGCGATGTCCTCGTTAGGTATTCTAATGCTTCACGGAGGAGCGATTGTCCGTCCATCTCTTCTCTCCCTTGGGCCCGTTTATACGTATATATGTATATTTATATTCGTGTGTCTGTATACGGGAACATCGCGAGACCCCGAGGAACTCCGTTACACGACACCAACGATTTTCGTGCTTTTCGGAGCAGAAAGAGCACGCAGAGGTCGTCGTCAGAGAAGACCGGAGATTGAACACGCGTCCCAATTATCATTAAATATTTTCCTAAATAATTTATTCTCTCTCTTTCTGTTCCAAGTCCACGAAGTCTCTTGAGTTATATTCAATGCGCAATCGAGCCTCTGAGTGTCGGACTTGATTCACGGAAATAGATTTTACAGTGGATCAAATTGAAATTACGACGATCGAATGATCCCACTCGTGCACTTTGCAGACGAGTTTTTTTCTGAAAATGCCAGGTGCTATCGCGACATTGCTATACAGATACATTGTGCATACGTGTGTCTGCACAGACACACGTATATGTAAACAAGTGTGGATGTGTATAGCGGAGAGTTTATAACGTCAGAGTTCAAGTTAGGCACGCGAGAGTCTCGATGCATTTTTCCTGCATAATCGTGCTCTGTTGCTCGTGTGTCAAGAAGGTCGGCGTCGTAGTCGATCGTCGTCGATCGACGATCGACGACGATCGACTATTTCGTACGGCATCAGTTGTCTTTGTATCGGAACTCTGACATTTTCCAGAAATCCATGCGAGACCTTTTTCCATCGCCTAATAAAAATCGTACCAATCGTACAATCCCCGCTGTTTACATCGATATAGCATATTTAACGTTATATGGATCGATAATCGATTATCGAATTAATAGTTTTACACCCGCCCCTTTCACTTTCACTCCGCCACTTTTTCTTTCTCTCTCTCTCTCCTCGTCTCTCATTCTTCCACTCGTAAAATATTCCTTTGAGAATATTTTGAACCAGGGGCTCTCAGGCTATTCGCGAATCGCTGACATTTTCGCAGTCGGCGAGTCTACCAAATTCCAATAGCGGGGGTGTGCCTTTTCCATCAACGCGGAGGGAAGGAAGAGAGGTTTCGACGATTTGCAATAACAGAAAATACTTGAATATCATCGAAAGGTTTTCACTCGAGATCCGACGCGAGCGCACAAAAGTTTTCAAATAATTGGCCCAAATCGATACTCAGTGGCAATGTTGGATCAGTGAGCACTGAAAAAACAATATATTTCTATGTACCAGGACTTGTTAACTGTCAACAAATGTAAAGCTGGATACGGCGAAATAATTATTTAACAGTTGAGGAATATTTAAATAAAAGTGCCAACCAAATATATTTCTTTGCTATAAATAAACTGTGTTCTCAGTGTAGTCTTGACGAATTGATTATTCATTCGCGCCAAAGTCCAAATTTAATTTGAAGCGTCGGTTCCAAAATCTACTCGCATCTTGCATTCTTCATCGATGATTGCAGAGTCGCAAATTGTTGGCTCTCGGAATGTATGGAAAAAAGACTTGGATAAAAGGCGTCAATGCAATTCATGGAGACGACGTAAAATTAGAGCCAAAATCTCATCTCACGTGTGTAAAGGTATCGTTAAAATAAATTTGAAATTTTTTTATTACGGTATTAAAATTCAGCGACAGAGACGTGAAAGAGAGGTAATAGTTTCAATCTTTTGTACGCACATTCGTAAAGAGAGATTGAGGCAATAAAGAAAGGAAGAAGAGAGGGAGAGGAAGAGAAGCTGAAGTAAAGGAGCGGAGGATGAGGAAGAAGATGCAGCGAGGTTATCGATATACATACACGTCTGTATATATATATATATATATATATATATATAAGAAACTTCAGTGCTCGATGCACACTCCGCCCAACCTGGGTCGCCCACTGTCACCATTAATAATACGTCTCCCGTCCCGTGATGTATCTCATCTCCGCCGCACGATGCTCGTCCGCGCGTGCGGCCCTTCTCTCGTTCATTTTTTTTTCGTATTTCATTTCCATTTTATATCTCTTTCATTTTCTCAATCCCTTCGCGAATGTTTGGGCTACCAACTCTCGTCAGAATTGCACGATCGCAGAGACGGCTTTGCAAATGCATCAAACAAAATATATCTCACAAAACTATCGGTACTTGATGTACAGTACTTGCAAGTACAAAGTACTTCAAGTATTGAACTTAAATTTTTCAAGTACTTCATGTACTTGAAGTACTGTACTTGAAAATTTCAAGTACTTTTCTGTACTTGAAGTACTTTTTTCAAGTACAAGTATCAAGTACTTTCGTATGTGTCTTGCTTATGGTTGCATGTGCAAAGCCTTTGAATATGGGTCATTCCATGTCAGATCGACCAATATTTGGAATCGACCCCTTTCAATTTCGATGAAATTTGATCAGAAGTTTTCTTTTATCATAAAACAAAGTTCTAACAAAGAAAAAAAATTAACATTTTTTTTAGAAAATTCAAAATTTCACCATTTTTTCAAGTTTATTTTTTAAATATTTCGAAAACTATTATAGTTAAGAAAAAATCGTTCTGGGTTCGTCTTGAAGAGTATACTTGGGGCTACGAAAAAAAAAATATTCCGAAACAAATTTTTGAAAAATGATGGATTTGGAGAATTTTTCAAAATCGTGAGAATCCACGATCAACATTAAATTTTTGGTTTTATTTTTTATATAACACCTTGTACTGAGATTAAAAGATCCTGAAATTTTCAGAAATGTGTTTTTTTTTGGTTAAAAAATATGCATTTTTGAATTTTGGTAAAACTTTTTGTTTACCTTTAAGTTAAGTGAAGTTGATCAATCATGAAATTTTTACTGCTGAAAATTATAAAATTACATGATTGCTCAACTTTAAAAAAATCATATTTTTGAGAAAAAAAAACACCTTTCTGAAAATCTTTCAGGATCTTTTCAAATCAGTACAAGGTATTATATTTAAAAAATTGAACAAGAAATTCGATATTAATTGTGGATTTTCACGATTTGAAAAAATTCAAAATTCTCCAAATTCATCATTTTTCAAAAAATTTTGTCGGAATATTTTTTTTTCGTAGCCCCAAGTATACTCTTCAAGACGAAACAAACGATTTTTCATAACTAATATAGTTTTCAAGATATTTAGAAAAAATTGTGAAAAATGATTAAATTTTGAATTTTGCATACCTTTTGAAAAAAAAATTCATTTGTTTTCCTTGGTAGAACTTGGTTTTATGATAAAACAAAACTTCTGACCAAATTTCATCGAAATTGAAAGTGGTCGATTCCAACTCTTGGTCGATTTGACATGGAATGACCCAAGTACCAGAATTTACGAGAAGTACCCGAAAACTAGAAAAGTACTTGATACTGGTATTTGATTTTTTCAAGTACCACCGGTACTTGATACTTCAAGTACCTAAGGTACTTTGTACTTGATACTTGAAGTACTTGCAAGTACTTTGCCCAACTCTGCTATCGGCAATTGTTCGATATCCATCGATTTTTTATCCACTCAATTTTTTCGTCGATGGCTCGTGCGATTTTTTTCAAGATCCCAAATTACGGTGAGGTCAATATTTTTCAAAATTTCTTGAAAAATCATGATCTATTTCGATAAAATTAAAAATTTCAAGGAGTTCCCATGGAATTAATAATTTTTCGCCGAAACTAATTCTCAAATGATTTTCCAAGTTTTATTTTAATCCAGCGAAATCTATACAAATTTGTATTGCGAAAATTCGATAAAATAATAATTTTGTCATCGATCCGTAGACCGTTGGTGGAATAATTTTTTTAGACTAGGGTTGAATGATCCCTGCAGGGAGTAAAATAATTCTTACTGCTCTATTCAAACACGGCGACGTATCGAAGGTAAATCACGAATAGTAATTTACGTATGTGTGTCACACGACGAGAAACGTCTCTCTCTCTCTCGTCGGAAAAATATTCACAGGCTATTTGTCAATCTCGGTTCGACTGCTGGAATTATCAAGAATGATAAATTACCCGAGCGAACACAATAATAAAATATATATAGTGTATGGAAGAGTGAGCGCGGCAAACACGCGATTTCACGCTATTTACCTCGCTCTCACTCGAGAGCCAAGTATTTTTTGTACGAAAACGAACGTACAAAAATTATTGCCATCTTCGAAAACTTGCAGTATCACCCGAATGATTTTTTTCGTTGAAATATATTTTTCCGTCGTTTTTCCTCTATGTACCGAAGGATCGCTCTGAGCTAACGATTTTGCGAATTTCACGCACTTTAGAGTTCGCGAAAAAGCTCCGTCGGACAAAAGGCTCTGTCGCGGTGAATTATTATTTTTTACTCCGATCGAACTTCGTATAAATACGAGAATGTGGTATTACGATTTGTTTTACTAGTTCTAATACCATGCTATTCGTGAAAATTGTCTCTCTCTCTTTGCCTCGAGGAAGATTACACTTTTGTGGAGAAAAGATAAATGAAAAACAGCGAGGAAACGCATCGCGAGTGTTTTTCCCGACTCTCGGCACCTGCCTGAGTACAATAATTTTATTCCCCGTGTGTGTAATAAAATTTCTATCTCGGAGTACGATAAACCGTGAGATTTCGTAATTTATAGCGATTATCGGGATGGTAAACGTCAGTTTTGTCGAGAAAGTGCGAGAGAGAGAGAGAGAGAGAGAGAGACGGGCTCTCGTTTCTCGACTCAGTGAGAGATTTGCACGCGTCTCGTCTCCGGAACGTGTCTCGCACGTCGTCGCGGTTTAGGTGGGCCTCGCTCGCTCTCAGTCTCGTCTACGTCGGCTGGCCAAAGGAGTAGCGAGGGCAGGGTGCGGCCAGACTCCGGGCCCCGAGACTCCACCTCATTACCTGGCATTCTATGCAGAGAGCGCTCTCTTATGGCTTATTATTGCCTCAGCTTAGCCTCTATAATGCTATATATGTATGTATAATGTATATAACACGCGTCGGACGACGGATGGCGCTTCCTTTCCTCCTTTTACACCGATCCCAACACCGACTCGACTCGTACCTTCGCAACGCATCGCCCGATGGTACAAAATCCCTATCGTAGATTTTCGAGACAGTCCTCGCGGTACGCTCGAGGTCCCTCTTTGCAATAGGAAAAAATTCTAACGACATTGAGATTGGAATTAATTTTTTTTTTTCTGAAAAAAGAAAAAAACCATTCGCAGTGACACACTCTTTACCGCCCTAATTGCGCCTGTATCAGCGTTGCGAGCATTTATCTCGAAAGCGATAAAACTGGACCGTGTATGGATCCCTGCTCGGACGCTCGGATGTGTGTAAGGTAGAAAAAAACTACAAAACTACACGTGTATGCCCCGAGAGAGGCACACTGTATATTGAAAATAAGAATTTCATTGGAGAGACGAGTTGGAAAAAAATTGTGTTCAACCGTAAAAACCTAATGCAACCGAGAGGGAACGAGGTTTGACCCTTTTTTTGCTCGGGCCTTATCGCGTATCTCTCTCTCTCTCTCTCTCTCTCTCTCTCTCCCGCTCATGATCTTCTCGATGCGCGTGTTTAACGATCGATCGTGCGAATCGAGCACGTGTATCGTTCTTCGAATGTACAGCGCCGTTCTCAGAGAAGGGAAGAAAGAAAGAAATAAAGAAAGAAAGAAGGGGGAGGAGAGTGAGGGAGAGAAGAGTAGCCCCGCGAGATATGAGACCTATGGAGACACTGCGATCGATAAATTGCTTCATCGGCGATTTCAGCATTAACGGGCAATTGGTAAACTTGATAAAATAAATTTGGAGTCATTCCTGAGATGCACCCGTACGATTGCACGCCCTCGAGATCGATCACGTCGATCCGTGTTTACTTTCAATCTCGATATCTTTGCTCGTACACGCTCTCAATTGACATTCCGTCGACTATTATTCCAAACCCAAATGTGGAACAGTTCGGATTCTTGTAGAGGATTGAACGC
This sequence comes from Alloplasta piceator, assembly GCA_946863875.1. Taxonomy (NCBI): domain Eukaryota; kingdom Metazoa; phylum Arthropoda; class Insecta; order Hymenoptera; family Ichneumonidae; genus Alloplasta; species Alloplasta piceator. The sequence continues at coordinate 1,432,559 of OX333076.1, read as the reverse complement.
TCTACAAAAAAGATCTCGTATGATTTTTCGATAAACTCTCTCCTTCAAAAGTTATTCAAGGTTAAAGTTAAATTTAGAGTAAATTTCACTTTTTTTTTAGTTTCTGGCAAAATGTTGTAACTTAACACCAAATATCGTAAAATTTTTCTTGAAACAAAATTTTAAATTGCATTAACATAAATTACCAAATTTTTAAAGAAATTATTAACGGTATTAACGTATCGTTCGATAGGGTACATTGACTGAAAACCGAGATATAAAATTTCAAAGTTTGACATTTTTTTCCCTGTGTTATTTAAATGGGAAATAGAAATTCGCGATGAGACGTATCCAAATATTTATATTGAGAGCTCTGCTCTTAACAGGCATCTTTTTTCACCTCCCCGAAAGTATTAATATGTTATTTCGAAAAACAAAAAATAGTCGCTTTTTTCAAGTCTACTCGACACTGGTTCGGGGTGGAATCGTCGAAATTGATGGTCCCCGTTCGTCCGTGCGAATCACGGGAATGTGATAATTGACGAAGCGCGTTTGTGCGATATGGATCACGCGATTTTACGTCCCGGCATATCCGCATGCGTGCCGCGACGAGGAATACGTATAATGTGGAAATATAGATATATCGAGGGTGCGCGCAATGCTATGACAGCGGCAATACCGGAGCGGAGAGTTCGGAGTTGAATCTTTCGCTGCCATCGCGATCGTAAGGTACGAGGCAATAATCAGAGGCACTAAACAACGATACTGCCACGAGTCCTATTTACACCCCTCTCTCTATCTATTCTCTCTCCCTGTTACGATATAATACACACAGATATATGTATGTATAGGAGATAAATTCTGGCACCACGATTGTTCACCTTGTATTATATTTGCCTCGCTGGCACATTTGTCGTGGGTGGTTCGAGGCATACGGAAATCGAGAGCGGGTCCCGTTTCCTCGTCGTCGACGATAGAGAGCCACCGGACACTTCCCTCGCTGCTATACGTTATGTCCGGCATACCCTCATTTTCCTCTTCCCAAGTTTACGGGAAAACACTTTTATCGAAAATATTATATTTCAAACTTTCTCCTTTTGCTCTTTCTCGAGGGGTCGAATTCGAGAGCGAACCAATGATTTTCTAAAATACGCAAATGAACGCGGGAAAAGTGACGAAAGTTCCGTTGGATCGATGTGCTCGCGATAATGGAGTTGATTTTTTTATTACCTCGTACAGTTACGAGAGAGAAGAGTTCCCACGTGAAAGCGTCGGGCGGAAATAGGATTTTGAAAAAAAAAATGTAGACGGAGCGCAAGATTCTAGAGTCGTTTCCGGCACGAGCGCGGAGAAGTCGAGCGAGTCTCGACGTTCGTCGCCGAGGTCGAGAGCTCACGACTTTTGTAAACCGCGTCGCCGCCGAATAGTGACTCCCTCGAGACGATGAAAATTACTCGATCCTTCGTATCAATGATATCTTATCTCATCGATTTTTTACATTCAATTAATCGTCCAATTGAATCGGTACGTTTATTTTTCCGAAAAGTCTTGCGCAAAATTGAACGAATTTTTTATCGGGGCGAAATTAATGTGATTATCGATATTTATGAAAATAGTCGAGTAAAAATTGCGAGTTATTCGATATCGCGATGGGAATGATAAATAATTAAAAAAAAGACGTTCGCACATTGGTAAAAGTCTCTGTGCAGCACGAAGAGCGTGTTCGAGGTCGTCGCGTATGCACGTTTGAGTCTACCGATCATTTTCACGTTCGCCTTATCCGACGAGTGCAAGGCTTTTCTCTTCTCTTTTGTTCCCCCACCCTCTCTCTCTCTGTCTCTCTTTCTCTCTTGTAACACGAGCGGAATCTCTCTCATGAGAGACACACCGATGTGTGGTCTCTTCGTACGACTCCTCTGTAGGGCCTTTATATCCGGTGAGGAGCGTGCTCGCGCATCTCAATTAATCACTCATCGACCGTTAACTCTGTCGTCGATACTTTTTTTAAAAATTTATTTTTTCTTTTTTTAAAATTTTTTCGACAGCAAATTTGACGATCCAACGCATCGCAGCTCAAAATATCACCCCTACGCTTCGTGTCATGATAATAATTCATGCCACCAATCAGTAACTTACGAATAAGTTGCCCGATAGGTAACGGGGGGTATTAGCTTTACTTTCGTTTTTTTTAAAGTTACGTACGATTTTTTTTCGCAAAAATATTCAATTTTTCGCCAAAACCGACCATATTTATAAACTGTAGCGTTGCTCTAAAACTACTGGGTTTTCGTGAAATTACTAAGATGGTAAAAAGTTGCATACAATCATTCGGGATCCAATGCAATTTTTTCAGATTTTTTTTCAAACATTTTTTTTCGCTTATTTTTCCTGTAAGCGAGATATTTTGTTATCTCAAACAATCGGGTCTCTTGCCTCATCTACACGGTTTTTCCGATGAAAAAGCCATGTAGATAAGGTTTTTCGATGAAAAAGCCGTGTAGATGAGGTAAGAGATTCGCTTCTTTAATTTAAAAAAAGATCTCGCCTACAGAAAAAATTAGAAAAAAAATTTTTGAAAAAAAAATCTGAAAAAATGTCATTAAATCCAGAATGATTGTATGCAACTTTTTACCTTCTTGGTGATTTTACGAAAACCCAGTAGTTTTAGAATTACGCTACATTTTATTATAAATATGGTTGTTTTTTGCGAAAAGTTGAATATTTTGATGCAAAAAAATCGTACGAAACTTTTAACAAAAACTAAATTGAAGCTAATACTCCCCGCCACAAGTTTTTCATGGGAAAAAAAGTCTAAAAAAATTTTCATGGATCGTGCGCCAAAATTACAATGCCAAAAAAGCCGAAAAACGACCATCTTTCAAAGGACGTACCGGGTAGAAAAAAAATCGCATTTTTTTGTTTTGAAAACAGCAAAATGAAGCTGAATATGTCCCTTTTAAAACGCCGCTTGGCGAATTGAAATATCTTCATTTTTTAAAGACCAGTGAGACTTTTTGTGCGACGTGGAATCGGGGAGTGTGTTTCCAAACTTTTGGCTGATAGTGTATATATTAGGGTGGGTCAAATAAAATGACCAATTTTTTTTCCTCGATATAATAAAAAAATGTATTGTTTGACATCTCAAAAAAACCCTCTGCAAGTATTAGCCCTTCATATTTAAATTAAGAGGTCCCTCAACGCAAATTTTTATTTCCCATTTGAATAACATAGGAATTTTTTTTTTTTAACTTTGGAATTTTATTAGACTTTAACCGTTGATGTTAGAAGAGTTTTTTAGCACATTTTTGTAGAGCATTTGATGCTCTACAAAAAAGCCCTCTATGTTATTTAAATGGGAAATAAAAATTTGCGATGAGGGACCGCTTAATTTAAATATGAAGGGCTAATACTTGCAAACAACACATTTTCCATTATATCGAGAAAAATAAAAATTAGTCATTTTATTTGACCCACCCTAGTATATATGTCAATATACGTATACAGTGTGGCATCAACGAGCTGACAAAACGGACGTACAAAACGAACGAAGAACTCTCGCGAGTTCTCGACATAGGCGCATGAATATGTACAATGTCTGACGAAGAAAAACGAAGAGAGGAGGAACACAAAATAAAAAAATCGCGAAATATCGTAGATACGGTGTTATATATCGAAGAACCGTGAAAGAGAGAGGCAGAAAAAAGTATAGTGCGAGGAAAACCTGACGAGGGATCGAGGGGAATAAAAAGTGGGGGTGTGGATCTCGTCGACGGCGTGAATAACAATCTTAGCCTCGTCATGCCGATATAACGTCGCGCTGCCATATCGGGCCTGATATACGATAAATCGTGCCAGACGATTTTTCCTTCGATAGTAGGGAAAAAAATATTTTTTTGCCCGTTAAAAAATTCTTTAAGTTCCGATAGTTAAATTTTTCACCTTGGAATGGAAATTATAAAATTCAATATATTTGGGTTGATGAATTACAAAATTAATCAATCAATAGAGCGAATAACAAAATCTTAACGAAATTTGCTTGTAATCGCTGACCTATTTTTTTTGCATCTTACATGCCAATAACGTCTCGGATGCCAATTGTAAATAATCCAAGCTCTTGGCTTTCGCGCGTCGATAACGCGACGATGATTGGTTTTCGACCCGCGATGAATTTATACAGAGCGAGCATGCATGAATTATGAAAATTCACCATCGATTTTTAATATTCATCGATCGAACGGAAAATCGAGTTCACGGAAAGATAAGAAGTTAGAGGTAAAAACCGACCCGATATGCGATGATAAATGGATGTAAGAAAATTAATGATATGGCAATTGTTGTTTTTCGAGGATTAACTTGAAAGTTAGAAAAACCTCTCAAATGCTTTCCGGAAAGAAGCCAAGTTTCCAAGTCGCAATTATCGCGATTATTATCGTTGACTCGATAATCCGTGGAAAGCCGTGCTCGCGCGATTCACAATCTCGCGAAAGAGTGCCACCATAAACGAGAGTATATATGAATATATGTAACTCGGCTCTTCCGTTCTCCTTATACGTGGACCCGAAAATTACAATACACACACCTCGGCTTGTGTTCTCCATTAACCGCGTGTCAGAAGCTACGGCAATTAATTTAATAACTCAAGAAAAAGTTTTTCACAACTTTCTCATTCCCAACGGAAAGACGAGATAATGCGATACGAAGACCAGAGGCTCCATTTTCATTCCAACAGCGCGGTCTGAGGAAAACTCGTAACTCGTATTTTTTTCCTAAATTTCTCTTACGTCAATCGTATCGCGAAAAATAGTTTTGGGACAACAATTAGGGGAATGTGGGGCAAAGTGGACATTAAAGGAATTTAACGATTTTTGTCGGTAAGCACACGGTCTTTTAACTACTTTTATGTCCCAAAATTGATTCCCGAACCTAATTTCCCTGATTTTGAGGAAAAAAAATTTGGGGGCAAAATGGTCATGCCTCCTCAGGTGCAGAAAAATTTATACTCGGTGATTCTCTAAAATAGAGACACTGTAATCGACTATGCCCGAATAAAATATTAACTTAACAATATAAACAAAGAAATAAAGCCAATAGAACCGTTCCTCGAATGAACTTAAAAAAAAAACGTGATAATTTTTCAGATCCACTTTGCTCCAATTTTTTCCATGTGGAAAATATACTATGAATTCACTTTGTTAGTGAATAAATCATGGTATTTTCATGTATTCATCGACTTTTGAGTCGTGAAATTCATTTCCCATTCTTGTTTTTTGAATTTTGTAAAAAACAAAATTTGGGGGCAAAATGGACACGCCTTCTCAGATGCAGAAAAATCTATACTCTGTGATTCTCGAAAATAGAGACAGTGTAATCGACTATGCCCGAATAAAATATTAACTCAACAATATAAACAGAGAAATAAATCCAATAGAATCGTTCCTCGAATGAAATTTAAAAAAAAAAACAAGGTGAATCTTCAGATTCACTTTGCTCCAATTTGTGGAAAGTGTACTATGAATTCTCTTTGCTAGTGAACAAATCATTTTCACATATTCATCGACTTTTGAGTCGTGAAATTCATTTCCCATTATTGTTTTTTAAATTTGTGAACATTTTTTTCTTTTTATTCTACGATTTCTGTGTTTTGTGCTTTTTATTTTGAATATATTGTTCAACAGTGTATGAAACGTTACGGGAATCGTGCAGATATAGTCTGAACTCGAAGTAATAATTGTATGACCTTGACATTATTTTCAGTTTAAGCTCGTGTCCACTTTGCCCCCAAATTTGAATTTTTTCGCGTGTTCACTTTGCCCCACATTCCCCTATTGATAATAAGATCTTTCCAAAAAAAATTATCCAAAATAATGCAATGCTGATAATTTTCTTCTAGCTCAGAGAATTTCAAAAATCTTGGAGTCATCCCGGGTTACAAAATGCCCATTAATCGAAATAAATAAAGCATCGAGACTCACCGAGCATCTTGCTGAGATCGGCATTATGAAGATCGGGATTCTCGTCCGCCAATTTCTTTCTTTCGACCTTTGCCCACACCATGAAAGCGTTCATCGGTCTTCTTATGCGTTGCTCCTTCAGGCTACGCTGCGCGTTACTCCCAGGATGACACATCTTAACGCCACCGGGAATCGACGATAATCCTTGCTGATAGTCGATCGGCGGTCCCGAAGCCAGCCACGACATGTCCTCGAGTCGTTGTTGGGCGTTGCCGCTCAGCATTCCCGGTATCTGAGACAAAGTTGAACCATTTTTGACCCCATCCCTCTCAATAAAATCACGAGGGTTTCAAGGCTGTATCGAGAATCGCTGAATCAAATTCCAAGTACTTGGAATTCAAGTTCCAAGGACGTAGAATTTCAATAGCATGCAAGTCAATTATGAAAATAGTAAAATAAAAACAGTACCAACCGGAATCATCTGCGCCTCCATTGACATTGAACCCTCGTTTCCATCGATACCCGAGTCGATATCGTAAACCCTCGATGTCGGGGTCGAATAGAGGGACGAATGGAGCGCCAATAGACCGGGAGATGCTCCATAGCTGTTGGGCGGCGGTGTTACCTCCCCCCTCTCATAATTATCGAGCATCCTGGATCAAACGTTGGGAAAACAAAAAATCTATATTCCTTCACATTTCTCGCTAAATTTCGAAAGGACAGAATTTTTTCATCATTTCTTTGATTTACAGGCTTTCCTAAATTGCGCGAAAAACATTTAAATATCCTAATAACAAAAATTAGATTGTACAGACATGTCTTTTCGATAATACCTAAAGAGGATAGCCGAAAGTCGAAAAAAATAATCAGAAAAAAATCCGGCTTCAAAGTAAATAAGAAAAAATATAGAAATTCTCAAAGTACTGGAAAATATCTGGGATTAGAAAGTAATCGGGATACTGCAATTACGTTATTGTGTATCGTATCTTCCCGTTATATAATACACTTGCATCGCGTAAAAAGAAAAGAGAGATGACTGTCGAGAGAAACGATGGTAGTCGTCTCGTCGTTTTCTCTCGTGAATCGCTCTCGCGATTGATCTGTCAACCCTTTGATGTGTCTCTTCGTAAAAGCGAGTCGTTGATCGACATGAATGAACCATTCAAGGCCACCTAATGGAATTCCCACGATTGTCCTTAAGGCGCATTATACGATTGTGCGTGTTTTTCAATGGCGCACACTACGATATTTATACATATAGATATATTGTAAACACGATGATACAAATAGCTCATCCAATTTGTTTTATTCGATCAATTCACGCTAATTGAGAATACGTAATTTTTTCCCAATGAATATAGATATTTGTATCCTTCGAAAAAGCCTCATTTATGAGGGTGTAGAACGAAAAAAACACCCACAATCCGAACGAGAGTCAAATTTCCGTTTTTTTCTACTTATGAAAGAATAAAAATTCACGAATGGAAAATTCGTGAAACGGTATTTTAATGAGAACGAAGTGTTTTAAGCTTCCGTTTAATTTCAACGTGACTCGGAAGTGCGACACACTTTGTAACGAGTGTAGCTCATACTTGTTCGCGTATTCGTATATTTATAGTAGAAAAAAAGAAAAAAAAACATGAGAATGTTGCGGTGTGTTCCATATAATGGCCATTGTTTCAGTCCTTCTGCGAGAGAGAGCGAGAGAGAGAGACGGAGATTCTGACGTGGACAAAAACCGTCTCGGCATTTTCATTGAATGAAACCGCTGAACTCGCCAAGACACGACACACTCGAGAGGATTGTGTACCTATGTAGGAGAAGGAACTTCTTCTCGAGAGGGCGATCCGACGGTTTCTTGCGCTCTTTGCCTTTTGCTCCCGGGCGCTCTATCATACAAAGATAACCAACGGCCCCTTCCTCCGTATCTCTCCTCGTTTCATTGATGATCGCGAGCGATTCGCGTCCGTGACACAGACACCGAGTTTCCAGGTGCGATCCCCGAGCCCTTTATCCGCGAGATTACATTTGCAAATTATTCCTCGAGTGGTCAAATTTTCGAATTTGGCAGTCAATAAGGAAAGAATCACCCGAGTGATTAAATTTTCGTAATTTTGCAGCTATGAACTTAAATTTTTTTTACACAAATGTGATAGGAAAAGTTTGGTATCAAATTTGCAAAGAATCATTCGAGTTTGGAGTTTGTACAATTTTATAATTTGTTTCCATCAATCGTTAAACTTCCTTAACGAGGCAGCTATAATTGACGAACACACGCATAGAAAAACTTGAGGAATCGTTGATGAAAAACGACTCACCGAATAATGGAAAAAAAATGAGGTAGCTATGAGCAAATATCTAATGTGCACATGTTTTTTTTACGATCTACCACTTTACGAGATTTACTTAGATGAAAAATATAGATTTCTCTACGCTCTTTCTGAATAACTGTTGTACGCGGCGAGTAAGGGGCATTGCCGAGATTTGTATCGTTTAATTATCAGCGGAAAAAAGCAATTTTGTTGGTGAGTAACAAATAATAATAATGAAAGAGTTGGAATAAGTAACAAATAAATTAATAATGGGAATGTGGGGCAAAGTGGACACGCGAAAAATTTCAAATTTGGGGGCAAAGTGGACACGAGCTGAAACTGAAAATAATGACAAGGTCATAAAATTATTACTTCGAATTCAGACTGTATCTGCACGATTCCCGTAACGTTTCATACACTGTTGAACAATATATTCAAAATAAAAAGCACAAAGCACGGAAATCGTGAAATTAAAAAAAAAAATTTTCACAAATTTAAAAAACAATAATGGGAAATGAATTTCACGACTCAAAAGTCGATAAATATGTGAAAATGATTTGTTCACTAGCAAAGTAAATTCATAGTATATTTTCCACATGGAAAAAATTGGAGCAAAGTGGATCTGAAGTACCTCGTTTTTTTTTTAAATTTCATTCGAGGAACGGTTCTATTGGCTTTATTTCCTTGTTTATATTGTTGAGTTCATATTTTATTCGGGCATAGTCGATTACAGTGTCTCTATTTTCGAGAATCACCGAGTATAGATCTTTCTGCACCTGAGGAGGCGTAACCATTTTGCCCCCATTTTTTTTTTTCGAAATCAGGGGAAATATCCACTTTGCCCCACATTCCCCTATGTGGTAAAAGAATAATTTTAGTTCCAACTATGTTTTTTTTTAAATCCATTGCATTTTTAAAAATATAAATAACTCGACTGTTTCATGGCCCTTGTCAACGACTTGTACTAGAAACTTTTTTCAACTTTGAGGAAACGTCGCGTGCGGATCCGTTGAATTGGAAACTCCGTTGGAAAATTGACCGCCAAACAGTTGGAACAGAGACTCGGCGAAGTCTTTTGAAAATATTATCAGAATTCGAATACTCAACGCATCGGATAAATTATATCCACAATTTTGTCCAAAAAAATTTGGACAAAATTGTGGATAAAATTTAGCGAAACGTTGAGAGGTATTCGCAAACACGTTCGGATCGTTATACGTGTTATGTTCCGCGGCTGTTTGGTAGCTCTAATGGGAAAGGCCGACTCGGCTGTTTGGCAGCCGTCGGCTCGTCACTCACGTCCGTGTAAACGAGCGCATACACGAAGCGCATTGCACAAAGGATATATCGATACACATATGCCTGTAATATGCCAGACATTGCCCGCGAGAGTGTGACCCGAATGAATTATTCTTAAATCGACGGAGAAGTGTGGAGAAAGCTCTTTTTTTCGCGATACCGGGATGCAGTGTTCAATCTGGCAAGAAAAAAACTGCTTACCAACGGCGCAGATACGTTGACAGGCGTTCCTTATCACCGTTTGACACGTATATATTTCCAATGTACGATAGAATCGAGCGCTCGAATGGAGAATGGCGCAGAGCGCGAAATGTCTCGGCCAATAGAATGAAAATTAGGTCCTTTTGGTACCAAGACGTAATTACTTGTATCTGTATATAATGGCAGCAGGGGGGCCCCACGTGAACGTAAATGCAGAGGCGTGTGTATTTCACTGTTGAAATAATGGCCGATATCGAACACACCCTTGGTCGTGCGTATAACAGCTTCTGACGGACAAAAGGGCACGAAAATTCATTTCCCCTTTCGAGACATTCGACCCGAAGAGCCTTTTTGTTCACCGGTAGTCAAAAACTTGTACAGAAATCGTTACGGGCTCTTGGATTTTCGTAGCTGCTGCTGGAGGAACTGTAATTTTATAGGTCCCTGATTAAACTTTTAAATCGAAAGACCAATCCGGTTGACTTGGTAAGCGGAAGTGACGACCCCGGAGTTGACTCACCTCTGCACTACTAACGTTTCTGACGTTCTCCCCTGCTATCCGTTCTCCGACTCTCTCCTTCTCTCTCTTTCTCTCTTGCGACGCGCCGACGCGAGATTTTTCTGCAAGGATTCATAGGAAAAAACGAGTACCGAGTACCTTGAACCCTTGAAAAAGAGACACATCGAGAAGTATGTCCAGAGAATATATTAAAAACTTTTCGTCGCTTTTACAGGAGTAATATATCTCACATATATTCTCCAAGTTTAATGACAGCGTTTAAGTACGAAAAAGAAATCCTGGAATCGGTCAAATCGAAGTAAAGTTATGAGCACTTGAAATGTCGCTACTTGACGGTTTTTAAAAATCGAGCAAGAATGTTTTTGATGAAAAAGCATTTGAAAAAATGAAAAAAATGAAAGATGAAAAAAAGAAATTTTTTTTTTGGCATTTTGGCCAAAATGGAATTTATTCACTGGAACAACTGTAATTTATTTTTTAGCTAGTTAGTTCGCCTATCCCCTTCGTAATAGTTGAAGCTTCAAAACGCCGCTTTTGTTCATCCGATTCCGATCATTTTTCGATTTTTGACAGATTTTTAAAGTCCGATAATCGATTTTCGCGAATTTTTGAGGGCGATAATCCTTTCTGTTTTTTTTCAACGAATTTCAAACTGCTCCCATTTCTACAAAAATTTAATTATCGGTATGAACCAAACGGCATTTTCTAAGTTCAGTCACAACCTTTGCGCGCGAAAAAGAAATTTTGGAATCGGTCAAATCAAAGTATAGTTATGAGCACTTGAAATTTCGCTATTTTGAGGTTTTTTTAAATAAAGCGAAAATCGAGCAAGAATGTTTTTCATGAAAATTTTAATTTTTTGCGAAAACTATTGGTAGATTCGTATTCAGGGGGGTAAAATACATCGAAGTAAGGTTTAAAACAAATAAATTAAAAAAAAAAAAATGTTCGCATTTTGGCCAATACTGAATCTGTCCACTAAAACGACTGTAATTTATTTTTTATTTCAAATTTCGATCTTGCTGATAGCCCATCCCCTTCGTAATCGTTGAAGCTTCAAAATGCCGCTTTGTTCATCCGGTTCTGATCACTTTTCGATTTTTGGCAGATTTTTAAAGTTCGATCATCGATTTTCGCGAATTTTTGAAGGCATGCACCTTTCTGTTTTTTTCGGCGATTTTCAAACTGCTCCCATTTCTACAAAAATTTAATTATCGGTATGAACCAAACGGCATTTTCTAAGTCTAGTCACAACGTTTACGTACGAAAAAGAAATTTCCGAATCGGTAAAAACGGACTAAAGTTATGAGCGTTTGAAATTCCGCGATTTTGAAGTTTCTGAGGATGAAGCTAAAATCGAGCAAAAATGTTTTTGATGAAAATTAATAATAGTTTTGATTTTTTAAGAAAACTATGGATAGATTTGTGTTCAGGGGGCGAAAATACATCGATATAACTTAAAAAAATTTTTTTTTTTGCATTTTGGCCAAAATTCAAACGGTTCACTAAAATGGCTGTAATTTATTCTATAGATAGAATTGAAGGGCTAAATGCGATACAATGAAAAAGTTGACTCGTAGTGTCTAGGTGAAGAGGATACCGATTAAAGGAAAGGTAAAAAAAAATGAAAAATACTCCAGAGTTTGTGCTTGTGGCTGCGCTCTGCGCGTCGCGGTGAAGAAAATCTTTGCGGGGGATTTTTGCGCGTATCGAGAGAGATTGAGAGAGAAGAGAAGAGGAAGGTGTCGTGCCTCTTTGTTCGAAACGTTGCGACGCCCCGGCGTGTCTGAGGCGCCCAGATCGACCGCCGTGGGCTTCTCGAACGGTTTGGGCCCCACCAAATCTACACACCGAGACCGCTGTTTTAACGAACGTTTGGCTTCCGTTTCAACGTCTCGTCTCTTGGTCACTGTTTTCTACATTTTATTTTTTACCCCCTTACACGCATCAAAGACAGAAAGAGAGAAATACGAGAATCAAGAGAGAAGTGCGGCAAGGGACGAGGCGATATATGGGCTATTCCATTCTAAAGGGTCCATTTTTTCATCAACGATTTTATCAAGGGGATTGGAATCCTCTCAACTACGCAAATCAGTACTGAAATTGGGGAATCGTCTGTATCGATGTATGAAAAAAAAATTGAAAAAAAAATGTGTTACCAGCCTCGACCTGATGTCAGAGAGAAATCGGCACGAGGACGATGACGAGGCGCTCATCGAGCGTCGAACGCAAAAAATAAATTTGCACATTTCCATCACGATGATCGAAAGCCATACATACGTCGACGGGCATAATTTTTTTTTCTCGAATATAATCGTGTCACTGTAGAAATCAGAGGGGCACGTGAGCGATTCGATAATTTGAGCGGAACGAGCGTCAAAGAGTCGAGGACAAAGACAGGCTTGAACGTTTTTTTTAAATTCTTGATCGTGAAAAAAAAATCATATGGCGGAAAGAATCGAACGAGCAATTCGGGGAAAACCCGCGCGAGGTCCGTGCTTACAACGACGATGTACGTAAAACAAAGACATATCATCATCGCACCTGTGTATCTGGATGATACCGAGAAAATTTCAAGCTGCGATGCACTCCGAGGCTTGAGGTGTCGTTCACGGTATCGTACACGGCCGAGACGTTACAATGGATGTTTGGACTTCGAGAAAGAGGCAAAAAGCGAGAGAGAGAGAAAATCCTATCGACCCTCGACGGGAATTCATTCGCGGAAAGGCGCGAGAATCAATACTCGTTAGACTTTTCAAAACAATCGAGCCCATTTATAGGTGATCAATTTTTTTCTCCTCAGGAAATATTTTCAACGATCGGTCTTCAGGGTCTTATTTAAAAATTTCATGCCTAAAATGTGGAGGAAAAAACAGTGAACATCGACAAAAAAATACCGCATGGACTTTGCCAGATATTTGGGGCATGACATTCTTTAAATGACGATACAAATTCGCATCGATCAAACGCAAAATCGATGGATTCTCGTAGGAATTACTTCAGAAATAAAAACTAAAGGATTCAGCGTTTTTTTTCTCGCGTTGACATTTGACTCGAAGCGCCCTTTCGCTCGAGACAGATAGGGGAAAAAAATGCTTCGGACGTAAGGACGAGACGCGGGGAGTGGAATGAAAAAGCGCGATGCGAAAAAGGTCCAGAGAGGGGCCGAATAAAATTTAAGGCCGCGAAGACACATTGGCGCGCGGTGCTATTCTTCTCTCTCGCGGAGTCTCACGATTTCGCGGAGTTACCGAGAGAGCGAGAGAGACGCGTACATAATATACTGGATCCTTAGCAAAGGAGATTTCGCGGGACTTGTCCTCTCTTCCGCGGAGCTGCGAGAGGAGGATTCCGTGGATTTAACGAAGCGAACGCGAAGGCAAACGAGACGATGGGGGAAAAAGGGGGATGAAGCGAGAACGGAGGAGCATTTGAAAAGAACAAAACTATAAAATACACGCGGGGGAATATTTACTACCCGGGAGCTGGCTGGCCAAAACTGTCGAAGCTTCACGATGGACGATTCACGCGAGCGATTGATGACGAAAATTTAAAAAAACTCGATGAAAAATACACTACCGGCGAAAAGTTTTCGGACAAAACTTCAAAAAAGGTCTGGAACGTTTTTTCATACCATTTCGCCGGAAGACTAATTTAACAAGCGGCATTGTAAAGAGGAAGCATTCGGCTTAATTTCCTGATGTTTTAATTATTTTTACAAATTGTTTTTAGATTTGGATTCTATTTTGAAAACAGCTGTTTTTCGCCTTTTCCCCCCTCTCTTCAGGTGCACCCATCATCCAGAGGAATTTTTTAAATACATTTTTACGATTGGATTCACAAAGGGGGAAGTTTGAGCTTCAATTTCCTTTTTTTTAAGAACTTTGAGCTATTTTTTTTTCAAAAATTATTCTGTTTTTTGTGAAAAAAAGACAAAATTTGAAAAATCCCGTATAACATTTAAACAAAGAGGATTCATGAAAAACTTCAAGATAGCAAAAAGTTGCGTCTGTTTTTGTTGAGTACGGCGGAATTTTTTCAGATTTCTTCCTTAAATTTTTTTTTTCATTTTCTGGGTCGGAGCTCGGATCATTCAATTACCATAACTCGAGAACTATGGGATTATTGATAATAATTTCAAGAGGGGAAAATACTTCATTTTACCATTTACAACACATTGGCATTTTTTTCAATTTTTTTTCCCGAATTTTTTTTCCGAGGCTCAACAAAGGCTGAGAAAACAAAATTTTGGAAAAAAATCTGAAAAAATTCCTCTAAACTCAACAAAAACAGACGTGACTTTTTGCTATTTCAAAATTTTTCATGAATCCTCTTTGTTTTCGTGTTATACGGGATTTTTCAAATTTCCTCTTTTTCACAAAAAAAAAACAGAATAACTTTGGAAAAAAATCGCTCAAAGTTAAAAAAAACAGGAAAGTGAAGCTTACTTTGAACTTACTGAACTTTCTCCTTTATGAATCCAATGGTAAAAAAATTTGCAAATCGGAAATTTGCACATCGCCTCCTCAGTATTTTTTCGTATTTACAAATCCTCCTCTATGAGGAAATGTTAGCAAATTTTAGTAACTGTCACAGTTTTAGCTTCTTCGTAGACGAAGCGTTGTAAATACGAAAAAATACTCTGGAAACGATGTGCAAATTTCCGATCTGCAAGTTTTTTTTACTACCTCTGGTTATCGGAGTAATAAAACGGCAGCTTTGTATCGTAAAATTTTCGAACACGCTTTTTTTTTAAATTTCACGATTGCATAAAATTTGCACGGCTCAAGCGATTTTTGCAAAATTGAATACCAAGTAATTTTTTTCATTAAACCACCATTATAGAAATTTCGAGCGTGATATCAAGAAATATGTGCAAGCTAGAGCGATCACGCACTTTTTGCAAAAAATTCAAAATTTTATAAATCGCGAACCCCTTGATGGATTTTCGCGAAATTAAATAGCAATAATCTTTAACACTCACACTATCTGTATAATATTTTTTAACCCGATATCCCAAAATTTGCGAACGCTAGAGCAGCAACGCCCTTTTTTTGAAAATTTAAAAGTCGCATAAAATTCGCACACGGCGCTGAATTTTTGCAAAATTTATACCAAACAAAGAGGCTGTGGGGCTCAGCTTATGTGCACAATTTCAGCTCGCTACTCTAATTTGGTTTTGAGATATAGATGTTCGAATTTTTTGATGCAGCGACACACACACACACACACACACATACATACATACATCCGGACATTTTTAAAAAATATGATTTCTCGATTTTTTACGACATTTTGAACATACTGACATAAATCTAAAAACAATTTGTAAAAATAATGAAAAAATCAGGAAAAGAAGCCGAATTCTACCCCTTCAAAATGCCGCTTGTTAAATTAATCTACGTTGACTTCCAGCGAAATGGCATAAAAAAAATGTTCCAGACCTTTTTTTGAAGTTTACTCCGGAAACTTTTCGCCGTTAGTGTACATCCCATTGAATTCAAATAAAAATTAATTTTGCTCGAAAAATAACTACCGGAAGAGCACGACACCAAGCACGGAATACAAATTACTTTGCATTTCTCACAAAAGCTGGAAAGACAATTTTTCGAAATTTCTCAAAATTTACCGGTTAAAAGTTTCAAAAACAATTACGTTTCGTCAATAATACGAATAATCGGAGAATATCGTTCGATACATTGAAATTCACTGATATCCTGAAACCCCAACGCAAAAAAAATCAAACGCACAAGGGCTAAAATTTTATTAAATAAGTGAAAAGAAAATTGGCTCGAAAAGTGGTTAAATAATTTCACGCGGGTATGTGTGTGTGTATGATGATAAAATAATGTGAGATATGCGAGAAAGAGGGACGAAAGAAACGGCGATAAAAAAATTACCAGAAGAGAGGAGTTTGGCGAAACGCATTGTGAGGCGCATCTTTTTCGCGAGACACACACACACACACACACTTGTTTATAATACTTGGCGATGCGAGGGAGAGTCGCGCGAGAGCTCGCGGATCCGACGATAGCGATTGACGATTACGCTAACCAAACACTCGGTCACGCCCCCGCAATTTGCCTCAAGATCGCATATCCTCCGAGGTACCTAATCGGCGCGCTAATAACAGGATTACCCTCTGTTCTTGTACGTGGAATCGTATACTTATCCCTAATTCCCTTTTCTTCCTCCCCTCCCCTGTTCTCGTGTGTGTCGTTATTAATATATGCGATGAAAGAAAAAAAAACAATTTATCCATATACTTGATACAGGCGATTCGCGTGTTTCTCCACAGCGATGGTGAGATCTTTTTCGCATCGCGAACGTCAAACGCACGAGAAAGAAAGAGAGAAAGTCGATAAATCAATAAACCGATCCGGAAGGAAGGTCTTGATTGAAAAACAATATTTTTTTGTCATCAAAATTGAGGAAGAAGCATACAAAGCGTTTCGTGAATGAATTAAATTTTTTTGACTAATTATTTATTATTTAACTTTATTTAATTACATTTTTTCAATGCTTCCTCCAGAGTTGTAAATAATGCATTATTTTGATAATACATTATTGTATTCATTACCCATTAGACTGCATAATGTGAAATGGACATAAGTGTACCATTACAGATAAAGTAATGTGTAATGGATGAGTGCTTCATTACAAATTACAATTGAAAAAAAAGTAATTAGCAGTGGAGAATATTTCATTACAAATTAGTGTGCTTCTACGACAAGTTGGAGGGGGACTATTTTATTCAAAGGTCAGTCTATTAATTTTTCAATGAAAATAGTGTTTATCAAGTTTTTGTTAACTTTACTATCGGGTAAATGTATGTGATTTGGAGTAAATGTATGATTTTTTGGAGTAATTTTTACTCCATTCTTGTAAAAATTACAATCCAACAAAAATTTATAGGTGTCAGGGTATATCAACTTAATGTACACTTACACCTATGAACAGTTTTTTTTTGAGTCATTTTTACTCCATTGTTGTAACAATTACAAT
Source organism: Alloplasta piceator (assembly GCA_946863875.1). Taxonomy (NCBI): domain Eukaryota; kingdom Metazoa; phylum Arthropoda; class Insecta; order Hymenoptera; family Ichneumonidae; genus Alloplasta; species Alloplasta piceator. The sequence goes on along the minus strand of OX333076.1, from coordinate 1,415,292 downwards.
TCAAGAATGGAGAAAAAATTAATTCAAACAATCACCGTTCATACACTACGATAGTAAAGTTAACAAAAACTTGATACACACAAATTATTTTCATTGAAAAATTAATAGACAGACCTTTGAGCAAAATAGTACCCGCTCCAAATTGTCGTAGAAACACACTAATTTGTAATGGGATATTCTCCACTTCAAATTACTTTTTCTTCAATTGTAATTTGTAATGGAGCACTCATTCATTATACGTTATTTATTTATTTGTAATGGCACATGCAACCATTACACATTACTTTTATTATTTGTAATGGAACATGCATATATTACACACTACTATTTTCATCTGTAATGGAACATTCATTCATTACACGTTCCTTTAGTAATTTGTAACGGAAAACTTATCCAATACACATTGTCTAAAGTAATGGGTAATGCATTACTTTTACATTTCTATTTTCACAACTTCCTCATGATTTTTCGACCAACTAAAAATGGTGATCAACGTTTATTCTAATTTACGCAATTTTTTCTCGTTTCTACGAGTAAACGTTTTCGGGCTTGAATCTCAAAAATTTCGCAGAGAAGTGAAAACAAAATTCGATAATTTTTCTGCCATACCGGTGACAAAAGAAATTATTTTTCGTTCGGTACATCGAGATTCGAAATAATTGATTCAGACTCACGTGTAATGAGAGTAAGCCGAGACGATCGGCTGTTCGATGTGCGACGACGTTGTGAGTCCTTGCGAGACAACGCTGGTTTGATCCCTAACCGGCGACGAATTTTGACCCGAAGGTACGGCTGAGTGATGATAACGCTGGCACATCTCGGCCAAATTCCAGCCATGGGCATCCATATATCCTTAATGCTTCGTTTTTTTTCTTTGGCGTACCATCCATTTCACAAGAGTTTTCACACTTTCTGACTCTCCTTCGGTTGGTGTTTTTTTTCTTCTCGACTGAAAAAACAGAAAAATCAATCTTCCACGAGCCGATAATTAAAAATATTTGTAAAAATTATCGACGAACAACCGTTTGCGGACAAATATCTTAAATGGTTTGATAAAATTTGTTTTTTTTTCGCTCGTCATTTTTCGCACAGACCCCCGCGATCGCGACCACGATCTACGTTGGCGGACCTCGTAGGTTGAATTTCCGTTTTGTTTTTCCTATCGAGTCGGACTAGCGTCACCTCATCGATGGGAGAACAGAAGCGTGTTACACATCGTAAGTCGCTCTTTGTCGAATTACAACGCGTAACTTTCTGAATTTTGATACGATCGTAGTGACATTTTTGGGGAAATACTGGGAAAAAATAATCCTAAAGAAAATTGATTTTTCAACCTCCGTGACTAGGCTATAACCGGCTCGAAAGGTTTGTTGGTATCGCGAGACGATGCATACGAACGTTACGGTCTCTCTCGTTCCACGCGCGTTTCGTACAATCCAACTTTATTTTATGGTTTCGCGACTGGCGTTTGCGAGAATGGCTTCTCTCGACTCTCTGTACCATGCTCGTGTGCACATGGTGCAATATAAATGTTTCGAACGAGCGCTCAGAGTCACAGAGGCGTAAGGGATAAATGTGTTGGAATAAAAATTGCGCGAGTTGAGTTTCGAAGCTTCGATTTGCCCGCCCGCGAGATCTTCGTTATTCAGCCTGCAGTTTATTTGTGGGTGTGTATGTGTGTGTGTGTGTTTTATCCCTATTCAGCCTTATCGCAATCCGAACAACCGTACAACCCCCCTCCCCGATTTCTCCTCGAAGAGAGGTTGAGAGAGACTCCACAATGAACTCGTAGGTATTATAAATCCGGAGATAAACGTACACGGAGAGGCTAAAGATAACCCCTTGAGAGTTTAGCGCAGTGATTCGAGCTACCATATCGCGGATGGTATTATCAAGGAGGGTTTTTACTCATTCAACTGAAAAATCATTGTAAAATTCATCGTTCCTTTGACTTTTAGGACAAAATTTAATATTTTGTATTATGTTCGAAAACTATATTGCACGAAGATTAGTGAAATTAATTGGGGGGAATAAGGGAAATAAGGGAAAAAATAAAGGAAGATCGAAGGAAAAGAGAAGGGAAAAATATCGATATCGAGAAGGCAACATATAAGACGTATATATATATGTATATATCATACGAGATACGCCCGCTACTCGGTACGCCCACGCTTCAGGTAACGGCCGTAGAGTAAATTTCTCGCTTATTATCCTTTCCTTCGATTTCCTGAAAAAAAATGAAAAAAATCGACGTAGCGCCGGGGTCTCTCTGCAAGAAATTCGCAAGAGACTCTCTCCCGAGGACTCGCCCCGTGTGTAAATGTGACTCATGCTTTCGCGAGCGTGTTGTAACGTCGAGGAGTCTCTTCTACAATGGAAAACATATACGTACGAGCGATTCCGCGCGCGCACGCGCCCGCGAGATTTACAGCTCATTACCGATTTTCTATGCCTCGGTTTCTCCATTGATCGTCCCCGCGCTCCGCGTGACGCGATAGCGCCTTAACATATTTTCAATTTCAATTATCGTCTTAATTTTCCTCTCACACGATATTGGAGCCGAAAAATCTGTTTTCCTCCACTCTTCTCGTTTGATGAAAGAAATTTCAAAGAATTTCAAGTTTTTCAAATGGTGTTATCAAAAAATTTTAATTCAAAGTCATAGTCATTTTCGAATGTTTGAAAATATCGATGATTTTAGACCCCAAAGTTGGTCTTTAGTCTGTGTAATATTTTTGAAAATTTTTGTCGAACGATACCGTTCTTCGAGTTACCAGGTATCGATTTATCGATCCGTGGCACTTTGAAAATAATTGTATGATGAAATTGCAAATTTTTTGCCATGTTAGTTGTCGTAATTATTTTTTTCAACAATTTCAATATTTTTCCTCAACTCTCATCGAAAACATGTTGCCCAATATTGATTCAAATTTTAAGAAGCGCGAATTTGTGATTTTGCTCCTAAAATCTAAGTCTCGAGTATTTTCCCTACGATAAAACAATTCTCTCGTGTAAACTCTCCCGTTACACAGAATGCCGAAACACAATTCCACAACCTTTCAAAATTGAGAAAAAAAGAAAGACGATACTGCAAACGATTCTTAATTACCTCGTTTTTGGAGACTGCGCAGAATCTTGGAAAAACCTCCGTGATAAATGAATAAAAAACGAGACAGTCCAAAGCACAATGTTTACCGACGGCGATTCGTTTTTGCGATAAGCTCGCCCAAATCTCGACTCCCCGCGGAGCTTTCGGCCGAACAATTGTTTCGTTCGAGTTCGTCACACCACAAAGACGGTAACGAAAAAGATCTCTCATCCCCCACGAACGAAAACACCGATCGTATCGAATAATCGATGAGCACTTATCACAAAAAATAATAATAATCCATTCACCATCTATCACCGAGTCGCTGTGGATATCCACTTTTCATCCAACTTCCGATCACATCGAAAAAAAATATCCAATTTATCTTGAATGTCGTCATCGACGATAGGGCACGTAAACGTGAGCGAAGACTCAGAATCCTTGTTTAACGATCGTCCATCAACTTAAAAAAAAAAACAAAATTACGAAAAACCACATCAACATTGATGTTTATAAAACCCGCAATTTTACCGTTTTATTTCGACGATTTTTCTCGTTGAAATCCACAGAAAAATCCTCGCACGTATCACAATTTGGCTAGTTCAAAAATGTCGATCGATGATTTTTTTTAAATCCATCGTTTTACGTATGCCGTGAATTTTGAAAAAAGCCTACATCGCCGATCTATTCAACTGAAATTCGCGGCGAATATGCAAAATCCGTCGGTGGGTAGCGCACGATTTCTCGCGGTGGTCTCACTGTGTCATCGGCGTTCGCACAAAAGAAAAAGTGAGAGAGAGAAATAAATATAAGTATATATTTAAATGTATATACGTCTTGAGAGATAAAGATTGAGAGACGCGTGGTAAGAGAGAGGTTCTCTATGCCGAGAGATAGCCGGAGAAATGTCAAACGACTTTGAGGCTCCCGCGGTACAAGCGGCAAGCACCGTAGCTCGCGTGGGAGTGTGACATAATAAGGCTCGTCGTTGTGTTAGCGCGGCCCGCTGAACAGAAAGAGAGACAGGGAGAAAGAGAGAGAGAGAGAGAGAGAGAGAGAGCAGGAGGGAGCGTCGTTTGCGCAGGTTCTACGCGCATTGATCGATAGCGCACGCGCGTTGAGAGACGCGGGCCCTCGTTCCGGCGTCGATCAATCGCGTCTGCGCACTCAAACCCCGCGATACACTTCGATCTATCGCGTACACGTAATATCTTCGCCACTGCACGATTTTCTTCGAGATACGAACAGAGCGGGCGTGAGAGGAAACACGAGAAAAAAAGTGGAGCGTAGATTTTGCTTGAAAGCTTCGTTCTTCGTTGTGTTCGAGCAAACTTTTCGCTGTTAAAGGGAGAAAAAAATTATTACGGTCTAAGAAACGAACGCGACAGGACGAAGAGCCGCGTAACACTGTAGGCGGAACCGCAAAGCCCGCGAATACCGAACGATTTCGTTTCCCGAGACTATACGAACCTTCTCTCCCACCCTTCATCTACTCTCCCTACCTTTATTCATGACTGCTCTTTCTCTCTGTCTCTTTCTTTCTTACTCTTCCTCGATCTTGTTCCTTCATGCATTTCCTTCTTTTTACTTTTTGTGTATCAAGAGAGAGAGAGAGAGAGAGGTTCTCCTCCGTTTTATAGCTATACTAGTCGTTTACACTTTGCTACCTTAAGCAGTCGGCCTTAGTTCGTTCCATGCTCTTATCCTCAACTTTTCTCTCTCTTTGCTACTCTTTTGCCGTGCAGCACTTCGATATCACGATAAAGTTTATACGAATATTCCGATTCGACGACATCGCTAACTTTGATTGGAAACCACATCTAAGATTTGTGCTATTCTGATCGACGGAGATTACTAATCTTAGTTATGATCTTCATAATAAAAATCGTGCAAATTTAACTCTTTTTTTTAAATTCCTCGTTAAGCAACTTAGGGGTTTTATTTTGACAAACGAATTAGGTCTTTTTTTCAATCATCAATTTTCTCACCTACAGCTTCCAAACTTGAATTTTCTTGTGCTCAATAGACATTAAGAGGGTGCAAATTCTCGATATATAATGGAGAGGATTCACTCGAGTGCAACATTTACAGTCCGTGCGTGGCGGGGCAGCGAACTGTGTCGATGCAAAACGTGGCGTAAATTTTTCTTTTCGTACCTCTTTTACACTTTGTACAGTTTGCCCTGTGTACCGTATTCGCGTGAAGCTTATTGCCAGAGAGTTTCTCATGGCGCACGACTCAAATCTCGAGTCCATTTGTCGAGGGCTCGAATGAGAATACAAAGCTTCCTCATTTTATTTCGTGGTTCGTTGAGCTTCCTTTACGAGGAAGCGAAAATTCATAAACTGGAGGATGGTTCAACGTGAATAATTGTAAAAAATGAAAAACCCCTGACGAATCCTTAAGAGAGATGAAAATGTAATCAATAACAATGATGATCGGCAGCTTCAGAAATTGGCAACTCGGAATTAGTCACAGAAATTGCGTAAAATACAAAATGCCTCTCGAGTGATGGATGTTTAATTGAAAAATTAGTCAAATAGCCAAGTCTCAATTAATCGGAGGCAGAGAGAAAATGTTTCCATCGCAAGGAGGATTTTTCAGTCAGGTGAAAAATCCGTGGCCGAAAATTTTCGCGATCTTTTCCTAATTGTCGGAATATTTACCGGTATTATGTGTAAATATAGGTAGAAATCTGTTACATAATTACGAGCGAGGCGTAGGAAGCGGATCGATTAGCAAACACGCGAAGAGAAAGGTCCCGTCGTCTCTCTTTCTCTCTCTCTCTCTCTCTCGGTGGATTAGTCGAAGGCCTGTGTGATTCACCGCGTGCCAGGACCTCTCCAGCGAGACATGAAAAACTCAATTCTCGTAGCTGCATATACGTATATATGTATAATTTTTTTTTTAATTTTCTCCCCGCGATTCACTCGATTCGCCATAAGAAGCTCGCGCCAACGATTCCATGGCACAAGATCGTTAAAAATTTGCCTCTCGCGAGTGCCTCACCCTTTTTTGCTTGCAATTAAAATTATTTTCGCAAATTAACCTTTTCACAACGCAAATTGGACGATTAAAAAACCAAACAAACCCGGAAAAAAAATAAACATCGACGGGGATAAAATGCAGAAGATGAATCATGAAACATAAATTTGCGAATTTTGCACTTCGGTGATTCATCGTCCATTGCGTCGTGCTTTTTTTTAAAAACAAATACAGTAGAATCTCGCGTATGGGGGGACTTTGCAATAATAACCTGGAACAATTGAAAAAGCCCTCCGTGAAAATGCCACTTTTTTGTGAACTAATGAAAAAAAAATTACCAAATGACGAGCAATCATATTTTCAGTATTATTACGATTTTTTTTCGAACAGCAGAGCCCCTGATAAAATGATTACGGGTTTTAATATTCAAATTTCCTTTTTGCACTCTGAATGCAAATAAAACGCGCACACTGTCGGTTTAACGCTTCGTTAATTTAAAACGCTTCGTTTCGCTAAACTTGACGGCGAGCGTTGAAAATGGAAGTTGAAACGAGTGGGGCAAAAAAAGGATCCATCGTGGGTGGATGAAGAAAATAAAGGAAAAGCCTCTCCGATTATTCTATACGCTTCGTAATCCACACAATTTACGAGGGACTACTTGATTACGATGTACAAACGAAGGGTTCTTCGCTCTTAAGGTTAAGAAAAAAATAACATTCCTCGTTATGAACACGAGGAATATGTAATACGGAATTGAATCGCGCGGTAACGGAGCATGAAAACGCAAAGATACGTTACGAGCTAACGAGCAGATTTTTTTTCTCTCCGGTCACTCGAAAATTCATACGCGAGCAAAATTGAGTTCCAAATGGCGCGTGTAATATTTGATACGCGAATTATTTTTCCGCGCAACGAAGATTCATCGGAAGGCAAATCTCTATTAATTATCCCGCGGGATTTTTCTTTCCGTTTAAGATCGTGGGAGTGACGAATTAATTGATTTTTCATGAACAAGAGCGCGCGTGTGTGGCGCGCGAAATGTAACAGAAATTCAATGATCCGTTAACGTAATGGCGGATGTGATTTTTTTAACGCGCAATAACGAGAAGGGCTTCGCGTAACGACCTTGCGCGAAACTCTCAAACGACGTGGAGAATCTACTCGGTAGACGATCCAACGGGGCCTTTTTTCGCATGACTTTTGCCGCTAGGTTTATGCACAAGAGCTGATGAAGGGAAATTAGCTCTGTGCTGTTTCACAGGGATCAGGAGGAGATACGACTACGGCGGCAGGAATGGCTGTTATTGCCAACGGCTTTATATTGCCAATATAATTAAAATTGTAATTTTAGTAAGTTTGTTGCGGAAAAATACTAGAAATTGCCGGAATTTTTGGGGAACGCCATACGCCTCCCCTTAAAAATTTTCAACGGGATGTAATGATATTCCATCGTCAGTGTCTCATTGCTCGGTATCGAGTGTTTCAAAGCCACCGTACAATGTTTTAATGCGGCGCAACATTATTTCAGAGTCATAATTCATGCTGGGGGGAGAGACACATGTACACTACCGGCAAAAAGTTTACGGACAAAACTTCAAAAAAGGTCTGGAACGTTTTTTTTGTCATTTCGCCGGAAGTCAACGTAGACTGATTTGACAAGCGGCATTCTTAAGGGGAAGAATTCGGCTTCATTTCCTGATTTTTTAATTATTTTTACAATTTGTTTTTAGATTTGGACTCTATTTTGAAAACAGCTGTTTTTCGCCTTTCCCCCTTTCTTCAAGTGCACCCATCTTCCAGAGAATTTTTTTTAAATACATTTTTACGAATAGATTCATAAAGGGGAAAGTTTGAGCTTCAATGTCCTTTTTTAAAAAACTTTCAGCGACTTTTTTTTCCAGTGTTATTCTGTTTTTTGTGAAAAAAGACGAGATTTGAAAAATTCCGTATAATACGATAACAAAGAGGATTCATGAAAAAATTCAAGATAGCAAAAATTTACGTCTGTTTTTGTTGAGGGCAGAGGAATTCTTTCAGATTTTTTTCCCAAAATTTTTTTTTCTCATTTTTGAGTCGAAGCTCGGATAATTAAATTACCATTACTCAAGAACTATGGGATCATTGATAAAATTGAAACAGGGGAAAATACTTTATTTTACCATTTTCAACACATTGGATTTTTTTCAAAATTTTTTCCCTAATTTTTATTTCCATCCTCAACATGAGAAAAAAAAATTTTTGAAAAAAATCTGAAAAAATTCCTCTGAACTCACCAAAAACGGACGCAACTTTTTGCTGTCTGGTTTTTCATAAATCCTCTTTGTTTTCGTGTTATACGCGATTTTGTAAATTTTTTTTTTTCACAAAAAACAGAATAAGTTTGGGAAAAAAAATCGCTCAAAGTTTTTAAAAAAAGGAAATTGAAGCTCAAACTTTTCCCTTTGTGAATCCGATCGTAAAAATGTATAAAAAAATGTTCTCTGGCAGATCGGTGCACCTGAAGAGAGGAAAAGGGCGAAAAACAGCTGTTTTCAAAATAAAGTCCAAATTTAAAAACAATTTGTAAAAATAATTAAAAAATCAGGAAATTAAGTAGAATTCGTCGTCTTTTAAATGCCGCTTTTTAAATCAGTTTACGTTGACTTCCGGCGAAATGGCATAAAAAAAACGTTTCAGACCTTTTTTGAAGTTTCGTCCGGAAACTTTTCGGCGGTAGTGTACATCGTTGAAATCGCTGCGACTTTACGGAGGATCGCGTGTCGTTGAAAAGGCGCGCGAGTATAAAGTAGGTCCACCACGACGAGGCTGGCGGTGGCACAAAGATAGAGAGAGACAGAGAGAGTAAAAAGAGGAAAAAAGATAGACTCGGAGGAGAGCTTCGAGCAGAGCAAGAAGAACCCAAGCGGAGGAAAAAAAAGAGGAAAACGACGAAGCGAACCGCGAATATCGCCGTCCCCTCGATGCCGATTTAACCAATCCCCGCGTAGATCGAGCTGCGTGAAGGCGGAACGCGCGGCTCTTCGCGTATTTATTATTCAGTTTGCAAATACACGGGAAAAATGATCTCTCCCGTGGCGGATGCCCCGCGCACACGTTTCTCTCACAGTGCAAGTGAGAGAGAGAGAGAGTGCGCAACTGTGTGTGTGCGTGCGACAGATAGAGAGAAGGATTCGCGAGAGGTGGAGCCAGAGAACGCAGCAGCTCCAAAGCGGGAGAAAATTCGCGATCTCTCCGCGTGGAGCTCGCGAGATCGCGACTCTCTCCTCCCCCTCCCCCATATTTGCCGTTGCCCCCCCGGCGACCGACCATTGCAACCCGTTAATTTGTTGGAATCGCCACTGATGCGGTGCAAACCGGCGAGGAATCGCGATTCCCCGAGACCGCGATCTTTGATAAAAAATAAAATGTGTCCTGCCTGATTCACTCAATTGCGGGAGAGAGTATTACATTTTTTTCGCGTTTCGTCGAATGGCGCATGGTGATGATTTTTTTCTTCCTTGAGATTCGATTCATTCGTTTGGTTTAAAATATACAATTAAAACATGGAATAATTTGTATTTATCATGTTTTGTTTCATATATTTGATATCGTTGTTTAATTTGTGTTATAAGTAATAAATTTGCCATTGAGATCATAATACACCGCATCTGATTATATTGATTTTTGCATATAAACGATCGGCGTCTCCCAGAATTCGTCACAGCTGTATTTCTATACCGATTATTATTTCCATACCGAGTAGTCTTCGCGCTACCTGGGAATTGAGTCACGAGTGCAGATGCATCGGCGTTAGATCGCATTATTATTAATAATCTGAGAGTATAATTTTCGATACCAGTGAAATTGAAGGCCAAACGTACCGAGAATCGTTTCGTCATTGTTGCCGATCAAATAATCAGATGTGAGATGAGAGGGGTTGCGCTTGCATTAAATTTTCAAAAAATCGTACGTTGATATTTTGGAAACTTGGAACAACGTTTTTCTTGGAAGATTTTTTTTCACCGTCTGTGCACAAAAGTTTGCTCTTGGAAGAAACCGACAAAATTTCCCTGAAGGTTGAAGAAAATTCTTCCATGTCCGGATTCTAGATTTTCATCAATCAATCAATCTATTGCTCGAAGATCGCGCGAGTATAACGACTTGAGAAAGAAATATGCTTGAACAATTTTTTTGAAAAATAGTCCATACATTGCAAATGCATTTGCAGGTTTTATTGCAAGCGTAGCAAATCATTGTGCGATTTCAATTCCCGCGTTTCGATCGATTCGAACGAATGTTTTATCGTAAAGAGTTGCATTCGAAGAGATCGATCGCGTTTGATTCGTTTCCACGAGCGCCGATAGATCTGTTACCGGTAAATTGGCGCGAAGCATGAATTTCCGCACGGTTCTCATTGTACGTGTGGAAAATACGCAAAATTAGCCAGTTATTTTTTTATGCGGGTAAAAAATTTGAGAGATCGAAAAATAGCCCATTTGTTATATTTCGCTCCATAAATATACGTATATCCATATACACACACATTTATTCTTGTATGCAAATTGCATCGAGCAGTGGACGAGTGCGATTTTCAAGATTTCGCGTCTCTCTGTATTGCTTAGCCACAAATATCTAGTTCCTTCTCTCTCGCTCTCTCAGAGAGAAACTCTGTGGAGCTCGCTATATATTTTATTGCCGGAGCGTAGATCGACGACAGATCCGGAGATTTATAACCCAACGAACCGCCTCTGTGTGTACGTATATTTCCACATGTTCGCACACGTTTTAAAACATTCCAAGAGTCGCGTACTATTCCGATGTGAAACGAGTTGTAGCGAATTTATTCGAGACTATGATTCACCGACGTCCATTACAGCGATTTTCGTGATATCGCGAATACGAGATCGAGATGAAAAATAAAAATAAAAGAATTCGAACGAATTTCCGACTTGACAAGTGCATCGATTAATAGCTCGCGAAATGCCGCGATAATCGGATTTAGATTTTGCGCTCTCCAGCTCGAAAAAACATTGCACAAACGTTGTTTAATTTTGAGGAAGGAGGGCAATTATTATTTTTTTTTCATCTCTCTTATTTGTATATTGACTTCGGTTCGTTAGCTCAGAATGCGGTTTGTATATGGCGAATGCGCAAAGTCGATATCATCGCTGAGGGGAGAGTCGATCGCTCTTGGGGATTTTCTTAATTCGCCCCGAGAGCAAAATGCTCGTTTCATCGAGAGACCTGAATTCTCGATATGAATTCAATGGTTCGGAATGTACAATCTTTGAAAGAGATTCGGTACAGAGAAGGTCGTTGAGGCGGTTCTTTAGTCTACGAGCCAAATTTTGTTCACGATTTTTCGGAGTAGGACTTTTTTTCGACGTTCTTTGACACATTTCGGGTTTACGTTGCATTACATTGAGTTTACATCGGTCACGATTGCCCCGTCCTCGATCGTACGATTGAATTTGAGAAGGAGAGCGCGCATACTGGATATCGATGACTCTCGAGAAATCAAAAGGACCGAACCATCTCGTATATACGTATATGGATATGGGGCATTCTACGTCAAATCACGCGGTCATCGGCCTGACCCCCTCGGATTTTGATGTCCAATGAATCGTGGGTTTCGTTTGGCCCAAAATATGACCTCAAATTTTTATAAATTTTTGTTTCATTTTTTACTGATTGCTCGCGCCAAAAAATTATTAAATTGAGGGAAAACATAAAGAGGGCCCTTTTTCAAGTTAATGAAGTTTTTTCACAGAAACTAGGGCCCAAAACAGATATTTTCGTCATAGTTCGATAATGAGCCAAAAATGATTACTATTTTGTTTTGTATTTTAATTTTCGTTTTAAATAATTTCTTATTATTATTGTTTCATGTACTGAGAATAACAACAACAAAAATATTTTTCTAGTGAAACTTGATTTTTTTTCTTAGTTCAAGAGTGAAACGACAACATTTTTCGAAAATTTATTAACCTCGACGACCTGAAATAAAACGGATGATTCAAACACAATTAAAAAAATTAAATTGAAAAAAAATGGTAATTATTTTTGGCCCATTATCGAACTATGACGAAAATATCTGTTTTATGCCCTAGTTTCTGCGAAAAAATTTCATTAATTTAACTCGGGCAACCCCTAAAAATTGAAATAAACATTTCTAAAAATTTGAGGTAATATTTTGTCCCAAACGAAACCCACGATTCATTGGACATGAAAATCCGAGGGGGTCAGGCCGATGACCGCGTGATTTGGAATGCCCCATACATAGATGATCCATCGAGTATGTAGTATATGATATTCTATAATGATAATAATTGAAACGAGGAGGCACGAGTGACTCGCCGAAATTCAGATTCTATATTCGAGAGCCTAACGTTGCCAAGCAAAACTCAATTTTAATAATCGAATTCGGTACACTCGATATTAGTGAATAATAAACGATTTATATATTCCCTAAAATGATTCTACGATCTTTGAAAGGTCACTGTTATTGAAAAATGGAAATAACGATATCGAATAGTCCTGCGGTGAAGAAATTTCCGTTGGAGAATTTTTTAGATATTTTTTAGAGCCTCGACGTGTACATATATATATATATATATATTTTTAACCGCGCTGGACGAAAGCACTTTTGTCGCAAAACAATACCGCTGTATCAAACGCCTCGACTCTGTTACACATTCCGGTAGGTAGTAGAAAAAAAGAGAAGAATATCGAAACGAATTCATCAAACATGTTCCGTTCCGTGACAACTCGTACATATCCTCTTTCTCGTCTCATTTTAGTAGGTCGAATTGCGACTTCCTCACTGAAGAAGCTTTGTCACGTACAAAAAAAATGTGAGAAAGCAACGCGCACTCTTTTCATCTGAACAGGGTATGACGGGGAATTGTAAAATCCCTTCCGATCCGTGTAAATGAAAAAATAATAATTATCCAATGGAAATAATTTATAGGGGAGAGCGGGGCAAACCGGTCGCACTGAGAAACGCCACCCACGGACTAAAATCATCGCAAGACTATCCAAAGTCCCGCAACGTCGTTGCCACAACTTTGCCATTAAAAATATACAAACTCGGATTGCGCCCGGAGCTGCAACCTCTCCGGAGTTGCGGTAACAATTACGGAGATAAGAGTTTGAAAAAAAAAAAACATAGCCGATGTCTCCACATCCCCCCTAATTAAGGATTCACAATCTCTCGTTAGGATTTTGCGCATGTGACGTTACGAGTAAATCTTATGGAATAAAAAAAAATAATAAAAAGAAAACGGGGAGAGAGAGAGAGAGAGAGAGAGAGAGGTCGAAGGTGGAGTAAAAGAGGTGCGCGTGTGTCTATATAATACGCGTTTGTATTTCCATCGCGTGCACTATAACGCATGGTTTCATCGTTCTCTCGTCTTCTCTCCGTCCATACACCCACATAAATTTATATATACGTACACATATATATTCATGAGGAGTCGTAAGAGCCAGAGCATGCGGTATATAGCCGCAGGTTGCACGTTTGCTGAGGTCGCGAGAGAAGTCGTCGCGAGGAGTACCTCCGTCGTCCTTCTCTCTCTCTCTCCCTCTCTTTTTCTGTTTTCCGCAGCAAGAGAAGTATCAGCGCCAGCTAGTACAACGCAAAGACCCCACAAGTAACACTACCCAAGTTTATATACAACCCTGTACAGATGTACATCAATTCGTGAGAGTCAAAAGGGCACAAGTTGATCCATCAAGCTCGAGGATCGATTGAGCAACCGTCTCTTTGTTTGCAGACACTGAAATACATGTATATGTATGAGTGTATGTGCAGGAAGGCTAAGGAGGCTCCGTGGTTTCGCCGGTGTGTAACTCGGCACTCGGGATATTTCGTCATTTCCTGCTTCTCACGCGATACAATCTAAATTAACTATGTTCGCCGCTCTCCTTGCCAGAGGCCTCTCCTCCCTCGCGTTCACCACCTATCCTTCTCGCTCCTCCGTACTCCCTCTTTCTCGAGACGGGACCTAGAGTCTCTGAAAATTTCTCATTTCCTAGGGGGCATGCTCCTCTCTCTCTCTCTCTCTCTCTCTCTCTCTCTCTCTCTCTCTCACCCTGTTCATATTCCTCATCGCGAATGTATTCCGTGCACTCCTTGCACGCGCATTTTTTTTTCTAGTACAGGGAAATCGCCACACAAGGCGTTTGATCGTGGACACTTTACGAACTAACGCGCACCCAGAAAAAAGATCTAGTCGTAGGTACTATAATCGTTTATTTTATTATTTTTTAGTTACTTTAAAGAAAATTTTCTTTTCATCCAATTTTGGGCGATATTTACTTCCACTATATTTATTTATTTGAACTTCCTGTCATCGAGAAACGGGCGTTGAAGAAAAATTCTATTCGTTGTTACTAAATACCTATTCACCCGTAATCTCATCCGATCGTATCTGCAGATTCGTCAGTACCCCAAAAATCCGCCAGGTGGCTACCTCTCGCACAAGCGAACCTGCCTCGCGACGCCTATATCCTTCCCAAGCTCGTCTGTGTTTGGTATCCTTATTTTTCAGTATGGATATTTGATATATGGAACATTGCGGCAAAACGCAAGATGGTCGAATCCCAGAAAAGGATTCCTATAAAAAAGGGTCTTTTTTCTTTTCCCTTCTGTTAAAGAAAAGACGAAACTTTACGAAATTGTTGACTTCAAAGATATATTCAAAGATTGAAATGTTTGAAAATATATATTGTGTAAATATTAAAAAAAAATTATTTCATTTAAATACATATTTGTTCAGTTTGAAATAATATTTATTAATATTAAATGAAAATTTATTAGATCGCAATATATTTTCCTAGTAGGTCATTCAAAAAAAAAAAAATTTCGTTAACATGCATAGATTTGTATTAGGCTGTCCACAACTAAAAAAATTTATTTGGCTTGACTAGGATTTAGTTAAATGTACTAGATCTTTTTTCTGGGTGGATACTCTTCGTTATATGATCAAAGAAATCGAAAAATATCCGCGAATGATCATTAAGAGAAAAAGAAAATTCGCGTTGGTTCGACGCTAATGAGACTTGTAATCAGCCGAGATTCAATGACGGTCTCGTTTGCATGTTGGAAAGATTGAGAAGAAAAAAACATCCCTTCGAGTCCAATACGATGAAAGGGTGAATAATTGATGCCATAAAGCGAGATAGATAGATAGATAGAGAGAGAGAGAGAGAGAGAGAGAGAGAGAGAGAGAGAGAGAGAGAGAGGCAATAGATCTTTCTTCACCAGTACCTTTGATGCTCTTCGAGAAAAATATTCTCCGTCTCTCTCTCTCTCTCTCTCCCTCTCGGTGTATATGCGTGGCGAACCGATCACCGGAAGTGACGATGCAAACGTTCGCCACGCCTCATCAAAGACGAAGAAAACGATCGAAAGAGAAAGAGGGAAAAGAGCTTTGAGCGTTTGGGTTCGTCATTAAGGGGCGTGACCCCGGCGAAGCACTGCACGGTGATCGTCAGAGAAATCGATTTTTACAATTGTACGCGTCTCGTAAACACTATATTCGCGTCGTGCGATGGTCAATTTTTCCCTTCGATCGCTAGTTTCGAGATATTCGATCAATAATATCGATTTGATGAAAAGATTCAAACAATGCCCGACGGTCGAAAAAGATGAAATATAAATTAACTTTTATTCTTCGCCCAAATCGACAATTGCAAATCATACATCAATATTCGATTATCCCAATGTCACGAAATATCGAATTTTTTCAACCTACTAATTTTCTTCTTCAAATAATAAATTATTGAAAATAATCCAAGTTTTTTGGAGTTATTATAATTTATAAGTAATAGTTGTAATTATATTATAAATAAAATTAAACAATAATAATTATCAAAGACTATTCAATTTTACTATAATCGATGAATTTCCCCCCAAAACGAGTCTAATTTTCATAATATTCGAAAAAACAGGTTGAATCTTGGCTCATTGACGCTCTTGGGGAAAAAAACGTGTTGAGAATTTTCGGTCGACGCTTTCGGAACCTTTGAGAGGAAGAAACCACCCTTGTATCACGAGAGAACGACGGTTGAAGAGGTTTATAAGCGCCTGGAAATCGCGCGTACAGAGAGCGAAGCTCTTGCGCCGCGAGATATACAAGAGAATAAAAAAAAGAGGACCGCGTGTGGGTGTACGCGCCAGCAGCAGGCGGAGATATATAAAAGCCTGTGGCTCAGGATCGCAAATAGGCGCAAGAAAAGCTTCGATACATCCCGATATCTCGCGAACCCTTCGCTTCCTCGACTCCTCCTCGCTTTTTTTTTTGTATATTACATACGGACGTATATGTATATTATAGATAAAATAGATAGAGAGCGCGAGCGAGGGCTAAAAGACCGCTACAAGCTGCTTTACACGGTGTTCACGCATAGTAACCGGGAATTAATTCTTGTTTTTCATTCACAATAATAATGTTGCGGAATTGTTTTTAGCACTGATACACTCGAAGATACTCTTCCAAAAAATTGTCTCCGAATATCAAAATATCGATCTCATTGTCAACATTTTTTTTTCGAATTTTCAAGCCTCTCAAAATGGTTTTTGGTACTCTTAAACATGAGAATACGCGAGGAATTGATTGTGTCGCAAATAGCATTTTTATATTCCTCAAAATTCAAAATTTGTCAAAAGATTAAAAAATAAGTACTTTTTATGAATATGAAAATTAATTTTTTGCGATTGATAGGTGTCTAAATTTTCAATCACTCTAAAGTGTGTATAAGTATGCGAGTAACATGCGTATATCTGTGAGATACTTTATGCGAGTTATTCCGTTCCACTTCCTTGGCGATTATGGTCACCCAAAGAGAGAAAGAGAGAGCGAGAGAAAAAAAATCCTTAAGACATACTGTTCTATTCGCCCAATTAAACATTTGAGAAACGCTCCGGTCCTTTCGCGTCACTGATTTGTACTTCCGGCGAGGATGATGGATAATTCTGATATTACCACGATGGAAAAATTGTTATCCTCCGTGAAACGCTTTTTAACGTATTTTTTAACCAATGAAAAATTTATGAAAATTTTGATAAAAAAAAAAAACTATTGGTAGATTCGTGTTCAGGGGGAAAAAATACATCCATATGAGGTTTAAAAAAAGTAAATAAAAGAAAAAAAATGGTCTGCTTTTCAGTCAAAATTGAACTGGTTCACTAAAATGATTGTAATTATTTTTCTAGTTGAAATTTTCACTTCGTTCAGAGCTCATTCTCTTCGGGATCGTTGAAGCTTCAAAATGCCGCTTTATTAATTCAATTCGGACGATTTTTCAATTTTCAGCAGATTTTTAAAGTTCGATCATCGATTTTTGCAAATTTTTTAAGGCATACCTCTTTCCATTTTTTTCGACGATTTTCAAAGTGCTCCTATTTCTACAAAAAATTAGTTATCGGGATGAACCAAACGGCATTATTTAAGTTCAGTTATAACCTTTGCGTACGAAAAAAAAAATTTGGAATCGGTCAAACCAAAGTATAGTTATGAGCACCTGAAATTTCGCTATTTTGAAGTTTTTTAAAATAAAGCGAAAATCGAGCAAGAATGGTTTTGATGAAAATTCAGGCAAATTTTAATTTTTTTGAGAAAACTATTGGTAGATTCGTATTCAGAAGGAAAAAATACATCGAAATAAGATTTAAAAAAAAAAATTAAAATATGTTTTTTTTCGCATTTTGGCAAAAATTGAATCTGTTCACTAGAACGACTGTGATTTATTTTTTAGTGAGAACTTTGACTTTGCTAATAGTCCATTCTCTTCGGGATCGTTGAAGCTTCAAAATGCCGCTTTATTAATTCAATTCGGACGATTTTTCAATTTTTAGCAGATTTTTAAAGTTCGATCATCGATTTTTGCAAATTTTTTAAGGCATACCCCTTTCCATTTTTTTCGACGATTTTCAAAGTGCTCCTATTTCTACAAAAAATTAGTTATCGGGATGAACCAAACGGCATTATTTAAGTTCAGTTATAACCTTTGCGTACGAAAAAAAAAATTTGGAATCGGTCAAACCAAAGTATAGTTATGAGCACCCGAAATTTCGCTATTTTGAAGTTTTTTAAAATAAAGCGAAAATCGAGCAAGAATGGTTTTGATGAAAATTCATGAAAATTTTAATTTTTTTGAGAAAACTATTGGTAGATTCGTATTCAGAAGGAAAAAATACATCGAAATAAGATTTAAAAAAAAAAATTAAAATTTGTTTTTTTTTCGCATTTTGGCAAAAATTGAATCTGTTCACTAGAACGACTGTGATTTATTTTGTAGTTAAAACTTTGACTTTGCTAATAGTCCATTCTCTTCGGGATCGTTGAAGCTTCAAAATGCCGCTTTATTCATGCAATTCGGACGATTTTTCAATTTTTGGCAGATTTTTAAAGTTCGATCATCGATTTTTGCAAATTTTTTAAGGCATACCCCTTTCCATTTTTTTCGACGATTTTCAAAGTGCTCCTATTTCTACAAAAAATTAGTTATCGGGATGAACCAAACGGCATTATCTAAGTTCAGTTATAACCTTTGCGTACGAAAAAAAAAATTTGGAATCGGTCAAACCAAAGTATAGTTATGAGCACCTGAAATTTCGCTATTTTGAAGTTTTTTAAAATAAAGCGAAAATCGAGCAAGAATGGTTTTGATGAAAACTCAGGCAAATTTTAATTTTTTTGAGAAAACTATTGGTAGATTCGTATTCAGAAGGAAAAAATGCATCGAAATAAGATTTAAAAAAAAAATTAAAATTTGTTTTTTTTTCGCATTTTGGCAAAAATTGAATCTGTTCACTAGAACGACTGTGATTTATTTTTTAGTTAGAACTTTGACTCTGCTAATAGTCCATTCTCTTCGGGATCGTTGAAGCTTCAAAATGCCGCTTTATTCATGCAATTCGGACGATTTTTCAATTTTTGGCAGATTTTTAAAGTTCGATCATCGAATTTTGCAAATTTTTTAAGGCATACCCCTTTCCATTTTTTTCGACGATTTTCAAAGAGCTCTCATTTCTTCAAAAATTAAGTTATCGGAATGAACCAAACGCCATTCTCTAAGTTCAGTGACAGCCTTCAAGTGCGAAAAAGAAATTTTGAAATCGATCAAACCGAAGTAAAATTATGAGTACTTGAAATTTCGCTATTCTGAGGTTTTTTAAAATTGGGCAAAAATTGAGCAAAAATGTTTTTCATGAAAATTCGTAAAAATTTTGATTCTTTGAAAAAACTATTGGTAGATTCGTATTCAGGGCGAAAAATTACATCGTTGTAAGGTCTAAAAAAAAATTTTTTTTTTGTTTAATTTTTCTTAATTATTCCAAACAGTATAATGACTTGCTCCACTGTCCTTTATACAAGAACATGTCTTATATTACGCTGGACGCTCATTTCAATTAGAAAACCGCTTTCAAAGCTACAAACCTCTCAATAGGTATTTTAATTGCAGGATAAACGATTTTTATCTCAACTCAATTCCAATATTCGTAACGAGTGAGTAAAAAATGAATTCCTTCCGAGTCGTTTGTGATACCAGTTCCAATCTTTTTCTACCGGACTAGAAAATTACCGGTAATGAGTTCCAGAACGCTTATGAGCAAATATATCCGTTTATAGATACAACGATCGCTAAAAGACAAAAGGGCGTGGCTAAAATAATTCCAAGCCCTTGAATCTCACATCCTGTGTCCTTTTACCGGTGAGGAATTCCGATTCACTGTGTAGAAAAAAAGGAATTATATTCCTTTGGCTCTGGGGCGCGTCTCTCGATAGCGATTTGCGTATGAATCCCGTGGTCGGTCCACGAGCCCGCGAGCGATCGGGATAGGGGGCATATATAAAATCTCGTCGGTGGCTTTCGCGAAAGCCGATAAGGATAGAGAGAGAGAGAGAGAGAGAGAGGGTTGCAACTGTGTGGATTTTTCATATCAACTATACAGCGAACCCTCTCTCGAGCGCTCTCTTTGCGCGTCGAAAAATGCATAAAAAGGACGAAGCAAAGTTGTTTCATTGCGATACAGCGTACGAAGGTATATCTATAGGGCGTGCATACTTGAACGCTTATGAGGCCCTCTCGCATTGCCAGAGGGGCCTCCGAGGTCTCCCCCGCGGTGTTGTTTGCATATACGTATATACCACGTTACGTGTGTATATACAAACGTATATATATATATATATATATATATATATATATATGTATGAGCGAGGAACGCACGCGGTACGGAGATGCCAAGAGTCGATGTGGGACTAGGGTTATTAGCCCAGAAAGCAAGGCCCCCGCTTCCGGTGCAGGCACTTTAGCTCGAGAGCGGGTTTCTTAACCCCTTAAGAATACACGTACGTATATTCTTGCGCGACCGTGTGGCATTGCTGGTAACGAAGAAACGCGAGATATCGCTGAAATTCATGTATTCGAACTCGTCGCGTACGGTATTCGACTATTTGCATCAAATGTTAGCTCAGGGGTGTGAGGAGACGAGTGTCAATGTACAAGTGTTTTCTCTCAATAACAAGCACGTTACAAAGTGCGTTGTTCCTCAACGCACTTTTAACTAGATCAACTAGATGGTTATTTAGTTAAGTAGATTATTGGTTACCACAACGAAACTAACTAAACTAAAATAACTATATAGTTATATAGTTGACTTTGTTGTGGTAACCAATAGTCTAGATGTCTAAAATAACTATAGTTATATAGTTGACTTAGTTGTGGTAACCAATAATCTAGTTGATCCAAACAACTATCTAGTTGATCCAACCGATTTCTCTTCTGGCGCTCAGATCACTGAGTCTTTGGTTGGACCAACTAAGTCGTTTTTTCCGTGCACATTGGCTGTAACTCCGTTCCAACGATATATACTTCGACGTAAAAACAAATACCGATTGTTTTTCAAACGGTGCTACTCGTTGAAATACCAAACTTTCGTAGACACGTGTAATTCCGAGAAAAAAAATTGCAAAAATGTGCTCTCTCACGTTCTCCCAACTGAGTAAAACCCGTTAACGAGGTGTCAGCACCTGTATTTATAAATAAATAATATCAAAATTAATTGGTCCATCTCGCGTGTAATCGGTAACAATTAAGACGTGCGTGCGATATCCCAGCGCGAATAACCGATGAATTAGAATTTCATAAATCTCTAATGTCTATTTATAAATCTCTCCCTCCCGGAGTCAGGAGTCACGCATCTCCTCTTTCTTATTCTTCAACGCTCTTTATAGCCGCGCAATTTTTCTAACGGTTCATGTCGCACCTGGGTGCGTCGGGAGTCACGAAGAAGTCGGAGGTCACTGTACCTTGCGCGCAATACACACTCACACACACACCGACACACAGGAGCATAAAAAATATCGCTGTACAATTACGGTTGAGACTCGTAACGTATTCTCGCTCTACGAGAAGGACAAACATACGCGCGGCGTTTTTTCGCAAACAAAATGGCGTAACTCGCGCCATTTTGAGCGTTAAATGATCGAGAGTCGCGCCATTTGTTTGCCACGATCGTTACAGCGAACATCGTGCACCGAGCACATATTTCTACTCCTTAAGAGTCAAGAAAATATCCGAGAAAATAAGAAGCACAACAGAGGGGAAAAACTAACTCGCGTTAATCGTCCTCAACATTTTTTATCTCTCTCTCTCTCTCTCTCTCTCTCTCTCTCTCTCTCTCTCTCTCTCTCTCTCTCCCTTCCCCCGTGTTAACGATCTTCATCGCGTTCTCACGCTGTTATCTTCGTTAATGACGTCACGGTATCAAATTTCTCAGGTTTGAGAGAAGAAAACTAGTTGACGATATAATTACCCGGAAGACTATTCTTCTATGGATTCATACCCGGATCTTTCCACTAAATAATATTCAGCACGCGAAAATTTCACGCGTGCATTCAGTTTCCGATGATAATTGCTCGTTGTGCAAACGGAATCGCGGTGATCCTCGACTGATTCCCTAAACGATCCAAACGATCGAAACGATCCAAGAACTTGATGGCTAGAGAGAGAGAGAGAGAGAGAAAGAGAGAATCCACGATGATCGAGTCCTCTTTGGATTATATATGCGCATGTGCGGTATATTTCATTGTACAGCGCGGATCATTCTCGGCACGGCGGGACTGACCCTCTTCGTCACGGATCATGATTTTTCTCGCTTCTCGCGCGATTCCCCGCATACGCGCGTTAATCCTCCGAGAGGGGTCACAGGTGAGGGATTCGCACGGTACAAACGGCGGAGTGCAAGAGGCGGAATCTCTCTGACTCCCGAGATTTCTTCTCCTCTGCCCTTTTTCACGGTGGGTTTTCTACACCGAAAAAATAAGGCTCAGTAATGTCAACTACCCAGCTGCGATCACGGAAAATTCGTTTGAATCAATCGTCACATATTTGATTTGATTACTCCGTTGTTGAAATAATAAAACTAGTGTCGTTGTTTCAAATGTGTACTGCATTCATCGCAATTACAACATTGGATCAAAATGATTTCGAACGAGGTTTATTCAACAACTTGTTTTCTCATTAAATCGAATATTTGGTCATTTACTGGAAGTAAATACAATTGTTTTAACTGTATGTTTCGTCTCATCAACAAAATCTAGTTTTAATTTGAGCTATTCATCCAGTTAAAAAGAATAGTAAATGCTTTCAGGTCGATCAAATTGTTTGATAAATTTGACTAAATATTTCAATGCGGCCACGACACATTTAGTCGATAGTACGTACAGTAACTACCACGATCTCGGCACTTCGCCCGAGATCCGTAAGGTGGTGACGATCGGCGCGCGCTCTCGCGCCAGCGATACAGCCACTGAGCACCGATAAGTACCAACATTACCCGCGCTTTGTGTTCGCGCAGTTCTATGGACTAAAGACTACATATTTGAATGAGACCACCATTGCCCTTTGGTGGCGCTCGTGGTCTTTATGGGCGCAAGGATAAATAAATTAAATTTTCAATTGACTGTTTAGTCTCACGATTAATTAGTCAAGTAAAAGCCCTCGTAGCTCAAACAAATAATGCATATCATCAAATGATTTGTTAATTCAATTGAAATTTTCTAGCTTTATATCGAATGCATTTTTTTCCGGTGAACAATATCTGAATTGCATAGAAAATATAAACTATTCATTTAACTAAACCATTTGGTTATGCAATCGCATATTGAGTGCATTTTACCAAATATAGAATTAGAACAATGTAATTTTCAATTGAACGGATTCTCTACTCTGTTGGGTCACGGATATATGTATTTATGGGAATGCAATTTTTGTTTCCATTTTGATACACGTTTTGAGTTAACTGAATTACACATTTCGTTCGCCACCCGTAACCGCCGGGTTTAGTTAATTCAAGCCAATTTTTTTTCACTTTGTCAAACCTTTTTCTCGATGTACCTTATATTTTTCTATCTTTTCCCCGTAACGAAAATAAATCTTCCGCAAAAAGCACGGAAGTGACGGAAAATTGATATTAAATTTGAAACTCTGTAAAAACGAGACTCCACATCTACGGGGTTGCGGAACAAAAGCCCGTATCAAGCGTATTTTCAGGGATGATCATCCTAATTCCATGCTTTCGCGAATTCATCCCGTTGGACGGGCGGATCGAGCGGATTTTTTTTAGAAACAAGCCTCGCGTATTCAACGGCCTCTTTCTTTCATCAGCGCTATAACCGAGCGTACCGAGAGCCGTTGCTACTGGCTGCCGAAGAGAGAACGAGCTAAAAAATTTACGAGAACGCAGAGAAGGAGAGAGAGAGAGAAAGAGTGAATCTCGGTGAGAGTCAGCCAACCGAGCGAGCAGAAGCAGCAACCTCAGTCAGTCAAGAGTACCGACACAGCCCTCTATTCTCTCTCTCCCTGGTTGTCCTCTCTCTTCTCTCGTGTACGTATAAAATCCTCCGCGTGCCTCTCTTCGCATCGCCGCTCCAGATCCTTCGGATAAGAGCCAACACCATTTTAGCGGTTCCTTACACACCAGACATCCGTTCGCCTTCTAACGTGATAGTACTTCGCGAATGTAACATCGGCAAACTGCATATATAGTAATAATCATGTATCCCGTATCGTTGGCTTTTTTTCTACCTGTTGGTTATAAGGACGAACTGACACGTTCGTCAACCCGTAAAAGCTGCGTGTGCTCGATGCAACAAAGAATGTGCCGTATCGCGCAATTTATTATTTTCATACGCAATTTTGTGCATCATTGAGAAAAATGCAAATTTTTCGCAAGATCCAGAGTTATTTTTTTCAATTTTTTTAACCTCCACTCTCAAACGGTTACAGCATCGCCGTTTAAAAATTGTTTCGATCGCAATCCAGTACGAGAATTTTTTCGCCTTTTCCCTAAAAAATAGATCTCGCACGAGCGGAAGCCCGTATAGTAATTGTTCAAAATTTTTATCTACTCCGCGCATTTAGCAAAATGAGAGATATTTGCGATATACACTACCGGCGAAAAGTTTCCGGGCAAAACTTCAGAAAAGGTCTGGAATGTAGACTAACAACAAGCGGCATTTTAAAGGGGAAGAATTCGGCTTCATTTCCTGATTTTTTAAATTATTTTTACAAATTGTTTTTAGATTTGGACTCTATTCTGAAAACAGCTGTTTTTCGGCTTTTTAAGGTGTACTTTTCTTCCAGAGGAATTTTTTTAAATACATTTTTAGGATTGGATTCATAAAGGGGAAAGTTTGAGCTTCAATTTCCTTGTTTTTAAACTTTGGGCGATTTTTTTCCACAGTTATTCTGTCTTTAGTGAAAAAAGAGGAAATTTGCAAAATCTCGTATAACGCGAAACAAAGAAGAGTCATGAAAAAATTTAGGATAGCAAAAAGTTGCGTCTGTTTTTGTTGAGTCCAGAGGAATTTTTTCAGATTTTTTTTTCTAAAATTTTGTTTTCTCATGTTGAGGGTGGAAAAAAACTTCAGGAAAAACATTGAAAAAAAATTCCAATATGTTGAAAATGGTAAAATAAATTTTCCTCTCTTGAAATTTTATTAATAATCTCATATAGTTATGGTAATTGAATCATCCTAGCTCCGACCCAGAAAACGAGGAAACAAAAATTTTAAGGAAAAAATCTGAAAAAATTCCTCCGCACTCAACAAAAACAGACGCAATTTTTTGCTATCTTGAAGTTTTTCATGAATCCTCTTTGTTTTCATGTTATATTGGACTTTTCACATTTCCTCTTTTTTCACAAAAAACAGAATGACTTTGGAAAAAAAATCGCTCAAAGTTAAAAAAAAAAAGGAAATTGAAGCGCAAACTTTCGTCTTTATGATTCCAATCATAAAAATGTGTAAAAAAAATTTCCTCTGGAAGATGGGTGCACCTGAAGAGAGGGGAAAGAGGCGAAAAACAGCTGTTTTCAAAATAGAGTCCAAATCTAAAAACAAATTGTAAAAATAATTAAAAAATCAGGAAATGGAGCCGAATTCTTCCCCTTTAGAATGCCGCTTGTTAAATTAGTCTACGTTGACTTCCGGCGAAATGGCATGAAAAAACGTTCTAGACCTTCTTGAAGCTTGGCACATCGTTTGGCAATAATGATTTTTTTCTCAAAAATCGCTTGTAAATCTTAACGGCGGAAACATGTCCCGCTTATAGCTCGCGCTCTCGTGCAAACGTCCGAGGCAGATACACGTAGGTATCTTTGGTGCGAGACGCACACGGAGGATAGAGGAGCAAGAACGGAAATGGCGCGGCGGTTGTACCGCAACATTTCACTTTTTCGCAACATTGCTCGCTCGCGAATATCAGAGTGAGGGCAGTTGAAAAGTATGCGCGGTTGTACACGTTGCGCGACTTCCTAAACGCGTCTCGCGTCAAGACTCCGTCACCGGAACGAGGGCTCGTAAAAAAAAAACGCAGAAAAACAAAGCGGAGAGTCCAACGTGTCGGGTCGGAACAGCGGCCATATTGATTTTCCTCGCTCGCTCTTTGGCAATTTTCATTTGCGAGATACACGGATACAACGCGAAGGCGTGATTCTCGAGGCGCCATTAAAAATTACAATTTTCATTCATAATTCATACAAGACGCAATTACACGGTTCCTAACATCGTGGGAACTCATCCATCGGTACTCACGCTTGAGGAGAAGAACGATAGAAACGATCGAGTCTAGCGAGCTTCTTCTTTCTCATTGTTCCGACAAATTTAACCCGGGAGAGAGGCATCTTATTTTGGACATTGACCATTCAACGAATATGCCAGCTGTGGGATAACGTTTTTCTTTCGGTTTTTGTAATGAGCAAAGAGAGAATCGATCACTCCCACGTACGCGACGTATCTCGGATTTAAAAAAAACAAGAACGACCGGGACAGGAAAAAAACAGTACTAAAAAGGTTTTTACAAAAGCAGCTTCCTTCGATTGCCGCTTTTATCGGGCACGTTTCTCTCCTTCTGGGACATCGAGGGCGCACGGTACCGGGAGCGATAGGAGAACGCTCCTTCCGGGCATTTTCATTCCTCTCTCGATGCATGTACGAGACACACGTACATGGAGAATACTGTATAAACGTGTATCATACATGACATACATTTTTTTTCATGGCAAATATCTCTACCCTCAAAGTTATTTGGAAAATAAATAAATTTTTGTGAAAAAAGTTGCCAATGATTCTTTCAACTGCCGAAAGGAAATTAAATTCAAGAAAATACGAGAAAAATTGGAAATATGAGAGGGCTGATTTAAAAAAAAACTGAAAAAACAGACGCTGGCGAATTTTTGTAACGAAAGATCAAAGGGTTACTTCGAAGGAATTCACCATCGATCTTTTCGGCTTACCGAAAGAATCAGACCGAAAAAAATGATCAGAGTATACGAGAAAAAATTTGCGCATTGCTTCCTCATCTTTATCCATAGTCCACATAGCTTCCTTTATCTCAAAGTATGGTGATCGAATTTGGCTTCCTCATAAAGAAATCTTTGTTAACTATTCAAAAAAATGATTAATCAATGTGCAAATTTGCAACTTCTAGTAGTTTGAACTTTTCAATGCTAATTTAACGCTACAAAAGTGTTCAATTTTTATCGCTTGCGCTATTTTTCGAAAAATTCACAATTTCATAAAATTTTAATCCTCGGATAGATTTTTGCACAATTCAATAGCGAATAACATTGATAGATATACTGGCTCTTCACAAAATTTCATTGCAATATCTAAAAAAATTCAAAAGTTATAGCGTTTACGCTTCTTTTATAAAAATTAAATATTTGATAAAAATTTAATCATTCGATCGATTTTCGCCAAGTTTAATAAAGAACATCCTTGATAGCTATATCAGCTCTGTGTAAAGTTTCAGTGCAATATCTTAAAAATTGCACAAGTCAGAGCGTTTACGCTATTTTGCAAAAAATTAAAAATTTCTTTAAATTTTAATCCCTCGATAGATTTTTGCCAAATTTAATAGCGAACAACTTCGATA
Organism: Alloplasta piceator; assembly: GCA_946863875.1. Lineage (NCBI taxonomy): Eukaryota > Metazoa > Arthropoda > Insecta > Hymenoptera > Ichneumonidae > Alloplasta > Alloplasta piceator. Next base: position 1,387,793 of record OX333076.1, on the reverse strand, counting down.
GCTATATTGGCTCTGTGCAAAGTTTCAGTACAATATCTCAAAAATTGCACAAGTTAGAGCGCTCAGGCTATTTTTCAAAAAATTGAAAATTTCATAAAATTTTAATCCCTCGATGGATTTTCGCCAAATTCAATACCAAACAACCTTAATAGCTATACTAATTCTGTACAAAGTTTGAGTGCCATATCTTGAAAATTGCAGAGGTTAGAGCGTTTACGCCATTCTTGCAAAAACGAAAAAAGTCGATAAAATCGGAACACCCGTTATAATTAAAACAATTTTTTTTTCATAATGAAGAGCAACTCGTGCTCGACAAGTGTGCGAAATTTTAGCTTGATATCTCGAAGCGTTTTCGCGTTATTAATTATTTACATCTGAAACTGAGGACACGCGTGCGCGCGCGCGCACACACACACACACATACACACACACACATCCATCCGGACATTTTTTCTAAATATGATTTATCGATGTTTTAGGACATTTTGAAGATATTGGCATAAAAATCGCGAAGAAAAAAATTTTCACGAAAACAAAGCTTCCTTTACATGAGGAAGCAAAAAATAGAAAATTTTCTTAAATTGGTTAAATAAATTGGAAATCTCGGAGCATTGTTGGGGGGAAAAAGAAGAAAATGGCATCCGCGCAGCTGCATCTGCATCGCGGGCAGTGAAAAAGGCACGAAACAAAAATTGATCGCAGGGTGAGCTCCCTCTCTCTGAGTCTCTTATCTCCAAAGGCATGGCGGTTTCGCACGCAAAGTCTCGAAGGTTTATTTATCGCGGGTCTCGCGCGGTAGAGACACTCGTATAGAAACGCGAACAGCGCACTCGTGGCTCGCGCGTACCGCGAGCGCGCGCCCTATACGCGACTATACGGGGCGATTTTATTTTTTTTTCCTCTTTATAAATCTTTTTTTCTTTATACATATACAGCGATTCCCGGCTCTGCTTCCTGAAGCCAGGGAAGCGCTCGACATTCCTTTTCGCAGAGTCTCCCGGGACCCTCGCCGCTGATACAGACCCGCGGGACTCTTTATTTATGCACCGGACGCTTAAATATACATACATATATACGCTGCTGCGTATAGTCTGCAGTTTCGCAGCTACTATACATCTCGTTCTACAGACACACGCGAACCCTCATCTTGGTATCGCGGACTAAAACTTCTGTGCAATTCTAATTCACATTCTCGGCAGCAAAGTATAAATTATATCGTGGCCGTCCGTCCTCCTCCGCGCGCTTTCAGCTCGCGTATACAGCGGCGATCGCGACGCAATGCGTGATCTTTTCATTATAATGCGGGATAACATTTTTATTTGCAGTTCAACGAGGAATAACGTCGATTTTTTTCAACATTTTGTGCAAAAAAATTGGACTCTCGGATTAATTTCATAGTGATAAATGAGAATATCTATTATGGGGCATTCCATACGAAACCGACCAATCAGTCCCGACCATTTTTAATTTTGTTGAAAATTTTCTATTTCTTTGTACGTATATCGAAAGCAGTCTTTCAGAATTTTTTCAGATTTTTGTCTCAATCCTTCCAACCACGATAATTTTTTCAAAATTTCACACAAATTTCTTTCAAGTGCGCGTAACTTGTTAAAAACGAAGATACGAAAATAAAAGGTGAGACCATTTTTTTTCGTCTTGAGTTGTAGTTTTATGAAAAAAATACAAAAAAAATATCGATATTCATTTTCATGTTTTTTTCAATTTTAAACCTAAAATATTTTTTTCGATAACTTTGTCCATTTTGATTTTTTTCAAAAAATTCACCACTTTTTGGGAGATATTTTTACGGGTACTAAAAAATTCGCAGCTTGTGATATTCGTAACTTGTATTTTTTTATCTATTTTTGAAGTTGTACCTTACACGTTATTTTTTTAGTGTTACGTGTAACTTCAAAAATAGACAAAAAATATAAGTTATGAATATCACAAGCTGCGAATTTTTTAATACTTATAAAAATGTCTCTTTAAATGTGGTGAATTTAAAAAAAAAATCAAAATGGTCCAAGCGAAAAAAAAAATTCCCGTTTAAAACAGAAAAAAAAACATGAAAATGAATTTCGATATTTTTTTTGTATTTCTTTACAAAACCACAATTCACGACGAAAAAAATGTTCCTCTGTTTTATTGTGATATCTTCGTTTTTTAAAAAGTTATGCGAATAAAAATTCTGTAAAATTTTGAAAAATTTATTGCAGTTGGAAGGGTTGAGACAAAAATCTGAAAAAATTCTGAAAGACTGCTTTGAGGGCTGTAAAAAATATAAAAGTTTCCAACAGAATAAAAAATGGTCGGGGTTACGGATTGGTCGGTTCCGTATGGAATGCCTCATATATTTGAACGAAATTTGTTAGGTTCGAAGATCAAAGTTTTAATATCAAAGAAAAATGTTTTTGCAATTTACAAGTACGTTTCTCAAAATTTTTTCAGAAGATCCGTTTTATCGATGCCGAAAAAAGTTGAATGAAAATGTGCAAATTTCATCGAATTAAGCGGAGGTCAAGTGTTGAAAACGAAATGAAATGTGATTTGATGTACTATATTGTAAGAGATATAAATTGTGACATACCACACGATCGGGATATCAGGTGGCTCCGACGAAAGAATCGCAAAACGACGATGCATCGAGTTGCAATTTTCTCACTGCGTGGATAGCGACTCGCGAAACGGAATCCCCGATCGTGTTACCCAATCGATATCGATCGTGATCGATGATTACTGACATTTCACTCTGCTCGAACGTTTCGAAATGCTCAAGTTTATCGCGCTCTCTTCGACGGATGAATTTAGGGACGAAATTTCATCGAGATAAGAACCACGAACGATAATTATTCTCGACAATGATAATAATTGAATAATTGATTATTTTAATTAATACACGAATATGGGATTGGCAATATCATCGTTAAAATTCATGGCGCGATGCAACGAGTAAAATGAAAAAAAATCAATCAATTCCTTGCATATATTCATGCATCGCATTTACAGTTTGATTTTTTATCATTTATTTTTTTTACATTGAGGACACATCGCGAAGCAAAGGAATATTTCAATGATGAATCACGACGAATCGTGCGTATATTCGGATATAAGAAAGTTGATCGTCATCGCGTCTCCAAAGTTTCAGGTTCATCGTCCGTAAGATCTTTTTTTTTTCTTCGAGATACACTCGCATTTATTATTTTCGACGTGTCACGAGCTGCCACAAAAAGCGTCTCATTGGAAAAATGATACATACGGAGAGGAGCTTTCGTCCTCCGTACGGAAAAATCATTTTTGAGATTCGACGATAAAGTTGATGAATTTTGTCACAATGATCGATCGGATCGTGTATTTTTCGAATAAATTTCGAATTTTGTTCAGGCTTCAATTATTTTAGTGAAAAGAAATATTTTTTATAAAAAAATGCGAACCAAAATGAATAATAAATTAATGAGCTTTTTATAATAAAATGTGCGATAATGTAATATTATTCTGACTATTCGATTATTCGAATTGAGTCAAACTAAACAACCATAATTCCTCCGTGAAATATCACGACGCTCCTCTTTTCCTTCCTGAACAAATTTACTGATAAAGATATTTGCGTCAATTTTTTAAAGAAATTTTGGGATTTTTTTTTTTCCGAAAGCAGATGACGTCTCGTTCAAGCGCGATCTCTGCGTTGTAAATTATCGAGCGGTGGGCTCGATATGTTTAATTAACTAAACGTGGAATGGCGCATACGATAAATGGATACGTATCGACTATAAACTTTGTGGTAACCGCGTCGCCCCTGACGCTGCCGATAACGCTCACTACTTTTGCATCGTCGTCGCGATATATATATGTATATTGTTTATGTCTTTTTTTTATATCAGTCGTTGAAGTTCTCGTGAGTCTCAAGATGCTATCTCTCTCTCTCCCTCTCTCTCTCTCTCTCTCTCTCTCTCTCTCTCTCTCTCTCTCTCTCTCTCTCTCTCTTTCTTTCTCTCTCGGGTAGGGCGAACGCACCTTGACGCCCACTATTCTCGTGCAAACTCGAGATTATAGAGGTGACCGGGGCAAAACGGCCACCCTGAGAAAATAATAAATTGCCCATCAGGATACTTAATCTCTTTTAACGAGAAATCGAATCGATGCAAATTTTATTTCTACACGGCGAGCAATTTTCCCAAAAAAATTACAAGTATTTCAACAAATACTCAAGTTTCCCAATCAAATTTAACTCGATGCGATTGAGTTTTTTTTTCAATGAATTTACGAATTTATTTGCGTAATCGTAGTTTTTTCCAATCATAATACAATTATTTCAATTTATTTTTATTTTTTTTAAATAAAAGAGAAATTTTATTATTTTGAAAAAAAGTTCGAATTATTCATAATAATTTTTATTTGATTGGAAAAAAATTAGAGAAAAAATAACGCGCGTTATTTTTTCATTTCTAATATGTTCTTTCAAACAACACGATGGGATGCAATTTTATTACAAAATAATGTAATATTAAATAATATTCGTTTACGAAGCATACGTCGTTAGAGCTAGAGCTAGTAAGAGAGAGAGAGAGAGAGAAAGAGAGAGAGAGAGAGAGAGAGAGAGAGAGAGAGGGAGAGAGAGAGAGTGTGGATGAAAAAATTATAAGAAAAAGCATACGAGAAAATAAGAAAATTTCACTCAAAACTAGAATTAAAAAGAAAAATTATTCTTAAGAAACATCATCGTCGTCGAATCTCGAATCGAAGGTTAACCCTCCGTCTGTACACTCAAATTTTGGGAGACCGTCTCTACCGCCGTTCGTTAAAGTCCTGCTAATGTTTTTTCTAAGTAAAAGTCGTCAAAAAATTCTGGAAAAATTCTGAATTACTTTTATAACATTTTTTTCCACGATCCAATCGTTATCTAACCATTTATAGTTAACAAATTTTTTCAACCATTTTTCTAATTCCAGAGAAATTCAATTTCAAAATTTGGCTCGTGCCTTAAAAGACCCAGTGTACCGGAGGGTTGAATTGAAAATTTTCCAGTGTTTATGACAATTGAAAAAAGAATGATGAACCTTTGATCCATATACTTTGACGTACATCACAGTCTATCAATGTAAAACAATTATTTAAGCTGATAACGAATCCAGAGCACGGTATAGAAATCCTTTTCCGACCGAAACCGTCTGCACGAAAAATTCATCATCGAGCGCGCTCGTATTCACAGGACTTTATATATGTATATACGCTGCGTAATGCAGAAGAAGCTTTCGAAAGGATATATTCCTTGACTCGATTTCGAGACCGCAAAATCCTCGCGAGAGATATATCTCTCTCCGTCTCATTCTCGAAAAGAGAGAAAGAGAGAGAGAGACTAACACTACTCCGCTCCTCTTTCACTCCCTCGCAGCGCTCTCTGCTCGGTCCTTTTATCTTTGTCCCTTTTTCTTTTTTACATTTATTTTCATTGATTTTTTTCTTTTTATTTTTTTCATCTCTCGCTCTCCATGTATGTGTGTACCATAACCTCGGCGCTTCCTCACCTCTCTCTCTCTCTCTCTCTCTCTCTCTCTTTCTCTCTCTCTCGCTCGCGATTTCTGTGCTCAACGAATAGAAGTATATACGCGGTGGACGACAGAAAATCCCGACTCGGAGACAACATAAAGATTTAAGACTCGGAGATGCGCCAATAAACATGCTGTGCCCAGTCAGCCCTGCGCCTCCACCGATGCATTCGCTTCTGTTACGTTCTTGCTTCTCTCTCTCTTCTCTTTGCTTCCGTTTCGTTCCTTCTCTCTCTACCGTGTGCTTTCTGGGTCTCGACTGTCTTTTCCGTAAGGTCCGAGACAAGAGCCTACCAAAGCCCACTTCGTACGTATATGGCTAGTTCTCCGATAGATCGACCAATAATTCCGGATACACATTTTTTGAGTGAAACTTCTATGGCGGCGTTGGAGAGTTTCGGGTGGGAGTGAATTCATGGGTAGCCCTTTAAACCACAACAGCGGTACATACACGTCCTTTTTTCACCATAATCGCGGTACTTGCGAGAAAAAATCATTTTATAAAAGGGGGTAAAATTTCGAAAAGCCCAGAAATGTACAAAAACTTTGTCCGTGAGTGAAATAGGCCCATAGATTGCCACCCTGTTATAAATCTCTCCGCGTCCTCTCGGAGGGTGGTCCTTGCCCTTATATCAACGAGTCTCGTCGGTTGGGAAAAGATGATTTTTCCTCTCAAATAGGACCTCCTTGGGACAAACGGTCCGTGCAACCAACCGCGAGCCCACCCTTCACCGCGTGGATATCGAAGTTCGAAAAAATGCCTGTTCCAGAGATAACGAGATCGCGATACACCTGCCCGGAGACGTATCGCAACCACCAACTAACCGTTGTGTTGGTTATTCTCCTCTCTCTCTCTCTCTCTCTATCTCTCTCGCGCGCGCTGTGAATGTGTGTTTACCGTGGCTAAGCGCGATATCCCTTTCTCGTTGCTTTGGCACTGGCATCGGCAAGTTTCCACGGTGTAAGGCGAAAAAGATTGTTTCGCTGTAGCGGTAGATCGGGAACGAGCGACCGAGAGCAAGCGTGGATATAAGGACGATCGAAGGGAATAAGCGAAGCGCGGCAAAGCTCGCGATCCAAGAGAAGCACCAAACGAGTCAAAGAGAGAGAGAGAGAGAGAGAGAGAGAGGAAAAATCTTGAGGGTGTTCTCTCTCGCTCTGTCCGACTCTTCGACTTATTTATTCTTCTCTCCGTTCTCCCTATATACCTCCTATATAGGCACCTTTCTTCTTGACTCGTTCTTTCTTTTTCACGTTGTTTTTTTTTTTTCAAATTCTTTTTTCATTCTTTTTGGCTGTTTTCTGCTTCCGCAAACGACAGCCGCTTATTTATATCCGCGGGCCTTTGTATAGCGCGCACGGGAGCGCGCTTTAACGTTTGTACACACACGCGCACACACGTATCTATGTACCGAGGGTTTGTGCGGCTAGGAGACTCCGGACTTAACTTACGAGGGGTCGGGAATTTTTCTTTTTTTTTCTCATTCTCTATAACTCGCTCGGATATCAATGAATCAGAGATTTTCTGACATTTTGAGAAATTATAGAAATGCGCGAGTCGTAAAAATTCGCAAAACATAGTAACCATCGTGATCCGAGTATCGTGACCGTGCTTGACAATCATATTTTCCTCGTGGAGGAAAGTTTAGTAATTCTTATGCCCTACGAGAATATCACAAAACATTTAAAGGACCTCCGTTTCAACAAATTTCGTTCATGAGCGATGCGCAATTCGTTGATGCAATTTTTAAAGAACATGATACCAAAAATTAGAATTAAAAATCGGAAGTGTCGTTGATTTTACGTGGAATTCTTAATACGATTCCACGCCGCACAAAAAATTTCACTGCCCTTTTAAAAATGAAGATATTTTGATTCGCCAAGCGGCGATTTAAAGGGGACATATTCAGCTTCATTTCGCTTTTTCGAAAAAAATTTTGCGATTTTTTTTGAACCCGGTACGCCTTTGGAAACATGGCCGCTTTTCGTTTTTTTTTTGGCATTGTAATTTTGGCGCACGCCCTATGAAATTTTTTTTCGACGGTTTTTCGCATGAAAAACTCGTAGCGGAGAGTATTAGCTTCAATTTCGTTTTTTAAAAAGTTTCGTACGATTTTTTTTCTCAAAAACATTTCAATTTTTTGCAAAAAACGACCATATTTATCAAATGTAGCGTAACTCTAAAACTACTGGGTTTTCGTAAATTTACTAATAGGGTAAAAAGTTACATACAATCATTATGGATTCAATGGAATTTTTTCAGATTATTATTATTTTTTTTTTCTCTAATTTTTCCTGTAAACGAGGTCTTTTTTTTTCCTCAAATAATCGGGTCTCTTACCTCATTTACACGGCTTTTTCATCGAAAACCCTTATCTACATGGCTTATTCATTTCAAAAACCGTGTAGATGAGGTAACAGACCAGATTGTTTAAGATAAAAAAACATCTCGTTTACAGGAAAAATTGAAGACAAAAAAATGTTGAAAAAAAATCTGAAAAAATTTCATTGAATCCAGAATAATTGTATGCAACTTTTTACCCTCTTAGTAATTTCACGAAAACCTAGTAGTTCCAGAGTTAGGCTACATTTCATAGATATGGTCGTTTTTTGCGAAAAATTGAATATTTTTGCGAAAAAAAATGGTACGAAACTTTTTAAAAAACGAAATTGTAGCTAACACTCTCCGCCGCAAGTTTTTCATGCGAAAAACAGTCGAAAAAAATTGCCTGGGTCGTGCGTCAAAATTACAATGCCAAAAAAAACGCCGAAAAACGACTGTGCTTCAAAGAGCGTACTGGGTTCAAAAAAAATAGCAAAAATATTTTGGAAAAAGCGAAATGAAGCTGAATGTGTCCCCTTTGAAATGCTGCTTGGCGAATCAAAATATCTTTAATTTTTGAAGAGCAGTGAAACTTTTTGTGCGGCGTGGAATCGGGGCGAGTGTTTCCAAACTTTTGGCCGGCGCTGTACATATGTATATATAATTCCTCACAGGTTTGCATCTGTGCAAACTCCAAGAGCAAAATGATCAGTTGAGCGCGAGGCAAGTCAGTTACTGACATCACCTGTCAACGCGAACGTTCCTTGGAACAGGTCTGTATTACAGGCCCACAATCCCTACTGTATCTTTCCCTTTCGTCCCGTCCCATCTATATATATATAATCTTCGAGTCAACTTAATTAACGTTTGATCCTTACTTTCTCAAATTTCGTTTACGATTTTATCCAATTTTTTATCCAATGACCCAAAGTCTGAAAATTTTTGAAAATTCAAGAAACGACTGGTCGAGTTGACGTGGAATATTCCATGCATATATATATTATTGTATATATCGTTTGCTTGGTCCTTAAAATTAATTTGATCCCAAATACGAAAAATCTTTTTTCAAATGTGTGAAGACAAATAAATGGTCGGGAAATGATTTTAAAAAATGGTGTAACTCACCTCTCTCCGACTTCCGGAAGTTCTCGAAGATGAAATCCATCGAACGTGTGTCCATAAATCTTGAAACGGCCGAGAGGCATTTTCTCCTCGACTCGGCAAAAGGACGATGTGGGAGCGAGCACAAGAGAGAATATAATAGACGCCCTTTTCTCTCGCACTTTGTGCGCACGATGAAAAAATCTCTTGGCTCCGGTGCTCTCACTCACTCATTCTCTCTCTCTCTCTCTTTCTCTTATCTCTCTCGTTCTCGGGAGATGCAGGTGAGGGTATAAGCAAAAGCGAGGCCGAACAAATAAATGCTGGAAAAACAGGAACAAAACCGACATTATATGGCATTAACATACAAAGTATGTCAGATATTCCCGTCCGCTACCCTGGGGAGCGAACGAGAAGGAAGAGAAAGAATAATGTATGGTACAGAGACATTAGAAAGGCGCGCGGCGTGCAAAGAGATTGGAAAAAAATGCAGAAGAAAAAGAATCAGTATAGGGAAAAGTTTTTTTCAAGCAGCTAATGGGTGTCTTTCCGTGATAATGGAAAAAGAGGAAAAGGAGTAAATGGAAGAGCGTGGATTTTTATTTTGCTCTTTAAAAACGCGGTATTGGACCAAAAAATCATCCAAATGACAAAGATTTGGCCCTCTCATTTTTTTCCTCCTCATGTAGGGATGGAAAATTGAAAAGTCCTGACACAAAGCCTGATTTCCATCGAAATGTCCTGAGATTTTGTCGCAAACGTAATTGCGCACAGCAAATACGATAAAACTGATTAGTTTCACAGATTAATGAGAGAATTGATTATTTCCGCAATTCATTTAAGGTACTGGTCTACTTTAAAGGGCAAAAAAAGCAAATTTTCAAGATTTTCTCTCAGCTCCTTTATTAGATATGACTATAAAACTGTTATTACAACATTGTTTCCTCCGTCGAAAGTACACAAAAAAACGTATTTTTTATTTCGATTCTTTGAATAATTTATAGAAGGCGCCAAAGTTGAAAATGTGTTTTCCCATGGCCGACAGTTAATCTCCGGATTGGCAAGTTTGAAAAAAAAAAATTTTTAAAAAAGCATTTTAAAGAGGAAGGTTACAATTAACCACCGTTAATGAAAAATCGATTAAAAAAAAATTGCGGATGTTTGAAATAGAAATTAAAATTTAATTTTTCACAATTAGTTCACATTTAGTTCAAACATCCGCCGTGCTTTTTGTTAGTCGATTTTTCATTAACGATGGTTAATTGTTGTGTAAGAAACCTTCCTCTTTAAAATGCTTTTTTATTTTTTTGTTTCAGTGGCAATACTGAGATTAAAGAATCGAAACGGAAAATAAATTTTTGTTTTGTACTTTCGAAGGATGAAATAATATTGCAATAACAGTTTTATAGTCACATCTGATAAAGGCGGTGAGAAAAAAATCTTCAAAAATTGCTTTTTTTGGCCTCCGCAAGGTAGACTAGTACCAATAAAATGTTAAAAACCAAAAAGGGTAAATTAGATTATGTTTTTATATTATGTTGACGTTAATTACGTTGATTTGTGATACTATCCAAAGAAGGTTATGTTCTTGTTGATTGGACTTTTCTAATAAAAAAATCTCAAAAATGTACTATATTTGATTAAAAATCGAAAAATCCTGAGATTTCCGAAATTCGGTCGCAATCCTGTCAGTACCTTAAAAATCCTGAAATCTCAGGACAAATCCTGAGATATGGTAACCCTATCCTCATGTTGCTGGAGCAGTCAGTCGATTTATGAGAAACACAAATTGTTGTCACTCATGTTGCGGGTCAAAAAAGAATAAAAAAAACGTAACACGACACATATGATTCAACAGTCTCGCTAATTAAATTGTAAACGTAACACGACACATATGATTCAACAGTCTCGCTAATTAAATTGTTTTTGGGGAATTGTATTTGCAGCGCGAATATTGGACAAACTCAAATTTAGGACACGAAAAACTTACTTATCTTTCGCTGCAAAGAACCAAGAATGAAGACAAAATCGATTTTTTCTGTTCAAGGGGACAGAAGAGGGAGGTGAATTTGCAGAATGGAGCGAGATAACGAAAAGAGAGTAAGCGGATAAGAGTGGGTAAGAGCTTCGATGAAACTTTGGCCAAGGAGCTGCTGGTATATTTTATATATGTATATATATAATACCCGTCTGAATCTCCCTGTCTCTCTCTCTGCTCGGGATAAAAGTTTTGCTGCAACGCTTACGCCATTCGGGCACAAGTCCCTCCACATTTCTCGCTCGTCCTCGTCGTTGTGTCCACCGTGTGTGCCACGCGGTAAACGCAAAAGAGCCATCGAGAAAAATAGAGGAAGAAAGAGAGAGAGAGAGAGAGAGAGAGAGAGAGAGAGAGAGAGAGAGAGAGGAAAAGAGGGAGCCAGGAAGGGACGTTTGTGAACCAAGAGAAACCGCGAAAGACCAAAGGGAGATGCCCCGAAAGGCAGAAGCAAGAGGCAAATGCAAAACGAAAAATCCAAGTGCATTATATCGAGTTGGTCTCCCCGACGACCACGGAGACACATAAATGTGCATATATGCGTATATATATTTAAGGGATATTCAAAATTGCACGTTATTGAAGAATTTCGTTGCTGATGGATATTTTTTCAACTCGTCAGGACAAAAACCTCTCGCAAAAGAAAATATCTCGGATATTTTGCTTATCATCGATATCTAGATTTCCAGGCATCGTTTTTGCGATATTTAAGAGGGACTGAATTGACCTTCGAGCAGAATTTTCACAAAAATTCTTCGACATTGCTCTTTAGGTATGAAGAGTTGCGGAATAATTGGAGGAGATTCGACGAAGACGAATTGAAAAAATGAAAACAAAGATATTCACGTTAATGAGTGTCGAAATGTTTTTTTCGCTAATCCGTATTTATCGCGTTACGTTTTTTCTCATTATTCCATTATTTCACACGAACAAATTCTCACGATGCAACGGGATTTGGAATGAAAATTTGAATTTTGGAGCACATTGATATTTAAGCGGATATAGTATAAAAAATAAGAGAGGATGTGTATAGGGAGTAGGATTTTTTTCTCGTGCTCTCTTTGGTGCTTTCATAGCATTGATCGGAGTTCCGATCGAGCTACCGCTGCAACATCGCTGCAAATACAACAACCTCCTGTATATGACAAAAATCATTTTTTTGTTTCAATTCTCCACTGTTATTGCCCATAGACGATTATCGAAAAGAATTAATAAAAATCATTTTTATGCATTTTTTGTCAATTAAATTTAAATATTTGGATTTGCGTTTTAATTTTTCAATCGAGGAATCGACGAGGAAGAAAAATTTCACCACAGAAAATCAAGTCAAGTCAAGTCAAGTCATTGAGAGGTGAAGAGGAATTTTTCCCCGGTGAATGTCAATGAAAATGAAAAATTCCAATGTTGGCATTGTTGAATGATGATATTCTCATAGTTTAAAGGACGAATTAACATGGATGGGACCGAATAAAAGGGACGAAAAGGAATAAACGTTGTTTGGATAACAGATGGCCGATTCACTTTGAACCCCTTCCCTCGAATTCACTGAATCTGTAAGCAGTTTCGAGCGGGCTATTCTCGTACCAATTTCCATACGGGATAGATTCAGCGTGTTCTCTATGTCAAAATGATTTATCACGCGAGATAGCCATTTTTTCGTTTTGGGGATTTCAATGATAGATGGGTTTGAAAATTGATTTTTCGATTCTAAATTTTAAATTGTCAAAAAAAAAAAACACGCACGGACAAGAAACGCCCCGGTAAATTGAAAACTTGCACTTTTCTCTCTCTCCCTTTTACAGTGCAAATCCTACAAAAAAAATAAAGCTGATATTGAAAATTACAAAAAAGAATAGAACAAAATCTGTGAGAACGTCGAGTGAATGTTAAAAAAAATGCACATCGAATTGTTATATTTCTATTTCGATAATACCCATATTTTGACGCGCTCCCCAACTTCATTGTCCTTGTTCGTGCATTATTTCATTTTCGTACATATGATAAAAACTATTTTGTTCCTAATTCTGCTCATACATTGATTGAGAAATGCATTTTTTTTGTTATTGCTGTAAAAGGCAATTATGAATGTGTAAAAAAACGCTTGCCCCACCCATTCTGCTTCACTGGTCGTAATACATTGTGTTGATTATCGTAATCGTATATTGCATTCGAAATTACGCGCTCTCGATATAATTTACAAACAAAAAATCCTTGTCCGAAACGGAGAAAAGAAAAAAAATGACTAATTATTTTTAAAAAAACGTACAATCGTCGGCTGTAATCTCTCACCCGGAAGTAGTTTTCGGTTTTTTCAGGTTAACGAGATATCCCTTTGAGGCGAGAACACCGCGACTCTTGACGTGAACCTGATAACGTGCCACCCAGCGAAGAGTAAAATCGTCGCCAAAAACTTGGCTTATCGCCTCGGGCGGTAAGATTTCTGAAAATTGTACGACACGTAGAGAGGAGGATTGTACAAAAAATTATTCAATGCGTATATGGGTCATTCCATGTCAAATCGACCAAGAGTTGGAATCGAGCCCTCACAATTTCGATGAAATTTGGTCAGAAATTTAGGTTTTCCATAACACAAAGTTCTACCAAAGGAAAAAAATTGAATTTTTTTTTCGAAAGTTATGCAAAATTGAAAATTTTATAATTTTTCAAATCTGACAAGGTTATTTTTTAAATATCTTGAAAACTATTATAGTTACGAGAAATTGTTCTGAATTTATTTTAAAGAGTATACTCAGGGCTACGAAAAAAAAATATTCCGAAAAAAATTTTGAAAAATGATGAATTTGGAGAATTTTGAATGTTCGAAAATCGTAAAAATCCAAGTTCCATATTTTTTATTTGGTTTCATTTTTTTTATATAATACCTTGTACTGATTTTAAAAGATCCTGAATTTTTCAGAGAGGTGTTTTTTTTTGTTTCAAAAATATACACTTTTGAATTTTTAAAAATCGCGCAAATCCACGATAAACATTAAATTTTTTGTTACATTTTTTTTATATAATACCTTGTTCGTTGATCGTGGATTTGCACGATTTTTAAAAATTCAAAAATTTATATTTTTTTTACAAAAAAAACACCTCTCTGAAAATTTCAGGATCTTTTAAGATCAGTACAGGGCATTATAAAAAAAAAACTAAACCAAATATAAAATACGGAACTTAGATTTTTACGATTTTTGAACATTCAAAATTTTTTCAAATTTTTTTTTCGGAATATTTTTTGTTTCGTAGCTCCAGTATACTCTTTAAAACTAATTCAGAACAATTTTTCGTAACTATAATAGTTTTCAAGATATTTAAGAAATAACCTTGACAGATTTGAAAAATTGTGAAATTTTGAATTTTGCATAAATATTGAAAAAAAAAATTCAATTTTTTTTTCCTTCGGTAGAACTTTGTTTTATTGAAAACGAAAACTTTTAACCAAGTTTCATGGAAATTGAAAGGGGTCGATTCCAACTCTTGGTCGATTTGACATGGAATGACCCATATATATTAAATTTCATTGGAATCGGAATTTTTAGTATGAAAACATGAAAATTTGTTTGTTTCCATTCCCAGTCAAGAAATGCGATTGGAGATTAAACGAGATTAATTTTTGTAACCGAAATTCAATGATGACCAAACGCACATAACGTATATAAGAATAAAAATTAACTTACGACAGGGATCACTGTGAGTCAAAAGTTGTATGAAATTCTTCTTGCTGAATTCTTGTAACGCAGGTGGTACGACGCAACAGCTGGCCAGATTTATTTGTACAATATTGGGCTTTGTGTTCTGTGGTTAAAAAAAAAATTTTTTTCTTCAATAACTCAAATTCTCCAAAATAATTCAAATTTGAAGAGTAGTAATCCTAATGAAAAATTAATGGACCATTCGACTTATACAATTTACACCGAATTTGTCCACTTTTCAGATTACACGTTCTTCAAATTTTCAAATGTTTTTCTAAAAATATGATAATTTCTCTTACCAGTGCCCACTCGTGAAGTTGAACGAACACGTCGGTATCAACGTCGCTCACGCCTGTGCTGCAAACAGCTTTTTTCTGAACGTATCGTTCCACAGCTGGCCACAATTGTTTCAGATCCGTCAATACTTGGTCGTTGGTTTTTCCTACCGCGTCGTAAGATACCACCACGGATTCTATGTAATCCGCGTCCAGACTCTTTAATACTGAAAATTTTGTCATCATTGAATATCTCGTTGCAAAAAGTGGATGAGAAAAACCAAAGCTTGAAATAAAAAACAAAAAATTTCTACCTTGATCCAAGGCTTCGCAGATTATTTTTTCATTCGTCGACGGAATGAATATTTTAACGCTTATTTTGAGCTCTTTTCTCTCGACGTCGTTCAGGCACAAATTTCCATTGCGGCTTATCTAAATTTGCATTTGAAAAATTACATTTTTTCCACTCAAATTGACGAAATATTCAACGCATATCTTTACTCACGGAATTGAGAGTATCGTTGTTGGTCCGAGATTCGTTCAGCGCGATTTTCAGAGCTTCGACGAGCTGCGAAATACAATGAAGTTGATGCCATATATTGCAAGAAAGAAAAATGAGTCAGAGACTCGTGCAAACCGTTGGAGGGACCTAACCTCAATGTACGGTATCGCATGTTCCTCGGCATTTGAAAGTTACGCGGATCATTGTCATACGTTTATTATTATAAGTATCGAATAATAAACGTCCAAAGATCACACTCACCTCCTCGGATGCATTTTGACCGGCTTTTATCTTCAATTCGTTCAACGAAAGTATGTTTCCCGTATTCACTAACAAGTTGTCGCGCGACGCCATGTTTTTCGAACTGCTCGATGCTTCGTGTGCGTGTCACCCAACGCTGTAATCTATGTATATGCATAGAGCTCTATGTGTATATGTGAACACGATGATCGAGTGTGTGCGTATATCTACATATATCAATCTGTTAAAATGATGCTATGAAATCCATAAAATCGAAAAACGCGTCACGAGAAAATAGCACTTAATATTATTAAATCCTTTCGTTTCTCGTCTAGATGACGGTTATTATTAATATCCTCGAGAGTCACGTTCTCGTGTTTATGAAAAATGACTCGTAGGTTACAAGATATCACGATATACTTCCGAGAACGCCGCGACTCTCTGTATTATATTTATTTTTTGTTATCATGAAAAATGCTGAGCGTCATTATAAGCAGATTATACGCTATCTATATGACATGACCTTCTTACTTTTGTACCCGGTGAATTTTATCGCAATTATGCGCAAGGCCGCGGATAACGAGCACGCGACGCTAAAAAAATATTATTTCAATGATCAATTAATAATGATCGATAGCAATTGCTCTGAATAAATAGTTCAATATATATAATTAATCCTCACGATTTTGCTTTTTAATGACACTTACTTGCTTGGATTTAAAAAAATTTTTACACAGCATTACGGATAAAACATCGTCGCGAGTACATCGCAATTCTAAATTCATAATTTGTGCAAATACCCTGCATTCGTTCTGGACGCTCACGCGCTTTCAGCACGTATGTACAGATATACATCGACGCATAAAATGCTACAGGATGTGGCGCTCACAAGCGCGTACGCTTCCAGAACGAATGCAGGGTAAATAAAATAAATAAATATATATATATATATATATTAATGGATCAAGTACCGAGTTTCAACCTTTCCACACGAGAGTGCGCTGCACGTCAGATTTACCCTGCATTCGTTTTGAAAGCTTACGCGCTTGTGAGCGCCACATCCTGTAGCATTCTATATGCCGATGTATATCTATACATACGCACTGAAAGTGCGTACGCGTCCTAAACAAATGTGGCTTTGAACCAGAGAGAGAGAAAGAGGGAGAGAGAGAGAGAGAAGTTCCAGAGTTGTCTACCGAAATGCCGACACTCGGGCGTGTTTAATTTTTTCGATATTATAATCTTTATAATACATACAAAGTTTTCTATGTATCGATTTGTATTATATAACAAAAGTACACAAATGAATGGAATGCATCAAGCATAATTCTTCGCACTCTCCCTGAGCAAGGTAACCCGACATGACAAAATTGCGTGTTTTTGCTTTTTTATAGGTTAGAATACACCTCGCGATGACTGTGAGTTCGTTAGAGAAATAATTATTACAATTATAACGAGCAAAAAGATTAGAGTCTGTTACATGAAATTACACCAAGTTTACATTCGCATGTGTAGAAGAATACAAAAAGATTAGGACGATAAATGAAATACACGTGATCCACGAATTTTTGACTTTGAGACGTGGTTTTGCGTGTATGTTTCTTTAATTCTGTGTGCGCAGGTAAATGCAATGGATGCGGTTGTAATACAAGTTCTGGAACAGGCTTGTAGCCAAGATCCGAATGTACTGAAACTAGCCGAACAAACATTGAAGCGATGGGAAACGGGGAGTGGTTTTTACACCGCGCTATATGTAAGTTTATTTAATTGTGAAGATCCGTATGAGAATCTATAAATGAATTTTCCACAACATTTCTTTATCTATATTCGGATGCTTTTTTGGTAGAATGTATTTTCCGATCGATCCTTGGCCATTAACGTCAGATGGATGGCCGCCGTGTACTTTAAGAATGGAGTAGACAGATATTGGAGATCAACGGCTCCCGGGTAAGCACGTATATCAACATGCATTGAACGTACATCGAGAAAAGAAAGCAAGCTCCAAAGCTCGATTCGATAATTATACTTGGCTATTTTACACGACACAGTGCCATAGCGGATGACGAAAAGGAATTTCTTCGGCAACGTTTGACGACGATCTTTGACGAACCTGTCGATCAATTGGCCATTCAGATGGCTGTTTTGATAGCCAAAATATCGAGGTAGTGTACAATGATTCGAGTAATTATAGACACTCGACGGTGAATACCAAACTGGCTATTCCCTCGCACGCGGAAGCTCGGGATGAGCAGAAAAGAATCAAGCCTGCCGGTTTCAGGTTCGATTGCCCCAGAGAATGGAACACCTTAATTCCGACTCTGCTCAAAGAAATAGGAGCAGAAAATTCGTTGCAACAACATCGTGCTCTATTCACGCTTCACCAGGTCATAAAGACACTCGCTTCCAAGCGTTTGGCACCGGATCAAAAATTATTCCGCGAGCTCACGTCCAACATCTTGAATTTTATTCTCAATCTGTGGAACACCTTTACCGAATCCTTCTTTATACTCGCGTCAAACGGGGTGGACACCGATCGGATACAGGAGGCACTGAAGAAGGCTCTGTTGTCGCTCAAGATACTGAAAAACTTGTTGGTCTATGGATTTCGCGAACCATCGGAATCCGAAGAAGCGATGCTCTTTTTGAAGGTCCTCTTCGAACGCGCGAGGACGAGTCTCGAGTGCAGTCAGTAGTAGTCAGATCATCAATTCATACTCGGGTTTTTCGGCGTTTATCGTGCTTCTCTCGTCA
Source organism: Alloplasta piceator (assembly GCA_946863875.1). Lineage (NCBI taxonomy): Eukaryota > Metazoa > Arthropoda > Insecta > Hymenoptera > Ichneumonidae > Alloplasta > Alloplasta piceator. The sequence goes on along the minus strand of OX333076.1, from coordinate 1,369,328 downwards.
TTGTACATTCGTTTTTACAGGAAAAACATTGATATCACGAGGCATAATGCTGCAAGTATGCGATAAATTTATCGTGCACATGACGAAAATTCTCCTGGCGGTACTGGAGTCGCACAAGTATTCTTATCTTCAACTGTACACGACGACCCTCGAATTTACCGTCTTTTACTGCTTCACGGAAGCCGGCCAATCGTTGACTTTCGAGAGATTCAGCGTTCAATGTATGGATCTGCTCGGGACTGTATTGAGGGTGAGAGATGTCAGTCCGGGAATATCACGCATCAACTCGAAGTTAGAGACACGCGGTAGTATTCACACTTTACAGTTGCGCAAAGATTACTTCAACGCTCAGATATTGACGGAGATATGCACGTGGCTCGTTACTCGCTACCTGTTGATGACGCCCGACGATTTGGCGCTCTGGGACGAGGACACCGAAAACTTTGGTAAATTCAATAAGCTCGAACGCGATTACGAGAGACGCGACAGCCCGTTATCTCGCTCATCATTTTCACATTTCATTTTCAGCCCTCGACGACGCTGGTGAAGCGCGGAGATACAATTTGAGGGTAATATCGTTAACGCAGCGCTCGCCCTCCATCAACACGAGCGATTAAACGCTATTCTCTTTTTGTTTTCTCTCGTTCGCGATAGATGAGCGCCGAGTCCGTCTTTGTGGCAATTTTTTCCGATTTTCACAATATCCTGGCACCCGTAATGGTCGATATGATGCAGAGACATCATCAGCCGGTCGATCCTCAAGATTTAGAGGCTATATTGCTCAAGGATGCGGTTTACAAAGCGGTCGGTCTCTCGGCTTTTGAGCTCCACGACGAGGTGAGTTATCGAGTGAGGGATAATTTGAGCGACCTCGACGTCAAGAGCAAATTTATTTGTCATTGCAAGAGAGTAGTGAGAGGTTAGAGAGACGAGAGACCCTCGCTCGAAGAAACAAAGAAAAATCATTGTGCGCTTCGACAAACCGTCAGGTTGATTTCGACCAATGGTTCTCGACGACCTTGAAAGAAGAATTGAAGATGCGCGGAACCAACTACAGGATAATACGAAGGCGGGTATGTTGGCTGATCGGTAAGTGGGCGAATGTGAAAATAAGCCCCGAGCTGAGACCGGAGGTTTACAAACTTATGGTCGAGTTACTGAATCCCGAGGAGGATCTCTGCATAAGACTGACCGCCAGTGACGTCCTCAAATCGGTCATAGGAGATTTTGGTTTCGATAGCGAAAAGTTTCGTCCCTTTTTGGAAGCGTTGTTCGCCATGCTGATAACCCTTTTGAAGCAAGTCAACCAGTGCTATACCAAGGTGATGATCTTTGATTGTGAAAAAGATGGTGGCCCGTAGGCTCGTTTTACACACAACCGTTCTTTTCTCATTAAAGATGCGGATTCTCGATGCTCTCTCATTCATGATCGAGCGCGTCGGTGACTCCATCAAGCCTCACGTGATTTCCTTTGCCGCTTATCTGTCTGCACTTTGGCAAGAATCGGACGACGAAGATGGTATATTGCGATGCGCGATTCTCTCGACCCTCGTACAGATGGAAAACGTATGTCCGACGATACGGCATTCGAAGCAAGTACTTTTGTTCATCTTCTTTCTTTCTATCTTCCGCAGGCGTTGGGTCCCCAGAGCGTGATACTAGAGTCACTGGTCGTAGGAGCCGTGGAATTCAGTTGCGACATTAATCAATGCAGTCACCTTTATCTATTCGAGGATGGTCTTCAATTGTGGCTCGCGTTATTGGAAAATGCGCCCTTGCCAACTCCAGCGATAATGGACTTATTCGGGAATATGCCGGCTCTGCTTGGTCAGTAGGTCATTTTTACAAACGACCTTGACTCTTCAATCACCACTTTTTCCTTTTCATATTATTATTCGTCGTTCGCGTTAACCTTGTACTTGGTAAAAAACACACACAGATTCAACATCGGCTGAAAATTTCGTGCTGTGCCTCGACATTATGCAGGCTTACGTTCTACTGAGTCCCCTCGAATTTCTCAGTGAACGCGGTACCGTGGTCGTTGATACGATCATGGGTTTGATCGGCGATATGGCGTACAAGGGTATGGAGAAGACGTTGAAGTTTATCGAGACGTGCCTCAAGGCCGTGCCACAGGAAAGTGCTCAACTGATGAAACCCCTTTTCCGCAGATTATTCGAGTAAGTGGGGCCGGCGAGTGAAGGAAAATTGTGCGAGGGTAAAATATTTATTTGAATTTCAGCAAAGTTTACCAACGCACGGAAACTCTCGGGGTGATATCGATGTGCGTGTCGATAGTCGCGCGGGTTCTTCTCATTTCGAAGGATATATTTGGAGAGGTGACGAGCGAACTGGCGCGGGAAATTGGCGGCGAGGCCACCGATGAGAGCGTACTCGCGCGTATCATACAAGTTTCTATGGATCACATGGCCGAGGTAGGCAAAACGGACAGAGTGAAACTCCTGTCGCTCGCTCTGTGCTCCCTGCTCGGTCCAAACAGTCCGCCGGTTGTTTTCCAACAATTTCCCAGCATAATAACGAGCATCATCGAGACGTTGAACGACATAACGACGATCGACGATACGGGATGCGCGGAAGAGTGAGTCGAATTAATCTAACGAGCGCGAGTATTTCAAATCATGTTTGCAGGGTTCTAGTAATGCATTACTTTTTGTAATGCATTGCCATTTTCATTACTCATTACAATGTAGTGTGTAATGGACAAAATTTCCATTACCTATTACAATGTAGTGTGTAATGAAAAAAAAAATCCATTACCCATTACAATGTAGTGTGTAATGGAAAAATTTTTCATTACTCATTATAATGTAGTGTGTAATGAAAGAAAAAATCCATTACCTATCACAATGTAGTGTGTAATGGAAAACATTTTTATTATCCATTACAATGTAGTGTGTAATGAAAAAAATTTTCATTGCTCATTATAATGTAGTGAGTAATGAAATTTCCATTACCCATTGCAATGTAATGTGTAATGGACAAGAATTTGATTGCAATTTTGCATTACATTTTATTGACTTGCGACTTAGATCTTTAGGTACCTTAAATTCTTAAAAGCAGAATTCTGCTTTTGCAAAATTGCAATAATTTATTCATCTATATTTTTCCATTCCCAAAATTGCAATAAAATGTTCGTCCATTACACATTACATTGCAATGGGTAATGGAAATTTTTTCTATTACACACTACATTGTAATGGGTCATGAAATTTTCTTCCATTACACACTACATTATAATGAGTAATACAAAATTTTTCCATGACACACTACATTTTAATGGGTAATAGAAATTTTTTCCATTACACACTACATTGTAATGGGTAATTGAAATTTTTTCCATTACACACTACATTTTAATGGGTAATTGAAATTTTTTCCATTACACACTACATTTTAATGGGTAATGGAATTTTTTTTCATTATACACTACATTTTAATGGGTAATGGAAATTTTCTCCACTACACACTAAATTTTAATGGGTAATGGAAATTTTTTCCACTGCACATTCTAAAAGTAATGAATAATGCATTACTTTTACATTACAAATTTTGCTTCCCTGCATGTTTGTACATTTATTTATCTCTACGCAGCCTGCTGATGAGAACACCCAGCGATCGGTCGAGTCCGGCGCAATACGAGAATGCTGATTACGAGACCGAACACGAGAAGCGAAAAATGAGGCTCGCCCTCAACGATCTCGTTTACACAGTTTCTCTCAAAGAAACCCTGCAGAGTCAACTCTCAATGCTGCGCAGAGTTATGGGAGACGAACAATTTCAACGCGTCCTACTGACACTTCCCGCTGATGTTGATCAACAGTTGAAAAAGTACACGAACCTCTGAAGACGTTTGCGCCTCCTTGCGGCGGCTACAGATGGAAATTATGAGCAAAACGTGCGAATGCCGTCAGCGGAACAAGTGCGGGCACAGTATTGACATTCAATCGCGAATGTTGAAACTTCCTTCGTCGCACCGCGCGGGCGCGCATCGATGCGCACGTCGGCGGCGACACTTGCTCCGTACAACTTTATAATCCGTTTCGCTGTATTAATTATGTTGATGACAAAAAGAAAGACTTGCTCCCAATGCCAATTTTCATTCTTTATTCAATAACATTTTTCCCGTTCGTCGCGTAAAAATGGAATAAATACGCGGAATAATTATACGTTAAAGTTGCTGCTTTTTCGCGCTCAAAAAAAGCAGAAGAGTATCTGTCTCTCTCTCTCTCTCTCTCTCTCTCTCTCTCTCCGATGTTTGCCGCCGCCTGGCGGATAATTTCTACACTCGGCGAAACAGCTGTTTTCTTCGTGTCAATTTTTTGTTTTTTCACCAGTATCATCTCTGTGGGAGGTTAGAGCGGTCGAGGTCGATACAACTCGCATTGATATATATATACGAAAGAAATTATATTTTACGGTAAGTCAACAAAATTGGGCGTTATTACTCGGCCAAGTGGAACATTTGTGAGTTCGAGTTCGAATACTCGTGATAATCGCGAAATAAAATAGGGCTAGGACGCGCGTTCGATGCATTTTTATACATTGTTTCGATAATTGGTGCGTTTGTGCTTTTTTTTCACTGTTCCAACGTTCGTACTCGCGTGCTTTTCCACGCCTCTGTCGAAGAAAGACACGTTCTTCAAATTTTCTCTCATGTCGCGCGACCGGATGATACAAAACCGAGAAAGAGTCAATAAACTGTTATCGATAAAGGCAGAATGAATCTTACGCGATCATTATCATAACAATGATATATTTCATGCAGTCGTGATATACGACCGTGTCGCCCGTCGTTTTGTCGCGATGAAGATCTCGCAATGCAAATGTGCCTGGTACAAAAATTGAGCCGAAAAAAAAACGCGATGAATCGGTTCGAGCGTAGAGAATACATAAACATTTATCGCGGTTGTACAACGTTGATCGAGAACCGTGCGCCTTGAGCGAGCAACACGCGATACTCGACGGCACGGCTGAAAGAATAGCGCCAGGCGCCGATTCTACATTTCGTGTATTTCGATGGAATGTTTCCCAACTTTTGTGCATCCCTGGGGCTTTCATGATTAATCAACATCAATTATTCAATTGCTCGGTTCTCTGAGCCCTAATTCTTGCTTTTCTCTTCTTCCACGAGTGCATTTATCGGTCAATTCCTTGTTTATATTTCTGCCCCACGCGGATTTCATCTCCGCATTCCGCCGCTTCCGTTATTTTCTCAAGGTCTCGTTCGTACAAACGTGTCATTATCATTATTAAGGATTACGTCCCACAGGGGCCAAATTATCTTTCAATATTCAAACGCAACGAAACCCTCGTTACTCCGGTATATAATTTTATTCATCTCTCGTTGAATCTGTACGGCGGAAAAATTCCGTTTCAGCAGAATGACCAATTTAACTCGATGCTCTTTTCATTTTATATCAAATCACAATGGAACGGATCGCGCGCGTTCGATTCTTCCGCGCTTATCAAATTTCATATTATTCATCGTCGCGCGATATTTTCAGTTTTATTTTTAGTATCAAAGCATTCTCCATGGAGAAACGTACGATGAGCGCAAAAGGATGAGAGATTCGTCAGTGGAAACCGGATGGACGCGATATGTAATATAGCGCGCGCGCGCACACAAATACGTTACAAATCGGAAGGGGCGTCACAGCACCGATGAAAAAAAAACGTTTATCTCGTTAATGATAATTCATATACATATACCGCCAACTGTCGAAACAACGGCGAAGGATAAAAATTAAAGAGAAAGAGTCAATGACAATCGTTATCTCGCACGATCCAGGCGTGACTCAAAGAAATTCACATTGTATTATTATAGGGAATATAAAAAAAACACATTCGACAATGATTTTCAGAGGCAAAATAATTATTAAATATTTCGAACGAATTTCTAGTATTTCGTCGAGTCTGGTAATTTTTCAAGCTCGGTTTGAATGTTACGGATGATTTGTTAAAAATTTTGGTTTATTTTTTTTTTTACCTAAAGAATCTATCAAAAATTTAAATTTTACCTTCATTATAAGTTTTTTTTTCAAATATCTTTGGCATTTTTTTTTCACCCATGGGACATATGTGAAATGGTAACTCACGCTGCGTGTGCAGCGTGGTGCAGCGTGTTGTCCGAGGAGGCGAATATGTGTGTAACGAGTTAGGCGAAAGGGGTAACGTCGCGCCGCGCGTCGTCGGCGGCGGCGGCGAAATGCGGGCAGAGGGAGAGAAGAAAGCGCGAGAGAGTTCGATTCGGCGGTGGCGCAACTCTCTATCCCTCCCTCATTCGCCCGTATCGATCCGCGCCCGACTGAAAACTACCCCTGGTTAAGTAAGGCGCAGTGTCCGAAAGGCTCTCGCACGGTGATCGTGGTTTTTATAAAAATTCATCGAACCCACGCCGATTTATTTCTTTACTTTTTCATCCATCATCCCTGCGGCAGCTCGCTGCTTCGAACGAGAGACATTCTCGCCGCGATAATCGGTGGGTCACTAAATTCGTCCTCATCGAAACGCGTTTCGACAGCTGTACACCAAAATTAACGAGAATTTTTTTTCTCATTACCGTCCGGTTCGCCGGTTTTCTCTCAATTATTTTCTCAATTTTCTCTCAATTATTTGGCACTCATCGCGCATTGCAAAAGTTTACCGTGAATTGACAACGATTCAAGTGTGCAATAACTCGAGCTCGAATTTTTTTCCTCACGAATCAAAAAGTATGTTGGATTCTCGTGAAATTTCACAACACAAAAAATCCCCAACGTTATTTCAACGTTCGTGATTGTACAAACGCGCTAATTACGGACCCATCCCAACTCACCGCGCCCTTAACTCGACCCAAAAGCCCTTATTCATGCTCCGACTCACACCCCATCGCACATATGATAATATATTCGCGTTTTATAACTCAAACTCGAGCGCTTCTTCTCGTTTGATCCGTTTAGCGCTCGAGGACGAACGTCAGGTCGAGGCGCTACAAAAGCAATCGCCGTCCCCGATAACGAGCGCGCCCGCGCGCGAAAAAAAAAGCTTCAATTGATCCGCCGTTTGTTTCTCATTAATATGCTTTCTTCCAAATTTTCGTTATTTCGAGTCCGCGCATGTTCGATGGAAATTTACTCGTGCGCGAGTGAAGATTGAGAGCGAGGGAAATTGTCGGGCGATTGTCCACCTGTGCTAACAAAATTCTGCGTTCGAGAGGAAAAAAAAAATGTTTAAACGTTATTCGATAGTACGATAAGCCGGAGAAAAGAGGGAGAAAGAAACCAGCCCATTCTGTATATTTGTATGGAATTTGTTTCAGACTCATCGTCGTCCACCTCTTCCCAATAGTCATCCGGCAAAGCAGGTGCAGACGACACGATGGCGTTCGCGGGACTCAAGAAGCAAATCAACAAGGCCAATCAGGCAAGTTTTTGTTCATTCCTTCGTTCAACATCATTTTTTTTCATGAAATTTCACACCCTCGCGCTTGACCGCGTGGGGCGAGACACCGCGTGCGTTCGTACGCGAAAAATAGCCAATTTGTTTTGGTATCTATTTTTATAGTTAGGATGAATGTCCTTTTTACATCAATTTCTCCTGTACGCTTGGTAAACGCTGAAACGACGAATGCATCTCCACCACACATAGTCACTACCACAACTAATTCAACTAAATAATTAGTTGATCCAACTAACTATCTAGTTGATCCAACTAACTATCTAGTTGATCCAACTAACTATCTAGTTGATCCAACCGATTTCTCTTCTGGCGCTCAGAGCACTATAAGTGTTTGGTTTGGACCAACTAAGTCGTTTTTTCCATGTATGCGCGTGTCGGCCGAAAACTCTATTCTCGATTTGTATCGAGTTTCGATCGGTCACCCGATGCTCTTTTCAAAATTTAACCAAACGAGAAAGCCATGGGGCAAAGTTTCTCGCCTTTCAAAATGATGTACGATAAACGGAGATTAGAGCAGTGGAGAGGGATGCTGTGTCTGTATTTCCGAGACTCCGAGGACGAGAAGCGGCTAATCTGCCATTTCTCGTGGGGAAATAGCACGAGCATCGGGTTCCTCGTATCGCGCGGTCCTGTTTTCCTGCGCGCGCTTTTCGAATGTAGGTCACACTTCACGGATATGGGTCAGGGTCTAGCGTGGGATGAGCGAGTAAACGGGGGAGGGGGATTCGAAATACTCCGCCACTCATCGCCAAAAATGTAGGTATATGCTGTACATATTCACGAGATGTACGAACGAGCGGACCTCGTACGTTTGATTGGAAAAGAATGTTGCAAATTTGCCATATCCAAGAAAATTGAAATACCAAAGCTGGAAAAGTATAGAATGGGACGCGACGAGAGCAGGGTCAAGCGGACCGTGAAACTCGTTGGGCATTATCGAAAAATATTCAGAGACGCGCGAGTAGTTTTTTTATTCTGGATATCGGTCTCAGTTGGCACGCCATTGAGACGCCAAAGCGCGTCTTATCTCACGAACAACCGAACTGATGTCCTGGCAAAATCTCAAAAACACACCCTCGAAGTGACCTTTTGCGAAAGAAATTCGAAAAATGTTTTATAAATATTCTGCACTCGTGTCCAATCCGAGTTTTCCAATATTTTTGTTCAACCTTGCATCTCTGATTAAAAAAAAAATAATCCATGTATACCGAAGCGTATCAAAAATGCTATCCGGACGTGAAGAGCTAGAAGAAGTTCCCCATCTTTCTCCCTACGATCATACTTTGTTGAATGAATCATCGAACAATGTTGGTCATTCGATGGAAAGAAGAAGCTTCCTCCCTACCATTTCTCAGTCCAAAGTGGCACTCATTTTTATTCTATTTGGCCAGAATCAATAGAGCACACACCTTTTATATAATGTAGTTAATATATGAATGTGTGTGCGTGATATCACGAAGGCGACAATCGATTTTCCAAGAGACCCGGTAAACTTGGCACCCACTCATTCGCGATTCCATGTATCTTTGTGCTCTCTCTCTCTCTCTCTCTCTCTCTCTCTCTCTCTCTCTCTCAAGTCTTTCTTCTTCCGAACGATTCCACCGCACAATCCGTCTTCATCTTTTGGAATATTGCATCATGCGCGTAACATGCAAAGAATGGTGCAGCGATTCATTATTTCCGTTCAATTTCTTTGGCGAATGTCACTTTTTATTCGAAGCGGACAAAGACCGAACGTTCGACGCTCCAAAATTTCTTTTATTTTTCCGGTTTACCGTTGAGAAAATGTGTGCTTCACCGTATATACGCCTACGTCTCCGCCGCCGCCTCCGCCGCCTCCTCCTCGGATATTGATCCGACGAGGTGGTTTGTCCTTTCAGTTGCTAAAATCTCTGGCCCGGCTTTTCGCCCGTTGACTAGCAACGCTTGTGGAACATACGTATATTTACACGTATAGAGAGGAAGAATAAAAAGATGGAAGCTCATTGCCGCTTTCCTAACAGTACACACTTTCACACACACGCATTCTATGATGCTTCCAAAAGTAAGAGAAAGCCGCTCTACGAAAATAGTTGCCACATTTTATCGCAGGCACTCCTTCAAGATTATTTTACATTGCAAACGACCTTTCTTTGCTACAAAGAGTTTGTTGTCCTGCGTCAGGGCGCGTTGAAAAAAAATTCTTTCCTCTCTCACGGATCAAGCGAAGGTGATCTTGAAATACAAATCCGACCTATAAGATCTGAACAAGTTAGTGAGAGACTGGAAAAATCCAAAGTTTGGTCGAGATGCCATCCGGATCATTGATTGATTGATTGATTTTAAACACGTGCATTGGGAAAAAAAATGCAACACCTTGAAATAAAATGATTTTGCTTTTAATCCTTTGAAATTTACTTTGCAGTATATGACGGAGAAGATGGGAGGAGCGGAAGGCACAAAGCTCGACGTTGACTTTGTCGATATGGAAAGGGTAAGTGCGAATGTACTTTTCCGTTGAAACCTTTGTCCTCTCGATATTGTAAAGAGACATTATTATTATTATACATCTATGAGCACAAGCGCAAAAAACGGCCCAGAGATACTGAGAGTGACAAAAATGAACTTTCAGAAAACAGACGTCACGTGCGAACTCGTGGAGGAACTACAGTTGAAGACGAAAGAGTTTCTGCAACCAAATCCAACCGCTCGAGCAAAAATGGCGGCGGTCAAGGGAATAAGCAAGCTCAGCGGTCAGGCTAAAGCGTCGACTTATCCACAACCCGAGGGTGTTCTCGGTGACTGCATGCTCATGTACGGAAAGAAAATGGGCGAGGACAGCGTTTTTGGTACGTTGAGAGAGAAACAATTAATTCTTTGACTTTTTTCGTAAAACTATGCGTTTTTTTTCTCACTCATCCACACACACACTTTCTCTCGAACAGGCATTGCGCTGATCGAAATGGGCGAAGCCATGAGGCAGATGGCCGATGTCAAGTATTCGCTGGACGACAATATAAAGCAAAACTTCTTGGAACCTCTGCACCATCTGCAGACCAAAGATCTGAAGGAAGTTATGGTGAGATTGGACGAATTTTGCGTTGATATACAACTAGAAAGAATAAAGACCGAACCTAATGGAAATTTTATTATTTTCTTGTCTCCAGCATCATCGGAAAAAACTTCAAGGTCGTAGGCTGGATTTCGATTGCAAACGACGACGTCAAGCGAAAGGTAATGTAACAAATAGACAAATGTTTTATCGTCGAATATCATCCGAAGCTTTTCGTGTCAACGGCGTGCTGTGCAATATGGTATCGAGCGTTGTTGTTGCATGAAACAAACGGACAAAGAAAAAGTTGAAGAAGAAAAAAAACCAATGAAAAATCAACGTTGCATGTTTAATTATTATAACGTTTGCTCGTATTTTTGTCGTCTTATTTTTGTCGTCTCGGAAAAACAAACAAAACAAACGCACGCAAACACCCCGTAGCCGTTGGAAAAATGTCCTCGAGTTCGCACTTGGGTAGTCCAGCGAGATCGGGCACACCGACTTTCTCCGTGCAGGGTAGGTTTGACGCTGCGACAATTTTCCTTAAGCAAATATATCGTGGAATTAGATTCCGTTTGTGCGTCAACAAACGCGCGTACATCCATCGAGATAGGACTCCAATTTTTTTAAATTCCTTATCCCTGGGTCATTTCATGTCAAATCGACCAAGAGTCGACCCCTTTCAATTTCGATGAAATTTGGTCAGAAGTTTTCGTTTTTAACAAAACGAAGTTCTACCAAAGGAAAAAAATTAAAAAAGTTTTTTTCGAAAGTTATCCAAAATTTTACAAGTTTTCAAATCTTTCAAGATTATTTGTTAAATATCTCGGAAACTATTATAGTTACGAAAAATCGTTCTGAATTTGTCTTAAAGAGTATACTTGGGACTATAAAAAAAAAATATTCCGAATTTTTTTTTTTTTTTTAATGATGAATTTAATTTTCAAAAATCGTGAAAATCCAAGTTGGACATTAAATTTTTGATTCAATTTTTTTTAAATATAATACCTCGCACTGATCTTCAAAAATCCTCAAATTTTCAGAAAGGTGTTTTTTGTTTTTTCAAAAATATGAATTTTTGAATTTTTAAAAATCTTGTAAATCCACGATCAACATTAAATTTTTGGTTAAATTTTTTTTATATAATACCTTGGACTGATCTTGAACGATCCTGAAATTTTTAGAATGGTGTTTTGTTTCAAAAATATAAACTTTTTAATTTTGGTAAGAATTTTTTTTTTTTTTAAGGATGTTGAGTTCCAAATCGCAAATGATGAGAAAATTCTGAAAAATTGGTATGTTTTTGGATGAATTATTTAAGAGGTCGTATAAAAATTTGACGTCGATTAGGAAGCTCGTTATCGAACAATTAACATTAACAAATTAAATTAAATTAAATGTAGTCTTATAGAAACTGATATAACTTTGCGATAAGTTTTTTTTTGACCTCTCAATTTTTTAATATCTACACTATATTGAAAGCAACGAAAACAAAACGAAGTTTATTGATAGATATTTTTTTTTATTTGTTTAAAAAATTGTTCTTAACAAAATGTTAATATTTTAATAACGAGCTTCCTAATCGTCGTGAAATTTTTACACGACCTCTTGAATACTTCATACAAAAACATACCAAATTTTCAGAATTTTCTCATCATTTTTCATTTTAACCCTTAAGGAAGTTGAAGTAATGATGATAGAATTCTGAAAATCTAATATGTTTTTACATGAAGTATTTAGAAGGTCGTGTAAAAATTTCACGACGATTAAGAAGCTATTTATTCAACAATTAACTTCAAAAGATTTCATAGGGATTCAACATCCTTAAATTCAAAAATTTATATTTTTGAAAAAACAAAAAACACCTTTCTGAAAATTTCAGGATCTTGTAAGATCAGTACAAGGTATTATATAAAAAAAATTGAACCAAAAATTTAATGTCCAACTTGGATTTTCACGATTTTTGAATATTCAAAATTCATCATTTTTCAAAAAAAAATTTCGGAATATTTTTTTTTTCATAGCCCCAAGTATACTCTCTAAGACGAATTCAGAACGATTTTTCGCGACTCTAATAGTGTCTGAGATATTTAAAAAATAAACTTGAAAGATTTGAAAAATTGTGGAGTTTGGATAACTTTCGAAAAAAAAAAATTTAATTTTTCTCCTTCGGTAGAACTTTGTTTTGTTGAAAATGAAAACTTCTGCCCAAATTTCATCGAAATTGAAAGGGATCGATTCCAACTCTCGGTCGATTTGACATGGAATGACCCTCCTGTAATTTACAAGCGAGCCGTGTGCGACTCTCCCTAGCTATCATTTTGAAATTACGCTTTCTCTCGTAATGCGGTACAAGACGCGCAAGATTCAAAGCTCATATCGTTCGCTGGTGTTGGCAAAAGTTCCCATTTTTTTTCTCATCTATTTTTTCTTCGTATCGCTATGTTTTTATCGTACGCTGTTGACGTTCCGACTCTCTCGGCAAATGTGCGTCCCCGCTTCAACGTAGAGTTGCCAGCAAGATCCAGATAGAATCCGGGGTACGCCGTAGATGCGACATATTTTTTAGTATTCTCTTTGGTTTTGGATCGAAGGTCGGAAACGTCTTGCATCGCGATGCGATCGCAGCTCGCGCAGGATATTCATTGTAGTTTCGTTACTTCTATCGGTTTAATTAGTTTAATTAGTCGAATAGGACCGATGAGCCACCCCGTAGTGCACTGTTTAATGATCCCGTACGGGCCCAACGTTTTCGTACAGGTTCTCACGTTTCAGACGATGAGATTCGCCAAGCGGAGGAGAAGTTCGCCGAGAGCCTCCAACTCGCTCAAGTGGGCATGTTCAACTTGCTGGAGAATGACGTGAGTGCAAGAAAAAATGAAAAAGTAACGGAGAAAAAAATAAATGAGATTCACCGCGGAACCGGGGTCGACTTTATCTCGCCTCCTCTCGCTCTCTCACTCTCTTCGTCCACACGTCAAACACACATGGTCTATGTCCAAATGGAACAATATTTTACCCTTTAGGTTTTACAGGTGGAACAAGTTGCCCAATTGGCGACTTTCAGCGAGGCTCTCCTCGAGTATCATCAGCAGTGCGTTGAGATTCTCAAGATCCTCACGGAAACGCTTTTGGAGAAGTAAGCATCGCGACCAAACGAAAACTTTGAGCGGAGGCAGGAGTGTGAAAAATTTGCATCACTAAAACTTGTCTACCTCTCGGTTTTTCTCCGTCTCTCGCAGGAAGGACGAAGCAGCGAACAGACCAAAGTTGGAATTCGTCCCGAAGACGCTTGCCGATCTCAACGTCGAGGGTCTGCCCTCACTGGATGGCATGAATGGTGGGAACATGTTCATACACGGTAAAACAACACATACATGATCAAGGATTAACGGAAAAAAGACACGTTTCAATTGAATTCATCGTTCGCTTCTTCCGTGAAAATATAAAGAATGGGGAATGTTGTTCGTTGCTCGTGAGTTCCCTCGGCAAAGGCCTCGAAAACGGATTAATCACTGATTCAAGACAATATGAAAATTCATCATCTCATTCCGCGTTTCACACACACATTTGCATGTCCAAAAGATGCCGAACAAACTAACAAAAACTCTCTGCCGATGTGTATGTATACTATTCGAAAACTTGAATGTCTTTCCTGACGACGCTGTCGATAGGATCAAGTCGAGCCGGGTCTCCGGTCCCTGGGGAGGGCAAACGCTCGCAGCTCGAGTTATTTCCGGCCGGAAACCCGCCGCAATCAGCCAATGGTAAATCTTGCATGGGGACCATCCAGAAGTTTTTCTTTTGACTAGACATTTTTTGCTTTCTCCGTGAATATAAATATCGAACGAGCGGAAAATCCATGTGGAGGAGGAAAACCAATTGACTCGTACCACTTTCGTACAACGACAAATTGTTCCTCCGTTTCTTTTCTTTTTTTTTATTCTCCAAACTCACGACACTTTCTATTCTTCTCGGTACGGGGTCTCTCCCCGTCCCCCGCGCCTCCCTGAAAATTTTCAATCGAATTTTTTTGCTCGTATTATTTCCCTCGCCTCTTTGTCCCATTGAGATTAATTCACCCGTACGATTTCAGCATCACCGCTAGCGTCGCCGAGTAAGTCACCGGCGAGGACCCCAATCCCGAAACAGCCATGTTGCACGGCTCTTTACGACTTCGAGCCAGAGAATCCTGGTGAACTTGGTTTCAAGGTAAACATTTACTCGCCAGTCTTTTCCGTATGAGAATCACTTCAAGCTGCCCGAGCTATCGTTCGTTTCTTACGCGGGGATGGCGGATTTATAACGAAAAATTAAATTTTTTTGTTTCGTTTGATGCAGGAAAACGACACAATTACCTTGATTCAAAAAATCGACGACAATTGGTACGAGGGAAGCGTGAACGGACGTACGGGCTATTTTCCGGTAACCTACGTCCAGGTTGTAAATCCGTTGCCCTAAACCGGTGTCGATGCAATTACGATGCCAAAGACCCTGCTGCAGCATTCGTTCATCCACGATTGTCATCAAACAACAATTCACACTCTCCTAGTCGGCTCGAGGAGAAACATTCAAAGAAACAAGACAGAAAGAGCGAGAATCGGGCAAAAAGGGGGAAAAGGAACACACACACACTCGCATACACACACAAACACACATCTGAGTTTCGCATTATCGGTTTCAAGCATTACTGCGATTCGAAAAATTATTCCCGAGTTAAAAATGAATTTTCTCTCTCTCTCTCTCTCTCTCTCTCTCTCTCTCTGTCCCGAATAATCTAAAAACTCTATACGCATGTTAATGTACATATATATATATGAAATGTTATAGTGTCTTTTACCGAAGTAAGAAACTCTTCAGAGACGCGAAAAAAACAAGCAAACCCATGCACACATGACAGATACTCACACACACGCACGCACGCACACACACACACACACACACACACACACACACACACACACACACACACACACACACACACACACACACACACACGAGGGAAAAGAAAGCAGCGAAAACTTAATGAGACGAAAAAAATGCACTCTGACAACACTGTAATGCAAATTACCTACTGGACGAAACTCCACGATTTGACTGTATACCCCCACCCCCCAACCCACACCCCTGCCCCCATTCCAACGTCATTTCGTCTTTTTAGATATTAAAAAGGTTCATTCCATTCGGAACGATGTTTTCCAATTTTTCTGACCTCTTGTTTGAACTCTGTGGTTTTTTTTGTACGTTTCAAATGGTCATCGGTGATCATTCGCAGAGATAGTATTTTTATTTAGGCTAAAATGAATTACATCGATTTTCTTCCCTCGTCATAAAAAGCGTTCAATTGATAATACGACAATGGTACATGGCGGGATTGTTTTTTTTCTCGCTTGTTTCGCGATGCCCTTTTGCAGCGTCGTATGTCCGTCGAGTATTCTCTCCCTCACTGTTACTCTCAGCGGGTTTGGCCGTTTCTTTGAATAATTCTACTTAAATTCGAATAAAATTAACGGAGGTTGTGCTATATTTCTTTACATTAAAGAGCGAGCGCGTCGGATATCAAACGAATCGATCTCTGTATCCTTATCCTTCCCCCCCTGCTCCGACCCTTACATCCAGTGACAAGACGACGTTGGACGACAAGTTCAATGGCCAACAAAAAAAAATGAAAGTAATGAAGAAACTCGGTTACGATAGCCGTTGCCATGTGGTTTTTAGGTACTCTTGGACCGATATTTCCTAAGCGTAACCTATAAACATTAGAGTTGTATCGGTATGTATGGAAAAGAGGTGGGAAAAAATTCGACATGTATGCATATATACGAGTACATACACATACGTCGGTATATGCGAATTACAATGACGATACGACGCTTCTATCGCGATTATTATCGTCGTTTTTTTTTCTTTTCTTCATTTTACTTATTTTTCTCGACTATAGTTATCGTTGCGTTATTAGTTTCTCGTTGAATATCATCCGACTATACATATATATATCAATATATATATATATATATATATATATATATATATATATATATATTAGGGTGACAGTTATTGGGGCTTTGATGGCGAAATAAGTTCGGTGCCACCTAAAAAATATAATCAAGGTGTATCACAAAAAATCTGTGTAAAGTTTGGAGGCGCTCGGAAAATTGGAAAACGCGCCAGCGGACGATTGAAATTTTAAATGTTTTTTGGGCATCTCTACAGAGCTTGTCATTAACAAAATTATGAACGAAAAAAATGAAAAAAATTAGTTTTGTACACCATACTATGCACAATAAGTGTACCAAGTTTCAAATTTTTCTCATTAATATTACAGTCGGAAAAAAAAATCATTGATGCGTGGGATAAATACATGTATTTTACATTTAAAATTTCAAATTTTACACAGATTTTTTTTGATACACCTTGATTATGTTTTTGGGATGGCGACAAACTTTTTTCGCCAAAGTCCAAGTAACTGTCACCCTAATATATATACACGAGAGGGTGAACTGGCGACGAGGAAAAAAACCACGTTGAACCGAAATTTTTTTGAAATCGAAGTAAACAGTAAAAAGTAATAAATTAAATATCGTTTTATAGCGCGAGTCTTGGCATCGTTGAGAATATATATTAGTTAGCAATAACATTTATCGATCGAGGAAACGCGTACACAATCTCGAAAACTCTGTCTCGTTTAACATCGAGCGCGAATAAACGAGGGCGAAAACAAGAATCTCAAAAAAAAAAAAAAAAAATACACACGCGCGCACACGCACGATTTTCTCGCTGAGGAAAGAACCGAAAGAAGATGGAGATCAAAAAATTTATATTATCCTGAAATTGAAAAAAAAATATCCAACGCGCACGATTGTGCGCGATCTCACCGCACAAGAGGATGTAAAAAAGAGTGTGTGAGTGCGTGTGCGCGTGTGTGAGAAATTTTAAGTTTCCAACGTGGATAAAAAAAAAATTGGGTCGTTAAAAAATGTTTAACGGCCAAAAGAACATAATTTCGAATATTTTAGCGTTCGCAGAATTTCGGATGAATGAAAGAAAAAAATGTCAATTAACGACGAAATGGAACGAAAAAAAAAAAATAATCGATTTGCAAAGAGAGTTTCGAGAGTCGATGTGGTTTTGAGGAATAGCAATAAGGAGCAAGAGAGCGAGTAGAAAAAAAAATGTCAACGACGGAGAGTGCACACGCGACGCGAGATGAAAAAAAAATCTCTCTCTCTTTGTCGTGCGAATAAACGGGAAATGGAACGAGCGAGAGAAAATAGGAAATATAGCCATCGAATTGGCACAATTGAATTTGTCCGCTGCTGCATCGAGACTCGTATCCGCGTATTATAATTATGTATCCATCAGCGTGTCGAGAAGCAACAAATTAAATTATTCTCCGGTTGAATCGTATACAATTCGCGACGATCGAATATTGAAATTATACATAAAGATAAATTAATTATACATACTTGAGAAAGAAAGAAAAATCGGTATCCTATTCTATAAATGTTGGCTATTGTTAAATGTTGAATATTGTTCCGCACTGAGCTCCGTCGTTGTACGGATCGTGCGTGCATGGAGGAGAATAAATATATATATATGAATATATCAGGGTGAATCGAAAATTTTGAAAACTGTCGGCTACCCTCAAAAATCAAAGATATCGTTGAAACAAAGGTCTCTCGGTGCAACGATTCGATTTTTTGACGATACAGAGGGCGCGCGGGACGTTCAAAAACGCCATTTTTGGCGTTAAATTCACTTTGTCACTGATAAACGGAAACGGATCGTTCAAAAAATGCTGAATTTCTTATACAAGGTGCCCAGATATGTATTCTTTCAAACCCATATTTACCGAACATTAACAAATGGTTTGTATCTTTGAAAAAAAATATCTGAAAATCAATATTTTCACTATTTTTCGATTAATTATATCATTAAATATTGATTTTCGTCTGCTGAAACGTTTTTGTATTTCTTCCATCTTTTTTCTTGTAAAACTCGGTATCAGTATTGCTTGCAATGCGAAAATTGCTAAAAAATAAATCTTTATTTTGGAAATTGTCATGTTTACTTTAAAATAAAGATTCATTTTGAATGTTCAGTAAATATGTGTTTGAAAGAGGACATATCTGGGCACCTTGTATAAAAAATGCAGAACTTTTTGAACGGTCCGTTTCCGTTTATCAGTGACAAAGTGAATTTAGCGCTAAAAGTGGCATTTTCAAACGACCCGCGCGCCCTCTATATATCGTCAAAAAATCGAACCGTTGCACGGAGACCTTTGTTTCAACGCTATCTTTGATTTTTGAGGGTAGCAAACGGTTGTCAAAATTTTCGGTTCACCCTAAAATATATATACGTATACGCGATGAAGGTGCAAACGAGAGGAGTGAGAGATGAAAAAAATGTTAAAAATTAGCACGAGTGCGAACCATCAACGACAAAGCTCACGTGTGTGCTCTACCGTAATAAACTATAAGATCGTGTGCGAGACAGAGGTGGGCAAAAAAATCGGAGCGAAAATAAGTTGCGCACACCGAGGTTCTCGTACACAGCCCCGACCTATCACGGGAGGGTGATCTTCTTCGATTCGCCGCGAGAAAAAATAACATCGTCACTCTGGCATCCGCAAGCGAGGTCCGGCAGGAAAAATGTAAACAAACGCGCGCACACACACAAATACACGATTGGTGAAATAAATGATTACAATGAAAAGGGTGATAGAGATATTTTTCGAGTGTCATTGTGTGTACCGTGCGTGTGTGCGCGCGCGTTAGAGCTTCTCGGCAGACGGCGAATTCACTTATTTTTTAAGCGTTAGAAAAATTTCGCTCTCTGCTGCTACCAAAAACGAGAAGCTCGCGTCGTCGTGTGGCGTTTGACACCCTTGAAGGGAAAAACAACTGCTCCGCCGTGTCGTATTATAAAAAATTCATTTGAAATTATCGCATCCTTATTATTGTTCAAACGTTAAAAAATTTTTTTTTAATCAAAACACGTCTCACGTTGATCATCGTAGTTTCGCTTTTCCGATGACACGCGCGAGCGAAACGAGGAGACGTTTTGAGGATGCCGAGAAGAGTGATACACTTTCAGACAATACATTACGATTAATTAAACTTGTATAATGCTAAATTTAATCTTGAATATATTAAATTATCGAGAGAAACATAAATTTAAAGGAGGAAGAAGAAGAAAATGAACCCCAATAAAGCTCCGATTCGACGATGAAGAACGATCTACGCGAAACTACGCGATTATACAATTTCGGTCAATGCTAAAAATGCGAATATTATGATAAAGAACGATATTAAAGAAATAAAGTGTGATCTATGTCAACGCTATCTATTTTTTTGTATCCGCTTGTTCATTCGTCCCCTCCCCCCTCTTCCCGGTTCGATGGGCACCTCTCGCTGGTGCGATAAAAATAATAATGATACAAATGACATTTGACGGGGGCGAAAAGCAAGCACAGGCTGCAGGATCGAGCGCGAGAATCATTTGCAGAGTTAACCAAGCCTGAAACATGATTTAACCCAGCAGCGACAGAGGCGGGAATTCAAGGGCTCGCGAATGTTGAATGCATAATGCATGATATTCTTTTTTTTTCCTCTTCCAGTGGACACATAATTGTATGCGATATTACCCATGGGAGTTGACTTTCCAGCTCGGTAACAAGGCATACCATCATCGTCTCAAACGGAAATGCCAAGCAAACGTACACGCGCGCGCCGCACGACCTTTCCTCCGCACAATCGACCTTCGGTAAGAAAAATGAGCCGCTAGATGGAGCCTCGAGCTACGAACCTCTCCTTCGTCTATACATTTTTCCTCTCGTTCCAAGCCTCCAATGAGACATAGAATAATTACACAAAAGTGATCTCCCGTTAATGGTAGACTAAGGTGAATGCCCCAATTATTGAACAGGTCCCAATTATTGAACACTATATTGTATTTTTATTATTTCTCATTCACCTAAAATACGAATGTAATGTTCAATATTTTTTTCTCTCCGATATTTCAGTCAAAAAACAAGAAAGCTGCGCCAAAAACAAACAAAAACGGAACATTGAAACGAGTAAGCTGAAAATAAAAATAAAATAAAGTTCGAGTTGAAAATAAAAAATTTACTTATTTATAAAAATTTCATTACATGTACGAAACTTTTAGCTATCTAAATGTTACCTTACTTGTGCAAAAAAAGCTTTAATTAATAGAGAAAAAAAAAATTTAATCAGCAACGATGAGCCGATTTGATGTCTCGTGGTAACGCTTATCATTTTTGCTAAGACGCGCCGCTTCACGCGTAAGGGCATAAAAAATTCAAAAACTGTCGCATCTCAAAAAGTAAAGGCGTTTCAGGTTCCTCAGAAAATATCTTACAAATAACAATTAAAATTTTTTTTTTTTAATTAATTATTTGTTAAAAAATACGGTGTTCGATCATTGGGACGTAGAAAATGCAGTGTGTCCCAATTATTGAACACTCGAATTCTCCAAGATGGCGTCATTAAACCCATCAAAACATCGAGACAGTTAACGTGTGACAGATCGTGCGAATCGGATTTATTCAAACAAAAACTGTAAGTTCCTGAATAAACTTACCTTTATTATTTTAATAATAACTCTGAGATCGTCGAATATATTTTTTATTTGTATTTTCGTGCAATAAACATAAAAAGAAAAGTAAAAAGAGAATATAACCTAAATCTAACCTAAAAATACGAATGTAATGTTCAATATTTTTTTCTCTCCGATATTTCAGTCAAAAAACAAGAAAGCTGCGCCAAAAACAAACAAAAACGGAACATTGAAACGAGTAAGCTGAAAATAAAAATAAAATAAAGTTCGAGTTGAAAATAAAAAATAAACCAAATGCGAATGAACCAAAAACCTGTCAAAAGAGACCAAAGATATATTTTTGTATTTTTACATGATTAATAAAAGATTATTCAAGTGTTTAATTTTGGTTTTATTTCTTAATATTGTACCGAAAATAATATCTTCAGAACGGATAAAGAATTCTCGAGAGTGTTCGATAACTGGGACATGCCTGTTCAATATTAGGGACACAGGCACTTTCAGTGTTCAATAATGGGGACATTTGCATGCATCACATTGTTATTCTTTTTTTCATGCGAAATCATTTAAAATTAATTTAAAGGGTGATTTTTCGAAAGTAAAAATATCAAAGTAACATTTGAACATGAAAGCGATGGTTTTTTCTTGATTTTATATTTTTTTCTCACCGAATTCAATCCCCAGATCCTTAGCTGTTAAATAATTGGGACATTTACCTTAAAAGAAAATAAAAAAAGAAAAATTCCATTAAAAAGTGACATTTACTCCAAGTTTCACTTTAACCTTGAATAACTTTTGAAGGAGTGAGTTTATCGAAAAATCATAAGAGCTATTTTTTATAGAGCGTTCAATTCTCTACAAGAATATATATCGTTCATTTTGGTACATTGACATGAAGCCGAGATATAAAATTTCAAAGTTCAAAATTGTGTTTTCCTGTGTTATTTAAATGGGAAATAGGAATTTGCGATGAGACGTGTCTAAATATTTATATTAAGAGCTCTGCTTTTAACAGGCATCTTCTTTCACCTTCCCGAAAGTATTCAATATGTTATTTCGAAAAACAAATAATAGTCGCTTTTTTTAAGTCCATGTGCTGTCAAAGTGAGTTTCTTTGCTACTATACTGAGGACGGTCAAATTCTCACCTGCGTATAATGACTAAATATCACAGCCGTACCAATTTTCTCTCTTTTCTTTTCATCGTTGGGAAATCGGTCGGCACTTATCTGGCTCTCTTCTTCTTATTTCATTTTTCCGCAGCGCGCTATTCAGAGGCAAATAACAATTTGACGATGCGCGACGATCGCTTTTTTTTTCTTCTTGCTAACCTGCCGCAGGCGGGCCCATCATTCTCGTCTGGACGAGGGTGCGGCTTTTTATCGTCCCCGGGCACATAGCGCACGTTAAACGCGCGTATACACGGGCCGGGGTTGGCATGCGGGGAAGAGCGTAAGCCGCTTACCTCCCGCAATTAAAATGTTTTTCTTTAAATACCCGCTTAGGCTCTCTCATCGGTATTGTGAGAGAAAAAAATCGTGGAACGGGGGCCGAACGCGAGTATCGTATTCACATGTATATGGGGCATTCAACGTGTAATGACGTCCTCGCCTGAATCTGAATTATCGTGTGCGTGTTTGTATTTTAACCGACTATCTCTTTACGCGGAACGATACCTCAACCGACGCAAGATTAACGATATCGTTGATATTTTTGGAAATCAGCCCTCACCCGTTCCTGCGATGCTCGATCGCAAAATCGTCGTTTTATCTCTCAACTTTGCTACAAACTGCGATTGCATCGCAAAACTCGTCTCTCATTCTGGCTCCCTTGAGAGAAAACATCCACATTTGCAGAACCAATTTCCCGGAACATTAGTCGCAGACGCGATGCTCTTCCTTCAGCCGCAAGTCTATACATGTGTATGTTAGACTGATTCAAAAGAAGCTGCTATTTTTTGTTATTCGAAGTAACCTATTAAATACTTTCAGGGAGGTGAAAAAAGATGCCTGTGAAAAGCAGAGCTCTTGATATAAATATTTAGATACGACTCATCGCAAATTTCTATTTCCCATTTAAATAATACACGGTATAAAACTTTTCAAACTTTGAAATTTTATACCTAGACTTCAAGTCAAAGTGCCGAAATAAACGATAGGGAATTTAACGCTCTACAAAAAAGGTCTCTTATGATTTTTCGATAAACTCACTCCTTCAAAAGTTATTCGTATACGTTATATATACGTATATTAGACTGTAAATATGCGGGAACTACTGTTGGTCATTTCTTTAAAAATTAGGCACCTAATTTATGTTAATGCAATTTAAACTTTTTTTAAGAAAGATCTTACGATATGTAGTAATAAGTTTTAACATATTGCTGGAAACTAAAAAAAAAGTGAAATTTACTCTATTTAGAAGTTTAACCTTGAATAACTTTTGAAGGAGTGAGTTTATCGAAAAATCATAAGGGATCTTTTTTGTAGAGCGTTTAATTCTCTACTAAAGTATGTGTCGTTTATTTTGGTATATTGACTTGAAGCCAAAGTATAAAATTTAAAACTTTGAAAGTTTTTTTTCCTGTGTTATTTAAATGGGAAATAGAAATTCATGATGAGGCTTATCTAAATATTTATATTAAGAGTTCTGCTTTCAACAGGCATCTTTTTTCACCTCCCCGAAAGTATTTATTAGGGGACTTCGAAAATAAAAAAATAGTTGCTTTTTTTCATCAGGCTAGTGTATATGGGGCATTCCACGTCAAATGAATTGTCGGTTTCGTTTGGCCCAAAATATGACACCTCAAATTTTTAGAAATTTTTATTTCATTTTTTAGGGGTTGCTTGAGCTAGAAAATCATTAAATTGAGCGAAAACATAAAGAGGGACTTTGATTAAATTAATGACATTTTTTTTCACAGAAATTAGGGCCCAAAACAGATATTTTCGTCATAGCTCGATAATAGGCTAAAAATAATTTCTATTTTTTTTTGTATTTTAATTTTTTTTTTAAATTCATTATTTTGATTGTTTCTTGTCGTGAGAATAACAACAACAAAAAGATTTATAATGAAACTTGATTTTTTTTCTTGGTTGAAGAGAGAAACGACAACATTTTTCGAAAATTTATCAATCTCGACGACCTGAAATAAAACAGATAATTAAAAAAAAAAAATTCAATAGTAATAATAATTTTTTCTAAAAATAATTATTATTTTTGGCCCATTATCGAACTACGACGAAAATATCTGTTTCGAGTTCTAGTTTCTGTGAAAAAAATTTCATTAATTTGAAAAAGGGCTCTCTTTGTATTTTCCCTCAATTTAATGATTTTGTAGCTCAGGTAATCCCTAAAAAATGAAATACAAATTTCTAAAAATTTGAGGTTATATGTTGGTTCTGTCAAAGTAGCAAAACAGAAGAATACACGGCAAAATTTCCTCGTATACCGTTTTGGCGGAAACAAGTTTCGATAAAGAAATATCCCTGACATTTGCTTACAGGGACTCCCGATACTCATTTTCTCGGGAGAGCAGTGGAGAAAGAAGGTTCGTGTGCATATGTGGTCCGTTCTACTGAGATTCAGAATTTTGCTGACGATCGCCGAGGGACCGTATCGCGCGCGGATGATGGCCTAGGAGGAGGGGGCGACGTATACGCACGACCCCCTTAAGGGTTCCGCTCACCGAATTCGGCGGGACGGCGCGGCGACCCGCGCGTATAAAAAAATACACGCTTATCCTGCTACACGTAAGTTTGTGCGCTAGTTAAGGGTGTCTATATACATCCACGCGATATCGCGCGGCATCTGGGTCGGGCAGAAACGCCGTTTGTTCCCAAAGGACCATCTTCCTACTCGTAGTAGCACACACACTCACACACGAGTATATCCAACGAGCAAGATTTTTCTCTATCGCGAACACGTACCGGGACGAAGAATGCCCACGATATTATGGCGGAGCCCGAGTAATTGAAAGGGATTTTCTCCTCTATCCGGAAAGTACTCAACGGCGATAACGATCGCGAGTATCACTAACACGAAAAATAAACCGCAGAGTGAGGAAAAAAATGTATTCGTAACTTTTACACGTTTACCCATTTACAGGGTTGCAAATGATGCTTTACTTTTTTTAATGCACTTAAATTTTCAATAACCATTAACACTTATTGATTAATGGAATTTATTTGAATTAACCATTAAATGTTAATGGTTAATGGTCAATGGGAATTATTTCCATTAATATAGAAGAGTTAATGTTCAATGAAAATTATTACAATTAACCATAATGCTGATGATTAACGGAAATTATTGTCATTTACCATTGACATTGCATTCAATTAAAATGGTAGTAATCGATTTCTAACCAACTTTCTTCGTTAGTTTTTAGTAAGTAACATTAGCAAAGTTGACTCGTTTCGTTTCAGCAACGAACTTTGCAGGTATCATCTTGGTTATTGAATGGTTAATGAAAATAATTCCCATTGACCATTAACATTTAGTGGTCAATGGAAATAATATTTATTAACCTTTAACATTTAATGGTTAATGCATCACTTTTTCATTAAAAATTTCGCAACCCTGCCCAATTATAAATAAATAGGTATCAAACGTAAAAACGATGGATTATCGGATAACGATTTTATTATAATTTTCTGTTACACATTATTACACTACCATTCGATAACACGTCAAATTACCCTTATATTGCGGTTAATAAGAATGACGGCGATATCACTCGATTTTGAATAACACACGATGGACCGGTCGAGTTGGGATTTTTTTTTTTTTTTCAAATTTTCTACAAGCAAGGATTCTCGCAGGAAGAAGGAACAGGGCAGAGGAACTGGTGCGCGGTATTACAATTTTTCAAATTGATAAAATTCCAAGCATCATTACAACATTCCGTATTATTTTTGTTTATCCTTGCACTTAGAGCTAGATGAATCAATTATACATTAATCGCAAGTTGCTCGTGCTCGTTTCTCCCACTTATTTACAGAAAATGTCTTATATTTCATCGAATTGAGAGAATGAGCGCGAAACGCGACGATGACGGCAGTTTATACAGAGGTGCGTATCAACTTTCGTCCAATTCGAATCAAACTAAATAATACGTGCGTTATTTTCGTTACTCGTGACTTTTTTTTCTCATAAAATGGAATCTAATCCTCTGAAGGACGCGGACAAATTGCGGTATACACTATTTTTATGCTTGATAACGGAATACCTCTCTTTCGCGATATCCGTAATCTTCAATCGGGCAATATTGCTCCAACGCGTTCGATCAATTCATTTTCGGTCGCAACGTCGGATGTCTTCACTGCGAAGCCTCTTTCGTTAATGAAGAATTCAAATGAGGAGAGAGAAAGAAAATATTGAGAGACTCGACGCGATTGCGCATAACATTGCACGACCGACGACGATTAATTCGTGGACGCTGGAGGACTGTGAACTTGACCGTAAAATATCCCTCGTGGTCGACACGCCGAGCAATCCGGTGTCATCCGGTCCGACGATTCTCCGCCGCCTGCGAAAAGCGATGCACTTGATTCGCGAGATATCGATGAGGAAGCGAATGAACAAAGATGCGACCAGGTAGCTTGAAATTTCGTAAATTTATTGACAATGGCGTTTTGAAAGAATATTGAAAATCATCGGTAAATTCTGTTTGAAAATAAAACGAGAAAGGAAATGTAATTGAGAAAATTTGTCAGAAACAAAAAGAAGAAAATTTGCAATGAGAATTTAGAAGTAAAACAAAGAAACAAAGTTAGACAAAACTTCAAAAAAGGTCTCGAACGTATTTTTGTGCCGTTTCGCCGGAAGTCAACGCAAACTAATTTAACAAGCGGCATTTTAGAGGGGAAGAATTCGGCTTTATTTCCTGTATTTTTTATAATTTTTACAATTTGTTTTTCGATTTGGACTATTTTGTAAACAACTGTGTTTTGCCTTTTCTTTTCTTCTCTTCAAGTGCACCCATCTTGTCGAGGAATTTTTTTAAATACATTTTTACAATTGGACTCATTACGGGAAAAGTTTGAGCTTCAATTCCTTTTTTTTTTTTAATTTTGAGCAATTTTTTTCCAAATTTATCCTGTTTTTTGTGAAAAAAGAGGAAATTTGAAAAATCCCGTATAACACGAAAACAAAGAGGATTTATAAAAAACTTTAAGAGAGCAAAAAGTTGCGTCTGTTTTTGTTGAGTTCATAGGAATTTTTTCAGATTTTTTTTCCAATTTTTTT
Source organism: Alloplasta piceator (assembly GCA_946863875.1). Classification (NCBI taxonomy): domain Eukaryota; kingdom Metazoa; phylum Arthropoda; class Insecta; order Hymenoptera; family Ichneumonidae; genus Alloplasta; species Alloplasta piceator. Next base: position 1,342,013 of record OX333076.1, on the reverse strand, counting down.
TTTCTCATTATCTGGATAAAAAAATGTGGATGTAAAAAATTTGAAAAAAAAAATTCTCATGTGTTGAAAATGATAAAATGATTTCTTTCCCACTTGAAATTTTATCAATAATCCCATAGTTCTCGAGTTATGGTAATCGAATGATCCGAACCAAAAAATGAGAAAAAAAATGTTGGAAAAAAAATCTGAAAAAATTCCTCTCAACTCAACGAAAACAGACGCAACTTTTTGCTATGCTAGAGTTTTTCATGAATCCTCTTTGTTTTCGTCTTATACGAGATTTTTCAAATTTCCTCTTTTTTCACAAAAAACAGAATAACTCTGGGAAAAAAAATCACTCAAAGTTTTTAAAAAAAGGAAATTGAAACTAAATCTTCCCTCTTTATGAATCCAATCGTAAAAATGTATTGAAAAAATTTCCTCTGTGGAAGATGGATGCACCTGAAGAGAGCGGAAGAAGGCAAAGAACAGTTATTTTCAAAATAGAGTCCAAATCGAAAAACCAATTGTAAAAATCATAAAAAAATACAGAAAATGAAGCCGAATTCTTCCCCATTAAAATTCCGCTTGTTAAATTAGTCTACGTTGACTTCCGGCGAAATGGCATAAAAAAACGTTCGGAACCTTTTTTGAAGTTTCGTCCGGAAACTTTTTGCCGGTAGTGTACATATCTATACCGATAGTGTTGTACCGTATATATTGTCAGTTGTTATCTCGGCACGTTGTACACGCTTCGACATATGGGTTGAGAAATGAGCGCGCGCAAGCGTCGTTTTTTCGCTAGATCCCGCCCTCAAAGAGCATCCCACCCTCAGTTTGCAATTTCATCGTTTCACCGCTTTCCCGCTCGCACCAGACTCGTTTATAATCATGCATCCCCCCCCCCCCACACACACACACACATACACGGAAAAATCGCGCATGGCGTTACCAAACTACCGGCGTGGAGCACCAGGGCCTGCGGAGCCCGGATCCGAACACAGCGAACCGCGAGCATGCAGCAAAACACTCGAATCAACAACCAGCTCTCGATCGCCCGATTTCCCATTCTACACGCCGCGTACGACGCTACTAATTATCCCGATTAATTCCAGACTGTGCGAATCCGCGGGCCGGAATTAACGGAAGATCCTGCATTCGATAACGCGCGACTGTCGAGATTTGACCGCAATCATGAAATCACAACCAGATATATACTGACCTTTGAGAATGTTTAAATGCTGATAAAAAGCGCTGCCGTGCCAACTCTCGAGGCTCTTTGACGCGTGTACTTCCGGTTTGATGTCGCGCAGGAGAGCCGCGGCAGCCTCTTCCGCTATCTTTTCAGCCTCGCGTTCCTGACGAGATAAAAACAACAGATTATCTCCATTCGATTATTCTCCGATATCGGTACCTTCAATTTCAAACAAACGCACCACTACCCTTTTTTTCTTCGTGCGACCGTCTTTGCGCGACCCCGCTTTCGTGGGCGCGGAAATGAGAAAAAAAAAACGATGCACAAACACACACACACACGCAGCTATGCATGCAGCGATGGATAAGGCGATATTTCGTTCTCGGTGGGTGAATCGACGCGGATCCAACGAAAGGTCCTGTTTCCTGCGACAACTCGCGCGAGTCTCACTCACACCCCTGCCAACGACGATTACAGTCCACCACTTTTCCTGATCAACTGCTCAGTTATGCAACAATGGCTCTCACAGCGGGGGGAGGGGCGGGGGGAGGGGGGAGGGGGGGTTACTGGCGTGCTACGCGAGGAGAAACCCGCGAGTAATAGTCGCTTCTGCGATCTATATAGTATATTAATCGACGCACACATATACATTCACTCGTTGGAAAATAAACCTGCGTATACTCCATGTATTATTCAATGCTTTCGCCCTGGCCCAATGGATCGTCTAATTTTTCGAATTAACGTATATTTCACGTTCAAATGCAATTAACTCGTAGAATCACGCGCGCAGCGTGAAAGTTGATGAAAATATATCGCGCGCGCGCGCGCGGGCTTTTCAAATTTTCGGCGACGCTGAAAGGAGAAAACAATTAAATCACACCGATCCTCATCGCGAAACTTTGGTATAATCGCTCGAGAACTTTTTCCTTTCGTTTTTTTCATGAACGACAGTCTCGCGTGTGGCGGAGCACAGAGCTAAATAATGAAGGAGGAGTCTGTAGGATTACGCGAAACTATCGTGAAACGCCGACACGCGAATATGCATTTTTAAAATGCCAAGTGACATATGGTAAATTACACTCGAGGCGTATCGTAACTCCGGGTATTTAATATCACACTCGTACACTGAAAATTGAGTGCGATTCACAATCAAATATATATATAGGGGAATGTGGGGCAAAGTGGACACTGGGGGCAAAGTGTACACGCGAGCAATTTCAAATTTGGGGGCAAAGTGGACACGAGCTGAAACTGAAAATAATGTCAAGGTCATAAAATTATTACTTAAAATTCAGACTATATCTGCACAATTCCCGTAACGTTTCATACACCGTTGAACAATATATATTCAAAATAAAAAGCACAAAACGCGGAAATCGTAGAATAAATAAAAAAATTTCACATATTTAAAAAACAATAATGGGAAATGAATTTCACGACTCAAAAGCCGATGAATATATGAAAATACCATGATTTATTTACTAACAAAGTGAATTCATAGTATATTTCCACATAGAAAAAATTTGAGCAAAATGGATCTGAAGAATTACCACGTTTTTTTAAAATTTCATTCGAGGAACGGTTCTATTGGCTTTATTTCTTTGTTTATATTGTTAAGTTAATATTTTATTCGGACATAGTCGATTACAGTGTCTCTATTTTAAAGAATCACCGAGTATAGATTTTTCTGCACCTGAGGAGGCGTGACCATTTTCCCCCAAATTTTTTTTTTTTTTCAAAATCAGGGAAATTAGGTTCGGGAATCAATTTTGGGACATAAGAGTAGTTAAAAGACCGTGTGCTTACGGACGAAAATAGTTCAATTCCTTAAATGTCCACTTTGCCCCACATTCCCCTAAATATTGAGAAGAAAAACGATTCAACAGCCCGTGATTCGCGAAAATCTTTCATTTCTCAGGGAGAAGCGTCGCGAAACGAGGTCGATGAATATACATCATGCGCATTTGGTACTGAGAATATTCGAAAAACGATGTTGGAGCGCGAGTATATGGATGGGATAAAATTAATCATTCATCGTTGATTAATAAAATTTTTTGATTAACATTCCATTGAAAATTTGTGGATATTTGTTTACATGTTGATAGTATTGGGTATTTAAGTGATATGAGTCAATTTTGTCGCAAGTAGTGGTATTTGAAGAAAGCTTCGTGAACCTCATATCACTATATGAAAAACACAAAACATATACGGATAACAGTCGCGCGTAACCAATATCACTCGGTCGAAGAAAATTGTTTAGATCCACGAGCGATGATACACACGAGAGCGGGCGACACGCGCTATCGAGGGCAGATTGGATGTAATTCGCGTATGCGTGTGATAATACGTACACAACGGAAACCCGTACGAGCTTTCGGTTCACCGTGTGTGAAATGAGGGAGGAAAATGAAAAATTCATAGCGAAACGGGTCACACGTGGAGCTCTTGTATACGCGTTCGGATACAAGCAGCGAGCAGCGAAGGCCTCGATTATTATCATAATCGCCCGCATCGTTCGGGTCCCCGAATTAAAGGTTATTTTTGAGTTTTAAAATACCGTTCAAAAAAAAAATTCTCAACTCTTTTTGTTTCGAAGAAAACGTAATCTTCGAAAAGTGCGTTCCCATTTTTAATCTTGATTAATCGATTGCTCTTGTAATGAGCGTGCAGCGACTCTGCATATATGTATATTGTTGTACAAGACGGGATTGAAATACGGGCGAATTTAATTGAGCTCGCGATTAACGAGAATCACGATCGTGTTGCGTCGAACAACGATGCGCGCATGGATCTGTGATGTAACGTACGAAATTCGGCACTCGGGGATACGGAAGAGTCTAATCGCGTGACCAATTTAATTCGCAACACTCTGTACTGAGCGTAAGCCCTCGTTAACGATCTTGATCGAGTGTATCGTCACCCTCTGCTTTCGCGCAGAAATTTTCATATTCATTGGCGTCTTTTTTTTCTTTCGCTCAATAACGGACCATTTTCGAGAATTCGTCATTTGGAAAATGATGAAAATTTTTATCAAAAAAATCTAAGACTTTTTTTTTTAATTTGAATTCAGATAAAATTTTGGCAGCTGCGCCTTAATTTTGCGCGAATCTACATTGTTCTGTTTCAATTAAATTTCAAGGTTTACTCCGATTTTTCCTACATACACACTACTGGTGAAAAGTTTCCGGACAAAACTTCAAAAAAGGTACGTTTTTTAATGTCATTTCGCCGGAAGTTGACGTGAACTAATTTTTAACAAACGGCATTTTAAAGGGGAAGAATTCGGCTTCATTTCCTGTTTTTTAAATTATTTTTACAATTTTTTTAAAGATTTGGACTCAATTTCCTCTCTTCGGATGCATCCATCTTCCAGAGGACATTTTTTATACTTTTTTACGATTGGATTCATAAAGAGGAAAGTTTAACCTTTAATTTCCTTTTTTTTAACTTTGAGCGATTTTTTTTCCAAAGTTATTCTGTTTTTTTGTTAAAAAAGAGGAAATTTGAAAAATCCCGTATAACACGAAAGCAAAGAGGATTCATGAAAAACTTCAAGATAGCAAAAAGCTGCGTCTGTCTTCTTTGAGTTCAGAGGAATTTTTATAGATTTTTTTTTCAAATTTTTTTTTCTCGTGTTGAGGCTGGAGACAAAATTTGGGAAAAAAATTTGAAAAAAAATTCTAATTTGTTGAAAATGGTAAAATAAAGTATTTTCCTCTCTTGAAACTTTAACAATAATCCCATAGTTCTCGAGTTATGGTAGTTGAATGATCCAAGCTCCAACCCAGAAAATCAGAAAGAAAAATTTTGAAAAAAAATCTGAAAAAATTCCTCTGAACTCAACGAAAACAGACACAACTTTTTGCTACCCTAAAGTTTTTAATGAACCCTCTTTGTTTTCGGGTTATACCTGATATTTCAAATTTCCTCCTTTTTCACAAAAAACAGAATAGCTTTGGAAAAAAAAATCGTTCAAAGTTTTTAAAGAAAGGAAATTGAAGCTCAAACTTTCCTCTTTGTGAATCCAATCGTAAAAATGTATGAAAAAAAACTCCTCTGGAAGATGGGTGCATCTGAAGAGAGGGGGAATAGGGCGAAAAACAGCTGTTTTCAAAATGGAGTCCAAATCTAAAAACAAATGATAAAAATAATTAAAAAATCAGAAAACGAAGCCGAATTTTTCCCCTTTAAAATACCGCTTGTTAAATTAGTCTACGTTGGTTGCGGCGAAATGGCATAAAAAAATGTTCCAGACCTTTTTTGAAGTTTTGTCCGGAAACTTTTCGCCGATAGTGTACATCCGCGAAAGAATATAACTCCGAGTAATCGTAATTTGTTTCAGAGCTATCGCAATTTATGACGATCGCAATTTTTTCTCGTGAAATTACCAAGTAGCGGTTTGGGATTGTACAATCAAATGATTAATCATCGCCAACGCTGTCCGCTTGATGACGGAGTGCGAGAAAAAATGTAACAATTGTTTTCTTGCGAAAATAATTCAAAGAAAGAGAGAGAGAGAGAACTACAGCACAGATGGATCATAAGCACTCGCGTGGAATTTTAAGTAGCCCTTGGAAGATGTTGGCTCTTCTATCCGCGGGTGTCTACGTGAAAATCGTATAAATCCATTTTCTTCTCTTATCACGTGGAGCTGAACATCATTCCGTAAATGTGTATGATTATTACCCAGGCGTGATACAGCGATCGATGCGCGTATGGATCGATAGTGGTATGGATCGATGCGCGATACACTTGGATCAGTGTGAGTGTGTGTGCGAACGCGAAACCGCTACAGCTCGACTATCGAATCACCGCGAGATTAGAGCACTGCCGTGTCGAGAAGAGAGTACAGCGGTAATACGCGCGAGAGAGCCAAGGGAATAAACCGTATACAGCTAAACACTTGGCCGCGCGCGGAGGTACACAGAGTTTCCACTTGTGGATGAGTTGCGCGTTCTCCCATTTGTAACTTTGCTCACCCGGCAAAGTACGTCGGTCCCTCTGCTCCGCGTCACTTCTCTCTCTCTTCTCGTTTATCCTCCAAGCTATTACAGCCTTGCGAATATGTGCCGCCAAATATATATATATATATCGTACGGGCATCGTGTTTCCACTCTCTGGTTCGCCAACACCCGCTTATATTCATCCGGAAATGGGCGAACGATGGTACAGACGGTGGCGCCGCCACGGTCGCGCGTTGTACTACGAAAGGGCCTGGCTCGAACGATCGGCATGATCAAAGTTGAGCGAGTTACGACCTTCTGTTCTGTAGCATTCGATTTATGTACGAGAGCGCGAACCATTCCTAAACCTCTCTCTCTCTGCTCCTGCTCCCTTCGGATGCGATGCTGCACGGAAGCTAGCTCAATTGTTTCAGCCCCATTGATCCAATAAAGGATTATGGCGAAACAGTGGTACGGTGCGTGCTGCCCCCGCTCGGGAAACCTTCGGCCGCGAGTTTCGACACTGCGATGCGGATTTTTATACCCCGAAGAGAGGTGAAATAATTCGGGAGGGACAATCCTGCGTCCGCTCTTCCGCCGGTGATGATGCAGCAAAAAGCTTGACAGCACACGCAGGACCAATTCCGATGAAACGTAAAATACATGCAGATTCGAACCCGCAAATATATGTACTTGTCGAACCCGCGGATACAATAAACGAGATATTTGCGGGTTTATTCGGATGATACAATGCTCGTGGAAAATCCTATACATTTTCGTGTGTTTGTGTGTGTGTGTGTGCATGGCACGAGGCCACGCGAATATCGCGGTTCCAGTCGAGCGCATTTGATACTCAATCGCGTTAAGTCGCATTGTTTCCGGCTCGATGATCGCGACTCATCGCGGTTGTGCCGCGGCTTCCACAGCGTATTGTTATATCGTCCGGCAAATTCATACATATCGTATCGAAGGATGGATAATGCGCAACCTCAAAATACCAGTGGGTAGTATCATCAAATTTCGTACGTATACATCGCCCATATTCGATTACTCCACTTCAGTTCGCTGCTCCGGAATTTCAGAAGAACATCGACGAGCCATCTCCGCGCGTCCCCGAAGATGTAACGTATTTAATATATTGTAATCAGAGCTGGGCAGTACTTGAAAGTACTCGGTACTTTCAGGTACTTGAAGTACAACGTACTTCAAAAGTACTTCAAGTATTGTACTTAAATTTTTCTAGTACTCCATGTACTTGAAGTACTGTACTCGAAAATTTCAAGTACTTTTCTGTACTTGAAGTACTTTTTTCAAGTGCAAGTATCAAGTACTTTTGAATGTGTCTTGCTGATGGTTGCACGTGCGAAGCCTTTGAATATGGGTCATTTCATGTCCAATCGACCAATATTTGGAATCGACCCCTTTCAATTTCATGAAAATTGGTCAGAAGTTTTCTTTTATCATAAAACAAAGTTCTAACGAAGGAAAAAAATTATTTTTTTTTTTTCGAAAATTCAAAATTTCACCATTTTTTCAAGTTTATTTTTTAAATATTTCGAAAATTATTATTATTACGAAAAAATCGTTCTGGGTTCGTCTTGAAGAGCATACTTGAGGGGCTACGAAAAAAAATATTTCGAAACAAATTTTTGAAAAATGATGAATTTGGAAAATTTTTCAAAATCGTGAAAATCCACGATCAACATTAAATTTTTGGTTTTATTTTTTTATATAACACCTTGTACTGATATTAAAAGATCCTGAAATGTTCAGAAATGTGTTTTTTTTTGTTTCAAAAATATGAATTTTTGTAAAACTTTTTGTTTACCTCTGAGTTAAGTGAAGTTGATCAATCGTGTAATTTTGACTGCTGAAAATTACAAAATTACATGATTGCTCAACTTAAAAAAATTCATATTTTTGAAAAAAAAACACTCTTCCGAAAATTTCAAGATCTTTTCAAATCAGTACAAGTATATTTAAAAAATTAAACAAAAAATTCTATGTTAATTGTGGATTTTCATGATTTTAAAAAATTCAAAATTCTCCAAATTCATTATTTTTCAAAATTTTTTGTCGGAATTCTTTTTTTTGCGTAGCCCCAAGTATACTGTTCCAGACGAAACAAACGATTTGTCATAACTATCATAGTGTTCAAGATATTTAGAAAAAAAATTGAAGAATGGTTAAATTTTGAATTTTGCATAACTTTTGAGAAAAAAATATTTTTTTTTCCTTGGTAGAACTTGGTTTTATGATAAAACAAAACTTCTGACCAAATTTCATCGAAGTTGAAAGTGGTCGATTCCAACTCTTGGTCGATTTGACATGGAATGACCCAAGTACCAGAATTTACGAGACGTACCCGAAAACTAGAAAAGTACTTGATACTGGTACTTGATTTTTTCAAGTACTTGTACTCGAAGTACTTGAAAGTACTTTACCCAACTCTGATTGTAATGTACATTAAAAAGCGTTTTTCCACGTCACGTTTATCGGAGCTGCGGATGATTAGATTTTTTTTGAATTTCCGTTAAAAGTTCACACAGCGGATGATCGCGGTAGACCGCGGCGAATATCGATCGCGCGAGTATGATCTATAACGTCCGTCTCCAACAAGACGAGGGATGGAAACGCGACGGCGAAGAGAGAGGAAGAGAGAGAGAGAGAGAGAGAGAGAGAGAGAGAGAGAGAGAGAGAGAGGAAAGAAACGAAACGGATGGAGCCGCGGCACAATTGTGAACGCGCATCCGCGTTTCTGCGTGTCGGTGTGTGACTATTCATGTTCGCACATACAGAGTACATACTGAGATGTAGCGCGCGGTAGAGTCGAATTGGATTTTGAGGGCTAGATTGGGGCGGAGCCAGTAGTCGGGCCGACGATTATAATTGAATCAACAGTCACCGCCCTCGTTTCCTTCGTGAACCACCATCCTGAAATTCCTATATGCGCGTCTCTCTCGTCTCTGTATACACTTTTCTTCTCTCCGCAACTCATTACAAATATTTACTTTTCCGGCTCGACGATGGAAAATTCATCAAAAACGCCCCAACGATATCGCGATAATTTTGATCCGGATACACGCGAGCGTCGTGTAATTTTTCGCAAATGAGGTCTCTCGTTGTGTCATTGTGCAGCATTGGACTTTTTCGTCGTGGTTCGCTCGCGAAAGATCGAGACTCTAGAGAAGCGAGCTGCGCGGGTGGAAGGACGGAAGAACGAGTCGAGGAAAAAGTCAATTGTAATTTTAATTCTCTAATTTTCCGTTCGATTGGGTTTTCCGGCGGATGACTCTCTCTCGCGTTCGAGTGATCCGCGGAGGAGGGGGTGACGCGGGTTTGGGGTGTACGTTCTTGGATGTGAATTTATATATGCATCACGTATGGCCACGAGTCCACGGGGATCTCATTTTCGTGAAAGAAAACGAAAAAGTGCCGAGGGTAGTTTGTCCGGAAGAAAAAACCAAACGTAATTCGAATACTCTCGGAGGAGACGCGCCCAGCCCGCCCCTCCTAATGAGTCTCAAAGCGAACGTGGCGCAATTAAAAGTTGCGGTCGAAACTACGCTCCAAAGAGAATCCGATCGAGACTCGAGGTTCTTTGATTCGGTTAGATGCGTTCAAAACGCCCTACACGTTATATATTGTAATTCCATCGCAATTGACTCCGTATATAGGAACAAAAATTTATAGTGTGTGAATTTTTGATTTATCGAAATCACGAAAATGAGGCTCGTGATATCGAACGCGGTCGCGAAAAATGAAAATTTCGACATTGCTACGCGGCAAATTGAAACGAGGACTTGTTCTCTCCCTCTCTCTGTATCGCACCATCCTACACCCTCGCCAGAGAGGCTCTTGTGCTCGTTGGACCGACAAATAAGTACAAATAACGCTCGGGGATTACGTCGAACGAGGCTTTCATCGCGCGTGTCCGTACATTGGACTGTCTGGAAAAAAAAACTTGATTCAATTTTATTTCTCCGACTCGACGTAATCGCGTAGTTGATACCGAAGCGAGCTTCGCGTAGGGTTGACTCTGTTCGATTTTTCCAAAGATAACGCACACGTTTGATCAGCGTGAGAAATTAATGTAAAATTTCTGACGTTTCGATCGCCGAAATTATAATTTTTCCATTCAACGGACGAAATTCTGTACGACGATGGTCCGAGTCTCGTCTGATTTTTATTTATTGTTATATTTTATATTTTGGGCGATATTTAACATCTCGACACTGAGAAATTTTTTTTGTTGAAAATGCAAAAATTTGTTTGACTCAACCAAATATTTGTTTCCGGACGTTCAACGAGATCATTTTGGATATTCAACAAAGATACAGTGGAAGTTTTAGTTAAATCGGTTAAATCGTTGCTTGAATGGGCAAAGTTTCAGTTCAATCAAATAAATATCTTTGTACCAAATAAATTGTGTGATTGAAAATATGAATTGTTTTTTTGTCACAGCTACATTTATCAAGTTGAAATATACTAGAAATCAACCAAATATTTCTGTAGAACAACTCAGTAACGTGTAAATTTGACTAAACTGTATCTGGAAATTGACCAAATAATTTCGTTCACCTCATATCTTATGGTTAACCAAATCCATTTGTTGAATTAATTATAGTTTCATTATTTCAAACAAATTAATATTGAATCAACTAATTTTTTTTTAACTAAATGGATTTAGTTGTTTCAACTGAACTTTTTTCTCCCAGAAAACGCACCCAGAAAAAAAGATCTAGTACATTTAACTAAATCCTGGTCAAGCCAAATACATTTTTTTAATTGTAGGCCGGCCTAATACAACTCTATTCATGTCAACGAATTTTTTTTTTAATGACCTACTAGGAAAATATATTGCGATCTAATAAATTTTTATTTAATATTAATAAATATTATTTCAAACTGAACAAATATGTATTTAAATGAAATCATTTTTTTTTTAATATTTACACAATATATATTTTTAAACATTTCAATCTTTGAATGTATAGCTACACATATGAAGTCCACAATTTCGTAATGCTTCGTCTTTTCTTTAACAGAAGGGAAAAGAAAAAAGACCCTTTTTTATGGGAATCCTTTTCGGGGATTCGACCATCTTGCGTTTTGCCGCAATGTTCAGTGTATCAAATATCCATACTGAAAAATAAGGATATCAAACACAGACGAGCTTGGAAAGGATATAGGCGGCGAGAGGCAGGTTTGCTTGTGCGAGAGGTAGCCACCTGGCGGATTTTTGGGGTACTGACGAATCTGCAGATACAATCGGATGAGATTACGGGTGAATAGGTATTTAGTAACAACGAATAGAATTTTTCCTCAACGCCTGTTTCTCGATGTCAGGGAATTCAAATAAATAAATATGGTGGAAGTAAATATCGCCCAAAATTGGATGGAAAGCAAATTTTCTTCAAAGTAACTAAAAAATAATCAAATAAACGATTATAGTACCTACGACTAGATCTTTTTTCTGGATGTGCGCTGTCGTAACACAGGGATTTCTCTTCGTGAATGAGTTAATGAAACGACGATGAACATTGTATCGTACTGTATTGAAATTAGGCGTTGGATCGCACACTCGTTGTACGTACGATGCGATATACACCCCGTGCAGCTATCTCGTTTGTCTCTTCTTCTTTTTCATCCGCACTCACCGCCTCGTTGCGTTCACCGAGGCGACAAGGGGAATTGAAAATCCGTCTCTCGCAATCCCGGCAGGCTTATCTCTCCCTCTCTCGCTCCTTTACTCATAGCCTTATCGAGCAAAGTTTCTCCACCGCCGTTTGCAATCTTCTCCGCGTCTCTCTTCCTCTCTCTCTCTCTCTCTCTTTCTCTCTCTGCGTCGAGATCGACGTATTTTCTCGACCTCCGCCCGTGCACACGGCAGTAGCACGATGATAGCGATTAAGGGCGTATACATCGCCTATCGGCACGGTAAACTCTCGCGAGTGTTGCGCGGAGCTCTCGAGCAGTTACATTTTCCGAATCCCGCTCGGCGGGAGAAAAGACCACGAGAGAGAGAGACAGCGATAGGGATACCTCAAGCACGCGGATCGTTACCACGATAATAAAGCGAGAGTATAAATCTCCTTCATCCTCCGCCTTGCCCGCGGTCTCTACGGCGACTGTGATAGCTACCTTCAGCCTCTGTGTCGAGAGGGTGAAAGCGGTATGTCACACACACACACACGAAAGGTTTGTGCGATGGACGAGTGGGAAGCTGCTTAAACTGTTCAAACGCGTGTTCGCCATTAATCCGACTCCTGTGAGTATTATACGTGCGTGACAAGAGACGAAGAAGAAAAAAACAAATAATCGCAATTTAAACTTGGCTCTTACCAATAGTCACGATATCGCTGATCAATGACGGGGCAATAGCTCGTTAAAATGGGTAATTTCCAACGGCAATTATGCATGTTTCGCGATTGGGCATTTTTTTGTTCAATTCCGAAGTAAGCATCGAAAGGTTCCACATGCAATTATTTCCAATCGCGTCTGGGACCCTCTCAAAATTTGGAATAATATAATATCGAGGTATATGCCCGCCGAGTTGGCGATGATGTGGATATTTGGTTTGATACACATTGACATATAGATTGAGAGAGAAAGGAAGAGAGATGGCGTAAACCACGACTATACAAGCAGCGAGTGAGCAGCGTGTATTTACTGACACAATAATTATCGGAATTGATGAGGACGGGGAATTGAGCAGTCCGCGAGACCGCAGTATGGCAAATTCTCGAGAGATCCGCGTACAAATACACACGCGCGCACACTCCCGCGCTACGATAATGTGCTTGTATGTGCTTCTGTGGTTAAAACATTCGCTCGGAGAGCGCGACGAGGCATTAGAATTATTCTCGCGAATTTCGCGTATGGACGACGGCGGGTGTGGTTGATATATTCTAAACGTATCCGTGTGAGCTCATTGATGACGTTTGCGCCATCGACGGAGCTCTACTCTCTACGATTGAGTACAATTTTTTGCTCGAGCAAATATCGAGTATTTTAAAGATAGATCCGTCAATTTCAGTAATGAAATGTGATACATGTGCGATGATGGAAGAGACGTTGAATACGAGGTCTTAATTCGATTGAACGGTAGCCAGAGGAAAAAGAAATGTTTGTCGAGCGACACGCGTCGCGAGACAAAATAGTCCTCCGCATCGCCGCCGCCGCACTCATCGTGGTTTATAGTGGCGAAGTACCTGCTCGAGGGTCCTGTGGCCCCTGTTGGCACTCTACACACTCTACTCGTCGACGAGCGAGTATCGCGTGCACGCGCCTGGCGCGCACGACGAGGGTGGAGTGTGTGTGCAGTCTCGGGTTACAGGGCACATACACTCGGTTATTGCTGTCATCGAGAATCGATTAAGAATGTTTCTCTCTCTCTCTCTTTCTGCGCAATATTTTATCGTTGCGTATGTGCTCTTTCAATGGAATTACGTCAACCCGATAAAGTAATTAACTTAAACGCGCTCGTACTTATTTTTCGTTTATTCTGGCAGTGCCATAGCGATATTCGGTCGGTTTCAAAATTCTTTATAAATTCCGCGTATCAATAATCTCATTTGTGCTACAATATACACTACTATACTTCTCTGGCTATTGTTCCACTTGTTTCGCATGCATTGGCTCTGTCTACAATTGCCGGTACACGCATCTTTATATACATATTATTTTTCACGGACAAGAGAGTCGCGTGTCCTTAGTTTATTTCGGATCGTATCGCGTGCGTGTGTCTGTACACCGCAGATTTATGAATATATATATATATATATATTAGGGTGGGTCAAATAAAATGACTAATTTTTTTTTCCTCGATATAATGAAGAATGTATTATTTTTTGAACAGTCAGTTTTATTTGACACAAGAGAGCTTTTTTGTAGAGTATCATATGTTCTACAAGAATGTGCTAAAGAAAATCTCCTAGCCTTGACAGTTAAAGTCTAATAAAATTCTAAAGCTAAAAAAAAAAATTCCTATGTTATTTAAATGGGAAATAAAAATTTGTGATGAGGGATCTCTAAATTTGAATATGAAGAGCTAATACTTGCAGAGGGTTGTTTTGAGATGCCAAACAATACATTTTTCATTATAGTATCGAGGAAAAAAAAATTACTCATTTTATTTGACCCACCCTAATATATAACACTGCCGACCAAAAGTTTGGAAACACTCGCCCTGATTCCGAGCCCCACAAAAAGTTTCACTGCTCTTTTGAGAATGAAGATACTTTGATTCGCCAAGCGGCGTTTTAAAGGAGACATATTCAGCTTCATTTCGCTTCTTCCAAAAAAATGTTGCAATTTTTTTTGAACCCGGTACGTCCTTTGAAAGATGGTCGTTTTTTTTACTTTTTTTTGGCATTGTAATTTTGGCGCACGACTCATGCAAATTTTTTTCGACTGTTTTTCCCACGAAAAACTTGTAGCGGGGAGTATTAGCCTCAATTTTTTTTTTTTTTAAGTTTCGTACGATTTTTTTTCGCAAAAATATTCAATTTTTCGCAAAAAATGGCTATATTTATAAAATGTAGCGTAACTCTGAAACTACTGGCTTTTCGTAAAATCACTAAGAAGGTAAAAAGTTGCATACAATCATTCTGGATTCAATGAAATTTTTTCAGATTTTTCCTGTAAACGATTTTTTTTTTCTTAAACAATCGGGTCTCTCACCTCATCTACGCAACTTTTTCATCGAAAAACCTCATCTACATGGCTTTTTCATCGAAAAACCCGTGTAGATGAGGTAAGAGACTCGATTGTTTAAGATAAAAAACTATCTCGTTGACATGGAAAATTTTGAAAAAAAAAATTCTAAATTTTTTTATTGAATCTAGAATGATTGTATGCAACTTTTGCACCAAAAAACATCATCTACACAACTTTTTCATCGAAAAACTGGTGTAGATGAGGTAAGCGACTCGATTGTTTAAGATGAAAAAATCTCGTTGACAGGAAAAATTGTTGGAAATTTTTTTTTTTTTTTAATTCTGAAAGTTTCATTAAATCCAGAAGGATTGCATGCAACTTTTTACCCTCTTAGTGATTTCACTAATACCCAGTAGTTTTAGAGTTACGCTACATTTTATAAATATGGTCGTTTTTTGCGAAAAATTGAATATTTTTGCGAAAAAAAATCGCACGACACTTTTTAAAAAACGAAATTGAAGCTAATACTCCCCGCCACAAGTTTTTCATGGAAAAAACGGTAAACAAAAATTTCCATGGGTCGTGCGCAAAATTACAATGCCAAAAAAAAAAACGAAAAACGACCATCTTTCAAAGCACGTGCCGCGTTGAAAAAAAATCGCAAAATTTTTTTGGAAAAAGTAAAATGAAGCTGAATATGTTCCCTTCGAAACGCCGCTTGGCGAATCAAAATATCTTCATTTTTGAAAGAGCAGTGAAACTTTTTGTGCGTCGTGAAATCGGGACGAGTGTGTTTCCAAAGTTTTGGCCGGGAGTGTATACGTTTACGGTCTATGAAAAGATGTAACAAGAGCGGACAATTATCGTATTCGTTACTTGACTCGTTACTCACCGTTTCTCGAGCGGGGCTCCAACATTGGGGAGATGCACTTTGTCCACTGTGATTGCTGCTTGTTCCCGAACTCGAAGTCGTCGCAGCGTTGCAACCAAGATTTTGCAGAATAGAATTGGCCCCGTTGAGAGTGCAGCAACCTACGATCGGCGGTTCCTCGTCCTCCATCGTCTCGATGTCAACCTCGTCGTCCGAATCTACTTCCGGGGTAACGATCGTGCTGGTTCGAGGGGATGTTTCCGCATCTCCGCCGGAAACGACGTTGAGCGACGACGGTGACTCGATGATGGGCAAAGATCTTATCACAGGACGAAAAGCCGATTGATGAAGAGAGGTGGTGGCAGCCGCTGCTACAGCTGCGGTTGCGACAGAGGCGGAAATGAGAGTCGGCTCGGAGGTCGCGGAACCGCTCAACGGTGGCGGAGGAAGAGGACCTGATCGATTCATTGAAAATATACTATTTTGAGGATGTTGATCGCGCGAAGGAAAATGCCGCGGATACGCGTCACTGCGTAATGATTCGAATATGCGACGATGCGATCCAGGAAAAATGGTCAGAGAGTGTCAATTACCTGGAAAGAGGACCGGTCCTGCTCTTTTGGCGAGCCAAGGAATGGCGTAATGTGGAAACGCGAAACCGGGACTTTTCGCCGCGGCGACAGCCGCCGCCTGTTGATGCTGATGCCAGACGTAGTCCATCACGAGACTGCGCGAAATTGGCAGAGGAAGTTCCGGAAAAGGAGGTACGCGCGAGTGCAATTGCGTCGATTGATGATGCTGATGTTGCAGACTCAACGACGTCGACGAAGGTGCGCCGGATGATGCCAGAGACTGCGGTGGTGGTGGTGGAGGCGGTGGCGGAGGTGGTGGAAGCGACGATGACGTTGGCAGGGATGTTTGCGACACGTGAGCCGCCGTCGGCGAGGATCTCGACCTCTTGGAGGCTCCTAAACCGCTCACCGGTGACTCTCGCGGATGTCCCCCATTGACGAGAAGGCGCTTTCTCGTCGGACCGCCGTTGAAAATAGCCTTGACATCGTCCCAAGCGTGTACAACGTGATCCGTCGTATCGTTTCCACCGCCGCTTCCGGGTTTGGACAGCATACGCTTTCTCGTACCACCGTTGAACATCGCTTTGACGTCCTCCCACGCGTGAACGACGTCGTCGGGCGGATTCCCCGATAATTTCATGTGTCTTCGCCATGAATTGAAATTAGCCGCGTCCGGCTGAACGTATTTGTCCGCTGGACCCGTCGGATGCGAGTGAAATATAAATTTGTTTGGGGAAAAGAATAAACCGCAGTACGTGCATTTTATGCACTTTGCGCGCGAGCTGTTGTAACGGGATGGCAAAAAAGCACCCCGACATCCAAATCCGCACTCGTGATGCACGGAGAAGGCAAAATCGTCGGGAAGTCTGCGACGGAACGATACGGAAGAGAGAGAAGAAATCACGAGGTCATTGCTATGATATGTTGCGAGGAATACGATGATCGTTTGTTGTTTAAAATACGTACCTTGGTGGAGAATTGTCGCTGAGAAACGATTTACAGAGACGCTCGGCCTCTCTCCTCGTTATCATTCCGCATCTCCGAGACGAGGGTGGCATAGCTCCGGCTCTTCGTAAAATTTCAAGCTGAACGGGCGTGCACTGAACGCAAGTGATGCCGAGTGCAACGCGTCGATTGTGTATCTCGTTGTAGCTAAATTGTTTCAGCAGAGTGCTGCTTATCTGAGCGAGGCACAATCTTTCCTGCCCCTCGATTACGAGAGAAACGATATGGATACCGTACAAGGCGACTGTTCCGACCTGCAATTCCTAAATGTTACAGTCGCACGACGCGGCTCCCACAAATGTTGTCCATTAAATTCTATCATTCTTTCTCATTCTGATCTGGACTCTGTTTTATTCTCTCCTTCTGTGCGACGCACTTTGACGAGAGGCTTTTATTTTTGTGACGATCAGAGGTGAGAAAGAATGGAGGCGTTTCAATATTATATACATCCTGTTTCGTCTATAAGTGTCTAGAACAAAAATCCTCGCAATGGCGCTACCTGATTTGGTTTGGGGTGATGTTGCGTTTGAGGACTGGACTGCGCCGATTTCTGCGACGAGGAGAGAGGCGGCATCGACAATACAACCGGTCCGTCCATTCTGAAAGAAGATAATTAAATGCGGAAGAAAAAAAGACCATCGATGCATTGACCTATCCATTTATTTTTATCATTAAATCCGCGTTTCATTGTTTTTATTCCCTCTTGACATGCATATATTGTATATATCTATGTATGCGTGTATGGCAAAAAATTTCGTTCTCAACGACGCTTTAAAGTACCGGAATCAAAACACGACGGGCCTGAGAAGTGATTAGTTTTTTTTAGCGAAACCGAAATATACAACATTTATCGTGCATGACCTTGTTAAAATTTTACACTCATCCATGTGCGCGTTCGATCAATGCGCGAATTAATCCTGCAATTATCTGTATAGACGCGCAAGGATCAAGCATGTTATTTTGATTAAACCACAATTCGGCGAGTGTGGAGCATAATTTTCCGTAGAACCGCAGCGACATAGGGAAGAGCGGGGCAAAAAGAGCTACTAAAATGCTGCTCGATAGAGTGAACTCTCATTACTTGTCGCGTGGATACAAAATTTTCATCACTTTTCCGACACGTCGAAAAAATAGAAAAAAAAATTTTGTAGGCAAAACGAATTCCCCTAAATTTCAAATGCCCCCAAGTTCAAATTTTTTTTCGCATTTTGACCAGAATTGAACCTGTTCACTAAATCGTTTGTAATTTATTTTCTAGATTTTGACTTTGCTAGCTCATTTTCTTGGTTATCGTTTAAGCTTTAAAACCCCGTTTGTTTCATTCGGTTCATTTTTCGATTTTTGGCAAATTTTTAAAGTCAGACCCTCGATTTTCACAAAATACCCCTTTCCATTTTTTTCGGCGATTTTTAAAGAAAAATGTTTTTGATGAAAATTCATGAAAATTTTGATTTTTTGAGAAAACTGTTGGTAGATTCGTGTTCAGGGGGACAAAATACATCGGTATAGAGCCCGAAAAAAAATAATAAAAAATATTTTTTTATTCGCATTTCGGTGAAAATTAAATCGGTTCACTAAAATGACTGTAATTTATTTTCTAGATAGAATTTTGGGTTCTACATGAGCTCATTCTCTTTGGGATCGTTCAAGCTTCAAAATGCCGCCTTGTTCATATAATTCGGATAATTTTTCGATTTTTGGCAGATTTTTAAAGTTCGACCATCGATTTTTGCCAATTTTTTAAGGCATACCCCTTTCCATTTTTTTCGGTGATTTTCAAAGTGCTCACATTTCTACAAAAATTAAGTTATCCGAATGAATCAAACGCCACTCTCTGAGTTCAGTGACAGCCTTCAAGTACGAAAAAGAAATTTTGGGATAGGTTGAATCGAAGTAAAGTTATGAGCACTTGAAATTTCGAGATTTCGAGGTTTCTGAGAATGGGGCTAAAATTGAAGAAAAAAGTTTTTGATAAAAATTCATGAAATTTTTGATTTTTTGAGAAAATTATTGGTAGATTCGTGTTCAGGGGGACAAAATACATCGGTATAGAGCCCGAAAAAAAATAATAAAAAATATTTTTTTATTCGCATTTCGGTGAAAATTAAATCGGTTCACTAAAATGACTGTAATTTATTTTCTAGATATAATTTTGGGTTCTACATGAGCTCATTCTCTTTGGGATCGTTCAAGCTTCAAAATGCCGCCTTGTTCATATAATTCGGATAATTTTTCGATTTTTGGCAGATTTTTAAAGTTCGACCATCGATTTTTGCCAATTTTTTAAGGCATACCCCTTTCCATTTTTTTCGGTGATTTTCAAAGTGCTCACATTTCTACAAAAATTAAGTTATCCGAATGAACCAAACGCCATTCTCTGAGTTCAGTGACAGCCTTTAAGTACGAAAAAGAAATTTTGGGATAGGTTGAATCGAAGTAAAGTTATGAGCACTTGAAATTTCGAGATTTCGAGGTTTCTGAGAATGGGGCTAAAATTGAAGAAAAAAGTTTTTGATGAAAATTCATGAAAATTTTGATTTTTTGAGAAAATTATTGGTAGATTCGTGTTCAGGGGGACAAAATACATCGGTATAGAGCTCGAAAAAAAATAATTAAAAATATTTTTTTATTTGCATTTTGGTGAAAATTGAATCGGTTCACTAAAATGACTGTGATTTATTTTCTAGATAGAATTTCGGGTTCTACATGAGCTCATTCTCTTTGGGATCGTTCAAGCTTCAAAATGCCGCTTTGTTCATATAATTCGGATAATTTTTCGATTTTTGGCAGATTTTTAAAGTTCGATCATCGATTTTTGCAAATTTTTTAAGGCATACCCCTTTCCATTTTTTTCGGTGATTTTCAAAGTGCTCACATTTCTACAAAAATTAAGTTTCCGGAAAGAACCAAACGCCATTCTCTGAGTTCAGTGACAGCCTTTAAGTACGAAAAAGGAATTTTGGAATAGGTTGAATCGAAGTAAAGTTATGAGCACTTGAAATTTCGCTGTTTTGAGATTTCTGAAAATTGACCAAAAACTGACGGAGTAAAACGTGTATTTTTTTTTTTCGTTTTAAAACCATATTTTGAAGGGGAATTTACCGTGATTTACGAATTTTTAATAATTTCGAGAAATAATCGTCGTTTGAGGCTTATCGATAATTAAACTATGTATACTCGCACCCCTGCTTTCTCGGAATGACTTAATCGTGCCAAGCTCTTTGACACGTTCTTTTCTCTGAGAGATTTTAACAGTCGCCGCGCGGAGAGCAGCGGGCTCTTCCCGAACTCTCTCGGGGCGACGATCCTCTCGCAGATTGGCCGACGGTGATTAAGAAAATTCTCGTGTTACGAGCCGGCATCCCGGCAGGTTTCTCCTCAATCAGATTAAACTCTTCGATCAGAGCCGGCGCTTATTTCACTGGTGAGATTTTCACGGAAAATCAACCAGTTTCTCTCTCTCTCTCTCTCTCTCTCTCTCTCCCTGTTTTCATCGATAATTAAAGCAGCGCGTATTATACACTAGTTTTCCGCTGTACACGGACGAGGACGATGAAGAAAGCAGGCGAAATGAATGGACTTTTGTTTGTCATAAACGTACCGCGTCACTTTCATTCGCTCTCATCAAAATCAGTGATCGTGAAAATTTTTGTATTTTTTACTCGGGTTAATTCAAAGACAGTTAAAAAAACGATGCAAACTCAAAACTTGCACCTCGTTTCATCATTATTTCATTCATATATTTACAGCGAGTCACTCGCTGATGGACGAGGATTCGTCGATATATGCAAAAATTATGAGTTTCGAATTTGGACCTTACTCTTTGTTCCTTTCAATTTTCATATTTTCAGCCAGAGATTCCGGGAGCTTTCGTTCCGTCAATTTCGCTTATTTCTCGACGAAAAAAGACTCTTCTCGGGTGTGTAGTAATCGCGGGAGAAAGCGCGCTCGTACAAGCAGCCCGAGAGTTCTCTCGGTCCTTTCGCCGTTGCTGCGGCTGCGAAAATAAGCGAAAGGTTGAAATCGCGGAAGCGAACGCGAAGCTCGTTTCCCTCTCTCGGTTTTCTCGAATCGAGTTCCTTATCCTCTTATATCGTTAGTTCTACTCTTCGAGAGCGAGTATTAACCGAGCGTCTGTTCTCTCGCCCTCGACGAAACATTTTCTATACGGGTCATTCCATGTAAAAAAAAAAATTTTTTTACCAAAATTCAAATTTTTTTCATTTTTTACGATCTTTGATCTTTCAAGATCAGTACAAGGTATTATATTAAAAAAATGTAACCAAAAATTTAATGTTGACCGTGGATTTTAACGATTTTTAAAGATTCGACATTCTCCAAATTCATCATTTTTCAAAATTTTGTATCGGAATATTTTTTTTTCGTAGCCAAAAGTATACTCATCAAGACGAACCCAGAACGATTTTTTCGTAACTATAATAGTTTTCGAGATATTTAAAAAATAAACTTGAAAGATTAAAACAATTGCGAAATTTTGAATCTTGCATAATTTTAATTTTTTCCCTTTGGTAGAACTTCGTTTCCTTAAAAACGAAAACTTCTGACGAAATTTCATCAACATTGAAAGGGGTAGATTCCAACTCTCGGTCGATTTGGCATGGAATTACCCATATACAGTTTGGGGGTGCCCGCCGAGAGCAGCAGCCCGAAGGTGCCGCTCTCTTCCGCCTCGTACTCGAGCCACGTATACACGATATACATATACGTGTTTCATATCTGGAATTCAATTCGTTCAACGATCCCAACACGGGCGTAACGCATTTTTCCTCGAGTCACTCAACGTATGCATTGAATTTGTTAATTTTCGCAGAATGCACGCGAAACAACGAGCGAGGTTGCCGGTGAGAGAGGAACGCGACAAAACGACAGAGCCGAGTACAATGTATACATGTATATATATATATCTACCCATTGTACAATCCAGAACCGGAGCAGAGCCCCGCACCATGTAACTTTGATTTTAATTGAAAACGCTGGCTTCCACGTAGGTATCTATACTCGCGTTGCCGCTATGGAACAGGGGGCGTATCTTATACACACACACACACACACGTATATACTCTTTGCGGATATACAGTGCAGAGCAAAATTTACCAGAGTGTGCGATTCGTAGAGATAAACGTATACAGGGCGAGAGAGTGTACGAGCAACCGATTTTGGTGCGCGGTAGCGGCACACGGCAAAATGTCCCCTGAGGCTGCAAAACACGGGGAGGGTAATTCAATTTGACACTGCCACCCACGTTTAAACAAGGCAGCACGGCACCATCCGATCTGTCGGAGGCTCTTCTCTCTCTCTCTCTCTCTCTCTCTCTCTCTCTCTCTCTCTCTCTCTCTCTCTCTCTCTCTCTCTCTCTCTCCTCTCCCTCTTTCTCTCGTATTTCCGGTCTTCTATGCGCCACCAACTTCGAGCACCCGCCCCTTTCGCCATTCCTCGTGCAAATTAAATTCTCATCCACCGTGAAACAATGCGAAGCTTCCCGTGGAGAGTCGCCGCTGTCGTTATGTATATACTCTATTATATATATACAAGTATGTGTGCCTGTGTACACGTGTACGGGATCCCTGGAAATCAGCAGTCACCGGATGCACCCAGAAAAAGATCTAGTCGTAGGTACTATAATCGTTTATTTGATTATTTTTTAGTTAATTTAAAGAAAATTTTCTTTCCATCCAATTTTGGACGATATTTACGTCCACTGTATTTATTTATTTGAATTCCCTGTCATCGAGAAACGGGCGTTGAAGAAAAATTCTATTCGTTGTTACTAAATACCTATTTACCCGTAATCTCATACGATCATATCTGCAGATTCGTCAGTACGCCAAAAATCCGCCAGGTGGCTACCTCTCGCACAAGCGAACCTGCCTCTCGACGCCTATATCCTTTTTAAGCTCGTCTATGTTTGATATCCTTATTTTTCAGTATGGATATCTAATACATTGAACATTGCGGCAAAACGCAAGATGGTCGAATCCCCGAAAATGATTCCCATAAAAAAGGGTCTTTTTTCTTTTCCCTTCTGTTAAAAAAAATTCGAAGCTCAACGAAATTGTAGACTTCATATGTGTATCTGTACATTCAAAGATTGAAATGTTTAAAAATATATATTGTGTAAATATTTTTAAAAAAATTATTTCATTTAAATACATATTTGTTCAGTTTGAAATAATATTTATTAATATTAAATAAAAATTTATTAGATCGCAATATATTTTCCTAGTAGGTCATTAAAAAAAAAAAGTTTCGTTGACATGAATAGAGTTGTATTAGGCCGGCCTACAACAAAAAAAATTATTTGGCTTGACTAGGATTTAGTTAAATGTACTAGATCTTTTTTCTGGGTGTGTCACTACCAATTCTCTCTCCGTTGTTTCGACCGATGCACGCGCACTGTTCTACCCGTATCTTCGCACGTATCAATTTTCTCACTTTCGATTCTTTATCGATTACACGATGATCGATCGATAACAGGAACGATGACGGGGAGTGCACTGTTCATCGGGCTGTCCGTTATTTACCGCGTTGGTTTTTTTTTATAGCGTCCCCCAAATTTTTAGATTATGATCCACCAAAAAATATCGAACCAAAAACAGTTCGTAATATTCACATGAAATCTTGCTCCTAAGACGATATATTTCCCGCTTAAATAACATGGGATTTTTCCACGTTTTACATTTAATTTTTTTTCTCCGAAGCAAGTAATTATATAGCAATGAGAGATACATATTTTTGTACGAAATTGAACGCTCTACAAAAAAGATCTCTTATGATTTTTTGATAAACTCACTCCTTCGAAAGTTATTCAAGGTTAAAGTTGAAGTTATAGTTTGACGACAAAATTATTATTATTTAGATAAAAATTAATTGTTCATTTTGAAAAATATCTGATTCTGACTGTACTATAATGACAATGATTGAGAAATAATTTCGAAGAATGGAAAATAATGTGGCTAACAGGTACATTTTAGTACATTTCGTAGGAATTTTGAATTGATCCGTGAGGGGTAAGAATTTGAAACGTTTTCGAAATTATAAGAGGTCGTTCAGAATGATATAAATGACTAAAAATGTTATTATTTGCAAAAATTCTCTACAAACAAGCTCTCTTATCAGTTTACGATAACATTATTGATTCAAAAGTTATTCACGGTCAAACTTGTTATTTGTTACTTGTTAGCCACATTATTTTCCATTCTTCGAAATTATTTCTCAATAATTTTGATTATAGTACAGTCAGAATCAGATATTTTTCGAAATGAAGAATTAGTTTTTATCTAAATAATAATAATTTTGCCGTCAAAGTAGGAAAATCTAAAAAAATTGAATAACTTTTAAAGGAGTGAGTTTATCGAAAAATCATAGACCTTTTTCATAGAGCGTTCAATTGCCTACAAAAATATGCATCTCTCATTGCTATATACTTACTTGTTTCGGAGAAAAAAAAATGCAAAGCGTGAAAAAATCCCATGTTATTCAAACGGAAAATATATCGTCTTTGGGGCAAGGTTTAATGTGAATACTGAGGGCTTTTTTTGGTCCAAGATTTTTTGTTAGGTTATGAACTAAAAATTTTGGGGGTGCTATAAAAAAAAACCAACTTGGTAAATGACGGACAGCCTAACATTCCTATACGATCAAAGTGCGAAAACGTTCGCATAATATTTGGCGCTCGTCATAAACCGAAATAACCGTGTATCAGATACAAATTCCGGACCATCTCTGACGCTCTTTCGCTCATCCGCCTTTCTTCGCATATTTCCATCGCCCCGAACCATCGCCGCTTTTGTACCTCGCAGATTATATTTAAATGCAAACAGCGCAATGTGTTGTGTAGCAGGAACGAGTGCATTGTTCCCCCTCGTCTCTCTTTCGTCTTGGTTATTTTACAATTCAATCTACTCGATCCTTGCGCGCACCCTCTCGGGTTCACCCACGCTTCTGGGTCGAAATAGCGGGAGAATCGCGCTAGAGGAAAGCGAAAAACCGGAGAGAGAGAGAGAGAGAGAGAGAGAGAGAGAGAGAGGAGGAGAGAAACGATGACGGAAGCTCATCCATTGTAACATTGTTAAATCCCCGCGCCGTGATTCCATCACAAGAATACGTGTACCATGGATATACGTCTCTTCTTCCTCATCATCCTCTCCCACTTCGTATATATACCATATACAAACGTTATACCCATATCTCCGCCGTATTTCCCTCTCTCGTTCCACCCACCGTTTGCATATCCAAAAATTCTGAGCTCTCACTGCAGATCCGCCTTTTCGATCTTTTGTCTTAGGATAGAAAAATATGCATGTGCGGATCAAACGAAATCGATTATTCAATCGATATACGTTGCGACGGTCGTTGGCACAACGCGTGTATTTTGCCTCTGCGCGACGCCGCGTTCAACAATCGGACACAACAAGGTTCTTTGGAACGAAGGGCGACTCGCGATGTATACACGTACTACAAAAGTCCCGTTGATTAATCACGATAATTCGTGTGTTTTCATACCGCGGTATCGCGCGCGAGTCACGCTTCGCCTCGCGAGACAATTTTTCAGGCTCTGGCGTCGGAGTCACCCCTCGCCAGAAATCGGTGTCGTTGTATTGTGCCACGCGGATGTGTACACTCTGATGTAGTACAACAGCGTCGAGCAGGGAGCTAGCAATTATCCTGATTATTATTCGAATTAAATATTAATCGACCGTGCGTATATGTAATACACGCATCGTGATCGAGAATTTTATATCCTGCTGCTCGGGTTATTTTTACACGATTAATCAACGAAATTAACTCTAGTTTACACAAGCACCACGAGAAACACCGGAAATTGGAGCGCGTCGGTCCTCGTCACACGCACGCACGCGTGCGCCTGTCGCGAAAGATACAATTGTACTAATTAGAGCAGTAAAGATGCCGAGACAGATTCATTTCCCAGTGTACATCGTCGAGAGATTTAAAGATTTGAAACCGTCGAATAACGATCAGGTCGTTCGATCAAATCGTATGATATATAACCGGCGAAAAGTTTTCGGACAAAACTTCAAAAAAGGTCTGGAACGTTTTTTTATGCCATTTCGCCGGAAGTCAACGTAGACTAATTTAACAAACGGCATTTTAAAGGGGAAGAATTTGGCTTCGTTTCCTAATTTTTTAATTATTTTTGCAATTTGTTTTTCGATTTGGACTCTATTTTGAAAACAGCTGTTTTTCGCCTTTATTTCCCCTCTCTTCAGGTGCACCCACCGTCAAAAGGGAAGTTGTTTTGATACATTTTTACGATTGCATTCATAAAAAAGAAAGTGTGAGCTTCAATTTTCTTTTTTTTTAAACATTGAGCGATTTTTTTTCCAAAATTTATTGTGTCTTTTGTGAAAAAAGAGGATGTTTGAAAAATTATGTATAACACGAAAACAAAGAGGATTGATGAAAAAATTCAAGACTGCAAAAAGTTGCACCTGTTTTTGTTGAGTGCAGAGGAATTTTTTCAGATTTTTTTCCCCAATACTTTTTTTTCTCATTTTCTGGGTCGGAACTCGGATCATTCAATTACCACAAGTCGAAAACTATCGGATTATTTATAAAATTTCAAGAGGGAAAAATACTTTACTTTACCATTTTCAACACATTGGAATTTTTATTTAAAATTTTTTCCTAATTTTTTTCCAGCCTCAACATCATAAAACAAATATTTGACAAAAAAATCTGAAAAAATTCTTCTGAACTCAACAAAAAGAGACGCAACTTTTTGCTGTCTTCCAATTTTTCATGAATCCTCTTTGTTTTATACGTTCGTGTTATACGGGAATTTTCAAATTTCCTCTTTTTTCCACAAAAAACAAAATCATTTTGGAAGAAAAAATCGCTCAAAGATTTAAAAAAAAGTAAATTGAAGCTTAAACGTTTCCCTTTATGAATCCAATCGTAAAAATGTATTAAAAGAAAATTTCCTCTGGAAGATGCACTTGAAGAGAGGGGAAAAACGCGAAAAACAGCTGTTTTCAAAGTAGAGTTCAAATGTAAGAACAATTCGCAAAAATAATTTAAAAAATCAGGAAATAAAGCCGAATCTTCCCCTTTAAAATTCTGCTTGTTAAATTAGTCTACGTTGACTTCCGGTGAAATGGCATAAAAAAACGTTGCAGACCTTTTTTGAAGTTTTGTCCGGAAACTTTTCGCCGGTTTGTATATTATTTCAATATACAATAGAATATACAGAAAGGAATCCCCGAGAGATTCCTTTCCACAACAAACAAAAATCTATCGGGGTGGAGCGTGGAGACACCCCAACCCCAGGAATTTGCGCAAACGGATATAATATCGTTCGAATAATGCATTTTATACAATTACGACAAATTATTCGTATTCATCTTTATGAAAAATCACTTTAAAGCTTCATGTATCAATTACAATAAAAAAGTGTGTACATTTTTCTCATTATCGTCTCATTTCAGCAAATTACGTACGATATTATTTGAATTTTGTAGTATATCGCTGAATTGTCATCCGCTTGGCAAAAATCGGAACAAAATTTGTTGGCTCTACATTCTTCATCATACAATACATCTATATTTACGCATGTAACGATCCTCCGTCAAAGAGAGAGGGAGAGAGTGGTTGCGGGCCAAATCCATCCTCTCTGGCTTGGGGGTCAGATCAAAGGATTTTATATCCATCACTGCAATATGGATTATAAAAAAAAACCAACGAGAAACAAACGTTTGCCTTTAATCATATAATTGCGCGACTTGTCTTTGCTACTGAAGCTTTTTAAACCGACTCTCGTACCGAGCGTGAGGATTATGTTATTGGCTCTCTCGTTCATCAGTGATAGGTACGCTATTCATCAATGATAGGTCCGCTCGGAAATGGAAGCAAAAGAAATGCTTCGTCAAAACATACGTATAGGGTGAAATCGTAGTCTCCGTCAAAAATGACTAGTTCGTTAAATCGGTCATTAATTTACATTGATCGTGCTCGAATAATTTAAAATTCGATTTGTTTCGAACAAGGGTGAAACGGCATGTTTGCGAAAATCGTCAAGTACATAATTCTCGCGAGGCCAAATGCAGAAGCGGCTAATCCTCGGTACAAACAGTTTAGGATGTTTACCCGCGACGGTGCGTGTTTTCTCGGGAGTTCCGCTGGCGTATTATTCGCTAGGAACGTTCCAACGAGAAAACAACCCCTCCGCAACGAGGAGATTCGCCGTCGAGCGAATATACGAGTGAAAAGAGAAACGTGCGTGTATATATATACATATAAAGAGAAGAAAGAGAAGCAAGGGCCCCCCTCGTCCCGCGGGACCAGTTTGTCCGAGCTGAACGACCGCCACGCGCGCGTGAATCGAATATCAATTTTTTATGTCGCGATTAATTAAGAAGAATAAGTACCAGCTTCTGCAGCTTTCACGGTAGATTGAGACACGATGGTCGACTCGGGGAGGGTGAAGATTCCGAATTTTCGTAATTTTTAGCGCGGATATTTTAACTCAACAAGCGGCGTTTCAAAGGGGACATATTCAGCTTCATTTCGCCTTTTCCAAATTTTTTTTTTTTTAATTTCAACCAGGTACGTTCTTTGAAACATGACTTTTTTTTTATTAAAATTTTGGCACACGAACCATGAAATTTTTTTTCAACTGCTTTTCGCATGAAAAACTTGTGGGGGTGGAGTATATGCTTCAATTTAGTTTTTCAAAATCGTGCAATTTTTTTTCGGAAAAACATTCAATTTTTTGCAAACGACGTCCATATTTGTAAAATCTAACGTAACTCCAAAACTATTGGGTTTTCGTGAAATCATTGAGAGAGTAAAAAATTGCGTACAATCATTCTAGAATCAATGAAATTTTTTCATAATTTTTTTTTCTACTTTTTTTTTTGAAAATTTTCCCTGTAAACGAGATATTTTTTTTTCTCAAACAATCGGGTCTCTTACCTGAGGTTTAGATGAGGTAAGAGACCAGATCGTCCCCTTTGAAACGCCGCTTGTTGAATTGAAATATCTTCATTTCTATAAAAGAGCAGGGAAACTTTTTGTGGAATCGGGACGAATGCTTCCAAACTTTTGGACGTTAGTATACATTCATACCTTTAGCGATGTTGATCGTTTTCTGCGCAGTCGGGATTCTTCCCGGGTGTCCGTTGATGGAAATGAAAAATTGTAACGACGACGATGGAGGCGACGACGAAGGCGACCAACGTCAACGCGAACCCGGCTATCGGCGGCGCAGCGCGATAAAGAACAATTGCACCGAGCGCGTTCGTTACACTCTCGTAAAACGCACTACAATCCTCGGACGGGTCAACTCGGCGACTCCGAAATACGACAAAAGAAGCGAAAAATTGAAATCTAGGGTAGTTTGGATCGCCCCATCGAGGATTCGAAAGTCGATGGAACAAAAGTTTGACGGCACGTCCACGCGGCGCGAGAGAGACGCGTCTCTGAACGGAGGATTATTCGACGCGTCGACGAAACGGGACATAAAAATGCTCGTCCTCGTATCGGACGCGAGCGAGGATCGTCGATGCCAAAACCGAGTCCAACTTAAGGGTAGGTGGTGTTCCAACGAGTCGGGCGAACACGCCTTCCTATTATACACCACCCCCGTAACAACCAACCCTGAAACGCGAACCATTCGAGATAGGCGGAGCTAGAGGAAGTTTGTTAACGCGGGGGTGGCTCACCTCAGGGGTAACTACAAACACGTACTTAACGTACGTTATTATCGTGCTACAGTCTCTCTCCCCCAATCGCACCCTCTCCCATCCCCGCTCGCACCCCTCGCACCTTCCGCTCCGCGCCGCGCTATATATATTCCACTTTATCGTACATACAATACGCGAACGGAGCAAAATACACCGGCCACAAATGTACATACACGCGGCTCACCGGGGGACGAAATTTTTTCATCGTATACATATGCGCGTATCATACATCTAACACTGTACACTGTACAGTGTACAATTTCTGTAAGTGGTTTGCCGCCACACGGAAAAAAATGATCAGTGACGATTCATGTATAATATTTAAAAAATTACTGAATTCAATGCAGAATATACGGTTCGGAACTGTAATTCAGGCGTTTTACTGGGAATCCATTATAAATTAATGGATTTAATGTAGTTTCTACTTTTGAAACCATTATAAATGCTGATTTACACTGTAAAAAATGCAATGTTCACCGCAAAAAAATGACAAAGTAGAAATAACAAGCAGAAACGACGAAATCCACTGTGTTTGAACTGTAAAATTTACAATGGTCTCTGTAGAATGTTCAAAGCACATAATTAGAAATTGCAGTGTTCCCAGTGAAAAATCAAATGCGCGCCGCAAAATATGCAACGTCAATTTCAATTTTTGCAGTGTGGCACCGTAACGAGACGTTCTGCGGCGTGCCACGATCTCTGCATTTCGCCCGAGATCCGCTAGATAGCGTCGGACGGCGCGCCCTCTCGCGCCAGCGAGAGAGCCGCCGAGCACCTATAAGGTCCGATGTATTACCAACATCGGCGTCCTCAATTGACGTACAATTGTTGGAACATCACCCGCGTTCTGTGGTCGAGCAGTCCTATGGACAGAAGACTACATTTTCTTAACAGATCACCATTGCATTTCGGTGACGCTCGTGCTCTTTGTGGATGCGAGGTTAAACTAAATTCGCTCCATTAATTGATTTCACGATTAATCAGTCAAGTACACAAGCCCTCGTAGTTATGAGCCTGCAGAGCGAGGATAAATAACGGTTTATTGCAATATTTGAATAAATTGGAATTTATTCAAATATCGAAACTTCTCACTACACTATAATTTATTTTAGAAATTGCAGTATTTTCAGTCAAAAATAAAAAACGTACCGCAAAATATACTGCGTTCTTTTCCATTTTTACAATGTACACTGTAATTTTTTCACGGGCCCTGGATAATTTTTACAATGTGAAATGTGTAAAAAGTTCACCGGATACAACAGAAATATAACGTTTCACGTAGTGTACATTTTACTGTTCCACACTGTAAAAATTCGTCCGATGGTCATGTACAGTGTCATATGTGACATCTGTATATTGTATTAAAGAAATATGCAAATTTCACTGTTTGCCCTTCCAGGAGGCGCTGTTGATGGGGAAAAATTTAAAAATTAATGGGAATCTCAGCAGTTCTCACTGATCATTTTTTTCGTGCAGATATAGAAGGTACGATCATTTTTCCTACACGATCTTCACGGTCAATTCCAAACCTCTCGCGCAATGTCCCGTCCCAACAGAGAGTGCGAAAAATATCACAATTTTCAATTTCAAACAGGGTTGCAAATGATGCATTGAACAAATAATTGAATCAGCACTCGAATAAATTTTTTTTATTTATTTGCTAATTTAAGAAAGTCGGATTAAAAATAATTAAAAAAATTATAATCCCGCCATGAGGATTAAAAAATAATAAAAAAATGTTTAATCCTGACCACTGCATCAAAAAATAATTATTTAATTTATAATTCCGACATTGGAATTATAAAATAATTTATTAGTTTTTTATCCGAACTACTCCAATAACAATTTATTTATAATTTCAAGTTGGGGATTAAGGAATAAAAATAAATGATAATAATAATTTAATCAACAATTACAATATTATCTTGTTATTATTATTACTCGAAGGATTCAAATTTCAAATATTTTCGCTCTTTTACTTTGTGTTCCGTCATGTTTAACTAGAGGTAAAGGTCACACAACGCCACCTTTGACACTCTGGCGGTAATCTTGCCGAACATATGACCAGGAAGTATGTATATAGTTCTAGTATTACGCTTGTATTCCGGGACAAATTCACCACATATTAATTTGTACAGTTTTTTATATTATTTATTATATTAGTTATATTGTAAATACTTAACCTGCAGCCGCTAAGACAAACATTAAAAGGATGCTTCATGAAAATGTAACTGTGAAAATGTTCCTGTTGACATTTTTTTTGATAAACTTTTTTCGTAAATTCAGATTTTTTGTTTTATTTTCCATGAAATTAGTTTTAATTCCAAGA
The DNA here is from genome assembly GCA_946863875.1 of Alloplasta piceator. NCBI lineage: Eukaryota > Metazoa > Arthropoda > Insecta > Hymenoptera > Ichneumonidae > Alloplasta > Alloplasta piceator. Next base: position 1,309,736 of record OX333076.1, on the reverse strand, counting down.
CCCGAATGAAAATTTGGCATTGCAATTTTTATTCCTAACATACGAATTCAAAATAAATGTTGTAATTTTCAATCACAATATTGGGATTGAAAAATAATTTTTTTATTTTAAATACCAACATTTGGATTAAAAAATAATTTTTTCATTTTTAATCCCAACATTAGGATTAAAAAACAATTTTTTAATTTTTAATCCGAACATTTGAATTAAAAATTGAAAATTCAATTTTTAATACAAATTTTTTTAATTAAAAAATTCGTAACCCTGCTTTCAAATAGGTCAAAACGGGAATGAGCATTATTTCGCGACACCTGTCGCAATTTTCCACCGTTATTCTTCATGAAAACAGCGGTACGAAAAGTCGTCGTCGGCATCGTTCCAACCGCAGCTCCAAAGATACAATTCCTCGTGAATGTCGCATAAACCGCATAATTGTCATGATTTCGTCACCCATTTCCAATTTCTCCGTGGCTCTCCCCAAAATTATGACACGCGCAAATGCCAGTAATAAATATCTTTTGGGGCGAGACACCCCTCTGCCAATTATATTCGACGAGTATAGAAATCTCGGCGCGAGCGAGCGAGAGACAAACTTACACACACACACACACACGCAGATCTATCGAGGAGTCATCACAATGTGGGAATAACATACGGTGCAAATAGAGACTCGATGTCCCGCGGGGGGCCCCTCGATCGCATCAGCAGCGCAACATAGGGTGTAAGATACAGAGACACGGTACAATACAAACCAGATAGTTCCATTGTATCGAGCGCGTAACTTGACATACGCCTCTCTGACTCGAACCTACACGCGCGCGAATAAATATAATATATATACGCGGGTCGCGGTGAAAGGGACCGGTATAGCGTAGAAAAGGTTTTTGACTACCGTAACGAGGGGCGCGTTATCGAGTTAATGCCCGGTCCTGTATACAGGCGTAAATTACGTACATCGATGATACAAACCTGTAAACACAACTGTATACAGAAATTTCTCAAACGTTTGCACTGCCGATTGCCCTTCCGCGCAATATTCCTGTATTTCCGCATAATTGCCGACACGCGGATCGCGACCGACGAGTAAATCGAAAACTCGCGACCAATTTTAATCAACGCGAAAGCTTCGACGGACGAGAGAGCGTTTGAGGGAGAGCGGGAAACGCGGCGACGGCAAAGTGAAATTTTCAATCACAACGCGCCGGCCAACCGTCCGCGTTTTTTTTTCTTCTAATTTATCGAAAACCAATTTTATCGCCGAAACTCGGTCTTCCCTCTGTGGAAGCTTCGAAAAACATCCAGATTTTTTTTATCTCTGACGTTTTCTCTTTCATCGCGATTCCTTTTCTCTCTGGTCAATGCGGCGGGACTTCAACGTCACGAGATTGAGTTTTCAGTTCGATACATTGAGAAATATGTATACCGCGTAATTAAAGGGATGCGACGTCGATCAACGACCGCGCTAAACGAGAAGCGCAATTTTATCGATAAAGGCGCGCCTGGACTCGTACGAATAATTCCCGACGTCTTTCGAATCGTTTGTACGAGCGACTCGCATCGTTCGTGTACGATAGAGCCCGTTACGTTACGTTTATATCCGCGATCATTAGTTTGGATTAAAACGATCGTCCGATGATCCGGATCCCGCAAGTGCGCACGTCCAATTATATATAAACGCGAAAATCGCGCCTCAAAGCTCGACACCGACGATAACATTTTTTTTATGTCGCTGTCGCTGGAGGGTGAGGAGAGCCCGACACACGTTTACGTAACGAGAGATGCACGCGATGATACCGCACGATTTTCAATATACAATATATAATAGTATCGTACGAATCAATTGCACGTTTACATTCGTTGCATCGAAATCCACCCTCAATGATGCACTATTTGCAATTGGATGAAATTTCGGTGCACACGATTGTAAATATGATGCGGTATTTTTTACATTTTCGCGCCTTCCCCGTGTAAGGTAAATGACTCAATTATTGAACAGGTACCAATTATTGAACACTATCTTGTATTTTTATTATTTCTCATTCACCTGCATGCATTTACTTATTTTTAAAAATTTCATTACATATACGGAACTTTCAGCTATCGAAATGTTACGTTACTTGTGCAAAAAAAAGCTTTAATTAATAGAGAAAAAAATTATTTAATCAGCAAAGGTGACCCGATTTGACGTCTCGTGGTAACTGCTTATCGTTCAATATTTTTTGCTCTCCGATATTTCAGTCGAAAAACAAGAAAGCTGCCACATAATCAAACAAAAACGGAACATTGAAACGAGGAAGCCGAAAATAAAAATAAAATAAAGTTCGAGTTGAAAAGCAAAAATAAACCAAATGCGAATGAACCAAAAACCTGTGAAAAGAGACTAAATATATATTTTTGTATTTTTACATGATTAATAAAAGATTATTCAAGTGTTTGATTTTGCTTTTATTTCTTAATATTGTACCCAAAATAATATGTTCAGAACGGAAAAAAACTTCTCGAGAATGTTCGATAACTGGGACATGCCTGTTCAATATTAGGGACACAGGCACTTCCAGTGTTCAATAATAGGGACAGTTGCATGCTTCGCATTGTTATTCTTTTCTTTCATTTAAAAATAATTTAAAGGATGATCTTTCGAAAGTAAAAATATCAAAGCATCATTTGAACATGAAGGCGATGCTTTTTTTCTTGATTTTATATTTTCTTCTCCACCGAATTCAATCCCCAGATCCTTAGCTGTTCAATAATTGGGAAATTTACCTTACACTTTTTCAAATCCAAGGGTATATAAATTTATTTCGAAAAAATTTGTATTTTTATATCGAATTCAGCGACTCGGCTGTAATATTATGATCGAGAGAGCCATGTGCGAGCGCGGTGTGTACGCAGAGGCGTTGATGCGTTAAAAATTTCGTCAAGAGGGTTGTAATCGATGCAACGCGGCAAAAGGAATGGGGTAATATACATATGTATTCGGATTGTGTAATAATGAATGTGTATGCGTGTCGCCCCTGACTCGAAGGGTTCTCGAATAGGGCGATGTACAAAACGAAATGCGATATTTGTGGCTGTGTGTGACGTATTTTTTTTTCTACTGCACGATCGCTGTGGGTATACTGACATACTGCGCAGTCAATTAGTTTAATAGGCCGACAGTTGTCTGCCGGAAAAACGTTCGCGGCATTCCCTCTCTCTCTCCCTCTCTGGCGACCCTGCTACTGTCTCTCTCGCTCTCTCACTCGCTATTTTATCCGCATCGTGTGTACGGACGCAAATACTATACGCGTAGAATCATCGTCACGCCCCTCGAGGGTGGACGGTAAATAATTCGGCAAACTATAATTTTTCAAGGTAGTGACCCGAAAGGAGGAGTTTGAAAAAAAAATCACAAAACAGGAAAATTGATGACGGTGAAAATTCTAGATATAGCGCTATTAATTTTTTTCTTGCGATTAATAATAGTGATCTGTCCACCGGTCAATTGTTGCTAAAAATTGAAAGCATTTCGGTATATCGAGATTTCTCGATGGATTTGCGACCATTATGATAAAAGAATATTTCGAATTGAAATTTTTCTGTTCTCTATATTTTTAATAATTCAGGCCTCTTTGCCGGAATTATATCGGCGCATATTCTCGTGTAACGACGATCGACTGTGATTCATGGACCCTCGAATCTACCCCGTGATACTAATAGTCCACGCGGATAATACAGATTACAAGTTGTTCCCTCTCCATCTTCCATACGCGTGCTTCTCCCCTCCCGAATCTCTCTCGACAAATCCACGAAACATAGTATACATATATTCTATGCACAAGCCCTTTTTGTCGGTATTAGATCCCTATAATGGGCGAATACTCTTGATGTCGTGTGTACGGTGTAGTTGTGTGCGTATCGGAAATTGGTTATACCTGCTGCTGCAGCTGCTGGAATATATACACTTGAATCGGCAATCTGAAACAATCCCTTTCGCCGCGGTTGAATACCGCGATCCTCGTTTGTATCTCACGTGTATATTAGGGCCATTTTTTTTCGACTTGTTTTTTTTTCTCACTTCCCACCTGAAATTTTGTTGTACATGTCTGAAAAGAAATTTCCTGAAAGTTACAACTCTTAATATTAATATTAAGTACTTTCCCTTCGCGTAAAAAGATTTTTCATTTAAAATACACGTAAATAAAAAAAAAATTATTCAAAATTCTATAACTCAGCGGCATTTTATGCTATCGCGTTGTTCTTGGTCGCAATTTACGCAAAATTAAACAATGTTCAAAAGTGTCCTGAACAGCGGAAGTGTAACTTACACTGGTGAAATGGTCAGGGTCACTAAAGTTGTTTTTTGCCCAAAATTCTCGTTTTTTTGCTGTTATCTCCGAAATGCTTAACTTTGCCGAAATAATGCAAAGAAAAATTTTGTTAGAAATTTTATTTCCTACAAAAAAGATCCTTTGGACCTAATTGCTAAAGTTAATATTTCTTGAGATATTGAACCTTAACTTATTCGTGGTAAAAAATTTGATTTATCGAAGCAAACGTTTTAAATTGTCGATATCTCAATATCTCAAGAAATATTAATTTTAGCAATTAGGTCTAAACCACATTTTTTGTAGCAAATTAAATTTCCAGCAAATCTTTCCTTTATATTTTATCGGTAAAGTTGATTATTTCGGAGATAACAGCAAAAAATGAGAAGTTGGGTAAAAATCAACTTCAGTGACCCGTACTATTTAACCAGTGTAAGTTACACTTACGCTGTTGGGGACACTTTTGATGGTCGTTCATTTCTGCGTACATTGCGACCAAGAACAATGTTATAGCATAAAATGCCGTTGAGTTATAGAGAATTGTAAACAAAAAAAAGTTTGATTTACGTGTATTTTAGACGGAAAATCTTTTCACGCTAAGGGAAAGCCCTTAATTTTGATATTAAGGGCTGTAACTTTCAGAGAATTTCTATCCGGACATATCTATCGAAATTTCAGGTGGGGAGTGGGAAAAAAATGTCGAAAAAGGTCGCCCTAGTGTATATGTGTTTGTGCGACTACCTATATTATATATTTAGGTACATATAACCAATTTTATGTGCCCGAAGCGTGGTCAACTCTACACACGCTGTCTCTTGTATCGTTGTGATACATCGATTTCCGATCAATCGCTCGCACTCTTCTTCGCATAACTCTACAATGGAGACATTTTTATTTTTCAAATCCACAAGAGAGAGGGTTAAAATGCGCGCGAGCCCTCGTAGTCTTGCTCGAATTAACAATGGCCTCGTCAGAGTTATGGATCGGGGTTTGTTGTCACAGTATCAACACTTGACCGGCATTCGATAGACGCGCACACACATAACGACGCTCACTCGGCAGTTTGTCGAATCGTCTCGCACCCCGTCCCGACCGCCGCTGTATGTGTGCGCCAACCCTTCTTTCCCAGGGGATACTCGACCTTTGATGGCGCGAAGGGGGTGAAAATTGGCGGGAACTCGTTCTAATTAAAATATTGACGCTCGATCTTTGCGCAGAGGACGGCCTCGATCGCGGATCAACGCTTGTCATGATCGTATTCTCTGAATTTAATGTACAAATCGTATCCCGAGATTTTTTTCGAATTATTTTCTGTTTCAGGAGACTTTTGCCCGAATAATTCGTAGCTCGATACATATGCGTGATAGATGGAGCACACCCAGAAAAAAGATCTAGTCGTAGGTACTAAAATCGTTTATTTGATTATTTTTTAGTTACTTTAAAGAAAATTTTCTGTCCATCCAATTTTGGGCGATATTTACTTCCACTGTATTCATTCATTTGAATTCCCTGTCATCGCGAAACAGGCGTTGAATAAAAATTCTATTCGTTGTTACTAAATACCTATTCACCCGTAATCTCATCCGATCGTATGTGCAGATTTGTCAGTACCCCAAAAATCCGCTAGGTGGCTACCTCTCGCACAAGCGAACCTGCCTCTCGACGCCTATATCCTTTCCCAGCTCGTCTATGTTTGATATCCTTATTTTTCAGTATGGATATTTAAAACATTGAACATTGCGGCAAAACGCAAGATAGTCGAATCCCCGAAAAGGATTCCGATAAAAAAGGGTATTTTCTCTTCCCCCTTCTGTTAAAGAAAAGACGAAGCTCTACGAAATTGTAGACTTCATATGTGTAGCTATACATTCAAAGATTGAAATGTTTAAAAACATATATTGTGTAAATATTTTTAAAAAAATTATTTCATTTAAATAGGGGAATGTGGGGCAAAGTGGACACGCGAAAAATTTCAAATTTGGGGGCAAAGTGGTCACGAGCTGAAACTGAAAATAATGTCAAGGTCATAAAATTATTACTTCGAATTCAGACTATATCTGCACGATTCCCGTAACGTTTCATACACTGTTGAACAATATATTCAAAATAAAAAGCACAAACACGAAAATCGTAAAATTAAAAAAAAAATTTTTTACAAATTAAAAAAACAATAATGGGAAATGAATTTCACGACTCAAAAGTCGATGAATATGAGAAAATTATTTGTTCACTAGCAAAGTGAATTCATAGTATATTTTCCACATGGAAAAAATTGGAGCAAGTGGATCTGAAGAATTACCTCGTTTTTTTTTTAAATTTCATTCGAGGAACGGTTCTATTGGTTTTATTTCTTTGTTTATATTGTTAAGTTAATATTTTATTCGGGCATAGTCGATTACAGTGTGTCTATTTTCGAGAATCACCAAGTATAGATTTTTCTGCACCTGAGGAGGCATGACCATTTTGCCCCCAAATTTTTTCTTTCAAAATCAGGGGAATTAGGTTCGGGAATCAATTTTGGGACATAAAAGTAGTTAAAAGACCGTGAGCTTACCGACAAAAATCGTTAAATTCCTTAAATGTCCACTTTGCCCCACATTCACCTACATATTTGTTTAGTTTAAAATAATATATATTAATATTAAATAAAAATTTATTAGATCGCAAAATATTTTCCTAGTAGGTCATTCAAAAAAAAAAAAAAAATTCGTTGACATGAATAGAATTGTATCAGGCCGGCCTGCAACAAAAAAAAATTATTTGGCTTGACTAGGATTTAGTTAAATGTACCAGATCTTTTTTCTGGATGTAGCTGTATGTCGCGGTGACCTGAAAATCTGGCGGGGGTAACGCCTGCTATTATACATTATACAGGGTCGTAAAGTCCGTAATAGGGGCTGCACCGTTGTATACGTCGCCGCAATCGCACGCGTTCACAATGGAGGAATATAACCATCGTTGCTTCGTGAATTATGTCAGGCACGTGTACGTATACGAGCCGCGCGTATTACGTATAAATAGTCTCTATGTATACACATAAATGTGTATATAACGCGATAGAGAGATCTCTCTCTCTCTCTCTCTCGGTCAGCATTGTTGGAGTAATGATTGTACTTCGCGCCACAATGTCTGGCCACGGCTCTCACGCGTAATTATTATCAACCACTTTACAAGTAACAGCCGTGTATCACGTATACGCACTAAATACACTAAATAGATTGCCCCTGTCCTCTCGTACGTATTTTTACACGAAACATCCTATGGATTATTTTTTTATCATTATTTTCCCAATCTCGTTATTCTTTCATCATTATGTTACCAATCTCGGTGTTTCGGCAATAAACCATCGGTTTTCCTGAACCATTGTTATTTTCTTTGCTTCAGGATTCGCAAGAACGCATTACCATCTCTCTCTTTCTTTTTTTTATTACATATCCGGGGAGCACGTGATCAAGAAAATATATAATTGTCACAAATGGCGTTTTACCTGCGTCTGAAAATATGGTCCTTCGAACCCTTACATTTATCGTCGGAAGTTGTACATATTTTCGTTCTTATCATCGGAGAATTTTCCCATGAATCTCAGGGACGATTGATGGATAACGATCCCCAATGTGACGATGAACGTTGAAACAGATTTCGTAAATTCCCACAGAAGATACCTGACGACCGTTGGTGGTGGTTCATCAACGGTCGATCAATCCATGTCAGAAGCCAGCTTTACCCACGGACGATACAAGCAATCGACTACTTTATCGAACTCTGCTCTTTCAGGGTACGTACTGCGGCAGCACCACCACCGCTATTACCAGCTATCACCTCCACCAGGACTGAACGTGAATTTTTTCAATGTATCTCACGAGGCTTCCGTCATGCAAGTAAAATTGAACCGTCAAAGGACCCGGCTTAAACGCCACGTGAGTTCCCATAATAGTTTTCAAGAACGCGCGTGTAATCCAATTTGGAATCATTCACGCTCCCGCGATCATCATCGTTCGATAGACTTGGCACGAATCGTGTTCGTCATACGTGATTTTCAGGCATAGTCGGAAGCCAAGTTGGACCGTGGCTCTGGCAGTTTTCGAGTACATGCGACAACATTTTTATGGTACGCCGATTCTTCGCTCTTCTTCATCTTTTCTACCTCACTCGGGGCTGTCTCTTTCGAAGTTCGAAGAAAAGGCTGTAGTGCTCGTAATTTTGAAAAAGGGTTGGACCTCTCGGAGCTCAAGAGCGCGCCTTGTACAGGGCGCGCGGGCTTAAGCCACCGACGTCGCCCAGCCGTTAATCCCTTGCTCAGAGGGGGGGCCCTCGTCATCCTGGTCGAGTGTAAATATTGATTCCAATCTGTTGAATGGCACAATGGATAATCGCGACGTTGCGCTCTTGTGCGTGCGGGACGGAGCGCGAGCCGCTGTCAAAACAGTCATTACCGGCATAACACACCTTACGCGCCAAATAATAAGCGACGAGATGATGGCGCGCGCGTAAACTCTCGACGAGAGCCTTTTTCCCTGTCCCTCTCATCCTGTACCGGTATCCATACATCGAAAATCGCCGATCGCCATCGCTCGAGTCTCAAACGCCGGCATTCAAATTGAAATGCCTCATTCACTCCGCGAAGGTTGACCCTACGAATATGAACGAAAGAATACCGATGCGTTCTCCAATGTTGTTGATTAAATTCCTTGGATCTCCCGTAAAAATGAAAAGCACAGAGAAGAATAACAATTTTGACCCTCGTCGCGCTTTTGGCCCATTGAGCGCGATGCATATTTTATGCGGGCGCTCATTGCGGCGGACACGCCCCTTTGGGAGCAACAACGGCAGAAGCGGCACCGAACAAATATCACGAGCGTATATCAAACATACTGTAACTATACGGTATATTGTGTGTATGGCAGTAGGGCCCTAAGTGAATAATAAACGTGTGTCAAGGGTTCGAACGAACGGACGATGGACGGAGAGAGGAAGAGCCGCGGCTCGGATCCGAGTCCTCGATCTTCTCTCTATCTCTCTCTCTCTCTCTCTGCGACTATCAGCATCAACGTTTGGGTATTATTATACAATAAGATGCCCATATTGCGAGTATTGCCTACGGCAAAGTCGACCGAGCTCTCAGACACCGCCCTTTCGCGATCCCCATGAAAATTATTATTCGACGCATTTTACGATGATTACCCACCGACGGTGTTACGCTAAATGCGGGGGTGTAACACGAGAAACTAACACACACACACACACACAAGTTCCGTGTGTGCGATCGAATCTTTGCTCTCATCTCCCTTTCCCGTCTCTTTGCCGCCGCGAGGACAATGTTGCAATGTTTTCCTCAGCACGCAACTATATCAACTATACGTATTGCTCCGTACGCGTCACATATCCGGTGACAAAAATTTTCACGCGTATACAACCGACCTAAACGCGGCGCTCGTCGAAGCGAGGAACACATGTTACTCGCATCTGTCATGACCGAACTTTGCGCGCAAACCGGCCCATCAGCGAAATTCGCTCGACGCTTTATTAGATTTTTCTACTCAGTCGGTATTAATCGTGTCCCCGTGCATGGCGCAATTTTCAGGGAGAACGATGATTAGCGTCCGATCGGTGGATCGAATGATTCTGGGGGGGATCAGAGGGATAAGGATTGACAGAGGGAACGATGTTATATTTTATTTTCGTGGTCGCCGTCTGACCTATGGCATTCTCGTATATAACCCACGTACATGATACACGAAGCGATGGTAATCCGATCTACGGGCAGAAGAGGGGTTCGCTTGCGTGCGTGCGCGAAGCAACGACAACTTTGGACGTATCACTGCGTTTCGACCCTTAGCGTTGAACAACCCTTCGCTCCTACAAATAAATAACAAACTCTCTTGTTCTCATTCTCATCTCCGTATCGTCGTTGTGGAGATAAAATCTTTTATTATTCAAAGTTTAGACCGCAGTTACATCAATGAATGTAAGGTAAATGTCCCAATTATTGAACAGCTAAGGATCTGGGGATTAAATTCGGTGAGAAAACAATATAAAATTAAGAAAAAAAACCATCGCTTTCATGTTCAAATGATACTTTGATATTTTTACTTTTGAAAGATCACCCTTTAAATTATTTTTAAATGATTTCAAATGAAAAAAAAAGAATAACAATGTGAAGCATGCAAATGTCCCAATTATTGAACACTGGAAGTGCCTGTGTCCCTAATATTGAACAGGCATGTCCCAGTTATCGAACACTCGAGAATTCTTTTTCCGTTCTGGAAAACATTATTTTTGGTACAATATTGAGAAATAAAAGCAAAATCAAACACTTGAATAATCTTTTATTAATCATGTAAAAATACAAAAATATGCATTTAGTCTCTTTCAACAGATGTTTGGTTCAGTCACATTTGGTTTATTTTTGCTTTTCAACTCGAACATTATTTTATTTTTATTTTCAGCTTCCTCGTTTTTATGTTCCGTTTTCGTTTGATTTTGTCGCAGCTTCTTGTTTTTCGACTGAAATATCGGAGAGCAAAAAATATTGAACATTACATTCGTATTTTTAGGTTACATTTAGGTTACATTCTCTTTTTACTTTTCTTTTTATGTTTATTGCACGAAAATACAAATAAAAAATATATTTGACGATCTCAGAGTTATTATTAAAAGAATAAAGGTAAGTTTATTCAGGAACTTACAGTTTTAGTTTGAATAAATCCGATTCACGCGATCTGTCACACGTTAACTGTCTCGATGTTTTGATGGGTTTAATGACGCCATCTTGGAGAATTCGAGTGTTCAATAATTGGGACACACTGCATTTTCTACGTCCCAATGATCGAACACCGTATTTTTTAACGAATAATTAATTTAAAAAAAAAATTTAAATTGTTATTTGTAAGATATTTTCTGAGGAACCTGAAACGCCTTTACTTTTTGAGATGCGACAGTTTTTGAATTTTTTATGCCCTTACGCGTGAAGCGGCGCGTCTTAGGTAAAACGATAAGTAGTTAGCACGAGAAGGTCAAATCGGGTCACCGTTGCTGATTAAATAATTTTTTTCTCTATTAATTAAAGCTTTTGTTGCACAAGTAAGGTAACATTTCGATAGCTAAAAGTTCCGTACATGTAATGAAATTTTTATAAATAAGTAAATGCATGCAGGTGAATGAGAAATAATAAAAATACAAGATAGTCTTCAATAATTGGGACCTGTTCAATAATTGGGACATTTACCTTAAGTGCGGTCTAAACTTACGAGAGAGAGCGTGTTTGTGCAGTGTGTCGTGAATAAAATGCATCGACAGCCTCCCCCCCCCCCCCCTCTCCCTCGAAGCGAGATATATCAGCTCATTAACTTTCTGATTTTTTTTTTTGGCGGGCGATTATTGAAATGTACCGAACAAAATTTGTCCGTACGTACGGTTTTTCGGCTCTGACACCTCGATATTGGTGTGCAGTCACGGTATCATACGCAGAGGCGTTGAGTCGAAGAAAGACGGAGGGAGAGCGTTGAAAAATATTATAAATGTATATAGAGGCGAGGCGATATTATTTTTCAAAACGTTTCCGTTCCATCGACGCGACGACAATGGCCCTCGAGTGTGGACCATCTCTGAAACATAGACGAGCGAATGGGTCGGCCCTTGTAGGTTGCGTTTACATATATACACGGGGAGAGAAAGATACGCCGGCTGTGGTAACACGCATCTCGCCGAGTGTGTTTTTCTAGGTAAAGAGAGAATAATCGACGACCGAGAGTTACCTTCGTGGCACCTCCGTTGTATAGTGGCAAGATGAGCAACGGGAAATGTTTACGTACCAGGGCAGCGGGTTGTGTATGGAATATCGAGACGTTACGCGCCTTCGTTAACAACAATATTGTGATTTCTCCGTTATTACCGTTCATACTGTCCGCGTTTATAATATCGTCTCGTTCCAACAACAACCTGGATATACTTATTAAGTTATAGGATACATATATGGTATAAGGTGGTATACGGGAGAGTACATGGTTGCGACAGCGGTGGGCACTCTATAAATATATAAGCAATATCGTACGTTGAGTTGGCGCAAGATCATCAATGTGCCGTGTTAATCATATATCTATATCTAGATATATATTAGGATGAATCGAAAAGATTAAAAACTGTTGGCTACCCTCAAAGATCAAAGATATCGTTGAAACAAAGGTCTCCGTGCAACGGTTCGATTTTTTGACGATATTTAGAGGGCGCGAGCGACGTTCAATAACGTCATTTTTGGCGTTAAATTCACTCTATCACGGATAAACGGAAATACATTCAAAAAGTTCTGAATTTTTTATATAAGATGCCCGGGTATGTACTCTTTCAAACCCACATTTATTGAACATTAACAAATGGTTCGTCTCTACGAAAAAAAACTCTGAAAATCAATATTTTCACTTTTTTTCAATTAATTATATCAAGTTTTATCTTCTAAGACGTTTTTGTATTTCTTCCATCTTTTTTCTTGTGAAACTCGGTATCGGTATTGCTTAGAATGCGAAAATTGCTATGAAATAAATCTTCATTTTGGAAATTTTCATGTTTTATTTTTTCAAAAAGATTTATTTCTTAGCAATTTTTGCATTGTAAGCAATAGTGAAAATATTGATTTTCAGAGATTTTTTTTCCAAGTTACGAACCATTTGTTAATTCTCAATAAATATGGGTTTGAAAGACTACATATCTGGGCAGCTTATGTAAAAAATGCAGAACTTTTTGAATGATCTGTTTCCGTTTATCAGTGATGGAGTGAATTTAACGCTAAAAATGGCGTTTTTTAACGTCCCGCGCGCCCTCTAAACATTGTCAAAAAATCGGACCGTTGCGCGGAGACCTTTGTTCCAACGATATCTTTGATTTTTGAGGATAGCCAACAGTTTTTAATTTTTTCGATTCACCCGGATATATATATTTATATATATATAATAGACTGATTCAAAAAAAATACTTTTTTTTGTTTTTCGAAGTAACCTATTAAATACTTTTGGAGAGGTGAAAAAGATGCCTGTTAAGAGCAGAGCTCTTAATATAAATATTTAGATACGTCTCATCGCGAATTTCTATTTCCCATTCAAATAACACAGGAAAATTTTTTTTTTACGTTGAAATTTTATACCTCGGCTTCAAGTCAAGTACCGAAATGGAAGATGCGTATTTTTGTAGGGAATTTAACGCTCTACAAAAAAGGTCTCTTATGATTTTTCGATAAACTCACTCCTTGAAAAGTTATTCACGATCTAATAAATATGTATATTAGACTGTGAATATGGGTGAATTACTGTTGGTAATTTCTTTAAAAATTAGGTAATTTATGTTAATGCAATTAAAACTTTCGTTTCAATACATGTTTTACGATATTTAATAATAAGTTTCAACATTTTGCCGGAATCTAAAAAAAAAAAAGTTAAATTTACTCTAAATTTAAGTTTAACCTTGAACAACGTTCGATGGAGTGAGTTTATCAAAAAATCACAAGAGACCTTTTTTGTAGAGCGTTCAATTCTCTACAAAGAAAAAACCTCGCCGAAAGTATTTAATATGTAATTTCAAAAAACCAAAAATAGTCGCTTATTCGAATCAGTCTAATCTATATAATATATAATATATAAATATATAATATCGATGTCAATTTTTTTTCTCCATGTTAATCATTGATTCGTTGATTCGCAACGAACATGCGGAAACGTGTATACAATGTGCGCCTTTAATTGAAATATATTTAATACCATGGACACCGCCAAATGTAGGCCGCATACAGAGAATTATTAATCGGCAGAGAGTAATCCGCGTGTTGCAGTCGCGTATGATTGCGCATTAGGAATCGTAATAAAAAAAAAAACACCCACACACATGCGGAAAAGCGCGTACTGGAGATGTACAAAGTGTATTCTGTCCCCCAAAATACTTAACCGCATATTCGTACACGCATAAACCGGGACATTGGGCGCTAAACTACAAAAGGGTTTCTTTATGGCGCGTCTCTCCTTCCCCGTTTCGCCGGCACATTTATCGGCAATCCCCGGGGGTGTATCTGTCAATGGATTACCAAATGCTCTTTGCGCGTGCACGACGAAAATCGGGAACGTCCGCGGGCGCGGAACATGTAAATGTTCATTGCGTGGGTATAATTAATAATAGGCGGCGAAACACGATATCGATGATATCATCATCGTCTTGTACCAGATGCATCGCACGATGGCGAAATAAAAGATTTGTGCAATTTGACACTCGACACACCCAGAAAAAAGATCTAGTCGTAGGTACTATAATCGTTTATTTGATTATTTTTTAGTTACTTCAAAGAAAATTTTCTTTCCATCCAATTTTGGGCGATATTTACTATTTGTTTATTTGAACCCCTGTCATCGAGAAACAGGCGTTGAAGAAAAATTCTATTCGTTGTTACTAAATACCTATTCACCCGTAATCTCATCCGATCATATCTGCAGATTCGTCAGTACCTCAAAAATCCGCCAGGTGGCTACCTCTCGCACAAGCGTTATCGAACAATTAACATTAACAAATTAAATTAAATGTAGTCTTATAGTCTTATGGAAAATGATATAACTTTGCGATAAGTTTTTTTGTTGACCTCTCAATTTTTTAATATCTACACTATATCGAAAGCAATGGAAACAAAACGAAGTTTATTGATAAATATTTTTTCATTTGTTTTAAAAAATGTTCTCAACAAAATGTTAATATTTTCATAACGAGCTTCCTAATCGTCGTGAAATTTTTACACGACCTCTTAAATACTTCATACAAAAACATACCAAATTTTCAGAATTTTCTCATCATTTTTCATTTTAACCCTTAAGGAGGTTGAAGCAATGATGATAGAATTCTGAAAATTTAATATGTTTTTACATAAAGTATTCAGAAGGTCGTGTAAAAATTTCACGTCGATTAAAAAGCTATTTATAGAACAATTAACATTAAAAAATTTCATAGGGACTCAACATCCTTAAATGTACTAGATCTTTTTTCCGGGTGCAGGACTCGTGAAGAAATTTAATCGACAAAAAATCATACAAAGCGCGATCAAGAGAAATTTTTTTTCATTTCGGATTGTTTTTAAAATAGGTACGAGCTCCCTCTCCCTCTTTCTAGAGAGGGTACTTGTATCTTGGATCCGCGGATCATACGTTGGAATACAAGTGCCGAAACGCGTTGTGCGGCGAATATTATTCTCGATATTGGTACAAGAGTGAGCAAGATGAGGAGAGAGATGTTATTCATGGTGCTGCTACAAGAGTGCCCGCGGGGGGTTAAAAGCGCCGCCACGCCCCATCGTTCCGCTCGACAATGCATCCACTGTCTCGGCACAAAGCTAAACACCCAAAATATTGGCAAATCCGGGTATTGAAGCGCGCATCAGTGGCAGTAACCGTAGAGAGAGAGCGAAAGAGAGAGAGAGAGAGAGAGAGAGAGAGAGAGAGAGAGAGGGAGGGAGAGGGAGAGAGAGAGAGGCTTCGAGTGGTACACAGAGGCCGCCACCATCGCCGTCAGCAGCACAAGCGCTTCGTACATAGAGGCATTAAAATATCTCGAATCTAATCTCCTCTGTAATCCTGTTACTCGGCCAAACGGTCACGTTTTGCGGTCTGTCCTTTTACACGGAGAGAACCGCGCGCGGCCCTGTCTTCTTAGCCCGCAGTGCGGTGTGAACTGGAATCGAGAAGGCGCGGTCAAGGATCGAGAGACGCGAGGGAGTGAGAGAGTCAAAGAGTGCTCTCAGAAGCGTGAAAGCGAAAAAAAAGGATACACGTATATATATATATACTGGATGATTGATACAGAATGAGAGAGCAGAGGGACTTCCGGTCAACGCGATCAAAGGTCGTGAAGAGAGAACCATCGAGAAAGGAATAAGTGAATAATGAGAATCGTCCCGTAGACCGCAGTCCACTGGTTCTTTTCGTGTTTCCCTCGGACGTTTTATACGAGAATATAGTGTAAAATGTCTTTCGCACTGTACAGCTCCTGCTCCGTCGCACTCTGCGCCGTACAATGGAATGGAAAATCTCGTTATACACTGACGGGCAGATAGTCGATTGTGACAAAAGAGAGGTACAGAGGAGGATTCGGTAGCTCGGTCTCTCGTGATAATTGAACGCTCTCGGCTTGATCGTGGGGTACGCGTTTCAACACCTCTCTGCTGCACGCACACACACACACACACACACACACTCTACTTTTTTCTAGGGTGCACTCGTCGAAAAGTGTGAGATTTTCGAGAGGCGCGCGCTCCACGCAAGTTGAGCACGCTTCGTTAAACGGAGCAAAAATCATCATCCGTGCGCGCTCTACTGTGATGAATTCATGCAGAAGGAGTGTGTGTACCAGCGGTATGGGCTTCGAACGCTCGTCATCGTTGGTGTAAACAGAAAACGATGTCCCGCAGGGCGCGTTTGCACGAGCCCACACAGGGACCACCATAGAAATATCTCTATTTAGCTTATTATAGTTTGGCGTCACATCGAAATCTCGACGCTTGTGGGGTCCCCTTGTTATTCACAGAGAGGGAGAGAGAAGGGAGATTGATTAATTGATTCCTAGCAATGTCCCCATAGAACCATGGGGCAAATGAAGGTCATCAATGTTACAAAGATTATTTCGAAATACAGAATTAGTAAAAGTATATAACAGAATAAAGAATAACAATCTAATAATAAATATAATAATAATAATAATAATAATAATAATCGCAAGTTTGAATACACAAGAATTAATAAATTTGAAGTAATTAAACTTTGACGCAGACAAGCGGATAAGGCTCACTCATATATGGATGACTGACTGACGGCGGTTACTTAATACAGGTGATGGACAAATATACAACGTAATTCATATACATTAGACTGATTCAAAAAAGCGACTATTTTTTGTTTTTCGAAATAACATATTAAATACTTTCGGGGGGTGGAAATAAAGATGCCTGTTAAGAGCAGAGCTCGTAATATAAATATTTAGATACGACTCATCGCGAATTTTCATTTCCCATTCAAATAACACGGGAAAAAAAAATTTTACTTTGAAATTTTATACCTCGGCTTCGAGTGAATCTACCGAAATGAACGATACGTATTCTTGTAGGGAATTTAACGCTCTACAAAGAAGGTCACTTATGATTTTTCGGTAAACTCACTCCTTCGAAAGTTATTCACGTTATAATATATATGTATTCACGGTCTACTATATACAGGGTGTCCCATCTTAATCTTAGAGTTGATTTATTTCGAAAAATACTGCTCCGATCAAAAATTGAGAGGGATGCAACTTTAAGGGTTCAAAGGGGGACGTTAAAAAAAAATTGTTTTGGTCCAAAATTCAAAATAGCGGCGTTAAGATAGCCGACATCTTTTTTTTTAATAGAAACATGATTTCTTTTTTTCACCAAAAAATTTGTCATATCCAAACCAACATCTTTTGTAGGAACATTTTTTGATACAGGGTGTCCCATTTTAATCTTACAGCGGAATTATCTTGAAAGATACAGCTCTGATCAAAAATCGAGTAGCATAATACTTCTAGCGCTCAAAGAGGGACGTTCAAAAAAAAAATTATATTAAGAGCTCTGCTCTTAACAGTCATATTTTTTAACCTCCCCGAAAGTATTTAATGTTATTTCGAAAAACAAAAGATAGTCGTTTTTTAACAGCAATCCGCCATCATCCAATAAACACCACCAGCATATGAGTCTTGTCGAGAATAGATAATCAAAAGGCCTAGTTTTGAAAACTTGCAATCAAAAAGATGATGTAATAGGCAGCGGAAGGGAATGCCAGAAGTTTGTTGATAGAAGGTAAAATAATTTTCGATAACCCGATCGAACTAAAATAAGACGAGTAAGAAGCAACAAGAGTCAGTGTAAAGGGAGACAAAAAAATAAAAAATTTGTCGTATCACCCCCCCCCCCCTTCCAATTTTCCACATGTATACATTATTATACGCTACAAGTGAATTTCCCGTGGCGGTCGTGACCAATCGCGACCGATGTACAAAGCTTTGCGAGGCAAGACACGTAAATGTACGGTATATTTATCGCGTTGCGGCAGCGACGGCGGCAAATATCGTCGGGAGGAGGGAAGAACGCGCGATGCTTGGGAAACACTCGGTACACGAGCTTCAATCGAGTCTCGAATCCCTTTGAGACGAGCGCGTCTGAGCTAATGGACTCTCTTTAGCACGAACATCGCACGTACATGCTCCAAACGTATATATATATAGGTATATATATAAGTATGCTGATGTGCGCGTGTACAAGTATTATACACGATTCAGGGTGAAACCTTGCTTCTCTCCCCTTTGAGGTTCTCTGCCTGGCGGCGAGGATCCTTATTCCCCACTCTCTCCGCAAAGCTCGTCCCCTCCCCCCGCTTTTTTGATTCGCGCCCAACGCCCGCGTGTATTTTATCATCGGGCGGGCACGCGCGCGGTTTATCAGCTCTCCGCTGTTCCTCGTTTTCGTAGTTTGGGACCGGCTTGATGCACGATACAGGGCTGCTGATTAGCGCGAGGCATGAGAATAATTCATTAAAAATTTCATCATGAGAAATTTTTTAAATTTTCAATTTCATTCCCCCCCTCCCCCATTTTTTAGATGATTCTCTTTGAAAAGAAAAATTATCACTCGAGTGTGTACCCTATATAAAATTTCTGCGGTATTTTTTTCATGGCTAAAGTGGCGATTTAATACCTCGTATATACTATACATGGGGCATTCCACGCCAAATCGACCACTCTAGATCCCGACCCCTTTCGATTTGGCTGGAACTCTTTCATCTTTTTCTACCCTATCAAAAACATTTTTCAGAATTTTTTCAAATTTTTTTACCCAACCGATAAAAAGTTGTAAATCTAAAAAAAAAATGGCTTTTTATTTTTCAAATAGCTATAACTTTTTCAAAATTTGACTTATCAGAACGGTTTTTTTTCAAAATTTTTGTTTTCTAATATACTTTTTCAAAAAAAAATACAAAAAAAATCCTTGAAACCCATCTTCATCGTTTTTTTTTTAGATTTTTGGAAAAAATAGAAAATTTCTCGACGATTACCATTTTTTCAGAGTGGTGTTTTTTTAATTTCTATAAAAATTTCAACTAGCTTTATTTCTCATAACACCATTCTGAAAACTTTTGAGGGTGTTCAGAGAACTTCCATATTTGAAAGAAAATAAAAACAAAAATTGAAAGTGGTCATCGAGGAATTTTCGATTTTTTCCAAAAATCTATAAAAAAAAAACGATGGAGATGGGTTCAATAATTTTCTGGTTTTTTTTCGAAAACTACATTCAAAAACAGTTTTAAAAAAAAAATTGAAAAAAATTATTGAAACCCATCTTCATTTGTATTTTTTGTATTTTCCATCATCTTTTTGTTTTTTTTTCAGAAAGTACATTAAAAAACGAAAATTTTGAGAAAAAAAACGTTCCGATAAGTCAAATTTTGAAAAAGTTATAGCTATTTGAAAAATAATTTGGTAAAAAAATTTGAAAAAATTCTGAAAAATGTTTTTAATAGGGTAGAAAAAGATGAGAGTTTCAGCCAAATCGAAAGGGGTCGGGTTCTAAAGTGGTCGATTGGGTGTGGAATGCCCCATATATATTTCTTTAAATACTCGATCCGACGTTTTCCCATTATACGGAGAAAATTTTAAGACCGCAAATGCCACACGACACGAACAACGAACACGACTCTTTCTTTTTTCACAGTTTCCTCACCCTCTCTTCCGCACCTACACACTGCCTCTCAATTTACGACGACGACGATTCGACGGAATGCCGCCGGCGTTAGACTACATCGCGCCCATCAGGAAATCGGAGAAGCTGTCAACTCGCCGCCATGCATCTGCCACTTACCCCGAGCCCAATTTATATATCTATATATAATACGAAAAAGAGAGTCTATCGCAAAGAGCAACCCCTCGATCGTTACAATTATTACACTATATATATACCACTCTGGCACTTTAGCTCCTGTGTATGTATGTATATATATATATATGTGTGTGTGTGTAAACCTCCCTTGCTCTTCTTTTTCGCACCACAATGACACACTCCATTTTGTCACAATTATCTCCATTATGCTTGGGATCGCGCGGTGGGGCTGAAAAAGGAAACGTTTTAGTCGCCTCGTTTTGCTGGAGGTTCGCTCTCCTTTTCCTTCCTCTCGCTCTTCCCGTTCTCACTCTTGTACACAGCAGTCAACGCAAAGATTCGTGGGCCTCGCAATCTCTCGGTCGATCGACCTTGTATACTTTTTTCCTCTCGTGAGTAAATGTGTGTGTGTTTTATACATACGCCTCTCTATTTGCACCCACGATCTTCAAATTTTTACCTTTTCGTATTACCAAATTTTTATTGTGTTTTGACGCGCGAAGCTCTGATTTCCCGCAAGACATTCCCCCTCCGTCGTATATATTTTGGAAAGTTTTTTTTTCACACCTCGTCCTTCCTTTGTCCATTTGCCATAGACGAGAGACGAGAAAGGGATACAAGATCCTAGTCGAGAGATAACAATGTACTCGTGTGGTGCGAAAAATGAAGAAAAAATATGC
Organism: Alloplasta piceator; assembly: GCA_946863875.1. Lineage (NCBI taxonomy): Eukaryota > Metazoa > Arthropoda > Insecta > Hymenoptera > Ichneumonidae > Alloplasta > Alloplasta piceator. The sequence continues at coordinate 1,288,851 of OX333076.1, read as the reverse complement.
TTTTCGAAGATGATGATTCTCACACTCTCAATGCAGCCTTCTGGTTTTTCCTATCTGATCGGACGAAATATAGAGTTACGAGATCCGGGGTGGTTTCGCCTGTTTTTCTACATGCGCCCTTGTTGAAATAATTTCTAGATTCTTTCGCCAAGATGCGGTATCGATGGGGGATCGAGTCAGAGCCGATGGAACGTTTCATTCATCTCACAAAGGGTATTCATGAATTCCCCATTACGCGCTCGATCATTCTCGTTATTTCGAGACTCTTTGTGTATATTAGACTGTGTATATTAGACTGATTCAAAAAAAGCGTCTATTTTTTGTTTTTCAAAATAACCTATTAAATACTTTCGGGCGGTGGAAAAAGATGCCTGTTAAAAGCGGAGCTCGTAATATAAATATTCAGATACGTCTAATGGCGAATTTCTATTTCCCATTTAAATAACGAAGGAAAACAAATTTTTAAACTTTGAAATTTCATACTTCGGAATCAATGTACCGAAATGAACGATACGTATTCTTGTAGGGAATTTAACGCTCTACAAAAAAGGTTTTCTATGATTTTTCGATAAACTCCCTCCTTCGAAAGTTATTCACGGTCCAATACATATGTATTATTAGACTGTGAAAATGGGTGACCGTTGGTCATTTCTTTAAAAGTTAGGTAATTTATTTTAATGCAATTTAAACTTTTGTTTCAAAACATGTTTTACGATATTTAGTAATGAGTTTTAACATTTTGCCGGAATCTAAAAAAAAAAAGTGAAATTTACTCTAAATTGAACTTTAACCTTGAATAACTTTTGAAGGCCTCAATTGACCGAAAAATCATAAGAGACTTTTCCTTGTAGAGCGTTCAATTCTCTACAAGAATATGCGTCGTTCATTTTGGTACATTGACTCGAAGCCGAGATATAAAGTTTCTAAGATTGAAATTTTTTTTTCCTGTGTTATTTAAGTGGGAAATAAGAATATGCGATGTGAGACCGCTAAATATTATTATTAAGAGCTCTGCTTTTAACAAGCATCTTTTTTCATCTCTCCGAAAGTATTTAATAGGTTATTCGGAAAAACAAATAATAGTGGCTTTTTTTGAATCAGTCTTATGTTTATATGGGCATTCCACGTCAAATCACGCAGGCATCGACCTGACCCACAGATTTTGATGTCCAATGAATCGTGAGTTTCGTTTGGCCCAAACTGTGACCTCAAATTGTTAGAAAGTTTTATTTCATTTTTTAGGGGTTGTCCGAGCTAAAAAATCATTAAATTGAGGGAAACACAAAGAGGGGCTTTTTTCAAATAAATGAAATTTGTTTCACAAAAACTAGGACTCAAAACAGATATTTTCGTCATAGTTCGATAATGGGTAAAAAATAAATACAATTTTTTTTGTATTTTAATTTTTTATTATTTCGTATTTTGATATGTTGTTGTAGTGAAAATAACAATAACAAAAATATTTTTTTAGTGAACCTTGATTTTTTTCCTTGTTTTAAGAAAAAAAAGTTTTAAGAGTAAAACGACATTTTTCAAAAATTTATTAGCCTCGACGACCTGAAATAAAAGGAATGATTCAGACACAATTAAAAAAAAAAAATAGTAATTATTTTTGGCCCATTATCGGACTATGGCGAAAATATATGTTTCGGGGCCAAGTTTCTGTGAAAAAATTTCATTTGAAAGAGGTCCCTCTTCATGTTTTCCCTCAATTTAATTATTTTTTAGCTCGGCCAACCGCTAAAAAATGAAATAAAAATTTCTAAAAAAATTGAGGTCACATTTTCGGCCAAACGAAACCCACGATTCATTGGACATCAAAGTCCGAGGGGGTCAAACCGATGACCGCGTGGTTTGACGTGGAATGCCCCATATGTACACCCGTGTTTTCTAATGTTACGTGTACCGCATCCGGAAGAGTCTTCCATTCTTGCGTGTATTTCGGCAGCATCCGATAACACGATAATATCCCTTCCGTGTCTCCAACAAGTATATCCTCCACGCTGAGGTAGATATACCGCGCACTGCACGCGCAACCAGTTGATGAGTGCATCGGGATATAAATGCGATACAACCGCGGGAATCGGTTGGGTCGACTGGATCCGCCAAATCGGCTGGAGCAGTAAAATGGAAAAGAGAATATGAGCCCCGCCGAATAGTGCGCGGACACGTACACCGCGACACGTACGCTCGTGCAAGCGCATTCTCCTCGGTGTGCTGTATTTCCGTTTTTGGGGGATGTAGCGCGTATGAGAAACGCTCACGCGCGCTCGGTGCTCTGTTCGCTCTCATAGCGTTACGCTCCTCATCCGCGTCCTCTGTATCCTCATCGACGATGACCGTACACGCGTATACACCGTGTATCGTGTATCGTGTATGCATGGACGTGTCAAAAGTCCACGCGCCCGACGCGTATAACCGCGTTGTTGTTCACAATGGCGGAAAATCGCGACAATCGAAACGATGATTCTCGCCCTCGAATCCCAGCTATATTTTGAGCATACAGCGAGCCATTTGTACAAAACGATACACAATATATATGTATATTATACCCTGCGACGACGGGCGCACTGTGTGTATTTCAACGTGTACAAAAGTACACCCATTAACCCTCCTCTTCCTGTTGAAAAGCGCGCGACTCGCACTCATCCCGTCGAAACATCCTCACAATAAAATATACACGTTCATCGAAAACTCGCCATATTGCCCCAATGACGCTCGAACAAATACACGTATATTATTATTATTATTATTATTATTATTATTATTATTATTATTATTATTATATATACGGGACGCTGTGACACACACAAACGAGTCTTTGGGGCGTGCGAGAGGATACATTAGACCAGCATGGCGGATGCTTGCTGCAAATATAGTTGCGGGACCGTTTGTTCATTCGGTATGTCTCCGTGTTCGCCGTGATGATATGTCTATACATATATAGGGGAATGTGGGGCAAAGTGGACACGAGCTGAAACTGAAAATAATTTCAAGGTCATAAAATTATTACTTCGAATTCGGACTATATCTGCACGATTCCCGTAACGTTTCATACACTGTTGAACAATATATTCAAAATAAAAAGCACAAAACAGGGAAATCGTAGAGTAGAAAAAAAAATTTCACAAATTTAAAAAACAATAATGCGAAATGAATTTCACGACTCAAAAGTCGATAAATATGTGAAAATTATTTGTTCACTAGCAAAGTGAATTCATAGTACATTTTTCACATGGCAAAAATTGGAGCAAAGTGAATCTGAAGATTTACCTCGTTTTTTTTTTTAATTTCATTCGAGGAACGATTCTCTATTGGGTTTATTTCTCCGTTTATATTGTTAAGTTAATATTTTACTCGGGCATAGTCGATTACACTGTCTCTATTTTCGAGAATCACCGAGTATAGATTTTTCTGCATCTGAGAAGTCCATTTTGCCCCCAAGTTTTGTTTTTTACAAAATTCAAAAAAAAAGAATGGAAAATGAATTTCCCGACTCAAAAGTCGATGATACCATGATTTATTCACTAACAAAGTAAACCTATAGTAGATTTTCCACATGGAAAAAATTGGAGTAAAGTGGATCTGAAGAATTACCTCGTTTTTTTTTTTAATTTCATTCGAGGGACGGTTCTATTGACTTTATTTCTTTGTTTATATTGTTAAGTTAATATTTTATTCGGGCATAGTCGATTACAGTCGATTACAGTGTCTCTATTTTCGAGAATCTCCAAGTATGTAGATTTTTCTGAACCTGAGGAGGCGTGACCATTTTAACCCAAATTTTTTTTTTTTTCAAAATCAGGGAAATTAGGTTCGAGAATCAATTTTGAGACATAAAAGTAGTTAAAAGACTGTGTGCTTACCGACTATAATCGTTAAATTCCTTAAATGTCCACTTTTCCCCACGTTCCCCAACATATAATACATTCGACTCTGATTCGTTGTTACATCTCTGTCGGGTTATTCTCGATGTAAAATAATACGCGGCATTCGTGTATCCAGAGTTTTGAAAATAGTAATGTAATGCATTACCCATTACTTGAAATAATGTGTATTGGATAAATTTTCCGTTACAAATTACAAGAGTGACGTGTAATGAATGAATGTTCCATTACAGATGAAAATAGTAATGTGTAATGTATGCATGTTCCATTAGAAATAATGAGAGTAATGTGTAATGGATGCATGTGCCATTATAAATAAATAAAGTAATAGTGGATGACTGCTCCATTACAAATTACAATTGAAAAAATAGTAATTTGTAGTGGAGAATATTCCATTAAAAATTAGTGTGTTTCTACTATTTGGAGCAGGTACTATTTTTCTCAAAGGTAATATTAATTTTCCAATGAAAATAATTTGTGTGTATCAAGTTTCTGTTAACTTTACTATCGTAGTGGTAAATGAATGAACAGTGATGTTTTGGAGTCATTTTTACTCAAATCTTGAATTGTAATTTTTACAACAATGGAGTAAAAATTACTCCAAAAAATAACGGTTCATACATTTACCACTACAATAGTAAAGTTAACATAAAATTGATACACACAAATTATTTTCATTGAAAAACCAATAGACTTACCTTTGAGCAAAATAGTACCTGCTCCAAGTTGTCGTTGAAACACACTAATTTGTAATGAAATATTCTCCACTGTCAATTACTTTTTTTTCAATTGTAATTTGTAACGGAGCACTCATCCATTACACATTACTTTTTTTATTCGTAATGGTACACTTGTCGATTTCACATTATGCAGTGTAATGGGTAATTACAGTAATGCATTATCAAAGTAATGCATTATTTAAAACTCTGCGTGTACCATTGTAAAAACCTCGAACACACATTTCGTTCTCACGCAGCGGAAGAAAAAAAGCAGAGATGGAGGGCTAAAAATATCCATGTGCGATCGATAGGTCATGCATATTGATAAAATTTCGTGTGTCAGCCCCTTTGCTATTTACGTACAAACTGCGGTACTCCAGCTCTTGATGGTATATTGGGAAGAAAAAAAAACATTTTCATAATGTTTTGGGCGTGTTATTTGAATCACGAACGATGACTCGAGATTTAACGAGTGAAACTCGCGCGTGCTCCACCGCGAGTATCAGGGAGAGATACATTATATCGTGCATGCTCAAAGAGCCAAGGTAAATCGGGTTTCCCTCTCAATGCACGCCAAGTTTTTATCAAAAGCTCGCGCGAGGGATTTTCAGCGTCCGCGACGCGGCCCTCCCAATGGCTGATGGTGCGAGCACGACGCTCAGAGAGGTCTGCCTTGCCTATAGCGCGTATATACCAGCCGCGGAGAAGCGTACGAGAGAGAAACTTGCCCGCGAGATGATGATAGCGGATCAGGAGGTTTGTTTGACGTTTCTTTGGGGGGAGGAAGAGAGGACCGCGAGCGGAAAAGAGCAGGAGGAAGAGGGAGAGCGGTTTTCCACGGTCGCTTAGATCAATATCTCAACGTGTTGAGGTAGCTTGTGCCGTGCGTGGGCGTCAAACCTTTCGGGCATATCAGCTCCGCCCATGGAACCTCGTCGTCGACCAATCCTCTATCGGGTTTAAGGTTATCCTTGTCGGTGAGAGCACCTCCGATGACGAAGGGTCCTGGAAATGAAGGCGTGGCTTGAAATTTCAGCTCCGTTTCAGGAGAGGGGAGACCGATCAAAAGAGAGAGAGAGAGAACGCGAGTTGACGTGAAAAAAGATTGGAGGTGGGGGGAAGAGATTGAGGGAGAGTGAGAGAGAGAGAGAGAGAGAGAGAGAGAGAGAGGGAGAGAGAGAGAGAGCTTTACGAACATCAACCCCGATTCTCCGGTCGTAAATCATGACCAGTCGTTCTCTCGGAGCGTATCGGTCAATACGCGTGTAACGCGCGTACAGGTGTAAAAATTTTCAAGACAATCGTGGAATTTGGAAAAGTTTCGCCGTCCGCGAGTAACGGAGTAAATTTATTGGCCATCGATGCGTGTTTGTTTATCGTGCGACATTCTCGAGTAAATCAATTACGGCGATGATAAAACGGGACGATACAGTGAATCGTTGAAAAGAGTGAAGCTGTTAACGAGATGACGATAGCTTGAGAGTTTTAGGGACGATTTACTCAATGGACTCGAGTCATTGAAGCGGAGATAGGAAATATTTCTCTGCAAGACGTTGCACAGAAGAAAGGTTGTCGATATATAGCAGAAAGAAAAAGGAAAAATAATGTGCAGCAACGAGTCACCGCCACCGGCAAAAGAGCCTTTGGCCGTCGGTCTGGGCGTTGGAAATCCAATGGCAGGTTTTTTACCGGGACTCGAGCATTATCGTCTACAGCTGTATCACTACGCGATGGCCGAACGCTTGCGCCTCGCCCAACAATTGCATCCTCAGCATCCCGGCGGAGGGCATCCGAATTCCGGTGGGCCGACTCACCTTGGTCTTTCGCCCGCTGGATTTCCAGCTCCGTTGCCATTGTATCCGGCGGCTGCAGCCGCGGCGGCGGCTGCCGGTTATCCGAGCAGATTGGCGCTCTCAATGGCACTGTTGCATCCCCATCATCAGAGAATACCCGAGGAACCGAAACCCCAACACAGTTACATCGGACTCATAGCTATGGCTATACTTTCATCGCCGGATAAAAAACTCGTTCTCTCGGATATTTATCAGCACATACTGGAGCACTATCCCTATTTTCGCACGCGCGGACCGGGCTGGCGCAATTCGATAAGGCACAATCTGTCCTTGAACGATTGTTTCGTCAAGTCGGGTCGCAGTGCCAACGGTAAGGGCCACTATTGGGCGATACATCCGGCTAATTTGGAAGATTTTCGTCGCGGTGATTTCCGCCGACGAAAGGCACAGAGAAAGGTGAGACGACACATGGGTCTGGCAGTTGACGAGGAACCGGACAGCCCGAGTCCACCGCCTCTGCCCGCTACACCGCCGCCAGCGGCGATTCTCGTTGGTCCCACGGTCGGATCACAGCCGATAACGGGTATCTGGAGTCCTCATCACCACCATCATCATCATCATCATCACCATCAGCAACAGCAGCAGCAGCAGCAATTGGTCCAACAACAACAACAACAACAACAACAACAGCCGCTGCCGCAACATCATCATCATCATCATCACAATCAGCATCATCAGATACAGAGTAGTCAGTCACTGCGACGAACTTCTTTTCAACCATCGAGCAGGAAGAGGCAATTCGACGTTGCCTCGTTGCTCGCACCCGACGACAATCATCATCAACATCATCATCATCCCCACAATCGTCCCGGTATCGAGATGACCAACGATCCACTCGTCATCGGTCGATCGATCAAGTCACGGAGATTCAGTTGCAGCGAGGACGATATGCCGGAAGCGGAAGTCGATCAGGACGAGGAAGAAGAGGAGGTGGAGGTTGACGTCGACGTCGTAGCGGCGGAAACAAATTCGACGAGATCACCCCGAGTCACACCGTCGGCCAGTCCCGAGGCAAAAATCACATCGTCGAATCATTGCACGAACGAACAGTGGAACGGCACTTTACCGGGATTGAGAGTCGGCGCCTCGGCTCAGCCACTTTCCGCCATTTATCTTCAGAATCATCTTCACGTGAGGAATTATTACGTTCAGGCCAACAACGGCTCGGGCTCGAGCGTTTAAGCGTTCATGTATATATATATACGTATAATTTATTTTTAAATAATCGGTGCCAAGAACTCTACCCCGTCTCTCGGTGTCTTGATTCAAACGAGTTCCGCCATTTTGTGAGACGAGCGGCGCACGTTTCGCGGAGAGGCTGTGTTCCGAGGATAGGAAAAAATAAATAAATCGTGGCTCTTGCGCGATGCAACTGAACGCGATGAATCGGGAAAAGAGAATGAGCGAGTCACGAACGTTTTTCGTTGCGTTGAGAGTACGAAAAAAAATGTTGTTGTCATTACCAGGATCAGTCACAACTGCGATAAGTCGCCCGACGAGTCAGAGATGTGGAAGAAAAAAATATAGATTCTGCGACTTTGTGATTTTTATGCGAGAGAATTACAAAATAATATATATGTATATACAGCGATCGGAGGACAAGAGCGCTCGTTGAGTCGCTGCTCATTGTGCGCACGATCGTGCCATTGTTCAAAGTGTAATATAACAATTGTATAATAATGAAAAAATTGCAAAACGTTTAGAGAACCAATATGTCTATTGAGAAATCATATATGTATATTAGGGTGATTGGTTTCAGAGCAACTTTTTTCTTTGACCCATCGTGCCCAAAAACTTTTAGTTGGTACCCAAAAATGAAGTTTCGTGAAAGGGGGGTCTTGTCAAAAAATATTTAGAGGTCGCTAATCAAAAATGAAGGTTTCCCATTTGATAAACATTAAACAAAAATTGTTTCTCATAATTAGTGTTACCATTCCGCGAATTTTGATATCGCGATATTTTTCAAGTGAGTTCTCATAGGAAATATGATACTCTGCAATAAAGTTCATTGAGCCATGTCCGTAAATTCAACCGTTTCAGCGGTATCATCGTTTCAAGTTAATATTGTATGAAAATATCTATTTAAACGGCTGTAACGCCTGAGCTATTAGATATATCGAAAAAATTCAAATGAGAACTTTGTAGAGAAAGTAATTTGCTACAAAAAAGGCTTATAAGCCGAGCTCATAGATTCAACTCTTTCTCAACTATAGGTGGATGAAGTAAAATAGATTTTTTTTTGTTTATTTGCATAGGGAATTTTTTGTGACATTTGTCGAATGATTTTTCTGATGATTTTTAACATGATATCTCATAGAAAATGGAGTTCGTTTGATTGAATAAACCAAAAAAATATCTATTTATTTTACTTCACACACCTATACCTGAGAAAGAGTTGAATTTACGGGCTCGGCTTGTAAGACTTTTTTGTAGCAAATTACTTTCCCTACAAAGTTCTCATTTGAATTTTTTCAATATATCTAATAGCTCAGGCGTTACAGCCATTTGAATAGATATTTTCATACAATATTCACTTGAAATAATGATACCGCTGAAACGGTTGAATTTACGGACATGGCTCAACGAACTTTATCGTACAGTATCATATTTCCTATAATAACCCACTTGGAAAATATCGCGATATCAAAATTCGCGGAATGGTAACACTAATAATGACAAAATTCGCGGAATGGTAACACTAATAATGAGAACATTTTTTTTTCAATGTTAGTCAAATGGGAAACCTTCAATTCTGATCCGCGACCTCTAAATATTTTTTGACAACACCCCCTTTCCACGAAACTTCGTTTTTGGGCACCATCTCAAGGTTTTTGGGCACGCCGGGTAAGAAAAAAGTTGCCCTGAAACCAATGCCCCTAATGTATATACATATATATATATATATATATATATATGTATGTATGTACAATTGATTGTATTTAATTATACACAGCGTATGTAACGAGCGAAAGGAGAGAAAACATCCAGAAAATAGTGTATTCTGGGACCCCTGCGGCGACGACGAGGCATCGCCGTGTATATTCCTGCGAGAATATATATATATATGTCCTGTGTAACGTATGTATATGTATCCCGTGCATATATATATACATACACACATATATATGCGCGTATGTCCAACCCTCCCCGCCCCCGCGAATCTTTCACTAGTTAGGAAATATTTTGTGGATCGAGAACGAATTGATAGCGCTCCTGATACACGATGCGCGAACGATATCGCGATATCGATGAATTTAATAAATGGTATGGAAAAAAAAACATTTGACTTCCACAAAAAAAAACGATGAATGCGTTTTGAGTAATTTCTTTGCGTATCTTTCCTGTACCTGCGCGCAAATATATTTTTCCGACTAATTCATTCAACGTATCATATGATTCAATGATATTTTCGGTCTGAAATAATTTATGCGCAAGAGCGTACGGACTCTCGTTTGGTACGTTTGTGTTATAACGTATAATGGAGAATAAATGTTGGTATTAATCGGACAATAACACAATCACGAAGGATTGTTCGCGTTATCGTTGCATAATTCGGTACAATGCCGGGAGGAAGAAAAAAAATCATGCAAATTAGAAATTTGCACATAGCTTCCTTGTTTTTTTCCGTCGTTCGTCAACCCTCCTTTAGGAGGATCTCCTTGACCATCTTAATGACATGTATGTTTATTATCATGGCTTCCTCATAAAGAAAGCTTCACGAACGACGGAAACAAATGAAGAAGCTATGTGCGAATTTCTAATTTGCATGATTTTTTGGCAATTCCGTTCAATTACATTATTAATTGTTTTTATCGTCCAGTGTATTGGTGCTAGAGAAGTGAACTCGATAGCTGCTAAATTAGTTAACTTAGTGTTAACAAGTATTTTTCGAAAATTTCAAAAAAATGTTGCCAACGAACATCTTGAGCTGTTTCACCAAATTCAACCCTAACCATTCTTATCATCTAGTATATTCGTGCAAAAAGTTTTAGCTCGATACTTCTAAAAATGCGGATGTTGGAGCATTAACAAAATTTTTATGGATATTTCAAAAAAAAAATTTTAACCGAACCCCTCACGCGATTTTCATGAAATTTGGTATTATTTTTTATTGTCATTGAGTGTATCGTCACAAAAAAAAATTCAGCTCGATAGATGCAAAATTACAAAAGTTAGAGAACCTACAAATTTTTTGCGAAAAATTAAAAAAAAATTTCAAACCGAACCTCTTGAGCGATTTTTCCCAAATTCAATCCCAACCGTCCTTATTATAAAGTGTATCTGCACATAAAATTTCAGGGTGGTAACTGCAAAATTACGAAAGTTAGACGACCAACAAACAATTTACAGAAAATACAAAATCCAGCCAAATAGACAATTATTTTGCAATATCAAAAAAAATTGCACTTCGAACAGGCACATACGTAGTCTACTCGTATACCAAATTTCAAGTCGATCGCCCAAAGCGTTCTCCAGACATATTCATTTTAAGGAAAGCACAAAGCGTACACACACACACACGTCCGGACATTTTGAACATACTGACATGAAAATTGCGAAAAAAAATTTTTTCGCGAAAACAAAGCTTCTTTTATGAGGAAGCAAAAACACAAATCTAACCCATTTGTCGAGGCGACGAAATATCGCCGAGACAGAGATACAGAATATGGATTATTCGCATCGTACGACGCATCGATGATATCCAAAAAAAAAAGCCACTGTTGAACCATAATAATGTCGAAGCGCGCATAGATAGCGAACAATTGACGAATAATCGCTGACAAACAAGAGGCCTTGAACCGGGCGCGTATCACACGTTTATAAGCATAGCAGTTGGGCCCTTTTGTCCGTCAGTTGGCGTTGCCACAGGGAAACGAATAAAAATGAGGGCGTCCGGTGCGAGAGTTATGCTTGGGAAATACATTCGTCGACGCATTGCTGGATGATTGAAGGTACACGAAGTAAGCAGCCGAGTTGCGTTAGCGGGATGCAAATATCCGCGGGCAATGCCCGCCAATGGAAACGTGAATTTTGTTCAAACGTTTCGTTATACCTTATGGAATGTCGCTTTCAGCTGCGACTCTCGAATTTGCGCTGTATGCATGCGAGAAATATCGTTTCAACGATCGTGGCACGATACATACGCGCTCGTAATGAGGGGAAAAAAACGTCTCGGTGTCTTAATCGCTCGAGTGTCGGAAAAAACGATTGACAGCTCTCAGTGTGTATAATGAAATCATCGAGGCTTTTGTCAGCTGCGAGGCGGGTGCTTCTCGTGACAGGCGAAATACGCGCGATATTGCGCCGACATAGTTTGCAATCGTTTTTCTCATTGTGTCCCTCGAGCGCGGTATTTATTATTATTCGTGAAAGTAGACCAATCCGCGCAATGATTCGTGCAAAAGCTCAACTTTGCTCTGCGAGTTGTGCGAGAGTCTGTCATTTTGGTAGAGATCGTGCCTCGATCGCTTATCCGGGACTTTGGCTGATGAAGGCATCGTAGTTTTCGCACCTGGCCGTCGTTGCACCTCTTTCGCCTCTCTCTTTTATCCTCGCAGAAAAATAATAAGAACAAATGCGCTCGATCGTGGCGAACAGAGGGCACCGTAATACTCTCTTGATCTGTTTATCGCTAATAATTCCCGGCCACTGGAAAATCCGCTCTAATGGAGGAAACAAAACGCTTGGAAAATCACTCGTTCTTTCCCTCTCTGTGCATGCTTCCGGTGATTTTTGGAACTCTGTAACTCGTATATCCTTCGCGAGACGTATTTCGGGCACCTTCAACGCGGATAATCCTTCTTGAAGGGAAAATACGTGACGGCGGTGCATTGGGATGGTGGTTTTGCGCTGTCGTTGAACGATTATCAAAATTATCAAATTATTTGACGATTATGATTAGTTTTTAAAGGAAAATGGGTCTCGACGCATTTTCAGACTTGGCTGGGGAATAGCACAAAAATTATGTCACGATGAAAAGACAATGAAAATCGCTCGATTAAATTTATTTTAAATTTGTATGACATAACATTGATACGATCTTAAGCAGCGTCGGCACAACCGTCTCTTTCATGCTTGATATACGCGGTAGTTTTCCAGCTGATTACCACGGAATAATGAAGCCCTGTACTGCTTTGCACGAAGCATCGAATCAAAAATCAAAGAGCAGAAACATTGCCGACACACACACACGCGCGCGCAATATTGCACACACACACACGCCGCATCGAGATGCGGCGGCGACTGTTTTCAACCTAAAAGGTTGAGATACGAAGCCCAACAACTAGGGAATGAAAGCAATTTGTTAAATATCGTCGTGGTCCTGTATGTATATAACATTATCGACTTTGAATACGGTGGTGATGGCGTATACACTCTGAGCAGTGTACAAAAGCAAACGTAACAAACACTCTCGAAGCTGACGTACAAGTGCCTCGAACGATTTAAAAGATTATAACCGTTTTCCTCTACAAAATCGTCGCTGCGTGGGATTTGCGCGGGCATAAGAGAGAGAAAGAGAGAGTGAGAGCCAAATGGGAAAAACTAACGTGGGAATACCCAAATGTGCACTATTAGCCATTCAGAATTTTGATCCTCATCGTGGAAATTGTTACAAGTACCGTCATTGTTTGTATAATCACGAGCGGGAATTTTTGTAAAATCTTGACTGTGTCCCAATATTTCGTTATTCGTGTAATTGTCGTTGATAATTGTTCTTTTTGCAAACAAATTAAAATACAATTAATTTTATTCATGAAATAAAATCATTTGAAAGATGACAAAGTGTTTTTCGTGTCAGACATCCACTTTTTATTCCCACTGGCTGCCGACCTTGTACAGCGTTCATGATGATGGAGAATTAAGGAGAGAGAGAGAAAGAGAGAGACAGAGATGTGTGCTCCGCGTTCGCCATGAAATAACGAAGTGTATATTGAAACCGGGGAGGGCGAAAAAAAAACAGACGTAGATTTTTCGGTGCAACAGCTATATCTGGCACTCCACAAACAACCTTTCGGATTCTGACGTTTTTCTCGAGGTGTTGGAAAAACATGCCGCGGTGAAACGACGCGGTCGGCAAACTGTGCCAAGTAATTCGGGGGATTTGTTGTTCTTTCGATGAATCTCCATCGATGGCTACTGAGAAAACTTTAAACGTAGATTGTTCAATAGGCAGAGTTTGCCGATATTTGACAAATATACAAGCGCACTGCTCGCACGTATCTCACACACCATTATTTTTCCATTGTATCTTGAAATAATCATACTTATAGACATTGGGCAAAAATATCGAGTGAATTTAATCGATGCTAATTCGGTTGAATCGCACACGGTGAATCTGCAGCTTGTGAATCTTCCGAGATTCTCGAGCGACGATCCAATGGGCCGGTTTTTTTCCTTCCCATCCCTCTTGGAGCGCGCTTATGGCATACAAAGATGGCAAAGGTTCGATGTTTACTCGGCTCAAGCATACACATTTCCAGCAGGTAGCTGCGATATTAGATATATTATATGTATATATATATATATATCTACATACAAGGGGGAGTCCTTGTGTAAATAAGGATCGATTATGCACGGAGTAGCCACTTCCTCTTTTCTACACTCTCGGCTGTAGGGCATATGGAGAACGATATTCCAAATATAGGGACAAGATCGGATTCTCTTTTGTGCAAGGGCGAGAAATGGTCGGATGGATCTCGATCTGAATGATGCGTCTGAAGCGCGATTCTTTTCTTTGCATTTATCGTGATGTCTGCATCCGAGAAAAAGCACGACTAACAAAAACTCACGTAAGGTAAATGTCCCAATTATTGAACACTATCTTGTATTTTTATTATTTCACATTCACCTGCATGCATTTACTTATTTATAAAAATTTCATTACATATATGGAACTTTTAGCTATCGAAATGTTTCCTTGCTTGTGCAAAAAAAGCTTTAATTAATATGCTTCACATTGTTATTCTTTTTTTTTCATTTGAAATCATTTTAAAATAATTTAAAGGGTGATCTTTCGAAAGTAAAAATATCAAAGTATCATTTGAACATGAAAGCGATGATTTTTTTCTTGATTTTATATTTTTTTCTCACCGAATTCAATCCCCAGATCCTTAGCTGTTCAATAATTGGGACATTTACCTTACATGTAATTCTCAATTTCCCATTTTTTATCTTTTTTTTTTTTGCATTTTTCGACTTTTAACAAATTTCAAATACCGCATTGATCGGAGATAGCGGGAATGTATCACGATATAACTCGGATTTGGGTGAAAATGCGTGAACGTACGACGGATAATAATCTTTGGCAGGGCTTGTGTTACATCAGCGAATCAGTGCGATGCTTGCCTCGAAAAGAGAAAAAAAATCTTTTCAAATGTCCGTTTGAAAGATTTCGAATAACAATAATATCCATTCACGCGCACTCTCGTTGGGTTCTCTTCAATTTTCAAAGCTCCTAACCGGGCTCAATTATTTTTCCTGGCGACTGACTCGGCTTTTGCTCATCGCTGCTCGAATACCTCCGGACAATCGGCTCGTTGGCACGAATTCGCTCGCGCATCCCCCTCGGTCACTGCTTTTTATGTGCTACATGACAATATCCATTTACCGAACTATGTAACAACAACAACAACGGTAATAATCATGATGACGACGATGATGACAATAATATGATGTAAAACGTCGTCTCGCTGCGAATACGATTCCCGCGGTGCGCGCGATGATTGCAGCTGCCGCTGACTGTTTTGCGCTCTCTCCCTCTCTCTCTCTCTTTCTCTTTGTCAACGCCGCGTTACCAAAATTCTCGGTTATAGGATGTACATCGACGATTACTCGCAAGAGGATCGGTTATTTCGAGACTCGACTCGCTTCGAAACTCTTCTCCCATGTTGACGTTTTACATATATCCGATAAATGTAACGAGTGACTAGAAATTTGTTAAATGTTCTTCGATTTCAATCCGAGTTTTACGACGACGGCGATGGCAACGGCGCGGTCGTATTAATGAAAATAAAGCTCCATTTATTCCGCATATAATATATACCGACGCTCTTTCCGTTTCCATATGCGCGGTATACATCAATCTACGTACATTTGTAATACCGCTGTACATAGAACGAGCAGCCACGTTTATATACACGGATGAATGCGGATTTATGAATATACGCGTTCGCCACTAACGCGGTAATAGTCGTGTGGCCCAAAATTTATGCGACTGTATTTTCTACCCTGATGCTGGCATCGGTCCACATGGCGTTGCTATATATGTACTATATATATATATATATATATATATATATATATATATGGATGCCCAAATTATTCCGTATATAGCGCGCGAACGGATTCGTTTTGAAAAACACGATCGCCAACAGGAGGCTTGTTTGCCGGTTCGAATTCGAATTTTCATCCCGAGAGACCAATCGTTGGAACGCCCGTTCAAAACTATATATATATTTATAGGAGCGCGTGCGAAGGCGTCTTTTTACCAGCTCCATTTTACCAGCGTTATTATACGAGTTTCAGATTTGGGGTATTCCTTTTTGAGTTTCGAGAAATAGCGCGTGAAACGCGACGTGTACTCGAGAACGTAACCGAGCGAGTAATTCAATGTGCCCGTTCGTGCGACGTTTTTTTTGTCCTCTCCGAGTATATGCCAAAGGGCATACGCTGCGCGAATTTATATGTATATAGGCACAAGAGCCCTTGAGCAAAGCCTCTTCCGCGGCTTGTGTGTGGCCATCGAGGGTACTCGGTGGCGCGCGCGCGTTGTTGAGATAAATCGCCGACAAATTCGTTTCCATCTCCCCCGTCACCTTTTCCTCGTCCAGCCGAATAAAATCACGAGAGTCACTCGCATTACGACCTGCCGCCGTCGCACGACTCTGTACGATACTCTTTTCTCTCTCTCTCTCTCATTATACATGCGTGCTCTTCTGCGATAATGAAGCACGCAGGATGAAATCTAATTCTCGTCGTTTTTAGAACGATATACATTACCGGCGAAAAGTTTCCAGACAAAACTTCAAAAAAAAGTCTGGAACGTTTTCTTATGCCATTTCGCCGGAAGTCAACGTAGACTGATTTAAAGAGGTTCTATCGTTTGTCATGCGTTAGATAAATTCCAAGTTTAATTGTCGAAAATTCGTATGAACCTTCTTTACAGTCATACTCAACTGTGGGTAAAATTTGAGAAAGTTTGAACGTCTAGAAATCGAGTTATTAGTTGTTAAATATATCGTCTCTTTTCGTAACTTCCCATAAGACCGTATGTTAAAGTTGCGATTTTAAACACTGAATATCTCGATTACCGGAAGATGAAACGTTCCCAAATTTTTTAAAAATTATAATACGACGCTCAAGAAGATTCACGCAAAATTTCAAAAAATTATCTTGGAAAAATTGTATCTGATGATTTTGCCGTTATTTTGTATATTCTGTTATGATTATGACGATAGAACCTCCTCAACAAGCGGCATTTTAAAGGGGAAGAATTCGGCTTAAATTCTTGATTTTTTAATTAGTTTTACAAATTGTTTTTAGATTTTGACTCTATTTTGAAAACAACTGTTTTTCGCATTTTTTCCCCTCTTTTCAGATGCACCCATCTTGCAGAGAAAATTTTTTAAATACATTTTTACGATTGGATTCATAAAGGGGAAAGTTTGAGCTTCAATTTCCTTTTCTTAAAAACTTTGAGTGATTTTCTTTTCCAAAGTTATTCCTGTTTTTTTGTGAAAAAAGAAGAAATTTGACAAATCCCGTATAACACGAAAACAAAGAGGATTCATGAAAAACTTTAAGATAGCAAAAAGTTGCGTCTGTTTTTGTTGAGTGCAGAGGAATTTTTTCAGATTTTTTTCCCAACATTTTTTTTCCCCCATTTTCTGAGTCTGAGCTCAGATTATTCATTACCATAACTCGAGAACTATGGGATTATTGATAAAATTTTAAGAAGAGAAAAAAACTTTATTTTACCATTTTCAACACATTGGAATTTTTTTCATTTCTTTCCCTAATTTTTTTCCAGTCTCAACATGAGAAAACATAAAAGTTTGGAAAAAAAAATCTGAAAACATTCCTCTGATCTCAATAAAAACAGACGCAACTTTTTGCTGTCTTCAAGTTTGTCATGAATCCTCTTCGGGGAAAATACTTCATTTTACCTTTTTCAACACATTGGAATTTTTTTTCTAATTTTTTTTCCCTATAATTGAGAAAACATGAGAAAACAAAATTTTGGAAAAAAATCTGAAAAAATTCCTCTGACCTCAACAAGAACAGACACAACTTTTTGCAGTCTTGAAGTTTTTCATGAATCCTCTTTGTTTTTGTGTTATACGGGATTTTGTAAATTTCCTCTTTTTACACAAAAAACAGAATAACTTTGGAAAAAAAAATCGCTCAAAGTTTTTAAAAAAAGGAAATTGAAGCTCAAACTTTCCCCTTCATGAATCCAATCGTTAAAATGTATGAAAAAAAATCCTCTGGAAGATGAGTGCACGTGAAGCGAGCGGGAAAAAAGGCGAAAAACAGTTGTTTTCAAAATAGAGTCCACATCTAAAAACAATTTGTAAAAATCATTAAAAAATCAGGAAACAAAGCCGAATTCTTCCCCTTTAAAATGCCGCTTGTTAAATAAGTCTACGTTGACTTCCGGCGAAATGGCACAAAAAAACGTTCCAGACCTTTTTTGAAGTTTCGTCCGGAAACTTTTCGGGCAGTGTATATATTATGCTGCACACAAGAAAGACGCGTTTGTACGTGAGGACTCGATATATCGCGTCACTTTCGGCATCTACTCCCGAAGGATCTTTCCATCGGAGGATGAGACGCGCGCCGTGTAATTGGGAAGCAAGCTGCGAGCCTCCTCTCATCGTCCGCAGTCAGTCAGCTCTCTCTCTCTCTCTCTCTCATCGTCCTCTCTCAGGAATCGTATGCAGACTGAATTGAAATTGCCAGAGCTACACGCCTTGCGTATTAAGACGGGGCAAATACGTGTATAATTCTGTGTCGTAACGCTGCGCGCGCGAGGCCGATTATCCAGGACACGCGCAGCGAGACAACGACGAAACGAATCGAATCAAAAGTGCAAATAAATCTATCCGAGAACTTGTCAACATAAAATGCCTCGGCCTGATATATTTCTTCATAATCGTTATTGCTTTTTGTTCCGTAAATATATAGTACTGTATATTGTAGGAAATATGCGCCGCGGCGCATTAGCTACCGCGCTTCACCGTCGTCTGAAAATAAAACTCTGACGAGTGAAGAAGGCGCGCATCGAGTGTGTGCGCCTCTTTCGTTCGGGAGCATAGATGCTGTGCAAATAATTGTATATGTGCCGCACGTTCGAGGTTGTGCGTATATAAGCTTGTGTTAGCCTACCCGGTAGCCGTTTTAATATACATTATTGAGGTGTCTTTAACGGCGTTTCTTTACACACGTGCTGGCATTCATTATCTCAATCTCTCCCTCCCTCTCTCTCTCTCTCTCTCTCTCTCTCTCTCTCTCTCTCTCTCTCTCTCTCTCTCTCGCGCGCGCGCGCTCTCTCTCTCCCTCTCTCTCTCTCTCGCCCTCTCGCAGTCGCGTTTATCGCGCGAGATCACGCTCCAACTCAGCCGCAGAGTTTACGGAGGAAGGGGTGGAAAGAAAAAGAAAAAAGACGCGCGCTCGCCATCAGTGGCATAATAACGCAATTTTGCGACGAGCGACCATGCGCGAGAGAAGCGTGTGCGTATATACGCGAACAATCGTGTGGCTATACCGTTGCATCGGCTAATGGAAAGCCACTCGAGACCACTTTGGCCGCGGCAAACAGACACGACGACGTTTCTGAAAAGCCATCGGTCGAGACCTGTCGCACCGCGCGGCACTATACTCGATATATATACTCGCAGAACCATGATACGCGTTGAGCGATACACAGCAGCGGGTATAACGCTGTATATTTGGATACCGCGTATATGTGTGCGTGCAACAATATACGCGCGTGTATACCGAAAAATCACTAGATTCTCGTGAGTGCACGCCAGAATCGTCGCTGCAGTCTGTATGAATCTCGCGTGCCTTTGGATATTTTTTTGCAATTGCGCGCATGCACAAACGCTTCATCGTTTTTCAAGTTTCACGCATTTTTTCAAACAACGAGGATACACACGTCGTTCGGAAATTTCGTTATTTTTAAAATTTTCTCTTTCAAAAAAAATATACGAATACGGAGTATTTTTTTGAGATGGGACCGATGAGAGACTCGATATTGAAAGAATCAGGATAGGTATGAGAATGGATACGTTCAACATTCAGGTTCACTGGGTTTTCATTAGAAAATTTAGTCAAGGGAAAGGAATGATTTTTTTTTTATTTCTGCCGGTGATCGAGGCGCGAATAAGCAAGGGTGTACGTTAGACTGATTAAAAAAAAAGCAATTTTTTTTTCGAAATAACATTAAATACATATTGAATGCCATAATAAACACAGGAAAAAAAAATTGTTCAACTTTGAAATTTTATACCTCGGCTTCAAATCAATGTACCGAAATGAACGATACGTAGTCTTTCTTGTAGGGAATTGAACGCTCTATAAAAAAGGTTTCCTATAGTTTTTCGGTAAACTCACTCCTTCAAAAGTTATTCGCGGTCTAATATATAGACTGTGAATATGGGTGAACTACCGTTGATCATTTCTTTAAAAATTAAGTAATTTATGTTAATGCAATTAAAACTTTGTTTCAAGAAAGATTTTACGATATTTAGTAATAAGTTTCAACATTTTGCCGGAAACTAAAAAAAAAAGTGAAATTTACTCTAAATTTAACTTTAACCTTGAATAACCTTTAAAGGAATGAGTTTATCGAAAAATCATAAGAGATATTTTTTGTAGAGCGTTCAATTCTTCACAAGAATATGTATCGTTCATTTTGGTACATTGATTTAAGCCGAGATCGAAAATTTCAAAGTTTAAAATTTTTTTTTCCTGCGTTATTCAAATGGGAAACAGAAATTTCTGATGAGACATATTAAAATATTTGTATTAAAAGCTGTGCTTTTAACAGGCATCTTTTTTCACCTCCCCGAAAGTATCTAATATGTTATTTCGAAAAAGAAAAAATCGACGCTTTTTTTTAATCAGTCGAATCAATCTATTCTACATTCAGGTTTACTGGATTTTCATTACAAAGTTTAGTAAAGGGAAATGAATGATATTTTTTTATGTCTGCCGGTGATCGAGGCACGAATACAAGGGTGGGCATGGGTGTGAAAAATATCATGGAAACTCGACGCTTCTGGGCAAGTCCCACGGGACAAAATGTGTCCCCGTGGAATAGTTACAGCGGTTGCAGGATCCATCGCTGCAGGACCCACGGTCGACGTTTAGTCCGGCTAATATACGTGAATTACAGAGCAGCACATGCTCTCGCATCCTAACCCCGATGATAAATAATATCAATGAAAAAAGCGCGTTTCCGAATCAAATTTCCCAATACATTTTCATTTCGCGCGACAAATAGTCCGCATCTTTAGGCGCGAATCACGCGAATTTCAATGATCATGTATTTCGCTGTGTGTTCGCCTTGCCATCAGCTGAGCATTCGAGTCAATAACTCAAGACGAACGCTGTCAGGAGAAACGACCATCGTACAACGCCTTCCACGTGTATACACGCCGTTCCATCACAGGCGCGTGTATACGTGTCGATGATTTGGATATATACAACCGATCATGCGTGTGATGCAGATCGAAAAATAAAAGAAAACGGTTGCCGCGTCGACGCTCTATTTTCTTTCGAGCCTCCGGTTTGTACGATACGTTCGATGGCGGCGGAGAAATCTAATGACTTTATTCAACACGCCGGGAGGCGCGCGTCACCGGGCCTGTAATTACCCGCAGGCGACTGTTGTCGCGGTGGTGGTTGCTCGCTCATGGCTCATACTCCTACGCGCTGCCGACGAGGGACCACAACCCCTCTTTGCCGTGTATAATATATATATATATATATATATGCTACGACGATTAGGCGCTCGCGATCTCTGCTCACTCGCGCTCGATTTCTCCCCCCCCCCTCCCCCCGCCCCTAAAACGCACACGCAAACACACACACGCGAGTTAGCTCTGGTCGAGGACAGCGCGTTTGGGGAGCGATGAAACGGCGTCTCGACGAGCATAAACTTGTAATCGATTATAGCAATAATACGTTTCGTTCGTAAAACGATGATACGCGGACATTTTTGTGGTACGTGCATGTGTATCGACGGATTCTTGGCCTTTGATGCAGAGTCGAAAGAAACGCGTCCTCTTATCGTCGGGCCGAAACTCTCGGCGTCGCGCTACAACGTCTCGTATCGGTATTCCGTTCAGAAATTCGGTCCACGTGCAAGATGGCGGCTGATAGTTTGCTCCCAGCGTGCGACCCGCCCTCTGCCGCGCGCGTTTTCACTGTCCTTCGCTATATATCGCGCGCACCGCGGCTCTTCCCCGCCCTTCTCCTTCTCCTCCACCCCACCTTCTCCTCTTTCTCCGTAATAGCGCGTGTGTGTACACGCGCGACACGCACACGCGCGGAAAAACCGGGGATACCTCGCACTCCCGTAAACGCGGATCACGTCCTCATCGCGGTCGCTGTCGCGCGATCATCATCAAAAATCACGTCAAGTTCCAAATATTTTTCGTGATATCCTACTTTTAGAATTTTAGACCAGAGTGGCTGTAATTTCGGTAAAATTTATGATTCTTCGGAGCTCATTTTCCTCACGATCGTCGGAGCTTCGCAAGACCACTCGATTCGTCCAGTTCCGATGATTTTTCAATTTTTTGCAGATTTTTCAAATTCGATCATGGTTTTTTTCAATTTTTTCAAAAAACAAGAGCGAAAAAAGCCCCCGATCGACCTTTCTTTCTCTCTCTCTCTCGCTCTCACGCTGAGAAATTTTTTTTGTTGAAAATGCAAAAATTTGTTTGGCTCAACCAAATATTTGTTTCCGGACGTTCAACGAGATCATTTTCGTAATTCAACAAAGATACAGTGGAAGTTTTAGTTAAGGATGTTGAGTCCCTATGAAATATTTTAATATTAATTGTTCAATAAATAGCTTGTTAATCGTCGTGAAATTTTTATACGACCTCTTGAATACTTCATGTAAAAACATACTAAATTTTCAGAATTCTATCATCATTACTTCAACCTGATCCTTAAGGGTTCAAATGAAAAATGATGAGAAAATTCTGAAAATTTGGTATGTATTTGTTTAAAATATTAATAGGTCGTGTCAAAATTTCACGACGATTAGGAAGTTCGTTATTAAAATATTAACATTTTGTTAAGAACCATTTTTTAAACAAATAAAAAAAATATTTATCAATAAACTTTTGTTTCCGTTGCTTTCAATATCGTGTAGATATTAAAAAATTGAGAGGTCAAAAAAAACTTATCGCAAAGGTATATCAGTTTCCATAAGACTACATTTAATTAATTTAATTTTTTAAAGTTAATTGTTCGATAACGAGCTTTCTAATCGTCGTGAAATTTTCACACGACCTCTTAAATAATTCATGCAAAAACATACCAAATTTTCAGAATTTTCTCATCATTTGCGATTTGGGACTCAACATCCTTAAATCGGTTAAATCGTTGCTTGAATGGGCAAAGTTTCAGTTCAATCAAATAAATATCTTTGTACCAAATAAATTGTGTGATTGAAATTGTCTGGAAATTGACCAAATAATTTCGTTCACCTCATATTTTATGGTTAACCAAATCCATTTGTTGAATTAATTATAGTTTCATTATTTCAAACAAATTAATATTGAATCAACTGAATTTTTTTCAACTAAATGGATTTAGTTGTTTTAACTGAACTTTTTTCTCAGTGCACGCACATTGCTCCGATTTATTTTCTCGATACGTCGGCTCTCTTCGACTCTTGACGAGGCGCGCACGCTCTCTCAACCTTTCCGCGCACGACAGACCTCAGAAGAGGGATAAGAAGCTTTTTGACGGACCTAACCAGCCGTAAGGACCTTTCGAGAAGGATCTTGCGCGCGCGAGCTTAAAACTATAATCTCCTTTGGTTCTTAATCGGGCGGTTTATACAGGTACGACCCGGAGCTCGGACGAATGACGAGAAAATGTAATGATCGTGGAATCCTGCACGAAGGATTTGTCGAAAACGGAGCACATCGAGCATCGAGCGCGCATCAACGTGTTTCCCCTTTAAAATTCCTAATTCAATCGGTCGAGAGCGAAATTTCAAAAAATTTGCAAAATAAATACACTCGTACATGCTTTTACGAGCGATCGATTCCTTTCGACGCGAAAGTCGCGGTCGGGATTCGTCGTGAGCACAGCGCCGAGGTACACGATGGAGCAAACGCGGCGAAGCATCAGCAGCCGTACATCGGCACAGTTTTAATCAACGCTAGCGCGTGGCTGATCCCCTCGTCAGCGAGGAAGATGAGCGCGGGGTTCTCTTCCTCTTTTCTTCTTCTCCTTCTTCTTCATCATCTTGTTCCACTATATCCCTTAATACTGTATACGATATACTCTCAGCTATGTATGCATACCTATCCATAGCGCGCACCTATAAACATACACGTACGTTTTTTTCATATTCGCATTTAAACCTGCTTCTCCCGCTCTTTTCATCTCCATTGGCTCTTTTCATCGCGGCGAGCGACCGTGGTTAGGCGTTTTTTTTTCTCCAAATTTCATTAGCGAACAGTAGTCGCGCGGATTATATTCCGGGGAAATAAGCGCTCGCGTTGGCGTGGACATTCAGAGTCCGGTGCGACCGCCTCTTTCCCGCTTTTTCAGAGAGCGGATTATCGTATGTGCAGCTACATACATCCTATATATACGCAGCGAAGCCCGCACGGCGGAAAAATGCGGAGCGCTCTCATTCGCGACTCGTTTCATCCGCGCTTCTCGCGTACGTGCTCTCGGATGAAAAAAAAATTACTCACACGCATTAAATTCACACACACGCGCACGCGTCTGTGTAGAATAGCCGGGCGGACAGGATGAATTATTTTTCGGAAGGACAAAAAACCCAGCTCCATGGATATAACAACAATAATGATAATAGTAGTAATAATCGAGGATCGAGTTGGCTCGGGGAAAGAAGCCGTATTGCGCGAGTCGCGCGTGTCGTAGTAACGGCGGATGAAGCGACGAAACGAAATGTGACGCGGGAGAAGAGCTCGATCGGAGAAAAAGCTCAAAGCCGCGTCGCATCGGTGCCAGAGGTGGAGAAAAACGAAAATTTCGACGTTCGAGGACCATCGGAAAGAGGTTCCGGAAAAAGAAAGAAAATCAACGATAACTCGGAATTACAAGTGATCGTATGTTTTTTTTTTATCCTGCGGCGCGACTCCGAGTCGCTGCGAATGTATTTTCACGTGCAAGCACGTACACGAATGTACTTGTTATATTTCGACGCGAGATGTAAATATGGTGCAAAGTTTCGTATCCCTGATGTCCGTATAGGCAGAGAGAGGAACGAGCGATTCTTACCGAGGGGATTGCCAGAGAGAGAGAGAGAGAGAGAGAGAGAGAGAGAGAGAGAGGGCTTGTGCTCCGCCCACGCGCGGCATTCCGGTAGAGGAAAACCGACACGCACACAGCGCTTCGCTGTGCACGGAGCGAGAGTCATTTTTATTCGCGCGAGTATGAGGGAGGATGAACCCGAGGGATATAAAATTCGAGGGTGGATGAAAAACGAGAGTGAGAGAAATACCAAAGGGATGGCGGAGAAACGCCGTTAAAAATAAAGAAATCGCGCGTGGTCGGCGGTGAGAGCATCGCGCAGCCATTTTTCTCACCGACGTACACGCGCACCGACGTACGGCACTCGCAATCGCTGAAACGTTTTTCACACACGAGCGCAAAATTACGAGCGAAGGCAGCGGCGCTGAAAAAAAGTGGAGAAGGACACGATGAAGAAAAAGCTCGCTAAACGTTTGAGATAGACAACGAACGAATGATGCATGTACGGACACGAGGCTCGGGGCAAATACGCGTACCTCGGAAAATTTTTCAATAATTTTGTCATCTCAAATTGAAATTCTCAGATTTCAAAACATTTTGTCTCCATTGCTACAGAAGCAACTTTGTACGCGCAGGGAATAGATCGAAACGACTGAGGAAAAACTCGAGAAGAAATTGCGTTTTGATAATTCGCATTCGCGTGTAAACTACAGATACACGCGAGTGTACCGATGATATATATATATATATATATATGTGTGTGTGTGTGTGTGTGTGTGTGTATGCATCTCGAACGTGCCCGCGCGAGAATCCGGCGAGGGGCGAAAGAGCACCGCTATATGTCGTACCGGTCTTTGTACATAGGATGATGGCTATAGATGTATGCAACCAAAGAGTAGAGGGAAGGATAGAGGAATTCGAACGAACGCAATTTGCATGATTTTGCATGTTTTAGCACGCGGGCAGCCTCGCGCCGCCTCGAGCATCGCGCGGAAAAAAGGGACGTACCGCCCGATGCTTTCCGTGCTGGTGTTGATGATCGCGCGCATCATCTTTCTGTGTGCGCGTCGTCGTCTCTTCTCGTCAACCGCTGCCCGCTACCTTTTTTCATCTTTCGCACATCGTAACGCTCGTTTTTTTTTCCTTCATTATGATAATTTATCGTATTTCGCCGTCAAACCGCGGCCAAACACGTACGTTCGCGCGACAAAATTCTTGATCGATTCCATCAAAGGCGAAAATAATTATTTCATTTCCATCCTTTGTCGCGTTCGCGACACGAGGATTCAGATCCGAATGAGGCTTTTTCGAAAAATGACATTTTTTTCTCTGTCGCCGATTGAAACGCGCCTGTTTATTGCGCCCGTACTTAAATGGAATCCGGTACATATTAAAATAATGACCACGGATGAATATCGCTCTAGCGTCTTTCATTCCAGAACTTGCTAATTTCCATTAACCATTAAATGTTAATGGCTAATGGAAATTATTTCTACTAATCATTAAATGTTAATGGTTAATGGAAATTATTTCCATTAACCATTAAGTGTTAATGGCTAATGAAAATCATTTCCATTAATATATAAGAGTTAATATTTAATGAAAATTATTACAATTAACCATAATGCTAATGGTTAACGGAAATTATTGCCATTTACCATTGACATTGCATTCAATTAAAATGGTACTAATCGATATTCTAACCAACTTTCTTCGTTAGTGTTTGGTAAGTAACATTAGCAAAGTTGACTAGTTTCGTTGCGGCAACGAACTTTGCAGGTATCATCTTGGCAAACGCTCTCGGTTAGCTTTAGCAAAAATTTATTTACTTTTAACTATCACCGCTGGGCACTCTGTTTAAACCACGTTTCTCAGAGTTGAGAGGAAAGAGCCATGAGGAATACTTATATTTTTTGTTGCGACGCGGAAAAATCGTAATTTCTATATCATGATCGTTGGTCAAAATCGAAAAAAATATCGAATCATTTGAGCGACCTCTCAAATTTTTTTTTCAAAGCTCCAATTTTGAGAGAGTTACTTTTTTGACAAGTATCAACAGCTATGAAACCCAATTAAAAAAAAAACATCGATTTTATAATTGCATCACCCTAATGAAGGGTTGGGAAATTTTTAATGAAAAAGTAATGCATTAAGCATTACTTTTTTAACGGTTAATGAATATAAATTCCATTAACCATTAGTCATTAATGCGTTACTTTTTCATTAAAAATTTCGCAACCATGGACGCTGTAAATTCGCTCTTCTTTCGACAATTCATGACATTATCCGTGCACGCTGAAATTTTCACAGTGTACAATGGCTTAATTACAATTTGGTATGTGCACACTGAGAAAAATTGTTTGTTGAAAATGCAAAAATTTATTTGACGCAACCAAAAATTTGTTTCCGGACGTTCAACGAGATCATTTTGGCAATTCAACAAAGATACAGTGGACATTTTAGTGAAATCGGTTAAATCGTTGCTCGAATGGGCAAAGTTTCAGTTCAATCAAATAAATATCTTTGTACCAAATAAATTGTGTGATTGAAAATACGAATTGTTTTAGTATTACAGCTAAATTTATTTAGTTAAAATATACTAGAAATCAACTAAATATTTCTGTGCAGCAACTCAGTAACGTGTAAATTGGACTAAACTGTATCTGGAAATTGACCAAATAATTTCACCTCATATCTTAGGGTTAATCAAATCCATTTGTTGAATTAATTGTAGTTTCATTATTTCAAACAAGTTAATGCTGAATCAATTAAATTTTTTTCAACTAAATGGATTTAGTTGTTTTAACTGAACTTTTTTCGCAGTGTGAATAAATCAGTGTTTTCAGTAAAAAATTTCTACTGACACTGTATTTTGGATTATATATGGGCTCCAGTAAAAGAAACAGTAGGGTGGCTTGAGTCCAAAGAGGACAGTGTAGAAACTGTAATAATTTACATTAATCTCACTGCATTTTTGTATTTAATATCGCTGTGCAATTACTCGAGTCCAATGCGAACTTTCCTTTTTCCCGTGTAACATGTACCATGGATAGATGTCATGTGTTGAAATGAAACCCATCGTGGCTATCGTCGTCACCGTCGCCGTCAAACGGTTCGAAAGAGAGAGAGAGAGAGAGAGAGAGAGAGAGAGAGAGAGAGAGAGAGAGAGAGAGAGAGAGAGAGAGAGAGTATGCGCGCGATCGATTGGACAAAGAATTGATCTCTGCTCGGTTAAAGAGAGAGGGTGGGGATATCACAGCAACGTTATGTTCCGCTCCCGGTAGTATCGTTTCTCATGTAGGCGTAAGGACCCGCGATGGTTGATCGGGTTTCCTGTCTCCTGCCATCCGCGTGTGTGTGCGTGTGTGTGATCCCGAAACGTTGACACAATGGATCCGAATAGCCCGAGAGCCGATAATGAGCGGCCATTGTCGAGGAAGAACCGTGCACGCGAATGCACATGTCTGTCCCTCTGTGGATGTGTGTGCGTGTGTGTAGGTGGACGTATATGCGCGTATACATATATTTGTAGGGGTATCAGAAGGAGAGAGAGAGAGAGAGAGAGAGAGAGAGAGAAAGAGACGGAATACGAGTATCGAATCGGCCGACGCGACCGCAGGAGCTCTATAAGCGGTGTAAGCAGCGCAGACCATGAGCACTCGACACTCCGCCCCTGTAACAAGCGATATACGTCTGCACTGCGAAATCGTCATTACGGGTAATCATGCGGGAATCGTGGCAATGTGAGAGCTCCCCGTATATATATATATATATTTGCCGGTGTTCATATATTATACCTACGATTGTGACGAGGCGTATAATGAATCACTGACGAGCACCCATCGCACCGTGTCTGTTGATTATTCTATACTTAACGCGCGTAAATATATTTTTTTTTGACCTCCAATATTTCTGTTTATGCATTTTTCGATTTCGACTCGGCCTAACTTCTCCATTTTTGCGACGAGGAAAAAAACCCTATTGACATTTTTTATCCCTCCTTCTGATCTCTGATGGCCGATTTGTTAAAAAAAAAAAATCGCCCATACGATTAAGTCGTTTTGATCCATTTAAACGTTTGGCACGGTGCACGATCTTAGCGGACAGTCGGACAAATGAAATTCCAGACCTTTTTCTTTGTCTCTATATTTTTTAGTAGCCGATATTTTTAGAAAATTTAAGAATTGCAAATTTAAGGGCGATTTTTTGGTATCAAAGATCTGATGGAATATTTCACTCCGAAACTGTAATATTACGGATTTGCTATTTTGTTCAGATTTTTTTGAAAACTTTTTCGGGAATATTGATTTAATAGCAAACTGTATCCGTCGAGATATGAGAGCTCTGAGAAATAAATATTCATGAACCTCTAAATTCATTTAAAAAATCGATGGTTGAACTTTGAAAATCTACCAAAAATCAAAAAATCACTGGCGCCGGATGAACAAAACGGCATTTTGAACTTTCACCGATTACGAAGATAATGAGCGAAGTGGAAATTTCATCTAGAAATTAAATTACAGTCATTTTAATGGACCGATTAAATTCAGCCAAAATGCGAAAAAAAAAAATTTATTTGTTTTTTTTTTTAATCCTATATCGATGTATTTTCACCCCCTGACCACGAATCTACCAATAGTTTTTTTTTAAATCAAAATTTTTACGAATTTTCATCAAAAACACTTTTACTGATTTTCAGCCCCATTTTCAAAAACCTCGAAATCGCGAAATTTCAAGTGCTTATAACTTTACTTCGGTTCACCCTATTCCAAAATTTCTTTTTCGTACTTAAAGGCTGTCACCAAACTTAGAGAATGCCGTTTGGTTCATTCCGATAACTTAATTTTTGTAGAAATGAGAGCAGTTTGAAAATCGCTGAAAAAAACGGAAAGGGGTATGCCTTAAAAAATTTGCAAAAATCGATGGTCTAACTTTAAAAATCTGCCAAAAATCGAAAAATGATTGAAATCGGATGAACCAAGCGGCATTTTGAAGCTTAAACGATTACGAAGGCGATGGGCCATTAGCAAAGTCGAAGTTCTAACTAAAAAATAAATTACAGTCGTTCTAGTGAACAGATTCAATTTTGGCCAAAATGCAAAAAAAAAATTTTTTTCAATTTTTTTTTTCAAACCTTATTTCGATGTATTTGGTCCCCTTGAACACGAATCTACCAATAGTTTTCTCGAAAAATCAAAATTTTCATGAATTTTCATCAAAAACATTCTTGCTCGATTTTCGCCCCATTTTTAAGAACCTCAAAATTTCGAAATTTCAAGTGCTCATAACTTTAATTCGGTTTGACCGATTCCAAAATTTCTTTTTCGTACTTAAAGGCTGTCACCAAACTTAGAGAATGCCGTTTGGTTCATTCCGATAACTTAATTTTTGTAGAAATGAGAGCAGTTTGAAAATCGCTGAAAAAAACGGAAAGGGGTATGCCTTAAAAAATTTGCAAAAATCGATGGTCTAACTTTAAAAATCTGCCAAAAATCGAAAAATGATTGAAATCGGATGAACCAAGCGGCATTTTGAAGCTTAAACGATTACGAAGGCGATGGGCCATTAGCAAAGTCGAAGTTCTAACTAAAAAATAAATTACAGTCGTTCTAGTGAACAGATTCAATTTTGGCCAAAATGCAAAAAAAAATTTTTTTTTAATTTTTTTTTTCAAACCTTATTTCGATGTATTTTGTCCCCTTGAACACGAATCTACCAATAGTTTTCTCGAAAAATCAAAATTTTCATGAATTTTCATCAAAAACATTCTTGCTCGATTTTCGCCCCATTTTTAAAAACCTCAAAATAGCGAAATTTCAAGTGCTCATAACTTTAATTCGGTTTGACCGATTCCAAAATTTCTTTTTCGTACTTAAAGGCTGTCACTGAACTTAGAGAATGGCGTTTGGTTCATTCCGATAACTTAATTTTTGTAGAAATGAGAGCAGTTTGAAAATCGCTGAAAAAAACGGAAAGGGGTATGCCTTAAAAAATTTGCAAAAATCGATGGTCTAACTTTAAAAATCTGCCAAAAATCGAAAAATGATTGAAATCGGATGAACCAAGCGGCATTTTGAAGCTTAAACGATTACGAAGGCGATGGGCCATTAGCAAAGTCGAAGTTCTAACTAAAAAATAAATTACAGTCGTTCTAGTGAACAGATTCAATTTTGGCCAAAATGCAAAAAAAAATTTTTTTTCAATTTTTTTTTTCAAACCTTATTTCGATGTATTTGGTCCCCTTGAACACGAATCTACCAATAGTTTTCTCGAAAAATCAAAATTTTCATGAATTTTCATCAAAAACATTCTTGCTCGATTTTCGCCCCATTTTTAAAAACCTCAAAATTTCGAAATTTCAAGTGCTCATAACTTTAATTCGGTTTGACCGATTCCAAAATTTCTTTTTCGTACTTAAAGGCTGTCACCAAACTTAGAGAATGCCGTTTGGTTCATTCCGATAACTTAATTTTTGTAGAAATGAGAGCAGTTTGAAAATCGCTGAAAAAAATGGAAAGGGCGCCGCTTAAAAAATTTGTGAAAATCGATGGTCGAACTTTAAAAATCTGCCAAAATTCGAAAAATGATCGGAATCGGATGAACAAAGCGGCATTTTGAAGCTTCAACGATTACAAAGAGAATGAGCTGTGAGCGAAGTCGAAATTCAATCTCAAAAATAAATGACAGTCATTTTAGTGAACAGATAAAATTTTGGCCGAAGTGCGAAATTTTTTTTTTTTAATTAATTTTTGTCCAAACCCTATACCGATGTATTTTCTCTTCCTGAACACGAAAATTTCCGTTGAAACTCAAAATTTGTATAAATTTTCATTAAAAAAAAAATATTTTTTCCAGAATTTCCTTGCTTTTTCTCATGAATAATTCTTTTTCGACAAAAACTCTGCGTGATTTGCAACAGCGGTGAATTTCCCATTGTAACATGGTTTGAAAACGATAAATTACAGTTTACACAACGTCAATAAAAAATTAAGGTAGCTTCTTCTAAGTTGTTAATATGACCCGCGTAACCTCTGCTTCCTCTTTTTCTTCTGCTTCCCCTCTATTAAGTTAAAGAATTTTTTAAGCACACGATCAGGATAAAATACATCGATGTAACATTAGCATAAAATAATTTTTACCAAAATTTTATCAAGAAAAATTCTTTAATACACGCGAGAACGCGTAATTTGGATGAGATTTATCGACTGAGGTCTCACAATTGCTTACGTTTATGCCCAGTATATTTATTCTTGGTCCTTGATTTTTTGAATTAATTTTTTTCTTTTGTTTATTCAATCATTTTGAAATGAAACGAGACGAGCAACAAAATGAATGACTTGCCAAATAAAGGATACGTCCTTTGAACACACTCGCTACACGCGCGCGCGCACACACACAAACACACACGCACACACTCGAGGGAGATCCGTTGGTGGTGAAGAGAGGTGTCGACGCGCGCCTTTATATATCTATTCTACCTGCTCGTCGGTCTCCATTTTTTATTTCGCGAATCTTCATCCTTCCTCTTTTTCTTCAGCTTTCGTCCTCCATCTCGCGCACTAATTTAACTGAATATAATTACAAAAGTATAATATTGTGTAGGAGAGTGAGTTATCGTTGAGACTCACTAAAGCGCGTCACATTTTTGTACGCGGACAACGATCCACAAACGACACGTTTTTTCAATTCTCAGCGTCGTCCCTTCTCAAAAGGACGAGAGGATGGAATCGTTTCTCAACGGAGACGAAAAATGAGAGATTTTCAAGAAGAAAAAATAACGCGTTTCCACGACTCTGAAATTCAAAGGAGCGCGCGGTCATTGAAACGTTCTTTTTTTCTTTTTCTTTTTTTTTTTTTGTAAATTTCAAGTCAGCAGAGACGAAAACGTAGAGTCACCCTCGAACGAGAGGTTCTTTGTGCGGTGAGAGAATATCGATATTGGAGAAACCGGCCACAAATTAAATTTGGAAAATTTTTCTTGTTATTTTTCTCTATGATTTTGTCTATGACGAAGCAACGAATTTCAGCTATCGGTTTCAGCAGCGTTGTATTACTCCTACGAGGGTGTTATTGCCGTACTGCACCGGTCTCATCAACCCTATATATATTATATACCATGTATAAAATAATGGTATATAGTAAACGTCATGACTCAATCCCAGAGGTTTTTCGTGAAGCGTCTCGGGTATTGTTCTCGCAAAGGCGATCACGACGGCGGTGGCAAGGCGCGATCGAGGCTCTCCTCTGTAATCATTCGAATACCGCCGCTCCGTTTTTCTTGGGCGGACGATCCTACGGCTCGCAAAGAGATAAAAACAAGATGCGAGCGCGGCCATCGTGGTACCGATGTCAGAGAAGAAGAAGAGGAGGAGGAAAAACGAACAAGTAAAATGCCACAACGCTACCCTCTCCTTTGCTTCTTTGTCGCGCGTCGCCGCGGATTGCTGCGCGATCCGTGGAACGAGAATAAAATAATAAGCGCAATACGGATTGGCCACTAGCCTTCGTCGATGACATTTCTTCGGAAATCGAAAATCATTCCTCTCGGGTTCTCGTTCCGGAGAGAAATGAGTCCCTGTTCTTCATCATCGATAAACAATTATATAATCTCATTATCCCGAAGTAAATTTTTTTTTTTCGCGTTTTCGAGTTTGAGTCAACTTATCGTTTTCGTCGAAATAATACCTAATACTTTTGTTTCCACTAAAAAAAAATTGACATTAAAATCCAAACTGTAAGACAGATATTATAAATTATTCATCATCTTTCAAAGTACCGGTTCATCAATAGACTGATTCAAAGAAAGTGACTATTTTTTGTTTTTTGAAATAACCTACCAAATGCTTTCGGAGCGGTGAAAAAAGATTACCGTCAAAAGCAGAGCTCTCAATATTGATATTTAGGTGTGTCTCATCGCAAATTTCTAATTCCCGTAACGCAGGAAATTTTTTTTCAAACTTTGAAATTTGATATCTCGGCTTCAAGTCAATGTACCAAAATGAATGATATATATTCTTGTAGAGTATTGAACGTTCTATAAAAAAGGTCTCTTATGATTTTTCGATAAACCCACTCCTTCAAAATTATTCAAGGTTAAACTTAAATTTAGAGTAAGTTTTTAGATACCGGCAAAATGTTAAAACTTATTGCTAAATATCGTAAAACATGTTTCAAAACAACATTTTTAATTGCATTAACGTAAATTACCGAATTTTAAAAGAAATTACCAACATTTACACATATTCACAGTCTAATGTACATATGGGGCATTCCACGTCAAATCACGCGGTCATCGGCCTGACCCCCTCGGATTTAGATGTCCAATGAATTGTGGGTTTCGTTTGACCCAAAATATGACCTCAAATTTTTAGAAATTTTTATTTCATTTTTTAGGGGTTGCCCGAGCGAAAAATCATTAAATTGAGGGAAAACGCGAAAAGGGGCTTTTTTCAAATTATTGAAATTTTTTTCACAGAAACTAGGACCCAAAACATAAATTTTCGTCATAGTTCGATAATGGGTCAAAAATAATTACTATTTTTTTTGTATTTTAATTTATTTATTTTTATAATTTTTTATTTTAATTGTTTCTTGTAGTGAGAATAACAACGACAAAAATATTTTCTTTATTTTTTTTCTTGGTTTAAGAGTGAAATGACAACTTTTTTCGAAAATTTATTGGCCTAGACGACCTCGAAAAAACCAGATAAAGTTTTAAAAAATTTTAAAAATAGTAATTACAATTTAAAAAAAAAATAGTAATTGTTTTTGTCCCATTATCGAACTATGACGAAAATTTCTGTTTTAGGCCCTAGTTTCTTTGAAAAAAAATTTAATAATTTAAAAAAGGCCCCTCTTTGTGTTTTCCCTCAATTTAATGATTTTTCGCTCGGGCAACCCGTACAAAATGAAATAAAAATTTCTAAAAATTTGAGGTCATATTTTGGGCCAATCGAAACCCAAAATTCATTGGACATCAAAATCCGAGGGGGTCAGGCCGATGACCGCGTGATTAGACGTGGAATGCCCCATATATATTAGACCGTGAATAACTTGTGAAGGAGTGAGTTTATCGAAAAATCATAGGAGACCATTTTTGAAGAGCGATGAATTCCCTACAAGAATACGTATCGTTGATTTCCATACATTGGCTCGAAGTCGAGGTATAAAATTACAAAGTTAAAAAAAAAATGTTCCTTTGTTATTTAAATGGGAAATAGAAATTCGCGATGAGACGTATCTGAATATTTATATCAAGAGCTCTGCATTTAACAGGCGTCTTTTTTCACATCCCCGAAAGTATTTAATAGGTTATTTCGAAAAACAAAAAATAGTTACTTTTTTGAATCAGTCTAATGTACATGAAATACGTTGTAAGTGTGTCCATCACGTACACGCAAACACATTCGACTCGATTTCCCAATTTTATGCTATATATTTCTACCGTATGTATGCTTTTCTACCGCGGATTGATTCTGACGTCGAGTAATGCTTTTTTTTCTCTATGGCTCTTTTATTCGTACTTTTTTTCCATGCAGCTATGTATAAGCGGATTACGTTTTATATAAAACGTATATAGCATGCAGTTATATATTTTCCAATAGCCCGTAACAGGATCGTATGATTCGGCA
The DNA here is from genome assembly GCA_946863875.1 of Alloplasta piceator. NCBI lineage: Eukaryota > Metazoa > Arthropoda > Insecta > Hymenoptera > Ichneumonidae > Alloplasta > Alloplasta piceator. Next base: position 1,253,281 of record OX333076.1, on the reverse strand, counting down.
CAGAAAGATGGAATGAAATAAGCCAGCTCGCCGCCGGGATGAACGAACCTGGCAATGCGATGCGGTTTACGCTGTGCAGGAGGTTTTGCTTTTAATTAAAACAATCCCTCAATGCTCTCTTTCTCCCCCCCCCCCACCTCTCTCTTTCTATATATATTAGGGCGATTTTTTTTTTACTTTTTTTTTGTTTTTTCACTCCTCACCGAAAACTTTGTTGCATATGTCTGAAATAACATTCCCTGAAAGTTGAAATCATTCCCTGAATGATTAACTTAACCGAAAAATCATAAAGGGAGATTTTGTCGAAAATTTAATTTCCTACAAAAAAGATTCTCTAGGTCTTATTGCTGAAATAACTATTTCTTGAGATATTTAACCTTAACTTATTTGTGACATGAAATTTTTTATGGATTATCGAACCAAAAGTTTCAAATTGTTGATATTCCACATCATATAACCACCGGTGATATGATATGTGATATGGTGATATGATATGGAATATCAACAATTTAAAACTTTTCGTTCGATAAACTATACAAATTTTATATCATAAATAAGTTGAGGTTCAATATCTCAAGAAATATTAATTTTAGCAATAAGGTCTAAAGGACCTTTTTTGTAGGAAATTAAGTTTTCAACAAAATTTTCTATCATGATTTTTCGGTTAAGTAAATCATTTCGGAGATAACAGCAAAAAATCGAGAATTTTGGATAAAGATCAACTATATGGACCCGTACCATCGCACCAGTATAAGTTACACTTACGTTGTCTCGGACACTTTTAAAGATCGTTCAATTCTACGTAAATTGTGCGTAAAATCAATGCGATAGCATAAAATGCCGCGGAATGGTAATTTTTTTAGGAAAAAAGTGTTTGATGTACGTGTTTTTTAGATGGGGAATCTTCTCACGCGAAGGTCGAGTACTTAATATTAATATTAAGGGCTGTAACTTCCAGGGAATGTTATTTCAGACATATGCAACAAAGTTTTCGGTGAGGAGTGAAAAAACAACAAAAAGTAAAAAAAGAAAAATCGCCCTAATATATATACATAACTATCGGATAGAGCAACTATAGACGGTAGCGAGAAAAAAGAGAAGAAAAACATTCGTTTCCCGCACGAGGTATATGCGTATGAAGGATATAATGCTGCGGGAAAGAGCGACCAAAGAGAAAGACGGTGGTGGCAGCGGCGGCGGGTATACCTTCGGGGTTTCGCAGAGAGAGGATTGCCGACCAATTATCTACTCTCTCGATATCATCTTTTCGCGCTCGCGCGTTTTCCGCCCGCCTCGTTCATATTTCGAAAAGTATTTCGATCTTGCTCGTTCGAACGGCATTGTACAATGAGAAAGAAACTGCCGATGCCGCCCCTCTCTCGCCGCGACTTATAGACGCGTAAAGTTAAGCTCTCGGGGCCCCGGGGAAATATAACTTGGCAGCAACGACGGCGGCGGTGGCGACGACGACGACGACGACGACTACAACTACAACTATATTCCCATCAGCGATGACAAAAAATAAAAATAAAGAACAAGTACGCGACGACTATACAAGGAGCCGAGGCACAAAACGTGTTGACGGCCTGCTGCTTACACTTGATGGGTTTCTTTTCGTTATTGCTGTATACCGCAGCCTGCAGCAGAGATATATACGCGATAAAGCTGATGAACGATACGATCGAATGTGTGGAAAAACGAACCCAAAGGTTTCTCTCTCTCTCTCTCTCTCTCTCTCTCTCTCTCTCTCTCTCTTTCGGCTCCATCTCTCCGGTGTAGCGTTGTATTTGAGAAAATATACACTACCGGCGAAAAGTTTCCGGACAAAACTTCAAAAAAGGTCCGGAGCGGCATTTTAAAGGGCAAGAATTCGGCTCCGTTTCCTGATTTTTTAATTATTTTTACAATTTGTTTTTGGATTTGGACTCTATTTTGAAAACAGCTGTTTTTTGCCTTTTTCCCCCCTCTGTCGGTGCACTTATTTCCCAGAGAATTTTTGTTTAATACATTTTTACGATTGGATTCGTAAAGGGGAAAGTTTGAGCTTCAATTTCCTTCTTTTGAAAACTTTGAACGATTTTTTTTTCCAAAGTTATTCTGTTTTTTGTGAAAAAAGAGGAAATTTGAAAAATCCCGTACAACACGAAAACAAAGAGGATTCATGAAAAACTTCATGTCAGCAAATAGTTGCGTCTGTTTTCGTCGAGTTCAGAGGAATTTTTTCAGATTTTTTTTTCCAGACATTTTTTTCTCATGTTGAGACGAAAAAAAAATGGGGAAAAAAAATTGAAAAAAGATTCCAATGTGTTGAAAATGGTAAAATAATAGTATTTTCCTCTCTTAAAATTTTATCAATAATCCCATAGTTCTCGAGTTATGGTAATTGAATGATCTGATTGTGAGCTCAGACCTGGAAAATTAAAAAAAAAACAAAAATTTGAGGAAAAAAATCTGAAAAAATTCCTCTGCGCTCAACAAAAACAGACGCAACTTTTTGCTATCGCGAAGTTTTTCATGAATCCTCTTTGTTTTCGTGTTATACGGGATTTTTTAAATTTTCACAAAACACAGAATAACTTTGGAAAAAAAAGTTCAAAAAAGTTCAAAAAAAAAAGTTCGCTCAAAGTTTTGAAAAAAAGGAAATTGTAACTCAAACTTTCCTCTTTATGAATTAAATCGTAAAAATTTATTTAAAAAACTTGAAGGTGGGTGCCTCTGAAGAGAGGGGAGAAAAGCAAACAACAGCTGTTTTCAAAATAGAGTCCAAACCTGAAAACAATTTGTAAAAATAATTTAAAAAATCAGGAAATTAAGCCGAATTCTTCCTCTTAAAAATGCCGCTAGTTAAATTAGTCTACGTTGACTTCCGGAGAAATGGCATAAAAAAACGTTCCAGACCTTTTTTGAAGTTTTGTCCGGAAACTTTCCGCCGGTAGTGTATATCGATTCAATGTTTACAATTTGTGGTGCTTTATGCGCGCGCAAGATTTATGAAAAGTAATCGCGCTGTTTCAAGAAAGAGCGCGCTCATCGAGGGTACGCGGTTAAACAGAGTCCATCTCGAATCTCGAATCTTGCAAAAAAAAATATATATACACTGTATCGTATATATATACACGGACGATGAAGCGTCTAGCGATGACGATACGAAACAAGGCATCGCTTTCAATATGTTTGTTCTTTTTTATATGTCTTTGTATACCGCAGAGGTGAGCACGGATGGCGGCGAATCGAGATTCCAATATTATTCTTCTCGATCTTGCTTCGTTCATCGACCTATAACCCTTCTTTCGCGCTATCTTCACCTCTCTAAATTATATATATATATATATATATATATATAGATGCCATTCACGCGTGTATGTGTGAACGCGTGTGGCAGCGGTCGGCTCGCTCGAAACCAAAGAGAACCGCCGGCGCTCATATTTTGACTGACGTTGAGTGTATATATGGTATACATATGTAATATGCTATACAGTATAATGCATACCGCCGCCGCCGCCATCGCGTCCCAGCGACTCTTTACGAATTTTATATTTCGCCCCAACTCCCCGTAATCCTTTTCATCCGCTACAACTGGAAATTATTCTCTTCGATCGATATTTCTTCATTTTTTCGATTCTAACACTGTGCTCGGATTCAAGGTACGCAATTGACGCGTGTGACGTCAACTATTTGCCTTGAGCGCAAAAAGCGTATCCCGGCACCCTCAACGCGGATAGTGTAGCGGTATAGCAGGGTCGACTGATGTAATTTTTGCCCGTTTGATGTCTCTAATAGAATGAGGCGCGTACCTAGCGTAGGCGCCACTTAATTTATCGGGGTGCGACTAATGGCTGCTTCCAGCGTTCCACTATAGAGCTCTCGTCGGTCGTCGGTATATATATATATATATATATGCACGAGCACATTGCTCCCTCGTTGGGGCGCGCGCGCGCGCCCTCTCTATGCTCGGAGAATATTTTTCTTCATATAGGATAGTCGTATATTCTTCTCGAGCCTCGATATAGAAGTATACCTATACAAGGTTATCCATCTCTATGATCCGCGACATTGCCGTCATTTTTTATGACTAGCGAGTAAATTATTGTTTTGCCCGGTGCCGTCATCTCGATAGTGCGCGAGATCTGTGCTGTGCTTTTTCCAACAATATGTGTATATATCACTGTGTATACCTATACCTGTGATGATATATGCACACAGATAGTGCAGGTCGCGCTCGTCGCGCGCGTCGCCCCGTTGCCAAAGACTCTTCATCTCCTGCGCAGAGGCCAAATTCAATTCCCTCTCGCGCTTTATTTCATCATATTTTACACGAGCTTTGACGCTGCCCTCGAGGGGCAAGCTTTTAAAATACATAACACGTTTTGCGACTGATGACGCGTGTACGTGTGACGCGAGGGCCACGACGATAGACAGCTAGATATACTATAGATACACACACACACACGTATGTATATGGGTCATTCCGTGTCAAGTCGACCAAGAGTTGGAATCGACTCCTCTCAATTTCGATGAAGTTGCGTTAGAAGTTTTCGCTTTCAATAAAACGGAGTTCCACCAACGAAAAAAAAATATTTATTTTCCAAAGTTATTCAAAATTTAAAATTTCACAATTTTTCAAATCTTTCAAGTTTATTTTTCAAATATTTCGAAAACTTTTATAGTTACGAAAAATAATTCTCAATTCGTTTTGAAGAGTATACTTGGGGCTACGAAAAAAAAAAAATATTGCGAAAAAAAAATTTGAAAAATGATGAATTTGAAGAATTTTGAATTTTCAAAAATCGTAAAAATCCAAGTTCCATATTTTATTTTTGGTTCAATTTTTTAAATGTAATACCTTGTACTGATCGTGAAAGATCCTGAAATTTTCAGAGAGGTGTTTTTTTGTTTTAAATATAAATTTTTGAATTTTTAAAAATCGTGCTAATCTACGATAAACATTGAATTTTTGGTTCAATTTTTTCTTATATAATACCTTGTACTGATCTTAAAAGATCCTTAAATTTTCAGGATAGTGTGTTTTTGTTTGAAAAATAAAAGTTTTTGAATTTCGGAAAATTTTTTTAAAATTGTTTTTCCTCTAAGTTAAGTAAAGTTGAGCAATCATGTAATTCTGTAATTTTGAGCAGTAAAAATTTCAATTAACGACAATTAAAAAAAAAAGATTTTTTTTACCAAAATGCGAAAATTTATATTTTTGAAACAAAAACACACCATCCTGAAAATTTCATGTTCTTTTAAGATCAGTACAAGGTATTATATAAAAAAAATTGAACCTAAAATAAAATATGGAACTTGGATTTTCACGATTTTTGAAAATTCAAAATTCTCCGAATTCACCATTTTTCAAAAAAAATTTCCGGAATATTTTTTTTTCGTAGCCCCTCTTTAAAACGATTTTAGAACGGTTTTTCGTAACTATAATAATTTTCAAGATATTTAAGAAATAAACTTGAAAGATTTAAAAAATTGCGAAATTTTGAATTTTGCATAACTTTCGAAACAAAAATTTTAATTTTTTTTCCTCGGGTAGAACTTCGTTTTGTTGAAAACGAAAACTTCTGACCAAATTTCATCGAAATTGAAAGGGGTCGATTCCAACTCCTGGTCGATTTGACATGGAATGACCCATATACTATACGCGTCTATCTGGGTATTTTATGTACCTCTCTCTTCATCCCTCTACTCGGTACATATATTTATCGCGCATTAATCATTCGCGCCATATACATTGTGAAAACAGAATTTGTGTTTTCTTTCTTCTTCTTCCCGCGTCTATACGGATTTGTGTGTCCACAAACAAAATAAGAGTATTCCAATTTTGACCATAGCTCGATCATTATAATCGTTGACATCATCATCGGATTCTAGTGTCGCAACAGCGAATACCGCACAATGGAGATTCGACCGAGTTACGAATGTCAAGGCTCGTCGTCACGATTTAAATGGAGGTGGATGAAAGAGGGCAAAGAGAGAGAGAGAGAGAGAGAAAGAGAAATGGTCTAACGAGGGTTGGAGAAGGCAGTAGCAGCGGCACACGTCCGAAAGGGAGGCTGTGCGCGCCCTCTCTCTTTCTAACATGATCGGAGAACCGGATACAATTAAATACTCGTGCTCGAGCGATCTCATTGTTCGCGTATCCGTAAAATCTTCAACGTTCCCCCCAACATTTTCATTTCAATATTATATGTATGGGGCATTCCACGTCAAATCACGCGGTCATCAACCCAACCCCCTCGGATTTTGATGTCCAATGAATCGATGGGTTTCGTTTGGCCCAAAATATGACCAAAAAAAATTTAGAAATTTTTATTTAATGTTTCAGAGGACGCGCGAGCTAAAAAATAATTAAATTGAGGGAAAACATAAAGAGGGGCCTTTTTCAAATCAATGAAATTTTTTTCACAGAAACTAAGGCCCAAAACAGATATTTTCGTCATAGTTCGATAATGGGCCAAAAATAATTACTATTTTTTGTTTGTATTTTAATTATTTTTTTTGGTATAATTTCTTATTTTGATTGTTTCTTGTAGTGATAATAACAACAACAGAAATATGTTTCTAGTGAGACTTGATTTTTTTTTCTTGGTTCAAGAGTGAAACGACAACATTTTTCGAAAATTTATTAGCTTCGACGACCTGAAATAAATCGGATGATTCAAACACAATTAAAAAATTTAAAAAAATATATAGTAATTATTTTTGGCCTTAGTGAAGGGAGGAAATGGCTGCGATTCGGCCAGTGGTTCCAGATAAAATTGGACAATTATTTTTGGCCCATTAGCCTAGTTTCTGGCCCTAGTTTCTGTGAAAAAAATTTCATTAATTTGAAGCCCCTTTCTATGTTTTCCCTATGATTTTTTAAGTCGGGCAACTCCTAAAAAATGAAATAAAAATTTCTAAAAATTTGAAGTCATATTTTGGGCCAAACGATCAAACCCACAATTCATTGAACATCAAAATCCGAGGGGGTCGATGACCGCGTGATTTTACGTGGAATGCCCCATACATGTTATATATGTACGTGCGTATCTTTACATTGTAATTTCAACTTTGTGCTCGCTACGATTGAGATTTTACACGTGGAGAGTTCGATTCATGCCGCAAGTTATCTCGCAAATTCGAAATTTTTATTTCTCCTCTGATTCGCGCTGATTCGCTCAAGGCACGTGGCAAATAAGCGCATGCAGACTCCGATGTGATCGGCGCTACTGCGTATACGAAAAGTACGTTATCGCGGAACGAGGAAAAAAAAACATTGCGGAACCGTGCCGGAAATCCCCATGAAGAGAGTGGGTCCGATATGCTAATCGCGTCATCTCATCAAAACAATGCCGATTCTCGATCTTGGTTCAGCTTATTCTCATCGGACACGGAGGAAGCGGAGATTATACTTTCCGGTCCGTTTCAAATATATTCTAATTTTTAATGGACACACGACCATTTGGTACGATTTCGCCTACTTTGAAATTCACCAACTCAAAATTTGAACTCCAAGGTGTCATCCTTTTCTTCTCTCCGATCAACATTTTGCTTTCACTAAAAAAATACTGGCACGATCGCGGACTAGCTACGCGGATTAAACATGACTGTCCGCATGGAATCCGAAAAGGAAGCACAGACAAGGCACAATGAAGAGAGAAATGAAACGCGTCGATGGTATATAAATACGAAACGGGGAAGGAGATAGGGCTGGCTCCGCGCGTATAAACGGGGCTTTCGGATTCCCCCGGGACTGACCTGAATGGCGTTTTCCTTACCGTCAACGGCATCATAGCGAGCAGAAGTGTAATCGAGTCTCATCCCCACTTTCCCCTTTTATTCGTCCCTCCCTATCTTTCTCCCGGTTTCGGCAATCCTCTCTACATCAAGATTCCTCTCTCTCTCTCTCTCTCTCTCTCTCCTTCTTGCTCCGCGTATCAACGTATTATACATATCACATGTAGATAAATGGAATGAGTATGTGCCCAAGGTACATTCGATAAATTATATTTATAGGAAAAATCGATAATGGAAGGAAGGAAATATATCAATCGATACGAGCTTGAAAAAAAGAAATAAAAGTGCTGAATCCGGAGAAACAATATGGCGATGAGGGATGTGCCGAACGAGTAAGGTCCGAGATATCTCGATACAAGGAAGCGCCGCCGCTGTAAAGTGACTTGCATCTTGGAGCGCGAGAACGCATTAGCCGTATTTGCATTTAATTGCCGGTTGTTTGTTTGACGTCCATGTGAGCGCGAGAAGTCTTTCTCCTCTCTCTCATCCTCTCTCTCTCTCTCTCTCTCTCTCTCTCTCTCTCTCTCTCTCTCTCTCTCTCTCTCTCTCTCTCTCTCTCACACACACTCTCTGCGTCGCGCGAGAGCCGAGACATTTCCGTTTTGCTCGCTACTAAGCGCGAGCAGCCTCGATTCTTTTGTTTTCTTTCCCTTTTTTTTACCGCCGTGAGCAGATGTAGCTGCTACGACCGCTGACGCCGCCACGATGACTTTATCAAAAGCCCGGGCGAAAAAAAAAGAAAGACGAGAAAAAAAATACAAACTCACAAAATATCACGATGATACGAAGAGTGTGAGAGAAATGTTTATAATTCGAGTATCATCGTATCGTATACGGGCGATCACTCATTAGCACCGAAGTTAAAATGCTCGCGAGAGCCATGCGCCTAATTTCCTACTTTCGGTAAATTATTAGTTATAGCGGAGGAGCGGACACCGTAAGAAAATAAGGCAGCTAGAACGCTAAAAATACCGTTTTTTATCGACGAGATTGGGCGTTGACGAAAAAAATTGTCATGAAAATATAAAATCTACGTCTGATTTTAAGTATTTAGGTATTTGAGTATTTATATAATACTTATAATTATTCCCGATAATTCCTCATGTTTGAATTTCTCAAACTTTTAATTCTTTTTCGACAATTTTCGATGTTGTTCATTTTCCCCCCAATTCCCCTAGATATACTTATTTTAGACTTATTTTTTTTTCTCACTCCCCCCCTGAAATTTTGTTGAATATATCTGAAAAAAAATTCCCTGAAAGTTTCAGCCATTAATATAATTAATATTAAGTACTAGTAAAGATTTTCCATCTAAAATACACGTAAATTAAATTTTTTTTAATTCAAAATGCTATAACTCAGCGGCGTTTTATGCCATCACATTGTTCTTGGTCGCAATTTTATGCAAAATTAAACAATCCTCAAAAGTGTCCTCAACAGCGTAAGTGTTTTTGCTGTTATCTCTGAAATGTTTAACTTGACCTAAAGAATATTGAGAAAAATTTTGTTGGAAATTTAATTTCCTACAAAAAAGGTCCTTTGGATCTAATTGCCAAAGTTAATATTTCTCGAGGTATCGAACCTTAACTTATTTGTGGTATAAAATTTTTATGGTTTATTGATTCAAAGTTGATATCTCAATATCTCAAGAAATATTAATTTTAGAAATGAGGTCTAGAGGACCTTTTTTGTAGGAAATTAAATTTCCAACAAAGTTTTCTTCTACATTTTTTCGGTCAAGTTCATCATTTTTGAGATATCAGCAAAAAAAGAAAATTTTGGGTGAAAATCAAGTTTAGTGACCCGTACCATCTCAGCAGTGTAAATTACACTTACGCTGTTGAAGACTCTTTTTAAGATCGTTCAATTCTGCGTAAATTGCGACCAAGAACAATGAGATAGCATAAAATGCCGTTGAGTTATAGAATTTTGAATAAAAAAAAATTTGATTTGAGTGTATTTTAGATGAAAAATTTTTTCACGCGAACGGAAAGTACTTAATACTAATATTAAGGGCTGTAACTTTCAGGGAATTTCTTTTCGGACATGCCCAACAAAATTTCAGGTGGGGAGTCAGAAAAAAAAGTAAGTAGAAAAAAAAATCGCCCTAATACACGTATAAAGCGTGCCGAAATTCACCACGGATGGTTATTCGGCACGGTTGTCCATCAACGATGTGTATTATTTCCCAACGGGAGAACAAGGGATCCTCCAGTTTTCGCGATAAACTTATGAAACTGAGAGTCCCACGGGTCATCCCATTGCGTCTCAAGAGTGTATCTCTTTGTCGGAGGAGCGCGGGTGAGCGCCTTGGAGCTTTCGCCCGTCATACGTGCGAGTGCAGAGGAGTGCGCGAGAACAAGTGTGCGGCGTCCGCCGAAGCGTTAGCAATCGTGAAACAACAGACATAGAATCCTAACCAAATCTCTCGCTTACTGTCTCGAATACGACATCTTCCCGTGTGTGCTCGAGCAATATTTCTCTCCCTCTCTCACTTTCTTCATTCCATCTTGAGTCGCTTCATCATCGCCGTTGATGCGATAACGCGATCCTTGTTACTCTTTCCCTCTATCGAAAACTTTGTTCAACCTCCGCGGGCTTAATCCCCGTCTTGATATATATAATACCATCTCCCTTCTCTCTCTTACTCAAATTCTGTTGCCGAAGGCACGAAAGTCGAGAGCATCGGGACCCCCTCGAGCTACCAATTGTCAGTCAAGTTTGTTAGACAACTCGGTATGGCGAAGGAGAAACTTTCGCGTACGTAAATGGTACGCCTTATCGTTGACTTGACTGTTCCCCAGTCGATTATCGTTTGCACAAGCACATGCGCGCGCAATCGCAAACACACGCACGCATCGACAAGGCTCATGAAGGAGCGCTCATTTGTAAAAATCCCCGATCCGATAACAGGTCTTTGAATATCAGTTTTTCGATGTAAAATTTCGCTATTTTGAGGTTTTTTTCAAAAGGAGCTAAAAGGCAACAGCAGTAGACGCGCGGTCAGCGTGTGGCTTGGCGGCTCATCCAGGTTAAGCATTCAACGTGTTCTGTACTTGGATGGATGACCGCTGAGCCGCGCACTGGCTGCTGCGCCACCTGTTGTACAAAAGGTCACTTGCCTAAGGCCTTGGTGTCCACATTCGAGCGTGCTCATGTCGGTACCAAGGAATTAGGTAAGTTACCGACTGCCTCGAAGTTTTCTACAGTTTTTCTTTGTCGTCAGCAAATGCGATACAGTGGGGAAGTCGTCTGCAGGGTTGCGAAATTTTTAATGAAAAAGTAATGCATCAATCATTACTTTTATAATGGTTAAATGGTAAATTTAATGGTTAATGGAAATTATTTTCATTAACCATCAACATTAACCATTAATATTAATCATTAACATTAACCATTAACATTAACCATCAACATTAACCATCGACATTAACCATCAACATTAACTATTAACATAAACCATTAACATTAACCATTAACATTAATAATTAACATTAACCATTAAATGCATTAAAAAAAAGTGATGCGTTATTTGCAACCCTGGTCGTCTGCAGCCGGAACAAGGAGGGGAGTGGATATATGTCAAGAATATGTATGAATGAAAAAGAAATTCCTACGAGAAATAGGCAAAAACACGCCGAATTATGTTTGCAGCGAAAACGACGAAATTTTTTTTTCGATTTTTTAAAATTTTCAACCCTCCCAAAATGGTTTTTTCACACTTTTCAGCATGATCCGTGAGGAATGTTACCGTCGCAAATAGCGTATTCATGTTGGTTAAAATTTGGGTGTCACACGATTGTGACTTGGTTTCATCCGTGTGCATAGTGACGACGTGATTATGAAAAATATTGTCATATTCGTTGTGCTTGAATCTATTCTCGAATCGATACTCGTGCGATCCTTCGAGAATAGATAACACTCACAATTTTCCCACAATGAGCTGAAAAAGAATAATTGCTCAGAGATTTTCCAACAGGTAAGAATTCGTTAATAAAAATCGAGCCAAGTATCGATTTGTGAAAGAAAAAAAAAGAAAATCTTCGAGCAATTCACACAAAAATTCGGACATATATATTTCATCTCGCATACGCTGAAACACCCTCGAAAAAAAATTTTATAAAAAAAAAAAATCGCGTACGATCCTGCCTATATTTTTAACCCAACGTATCGGTTTGGAAAAATTTTACAAATCGCGACACCCCACACAAAAGAGGCCCTAAAACCCAAGTGGATTCACGTCGAATTAACGTTTAACAACAATCACTCGTTCTCATTCACACCGCTAAGGTGCCAACCTGCCCTAGGGAAAACTGCGTGGGTTTGCCAGTTCACGCGGTTCCTGAACCAGCGTCGCGTCCCGGGACGCGTCCGACACCGAAGCTTTCAGAGATTTGGGGCTCCTCTTGCTCAAGGAGGAGCGCCGGCAGACACACCATGCAAATTCGCCATCGCTGTCCCTCGCAGAGCGATAGCTCTCTGCGAGGAACAACGAACAATTAAAAATAAATATTAAAGTCGTGCCTGAAAAGCCTATCAAATGGATTTGGAATCTACGACGAGAGACTCGAGAAAAATATTCAATACAAATGCTGCCTCGTCTCACAAAAATATTTAAAAAAATATTTGATTCTGATATTTATCAAATAATCCAAATCGTGCTGCCCGAAATGGATTTTTTTAACTCCAAAACGAGTGAAGCTCGTTTCGGAGCTTCTGGACAAAGTGACGCTTCGTCGAGATCACAAATGAAGAAACTTTAAGAGAATTAAAGAAAAGACAGCATTATATTGACTTTAATTTTGAAAAAAGTTGAACAAATTCTTTTATTTAGAATTATTTAAAGGAAAAATGGGAAAAGAATTTTTTTTCCTATTTGAACAATGACTTGACAATTTTTGAATGATGACAAGAAAATCGTGAATCAAACACATGCTGTAAGAGCCAAATGTCGCTTGGATGGTCTGATCAGAGCAAACGCTTGTATTTTTTTTAAATATTTACTACGTTGCATTTTTCAAAATAAAATCACGCTTCTCTGAGCATACTCTCGTACCTCACGAACGATCTTCTCGGCCGAAAAAAACTAATTTTTGTCATTGAAAAAAAAGCATCAACTCGAAAACAAGAAAAAATGTAGAGGTCATTGCAATTGACCTCTTATATCAATGTAACATCCATTGCTGATTGATTCTATTGCGTATTAAGACAATGGCCGAGAAAACCATGAGCCCTATAATCTGACATACATGAAATAAGTACCAAAACAATGAAAGGGCCACTCGCGAGACGTTTTTGAAATACCGAGAGCTTCTCGACATTGCTAAACGACTCGCGGTCACTATGCATCGGGCAGGGAGGGAAATTGTCAATTAAATACAACCGCAGCGACCGAGTGCCGTTTCGGACGTTTCATCCTACACGGAAAAAACGACTTAGTTGCTTCAACCAACCAGCTTAGTGCTCTGAGCGCCAGAAGAGAAATTAGTTGGATCAACTAGATAGTTGGTTGGGTCAACTAACCAACCTTATTTATTAGTTACCACAACTAAGTCGATTAGTTGTGCTAACTAAAAAATTGGTTCGGTTAGTTGACTCAGCCAACTATCTAGTTGATCCAACTAATTTCTCCTCTGGCGCTCAGAGCACTAAGCTGGTTGGTTGAACCAACTAAGTCGTTTTTTCCGTGTACAGCATGATCGGCGCCCGGGGGTATGGAAAAATTAACGATACCATTTCGATGTTCTTGAAGTCTGCCAATGGATGACATTCCGTCGCTGTCATCCAACTCAGCCTTGTAGAAATTAACAGCCGCATCAGCTCACAGCTCTACCTGAAAATCAACGTTATCATCAACGAGAGATCGAAAATGCAACTTTTTGGTCATTATTGTTCCAATGTCATTCATCCCGATGAACGAAACGATGAATGATAATACTGAATTATTATTCATTCGGATGAAAAAATATGAAAAAAATCTTTCGCTATAGCATTTTTTTTTATATATGTTGTGTCAAGTTTGAAAATAATTTTTGGAAAAATACAAAATCGTGTCATATTTGTGTGGAGAAATGTGGGAAAATTAAAGATCAGGAGAAACTCACCGTATGAAGTGATCTGCGGACCATCGACGAGGAAAAGAACGGGACACGAGAGTCCAGCGTGAAAACGAACGTCGTACGATTTTTTAAATAAATAATTGAAACTCAAAAAAAAGCACGCGTATCGCGACGGAAATCGCGAAATTTGATCTCGGTCGATCACGATGATTGAAAAAAAACTTTTGTACGTGTAAAAAAAAAAGTGGTTAAAAAAATACTGCGGCGTAATCCAAAGGCACTGTAATATCCAAGGTCACTGTAATCCAGTTGACGCACTTTGGAACAAAAAAAAATTGTAAAGGGCAGTGAGCATCGTTTGAAGAAAAAAAATCGACAAATTTTCAAGAATGGAATAAATAATGTTGAGAAGCAAAAAAAACGTTATGTACTTCGAGCCTATTAATTTTTCTTTAAAAATTACATTTGTCAATTTTTACGTTAATCCGGACGTTCGAAATTTCAAGTACATCTTCAAGTTCCAAACAAATTACAAATGGATTGCTTTAATGTTTAAAAAATCCTGACTGAATTTAATGTATGAGTTCTGACTCACCCTCCTCTCGGCAATTTTCCTCGACGTTTGGCGTCTCCAGCGCGTTTCAAGTCGAATATTTTGACTTCCCTCCGGTGTCCACGAATCCCGATAAACATGAAACATTAATTCGAATAATTAATTTACGGATTTTCGTCAACAGATTCAAATTTTGTCCATTATGCAAAAAAAAATGTTCTCCATTTTTTTTCAAAACCTTATATGGATGTATTTTCCCTCCTGAACACAAATCTACCAATATATAGTTTTCTTAAAAAATCACAATTGTAATTAATTTTTATCAAAAACATTTTTGCTTGATTTTGGCTCCATTTTCAAAAACCTCAAAACAGCGAAATTTCAAAAAAGCGCTCATAAATTTACTTTGGTTTAACCGATTCTAGAATTTCGGTTTCGTACGCAAAGGTTGTGGCTAAACAGGTTTGGCCCTCAAAATTTGCAAAAATCGGATTTATTATTAATGATTTACCAATAGTTTTCCCAAAAAATCAAAGTTTTCATGATTTTTCATCAAAAACACGTTTGCTCAATTTTAGCCCCATTTTCAAAAACCTCAAAATCTTGCAGAAATCTTAAGGGTTATTAATAAATATTCGAGAATTGCGATATCTGGAACGAAAGCAAAAACCCGGCTCACTCTACTATTTAATATGAAGACATTCTTATAATTAATTCTAATTATACTATTTATATCGAAAAACTTGGTTTGCTAGTCGAATTTATAAATTTCATTCTTACCGAAAAGTAGGAAAAAATATATACACTTCCGGCGAAAAGATTCCGGACAAAACTTCAAAAAAGGTCTGGAACGTTTTTTTTATGCCATTTCGCCCAAAGTCAACGTAAACTAATTTAACAAACGGCATTTTGAAGGGGAAGAATTCGGCTTCATTTCCTGTTTTTTTAATTATTTTTTACAATTTGTTTTTAGATTTGGACTCTATTTTGAAATCAACTGTTTTTCGCCTTTTTTTGTCTCTTTTCAGGTGCACCCATCACCTAGAGAAATTTTTTTAAACACATTTTTACAATTGGATTCAGAAAGAGAAAAGTTTGATCTTGAATTTCCTTCTTTTTAAACTTTGAGCGATTTTTTTTTTCCAAAGTTATTCTGTTTTGTGTGAAAAAAGAGGAAATTTGAAAAATCCCGTACAACACGAAAACAAAAAGGATTCATGAAAAACTTCAAAATAGCAAAAAGTTGTGTCTGTTTACTTTGAGTTCAGAGGAATTTTTTCAGATTTTTTTTCCAGAATTTTTTTTCCTTATGTTGAAGCTGGATAAAAAAATTTCGGAAAAAAATTGGAGACAAATTCCAATGTGATGAAAATGGTAAAATAAAGTATTTTCCCCTGTTGAAATTTTATCAATAGTCCATTAGTTCTCGAGTTATGGTAAATGAATGATCTGAGCTCCGATCCAGAATATGAGAAATAATTTTGGAAACAAAATCTGAAAAAAATTCCTCTGAACTCAACGGAAACAAACGCAACTGTTTGCTATCTTGAAGTTTTTCATGAATACTCTTTGTTTTCGTGTTATACGGGATTTTTCAAATTTCCGCTTTTTCACAGAAAAACAGAATAACTTTGGAAAAAAAATCGCTCAAATTAAAAAAAAAGGAAATTGAAGCTCAAACTTCCCCCTTTTATGCATCGAATCATAAAAATGTATTTAAAAAAATTCCCTCAGAAGATGGGGGCACCTGAAAAGAGGAAAAAGAAGGCGCGAAACAGTTGTTTTCAAAATAGAGTTCAAATCTAAAAACAAATTGTAAAAATAATTAAAAATACAGGAAATGAAGTCGAATTCTTCCCCTTTAAAATGCCGTTTGTTAAATTAGTGTACGTTAACTTCCGGCGAAGTGTACGTTAACCGGCGGAACTTCCGTTCCAGACGGTTTTTGAAGTTTTGTCCGGAAACTTTTTGCCGCTAGTGTACGTTAATTAATAAAAGCATTTTTCATTTCAGAGCTTAATTAAATTTTCAATTTAATTATTTTAAAAGACTTTTGCCGATCTGCGCAGGTAATCTATAATTTTTTTTCGGAATTTTTTCATTATTTAAAAAATATATATTTCTCGAAATAATTTTTTCGATCTGCAATAAATATTCAACGATCGTGATATTTGGTTGCAGGAACGAAAAAAAAAAATTCGGCTCACCCTACGGTTTCAATAATCAAAGAATTCTTGGAATTTTTTCAAACGAGATGTACGCAATACATAAACAAAGTTCGCACTTCTCTCTCTCTCTCTCTCTCTTTCTTTCTCGTTCGCCCATATCTCTCTCTCTCTCTTTCTTTCTCGTTTGCCCTTGTCTCTCTTTCTTTCTCGTTTGCTTTGCCCTTCTCTCTCTTTCTTTCTCGTTCGCTCTTCTCTCTCTATCTCTTTCTTTCCCGTTCGCCCTATTCTCTCATCGCATATACTCGCGATATCCCGAAATATGACCTTGACGCGTATTTTCATTATTCTCGATAAAAAAATAGTCACTGCGATTTCTATATTATATTCTGAATTTAACAGCGAAACAAACAATAGACGCTGACGAAAATTTTCAGAATTTCATTGCATCATTTGTATTTTGGTCTGTAAACATTGCATATTTTACCTCTCGCAGAATTTCTTTCTTCGACCAGCATTTGAATTCATACGCTGACACGCATGTGTAAAACGAAAAAAAACACAACGGTAAGGAGAAAAATTTTGGTGAGCGGCACCGGTGTAGTCAGACACGCGGGAAGTCAATATGGCGTCGCGTTATTATTCCTTTCTCCGTACTTCCCCCCCCCCCCCCCCCCTCCTCCCGTCATGCAAGCAACGATCGCCGGGTCCAACTCGGGAGATCGCCCGAGCCACGCGCTCTCTATAATGAACGAAAAGATACGTGTAGCCCCACGGTACACGGCGCTGGGGTGCGAATGCAGAATTTATTCTCCAACGACTGTATAATATGATACAATAATCCAATATCATATATGCGTACAATGTACGTAATAACTGTAGTCGGAGCTAACGAAAATTGTCAAAATAATGCATCATCGACGAAAAATCGCATGAACGTGTTTCGTTCTGTAAACGTTGCATATTTACTTCTCTCTTGCAGAATCTCGAGATGAATTTCCGTTGTTTCGTCGTCTGACCAACATTCGCATTTGCCAAAGGAAGGAACAAAACACAACAGAGCGGGAAGAAAAATCATTTTGGAACGGCGGGATTCTGGTCAGACGCGCGGACTGCGGAGTCAATATGGCGCCACTTCCTCTTCCTTCCTCCGTACCTTCTCCCCCACCGTCGTTGCTCGTCGTGCAGGGATTGCCAGCCTCAACCGATCGCCTCGGCGTCCCGTAAGCAACTGACTGCGCATGTCCGACGACGCACTCTCTCTATACGCGAGAAGATACGTAACCCCACGCTAGATGGCGGACGGCAGCGCGGAAAAAATTTGAAAAAATAATATTCATCAGCGATTGATAATTTAAGATTATTAAATTCCAATGACAATATTCAGACTAATTTTTATATCCTGAACGCTTCGTGTATTAAATATCTAAGAAAATGATATAGAATGACTGAAATAGAACGCTTTTCTGACTGCCAGTAAATATTTAACCTTGCAATTTCCTTTTTTCACCCACATGTATACACACATATATATTAGGGTGCACACATTACTGGACAAAACTAGTTTTTTATCACATTGAGGTATGGAAAAAATTATTTTTATTATTGTAATGACTCGATAAGTCTTTTAGGGAAATCATATTTTTTTTCTTCATATAATAATCATGATTAATTCCGGAATTTAAACAACTTATGGAAAAATATATCAAGAGGAACGTTTTTGAAAATCTTGATTTGAATTTTCACACATTATTTTTACAACTACGATCAATTAAGGCAAATTTTAACTTTCAAAAAGTACATTAAATTAAATTTATAATTTATTTGAATTATTTAAAAGCATAATTTTGAAGAAATTGGACTCTGAACGAGTTTCAAAATCTGAGAAGTATTTTTCGACGTATCGAAGATGAGATGAAAAAAAAAAACAAAATGGTCAACTATATTATTCCTAATGATCTTAGCAAAACATATGTTTCATTTGTTCATCAGAGATGTGAAAAAAATACTGCAATTTTCACTCGAGCTAATTTAAAACGCTTTTTCACCATCCCCAAAATTATGAGAAACAAGTCTATAGGGAAAAACATTCTTTTTGACAAATCCTAATGGATAGACGAAGCTCTAGTCACCCTAATCTCGTGATTGTTAAACGATCAATTAAAATGTTGACGGATACGTTTGAGCTTGTCCGAGCTTCGTTCTCGCTGTGACAAATCCTTTCTGTGATTGACGAAAAATACATGTCCATGATGCACTTTTATTCCGGCGTGATATCGCAGTTTATACATTCATCGGGGTCGGAATTACCGCAATTTCCAGCTTGAATTTCTCCGGTCGAAAAAATGATATCGTTAACGTTATTATTATAACATCGGAAAACATAAATCATCGGTAGAACGCCTGCGTGCTCTCTCGATGTTGCTCGTACGATCAATCGAGTAGTTTCGACTCGCTGGATATCCCAGTGGAAAAGTTAATTGAACCTAGTAAATGGGCAAGTGAGAGGAAGGATGAGGAATATTAGAGGGTTGATTTCCCGCGCTTGAAGCACTGTTTCAACTTTGAGACGAGATTTCGGGGCTTTTAACATATCGTCGTGCGTTCCAATTTCCTCGACGACGCCTCGGTTGATGAAGAACAATCTCTATGATAATTGAACAGCGGAAAATGGATTGTGAGACAAAGCGATGCACGTGCGTTCCTCGCACGTTGATTTTATCGTTTTTCGAAGGATGTTTAGAGGGGAAAAAAAGATTTTTCGAGAAATATTTGAAATTATGAAAAATATAGAAAACAAAAAAATTTTCACCGACTCTGCGTCCTCGCTCTCGCCCAGTTTCAAATTAAAAATCAGAAGAATCTTTGGCTCGCGCAAGAGCGCTCGTGCGAGAGCCAATCGAATTTTTGGCTGATCATCAACTCGATGTTATCGTACAAAATCGTTCTGCAGCCCTGCGGAATAAAAGTAACAAACATTTTTTTCCATAATTCACGTTTGGTATTTTGTGTGATGCAAAATAATTTGAAAAAACAGCATTTTACGAATGGAGATGCTGGAGAACATTTTTGTCACTCACTCGGGGAAGCGTAACGATGAAATCATCAAGAAAAGCGTTTCGAGAAACAGCGACAATCTCGTCCATTCGATATTCGCCACTTATCACCATAATTGATATTATCGGCAATGGAACATTTGAAAAATGTTGGATCACCCTCGACTAGGTTCATCTGTCCTCTGAGATTTTTCGTCTCAAAGTTATCGTGATGTTCGCCATCGAATTTCTGGAAATTTGATAACAGTAATTAAAATAAATAGAAAACAAAACTAATTTAATCGAAAAAATAAATTACCATAGGCTTCGACTAATTGGATTGATAAAATACAAATGGAATGAGAATCAGAAAAAATGAATTATAAAGTTAATCGCACACTTTAATTAATCAAATTGATAAAATGATTTGAAAACGAAAATTTAATTATTCAAGCTGATTCATGACATTGGAAATTTTTTGAAGAAGAATCTTATATTTTCACCAGAAGCAATTTCGTAAAATCGCAAAATTAATTCGATTAGTATGGAAACTCCGTAGTGTGGAATACCGTGACACGTCCTACAATTTCATCGGCTCTCACGTCGATACGGAATCTCCGAAGTTTTAGCAATCCTGCGTAACGAGGATGCTGAAAAGTCACGTTCTCCAAAGTCACGTGACCTCTGATTTTCTATAATCATTAAGAAAGAGCAACATCATTGATTTCAATAATTTTTCATTAATTTTGTTCGACAGTTTTGAAGGATAAGTTTCGATTAATCTTTTTTTTTTTTACTTTCCGATCATTGCCAATTGATAATGGCGTAGGCACTTTGATCAATGGGAGCAGCTTCACAGCAGTGATTTAAGTGTGATATTTGGGATGAAAAAATAACGGAAATTAATAGGTTTGCCATTGTTGAAAAAAAACCACATAACAAGTGAGCTAAAAAAAAATAGTCGCAATGTCAGAAAATACAATCGCAAAAAAAAAAACCTTGACAACTGCCGCAACCGTCAATAAGAAGGTTAATCGCGACGATTATCAATACAAAAAACGAAGCGAGGATTCTTAACGAAAAACTTGCAAAAATAGCGGGATCTATTTTGAGGTTATGGCGGCTTGGATGAACGATGCACGACAAAGCCAACCGGTGTTACGAATTTTCACGTATTCTCAAGTCAAATTGTATCCCGCGCAACACGTTATACATCATCTATTATCACGAATATACGATTTATTCATATTCGTGAGAACATATATTCACGAACCGCGTAAATTGGCGGGACGCTGAACGCAAAAAAAAACTACCGCCTATGTCGAAATATTTTTCGTATACTCACCGCGTTTGTACGACTCATATCTGTTGTCAGGATTATTGGTAAAAACAAACGTAAACAACAATAATGAGAGTACTTGAGGAAAGTTTAAGATCGTGAGAGAACGCAAATATTGGCGAGACGAGTGAACAACAACAGTGAACAGCTGACGGCGTCACGGCGAGTGGTGGGGGTAGTTTGTGTGCACCTTGCTCGTGTGGTATGATTGATGTTGAGCGGTCGGTATGGCAGCACAGCCCACCACGATGACTCGAATGTGCGACGGGTAGCGCACGCATGGCGTTAAATGATGGAGGCGATACGACAGAGCATGTATGAACACAGTTAATTAATCTTAGATCTCGAACAGCCATTTACGATTTGAAAATATATCCTATATAATTATATAAACAAATTGCATGTAAACTTACTTCTACCACACGACTCCTCATCGGAAATTTCGCTAACTATAGCCTGTTATTATAATACCGTATGCCTGTGATTGATCTCACTGGAACTCGCATGAGGCAAAACCTGTTGACTTACAAACGATGCGATTAGAAAAAATATAACTCACGCAGTTCAAAAGAAAAAAAAATCAGATCTTTATTTTCTCTAAAAACATGGATATAAAATCAATAAATATTGCCCCGAAGCCTTTTTTTAAGTACAAAGTAAACATTATGCACGTTTTCAATACATGCTCGATTTGAAACGAGGACGAGTGTATTCACCGCGAATACTCTTTTTATTCGCCACTATCTTATTCAATGTATATGTCAAGTTCGATTTTATTCGGAACTTATTCTCTTGAGTTTTCTATAAAGATTGTGCTGAGTATCGATACTTGTGGAATCAAATGTTATAATAACATCTGAATGGTAAATTAGAAAAAAATTCTCTTTTACAAAATGGAATGCATCGTCCTTTACATATTTGCAGTCAAATTAGTCACGTGCTATAGTAGACTTTAAGCAGGAATGTTTTCGTACAACAAAATTGGTAATCTTTTTCCGATCTTTGAGACTCTTTTCTTATTTTGCAACAAACGTCGGTGTAAATGTAATTCATACATTTATGATTTTAAAGCTCCATCGTTATATCTTTTGTTTGTTTTTCAAAGCACCGCATTCGTCAAACTAGTGAGAATATTCTCTTTTGAAGAGAAAAAAAACTCCAGCCAACTATATGGATGAGTTTTTGTAATTCTCTTATTTCGTTATGAATTATACCACAATTTTTGTGGAAAAAATATTCATAGTACGTTTATGGTTGCTTGGAATCGTCTGGATCGTAAATTCTCTCCAACAGGGCACGAGTTATGCTGCCGGGAGTTTTTTGATGCTCTTTTATCAGGTCCTCCAGAGCAGAGGCAATCTGTGAAGATATAAAAATATTCATTGATTCGTTAAACATTAATCGTGCATGAATTTTGGAAGAATTATTTTTTTAACCTTTCTCTGTAGTTGTTCAGGAGTAAGACTATCGTCGTGAGGTATAGGTTTGCCAACGTAAGTCTTAAGTTTTACCGGAAAACCACCATAAATTGGAACAAGGGGAAATCTCGTTGCGGCGTAAAGCCGAAGCCATATTCTTCTACCCCAGCTAACGGTTCTGAAGGCTTCTCTGAGATTTTTCGTAAAAATCGGTATAATGCACTGCAATGAAAATATTTTTATCAAACAAGAATTGATACACTTTATATTTTTTCCTACACGACTCGAATTTTTGCTTTATGGTTTGGAGATCAATAAATCATATTAATGAATTCGAAAAATTCGATGCAATTTAGAACAACAAGAGTAACAATGAATTCGACGAACCACTTTAGCGTCCAGCGCGACTTTGGCAAAGCCCAATCTTTTTTTCCACATCAGTCTGTAATAACAATCGCCGAATTGCGCCTCGTAAACTCCACCGGGTGATATCGCCAGCATGTTCCCTTCTTTGAGTATTACCGAGCACGTTTGAACGGTCCCTGGTATGACTTTGATAACGTCCGATATAATGGCCCATCCAGGAATTTTGAACAGAAAACGATCGGCAACCGTGTGAATCAACTTGGCATTGAAGAGAAATATTTTTGCTATGAAATAGTAAAGATCGATGGGTATCGCGCCATGATAGTAGACAAAAAGCACAGGCTGGTCCTTTGGAATGTTGTCCAATCCTGAAACTTCGTATCCTGTTGATGAAAAAAAAGTTCTTCTCAAAACAACCTATCCCAGAGTCAGGAAGAAATCCGATGCGGCTCAATTTCGTGTTTGTAATACGAAGAATAGGTACATAGGATTAATATAGGTACCGTGGAAAATCCAGCCATGAGCATCCCACACTGCGGAAACTAAACTACGAGCGGCGTTCTTCCAATCTGTTTCATAGGCGTGTCTCAATCTTGCCCTGTCCAGATAAAATTACCTTAGATTTTACAACAAACGGGAACAATTTTTTTGGATAATTTTTCATCTCCAATGTTTTCAATTTTATTATTACGCATCGCAAAGTATTTTCCTATCTATAATCCTTTTTTTCTCTGATAATTCACATACCTGTGCAATTTGTAAATGTAGCATATCAACGCAGTGGCGTATAGAAGAACAACGATGATCAGGGGAAGTAGGAATGTGACTAGAAGAGGCATCAATAGCCATGAAAGCCATAGAGTAAAGTCCACATCTATGTATTCGACTGAAATATAAAGAAAAAAAAATGAACAACGCAGTTGCCAATAGAGCAATTTCAATCCAATGCTATTTGCAATTCATCGTTCGATTAATGCTTTACGAATAAATTTAGAAACATTTCATCGATAAACGCAATAACGCTGAATATAAAGTACGATATGGAATGTTAATTTGTTTGATTGACGATGCATTAGCATTATCTTTAAATTTGAATATGAAGAATAACGGTAATATTATTGTAATGTCAGATTCGACATTAGCAGCAGTATCAAGGTTAAGCATTGACCTACAAATGTTTGTGTGTGTGAAATGATAATTTACCTATGATATTTTCTATCCTTCGCGTAAAATCAGCGAGTATGGAAAACATTTTGACACTTTATAAAAAGGAAAATTTCGTCAACGATGGTCGAATAAATAAATAAATCAACAAACTAAGCACTGGTAATAAAATCGTTGGCAGCGAATTATGTGATATATATATCTTCACTGTGCGTGGATAAAATACTAATAAACGTCAGTTTAAAAACATTGTCAGTAGTTCGTTATCATTGTTCGTCATTCGATTTGGACGGTTGAAATGTACTCGTTTGTAAAAAATATATTGAACTTTCACCGATTAAAAAATTAAGAACAACGCGACCGGACGTTCGGTTCACGGATATACTTATAAGTTCGCCTGTATATATATATGCGTGTATATATTATTGTCATCGACGGTTCATTAACCTAGAAATTATTTAACAATCGCTGCACTTTTGTAAAGAAAAATAATTCAACCGCGAAATATCCGAAATTTTGATCATACCGATTGCACAAATTCATAAATTTAGCGTATAAAAATTAATTTTTGCAAGATTACATCTGTATTGACATCGAATTCGGGTCAATAACAATAAGAGAAAAAACTGTCATGCCGTCAGTCGTCACTATAGAAAGAGGACAAATTCGAAATTCTAGAATGCCGACGATCGGTAAAGAAATCTATATACACCGTCACAGGTGTTTTGACTTTTGACGAAAAAGTCAAGTTTAGCAAGCTTTGTTCTACCAATTTTGGAAATTACATGCGAAATTGTACTTTTTAAAAATTCCAACACACCTTTAATTGTTTTTGAAGTGATTGTTGATTTTTCGAGTTTTGCTTCGAGTCAAAGTTGATTTACTCCGGCATTGTATTGCGGATTAACCTTATCGCGTTTGATTTTATTCCTACACGTATTCCTTCAAGGAAATGTTTCTTTACAGTTGATATTTAATAATAAAGAGACTAAACATGATGGATTATGAATTTAAAATCAAGACCCAGAAGGATCGGACCAAGGTCGAAGATCTCTTTGAATTTGAAGGCTGTAAAGTAGGAAGAGGTACTTACGGACATGTCTACAAAGCTCGACGAAAAGAGGGGTTAGTTTTGACACTTTTTGTACTCTCGACGATAATTCGGTAAACATTAAGTCAATCGTGTAAAAGGAAAGGAATAAAACAATCGTAGAACTCCGAAATCGTTTCATTCTGCCATTCCTGTTTAAAAATTATTATGATAACTGTTTTTGTTTCAGTGTCCCGGACAGTGAATTAAAATCTCGTCCGGATACAAAAGACTTTGGTCTCAAACAAATCGAGGGAACAGGTCTCTCGATGTCCGCATGCAGAGAGATCGCCGTAAGTGACGCTTCAATCTCAACTTTGATACCCGATCTCCGATGTTTTGCAATGTACAACATTTCACGTAATTCATAGTTACTCAGGGAATTGAAGCATATCAATGTCATCACCCTCATCAGAGTCTTCCTATCTCACAACGATCGCAAAGTGTGGCTGCTATTTGACTTTGCGGAACACGATCTCTGGGTACAAAAGAAAATTACATTTTTCCAAATAGTTATTTCGCTTCCTCTTGGAAAATTTAATGTTCCGGGATGTTGTTTTCCCAACAGCACATCATCAAGTTTCACAGAGCAGCCAAAGCCAACAAAAAGCCAGTTATGGTTCCCAAAGGCATGGTAAAATCTCTGCTGTATCAAATTCTCGATGGCATTCATTATTTACATTCCAACTGGGTTCTCCACAGAGATTTGGTGAGTAATCGTGGGACGATTTATTCTGAATTTAGAAATATTGTGCTATAAATCTTCGTGACTCCTGTATATTCTTGTTTGTTCAGAAACCAGCGAATATATTAGTCATGGGAGAGGGAAACGAGAGGGGACGCGTGAAAATCGCTGATATGGGCTTTGCTCGGCTATTCAACGCTCCGCTAAAACCTCTGGCCGATCTTGATCCTGTAGTCGTGACTTTTTGGTACAGAGCACCCGAATTACTTTTAGGAGCGCGGCATTATACCAAAGCCATTGGTATGTATTTTATCGCTCGGAAAAAGAAAATATACGATGTTGACGATATTTCTTGTGTTTACAGACATATGGGCTATAGGCTGTATATTCGCTGAACTTTTGACCTCCGAGCCGATATTTCACTGCAGACAGGAAGACATTAAAACTAGCAATCCTTATCATCATGATCAATTGGATCGGTATAAAAAATTTTATATTCTCTTCTGGATTAATTTTTTTCATTGCATCTCCCTCATGAATCATTCTCGACTATTACCATTTAATACAATTGTGGATGTTGATTTTCGTTTCAGGATATTCAACGTAATGGGCTTTCCACTGGAAAAAGATTGGGAGGATATTAAAAAAATGCCCGAACATCCGACACTTCTAAAAGATTTCAAAAGATCCAAGTGAGTAAATATTCCATCCTCTTCATGCAATTGTTTTTTTTTTCGTTCATGAAAATAATATCTATGTATTTACGTTAATTTACAGTTACGCAAATTGTTCACTTACAAAATACATGGATCGTCATAAAATAAAACCCGACAGCAAGGCATTCAATTTAGTGAGTATCGCAAATGTCTCCAAAAAGCTCTGTAAATATTTTTCTCAACAAAAAATGTGTTTTCATTATAGTTGCAGAAATTACTCATGATGGATCCGAACAAGCGCATTACTTCCGAACACTCGATGCAGGATGCCTACTTTCAAGAGGATCCACTCCCAACTCAGGAGTACGAATAAATTTAACTCTGTCGATTTTGCAAGAAATCGGGCAAATTATTTTTTCTTCATTTCTCTCCTAATCTTTACATTGTTCGCAGTATATTTGCCGGATGTCCGATTCCCTACCCGAAGAGAGAATTCTTGACGGACGACGATACCGAAGAAAAGACTGAAAATAAAGCTCGACAGAATCAACAACAAACGGTAAGAATTTTTCAAATTTCATCGTAGATCACCTCGAATCAATCTCAATCCAATGTTTCCAAACGCAGCAACAGAATCAACCTCAGCAAGGTAACAGCGAGCATAATCACGGACCAAATCCTAAACGCGTTCGACTCAACGGTCCTCATGGCGCTCCGGAATTTCATCAGCATCAGAATCATGCTATGACCCATCAACAACCACAGGGAATGGTTTATTCGACCGCACAGCCGACTCAACCGGCAAATTTTCATCAACGTTTCCAATAGAGGGAGTAGAGAGAGGAAGATCGAATTTTGCCGGGCCCCTGTATATTTCTTCGATCACGATAATACAATTTAATTTATATTATCGAGTTGAAAAGTCATTTTTCTATTTTTCATTTATTATTATTTCATCAAAGCAATGCTTTCTGTTTACAGAAAGAAAACCAGGTTTTTTGTCCAAAAACTGATCATGGCCGTATTTACCAAAAATAGACAGAATCGGTATAGTGACCAAAACCGTGAAACTTGATGAATAATCCATGAGGATTTGAACACGCAATTGCGTCAACGTTTTCAACCATCAACGTATTAACATTTGGGGATGGAAATTCTTCGTGTTTCTCCATTGTTAAAAATGCATCGTGCAACTCGTGCACGTGCGCAAGAATGATATCAGTCTTGCATACTAAACGACGATGGTCGATCTTGGTCGAGTATAATTATTCGACGCTATTATGCTCGTTTCGATGCGTCGTTCATCCTGGGGCTCGTTTCAGTCTACAAAACAGAAAAAAACCATTGTCGCGCGATTGAGTCCCAACGAGCTCCGTGCGGGGCATTATGTATACTTATATATTTATATAAAGAGGGACAGAGAAAGCGAGAGAAGGACGAGACGAAACGTTTGAGCGCGAGAAGGGAAAAAAGGCCGTGGAGTAGGAGCTCGGCAACGTAATTCGAAAAAAAAGAGGAAGTGGGAGGATCGCGCGTGCGCAACGAACGAGCAAGAGAGCTCTACGCTCGGCTCATCGGTTCTCCGCTTTCGGACCCGTTGTTCGCGGTCCTGAAACGCAGTTTCCGCGAATCGGTGCTGGACGAAAAAACGTGTGTGGTGCGCGCGCTCTCTCTCTCTCTCCATCTCTTTCTCTCTGTGCACGATGTCGTCGAATTACGGCGAAAATATCAGTGATCGAGCGAAGCTACAATGAGACGATAAAATATTTTATAACGAGATAAGGTGAGGACCACGAATCTCGTTAGTTATCAAAATTTTACAATTACCATCGTCCTCGAGCAAATACAAATTTGCGTGGAAAATGCATTATTTAATCGAGCTCGGATGTATGTAAAAACCGATTTTGTTCGCTCTCCCATTGCGCCACTTTGAAATACCGCCTTTTTTAGTTTAACCGCTCATTTATTTTCGGTCGAATATCGAAGGATTATTGGAAAATCGTTTGTGCAATTTTTTTTTCTTATTACATTTAAACGTAAGCGTGAATATAAAAGTTCGGAAAACACGATCGTTTATGCCGATATGAAAATTCCGTTCATTCACGGTTCCCTTTCTCTTTAAATGTTAACCGAGAATATATCTACATATATATCTATGTATTCTAGATATATATGGATGTTTTTTTTTTAAATATGAAATATATAGAGAAAAAAAACGGGAGAGCGCGTGTAAGAGACAAATTCGTTGACGGTTTCGATCAAAACAGTCGATACATACATCCGACGGGTCTAAAATAAATCACTCTCATCGGGGAATACATGTTTTTACGAAAATAACTAATAGAAACTTGTGGAGGAGGAATTGAACGAATACTCGTTTACGCAACGAGCTCTCTGCCATAATGTAAATACACGTTTACGTGTGACGTGTGTTCCGCGTAACTCCTTATAGAAAGTAGACGGTGTTTTTTTTCCCTCAATATTTCTCTCGCGAGAGAGCTCGTCATCCGCGCGTGACCTTGGGAGAGAGAGACGGCCATTTTGGTACCGGGCTGCGGAATTTGTCTTTCCTTCCAGTCACAGGTGATTCGGGGATTCGAGCGATGATAATCAGGATCGCGAGGCCCTTTCGCGAAATTCAACGATTTTGCGAAAGGCTGGATAGTCAATGAACGATTTTGAGGGGATCCATGCGTTCCTCCTGCGTTTATCAGTGCCAGAGTTCCAAAGTTTAACACTTTTTTCTCGAAAACGACTTACCAGAGTGGAATGTCTCTTTTCTTGTTATTCGTGAAGTCATTTTCGAGAGGAATGAGTTATTTATGCTCTTCTTGAGGTTTAGCGATGCTGAAAGCTCAAAAAGAGCGAAAATTCGATGGACACGGGCTAAGTGAGGCGCGCTTTACGGGCGAGAAGTAAAAGTAACGAGAAGGTGGGCAAAGACGCCGTGTGTACGTTTTTTTCCTATCTTTGACGCCGTGTGTGTGCGCGTGTGCGTCGCTCCTGACCACCAGCGTTGTCCGATGGGACCATGACCACGTTGCGACAAGGTAACGAGGCAACCAGGACCCGCACACCGCAGAGCCGTTACCACGGAGCCGTTTTAACGTCTCGGGGCGACGTAAAAATCGTCCGTGGACTATATCTATACGAGAAGCCGGGTCAAAACGTACAGTGCGACCTCGAATATACAGTTGCTATCGAGTTTCTCATGCGGGTAACTCTCGAGAGGGATATTTCGCAAGATTCGATTATTTCGAAAATTTGCACGTTGATAGTTTTGTTCCTTTCGCCTGTTTTTATTTCGTCCGAAGCGTGGAAGCGTCGAGACAAAGCGTTACGGCTGGTTTTCCTCTCTTTTATTTCCTTTCCAGTCGAGCTGAGCGCAGCTGGAGCAAAGAATACGAGACTTTGGTCATACGAATGCGCGACTTGGCTCGTTATGCGTGGCGCATCACGTAATAAATACGTGGAAAGTTATAGAGAGTCGCGTTGCGCATTGTCATAAGGACGAACGCACGTGGGACGATCTCTCTCTCTCCCCCTCTCTCTCCCTTTCTTTATCTCTCTTTTTCTTGATCTTTCTATCTCTGCGCGCTACGACGAACGACAACGTGACGCGAGAATACTTGCGAGAGAATGAGATCTCTTTCTCTCGTCAGCGGTTACCCGCTGTGTCACTGATCTACCTCAATTTGATGCGCTCCTCCGGTGAATCGAGATCGCCCAATTGAGAGGATGATCATTCAATTAACGGCTCCGATGATCATGGGGAAATAATTTCCCCCGTTACTTTTCAAAATAAATTACCTCGAAGTAGGTCAAGAAATGTATCTTCTCCATTTCTTTATTCGAAGAGAGCAATGGATGCGCATAAGCGTGCGTTTTTTCTGGATAATGTTGACAAATTTGGAAAACTCAGACTATACGAACTCGCTTCCGGCGACTTCTCAGAAAAGTGTCCTCGTGGTGGTCAGCATAACTCACGATAGCTTTATCTGAAATAAAAAAAACTACATTTTATTTGTCAGTAGATAAGCGAAGCTCGTGATTGAACGAAGGATTTTTAACAAAATTGAAATTTTCATTTTTTGCAAAGCTGCGTGCAAAACGGTACAATTTTTGGTAGAATCTACACGACTCACAGCCTTGCAAA
Organism: Alloplasta piceator; assembly: GCA_946863875.1. Classification (NCBI taxonomy): domain Eukaryota; kingdom Metazoa; phylum Arthropoda; class Insecta; order Hymenoptera; family Ichneumonidae; genus Alloplasta; species Alloplasta piceator. The sequence continues at coordinate 1,222,810 of OX333076.1, read as the reverse complement.
ATTAATTGTAATCGAAAAAAAACCTTTGTTCAATCACCAGTTAATCCTATTTTGAATAAGTGCACAAAATTTCAATTCGATCGGTGCGTTAGTTTTTGAGAAATCGTGTTTATAATCGACTTCGAAAATCGACCTCGAAAATTATGGGAGTTTTCAAAGGCTCTCCTCTCTCTCCAAGTCTTTTACTCCGATTGATTTGAAACTTTGGGAAAATATTCTAGACATATTGTACTATTGAATTTAAAAAAAAGGATTTTTGAAATGTACAATTTTTGAAGATATTTCCAATTAACATTCGAATAGTAGATAACGTAATCCACCATTATCTTTTAAAGCAAGGAACGTACGCGAACCAAAGCTTTGACACAGAGAAAATATTTCAATGCTCTGCCACATCCTCGGGATACGAAATTATAAATCATTTTCGTACCACGCGAGAATTTGAGTAATAGATCAGACTAATCGTGTCAGTAATGAATTCATGGCTAATATGTAAAATCCAATGCAGATTTCTTGGGTGTAACGGATATCGAGTTTCGATTGTGTATATACACATGTAATATAAATTTGTCTATACGTCGAGTATCGTAGATACGAGAGAGATTGATGAAACCGGATGATGTGCCAATACACGAGAAACAGCGCACGAGACATTTTGAAAAAATGTTTTCGTCAGCGGTTTCATAGTATAACGAGTTCTGAAATTGGTGATGCCGCGCGTTGTAGAAAATCCCTTTATTGTAAAACGGGCCGGGAAAAGAGAGGGAGACAGGACAAGGAATAAATGAAGGAGCAAAGGAGAGGGATAGATGGAAGTTGGGCGTGCGTTTGAGCAAGTGAGAATGCGTGAAAGACAGAGACAAGACAGGCGAGGTCAACGAGGTGCCCGATATGGTATCCAACGTCCGCGCTCTGAGAGTGCCGTTTTACACACACAGACATGTCCATGTTATATATATATACATATTTATACACATGAATGGATATGTATGTATTTCTATACCTGACCTGAACTGCCTACGAGGATTAGTGTAGCAGTCGAGGTTTGGAGGCTCCAAATGCAATTTTCACAAGTACACAAAATATAATCGCGCTCGAGGCTTTTTGTTTCACCTCCGCCAGCTCATTCTCGCTCACGAGGAAAATATGTCATTGAATATTTGCTTAAGGATCTCGAAGGTTTCGTGAAAACTCGTTTACTCAACGTTAACGCATCCTTGTGGATTACAATATACGGAACGATAAGTTGGGTTCGATTTTCATTAAAAATGGTCACTGAAGGGGAAACGGAAGGTTTCAATGGGGGAATCCATTTACAAAGAAAGTTACGTAATTTTTTCGAGAATTTACGTAGAAAAATAGCTTCCAGTTGAGTTTCGGTAAATGTTAAATGGATTTTTCGTCCACGTGTATATTTAGCGTATATTTCTAGAAATTTGTGTATTTCCTGAACGGTTTTAGTTGAATATATCTTGCGATATATCAGCTGTACACCTTCAGTGGAAATTCATCGGATTGATGAATTTGAAAAAATTAAAAACAATCTCAGAAGGTCGATGATTGTATCCCAAATGCTAAACGCTTGTTTCTTGGGCATAAGAGCGAAGGAGAGCAAAAGGCGAGCGCGTCACAGTAGAAATGGATGTCGGGGTCGGCCAGCATCGATGGCTCGAGCGTTAGTTTCGAAGGAAACTCAATTTTCGCCTCTTTCGTACGACGAGTGAATCATTCACCGCGTTTGAACTCGAGCCACGCGGTGTACCTGCCTACGTTCTATTTGTACATCATATTATATACACATAAATCCACACACAATCATATTCAATTCTGTATGTTCCTCGCACATGTACGTACGACCGATTTTCCGGAATATCAGGTCGAGTTTCCTGCCAGATCCGAAAAAAGCCGTATGTTCCTAAATTATTTGTTAGGAAGCTTTTTAATTTTCTCAAAGAAATCCTGCACTTCGGAATGCGTAATTTAAAGTTTTTTTTTCTCAAACAAAAAAATATCCACAAAATCTGCGGATGCAACAGTTTTTCCAGATGAAATAGAATCCATGAAGAGATTTGTTTTCTTTGTCGAAGCTTAGTTTTTGCTAAAATGGTTATAAAAACGCGCAGCTGAAGTGACGCAAATGTGGACGGTCGAAATCGACGCCGATATTCCGGTGAATCTCTCATGTATGTGTGCATGGAATAAACTGGAATAAATTATACGACGCGAGGGGATATGTATATACAAAAGAGCTCAAAGATGCAACTCTATCGGCGATATGTATATAAGTGCATAAGCGCCAACGGATAAGTGACTATGAGCGTGTGTATGGGGATCTTTGATATCCCAGGAGAGTCTATTTTTAAACGTGACTCGTTGGTATGTGCGTGCGCGGCTGTGACGCAATCCTATGGTCTTTCTCCTTAATTCCTTCATTCTCTCTGTCTTTATTCTCTCTTCATCGCTCTTTCACTGACTTAAGAATTCATCAGCGGGGTATTACGGCATCTTTGTCACTTTTTGTCTCTCTCCGGTAGCCATACGCATTATATACAGCTATATTTGTGCGAGCAAATGGAAAAACAGGAAGAATTCTTTCGTACCAACCACGGTATCCCCTCTTAAGATGAGTTCCTCTCACTCGGCGCCGTACTACCTCTCTCCTTTTAAATCCCGCTCTGAGGTGGCAAAATTACGGAGGAAAATATATATATGGGTCAAAACGCCAATTATGGACGTCAGATCCGGCCTCACCCCCTCCGATCTTTTCGCATTTTTTTTAGCTGAAAGTCCTCATTGAAAAACACATTCCCAAATTTTTTCAGATTTTCTCCCCTCTAAATTTCGCAGTTATTACATGGAGTATAATGTCTAGTTTTACCATTTTCGTTTTATTCATTATGACTTGCCGTCTTCCATCACGATAAAAAAAAATTCAAAAAATAGGTTTTTTGCGTGAAAAAGTCTCAGCTTTTCAAAAAAAATATTGCTTTCCCGATAATGCCTGTTAAATGCTCTCAAAATCGAGTTTTTAATCTAAAAAGCTGTTTTTTAGCCATTGCCCGTATTTAAAATTTTTTTTCCATGTTTTTTTTTGAAAAGCTGAGAAAATTTTACATAACATACGTCATTTACAAGGTCGGTTCTAAATAAACATACGAGAAAATTAATTAAAAAGTGTTTATTAATTTATTTCTCGTGTGTTTATGTAGAACCCACCTTGAAAATGACATATGTTATGTAAAATTTTCTCAGCTTTTAGAAAAAAATATTGAAAAAAAATTCAAAATATGGGCTATGGCTAAAAACAGCTTTTTAGATTTAAAACTCGATTTTGAGAGCTTTTCACAGACATTAGCGGAAAAGCAATATTTTTTTTTGAAAGCTGAGACTTTTTTACTAAAAAAGTGTATTTTTTCAAAAAGAATTTATCATAACGGAAGATGGCAAAAAAAAATTATTAAAATCAATTTTTGTTCATTCATTCATTTCTCGTATGTGTATGGAGAACCCATCTCGGAAAATACATATTCCATGTAAAATTGTCTCAGCTTTTCGAAAAAAATATTTAAAAAAATTTCAAAATTTGGGCAACGGCTAAAAAACAGCTTTTTAGACGTTAAGCTTAATTTTAAGAGCTTTCCAAGTGCATAAACAAAAAAACAATATTTTTTTTGAAAAGCTGAGACTTTTTCACGCAAAAAACCTATTAAAAAAAAAAAATTTAATGTGGTGGAAGATGGCAGGTCATAATGAATGGAACGAAAGTTGTAAAACTAGACGAATACCCCATGTAATAACTGCGAAAGTTAAAGGGGAAAAAATCTGAAAAAATTGGGAATGTGTTTTTCAATGAGGACTTTCAGCTAAAAAAATGCGAAAAGATCTGAGGGAGTGAGGCCGGATCCGATGTCCATAATTCGCGTTTTGACCCATATATATATATATATATATATATATATACATATCTTTATATACCTGTAAATGATGAAGACGACGTTTTTACAGTCTTTTCTGCGCGTCCGTAAATGGAAATATCGCGGAGTCAATTCCTTTGGATAGTCGCGAATCCCACCGGATGACACACAAAGCCATCGTTTTTCCTGTCCGGTCAGAGTCTACATGGTCTTTATGTTCTTTCTCTCTGACTCGCTCCGCACAACGAACAGATGCTCGTGTTCTCTTTTGCTTTGTTTATTTTTTCCTCTTGTTGTTTGGTGCAAAGTCTGGCCACTCGAGATGAATATCGCAGTTTAATGGTCGCATGCATACGCATCTTCCCAGATACGACCTCACTCCGGTTTGCGTTTTGTTATTAATCAGCCAATCGATTGAGAGGAAATGCGAGCGTATAATCGTTTCGCACTAAATGCATACCGTATCGCAGCGAATATTCCTCTCACCGGCTGCAAATATAAATATTTAGATTCGCCGATTGAATCGTTGAAATTCGATATGCACCGCTGATGATGAACTTTTTGGACTTTTGCCCGTAACTTCGTGATAATTGTAGTACCTCAAAAAATTCCTGCGTGTTCTTTGGATGTTGCTTTTTGGAGTGCCAATCTTCCGAGGAAATATCCAATTACGATTTCTCCAATAAAAATTGGGAAATTCAAAGAAGTGCTGCTTTCAGTAGCCCGACCGGATTAACCCCTTGACCACCAATCGATGATGGCTTTGGTCTCTGAAATGAACGCATAGATCGATTAATTCGGAGATTGGGAGTGAATGATAAATTTGTTGGAAAAAAACCACATACTCGCATTTCGATGGTCTTTGACCATGAAGAAATATTATTTAGGAGCATATATCGGTGGTCGGTGCGGCATCGTTATGCACCATGAGGGGATCTCTCGTTCACCTCGAACGCAAATCCTCGAGTCGCACTTTTACGGTACAGCACATTGAGCGGGTTAATACAAGCCACTCTTGTGTATACCAAAGTGCGATATTACCGCGAGTCATCGCTGCGCGTTGCCGCTGCGAGATTTTGTGGCCGTGACTGAGTTTTTTTTCATTTTTTTTTATAGCGCAGGCCATTTTTTCACAATCTTCCTTCTTCCTTTAGTCATGCTCTGCAAATTTGGGTAGCGCGAGGTGGTTTTGCTATCCCCATTCGACGAAAGTATCGGGAATTCCCTCTCCGCTGTGTCTCTTTGAACCCAGACTCTCAAACGCATTCTCCAATTTTACGTTCTTCTTCTTCGTTATATTTATTTCAAATTCTGGAAAATCTTTGCAGATTTCGACGTGAGTCGTCGCAAATGCAGTCAGCATGGATTCCCACGTCGGTCTTGATTACATCGTCGATAATCCAGATTACTGCAGCAAACTCGCTTCAGGTATTTTTACATCCAATATGCAACGTTTGTAATCTGAAAAAAAGACAATTTGATTAGCAATAGCAATATTGTTTATCCGCTCATACGAGATGTTATCAAGTTTCTTTGAAGCACAAAAAAAAATTTTGCAGCTCTGGACACGGCTTGTACATCCGTGAAGAAACAAGTGGTCGATCTGTTATCGGCGCTATGCGTCTACAGTCAGGATGGTCGTCAGCGCGCTATCGACACTCTTCACATTTACCAGGTAAAAAAACAGAAAAAAAACTGTGAGAGGGTAATTAAAATTTTGAAAGTCGTCGCGGGACTAGAAAAATTTAATTATCGATCAATTATAGAATTTATATCGATTATTCGGTCATATTAAAAATTGATTTGAAAATTTTGCAGGAACGAAAGGGTGAACGTTATCGTCTCCGAGCGATTGTCGATGAACTGCAAAAAGAAACTGCCGAGGATTACCAGACCGCTCTCCTGGCTTTCATCAACTGTCTCATTATCTCGACACCGATACTCAAAGATCGAGTCAGACTTCGCAATGAGTTCATCGGTGAGTACTTAAAAATTTCATTGAAAGAAATGTAACAAAAAAATCGATGATAGTCGAGAAATTTTAACATTATCAAAGGTACCAGAAAATTTTATCACGTTTGAATTCAACTATTTTTTTATGGGAAATTTTTCCAAAATTTACCAGACTGGAGGACCAACTGAATGGAATTTGTGCACTTGAATTGCGATTTTTAAATTTACTCTGGATAACGCTAGAAAAATTGGCTAAAACGCGGCTTGGTTGATGCAGAATACCAAATAAATTTTTTTAATTGCACAAAAATAGTTTTTAAAAGAGAATTTGTGAAGAGAAATTCAGAAACTGTAAATTATCGTTTAGAGAAGTCTAAATACTGAATTTTCAAAATCCAATTTCTATTTTGCAGGCCTGAAACTGCTGCCAATACTGAACGAACTTCGGTAAGCAAACAATATCTACGTCACGATCGTCAAAAATTTCACAATCGTTAACATCATTTAACAACTTTAACATTGTCAAACAACAATAACAATAAAAAAAACAATAACGTTGTGTAACGCAAAGAGAGGAAAAATGCTTTATTGTGCACCCACCCCTCGCAGGGCTCAAGATAGATCGGATTGTACGAAAATCTTGAATAATTCACGCCGAGCGATTTTCCCTCAACGTGAAAAATCAAAATTCGCGCCGGACGTGATCTGAGGATTCGGTCATAAACAAAATAAATTCAAACCTCCGCATTGTATTCGAATAATTAATCCTACGCGACCAGACATTTACATTCCATCCTCGTAGCTCGAGTGTCAAAAAATTCGAGAATTCACGGAATGGCAACGAGAAGAAAAAGGAAAAATAAGGGACGAGAGATTTCGCGGACGCGTGTGTGCGTTTGGTCGCGAGTTCTCGGGGCAAAATGTAACTCGAATAGCGGCGCCAACGGTCGAGAAATAGAACGAAATATAGTGCCGTCTTCTCGGCCCCAGTTTCATTTCACTCTCAGACTCTTCCTTTCACCGTGTGTCTTTTGAAACGTTACTGAGAATGTCAAGATAGAAAGAGCCAGAGGAAGCAACAAAGAGAGTGAGAGAGGAGTAAATTAAGGAGAGGAGAAGGAGGAAGAGAGGATAGAAAGGGATGACAAAGAGGGATAGAAAGGGAGAAAAATGAGAGAAAGTGTAGAAGGAAGGAGGAAAGAGAAAGGGAGATGGATATTGTGTGAGACAGATTTAACTCGTGGAGTGAAAAAGCTTCCACTGGCAAGCACGATATGCACCTGCAACGGCATCAGCAATGTTCTCCGATGCTTGCTGGAACCAAAAAATATATGCATTCGACTGCGCCGAAAAGGGCGTATCTCGGCCGGATCAACGATTCTTAACGCTTAACATGCGCCCTTTTCTCTTTAACGGTCTATATACACAGATATGTGGGTCATTCCATGTCAAATCGACGAAGAGTTGGAATCGAGCCCCTTTAATTTCGATGCAATTTGGTCAGAAGTTTTCGTTTTTAATAAAACGAAGTTCTACCAGAAGAAAAAGATAAAAAAAAAAATTTTCGATTGTTTTGCAAGATTCAAAATTTCACAATTTTTTTAATCTTTCAAGATTATTTTTTAAATATCTCGAAAACTATTATAGTTACGAAAAAATTATTCCGGATTCGTCTTGAAGAGTGTACTTGTGGCTGCGAAAAAAAATATTCCGATGAAATTTTTTGAAAATTGATGAATTTGGAGAATTCTAAATTTTTTAAAATCATGCAAATCCACTTTCCACATTAAATTTTTTGTTTATTTTTTTTATATAATACCTTGTACTGATCTGAAAAGACACTGAAATTTTCAGGAAGGAGTTTTTTGTTTTTTCCAAAATATGAATTTTTTAATTTTTAAAAATCGTGTAAATCCACGATCAACATTAAATGTTTGGTTCCTTTTTTTTTTATATAATACCTTGGACTGCTCTTGAAAGATCCTGAATTTTTCAGGATGGTGTTGTTTTGTTTCAAAAATATAAATTTTTGAATTTTAGTAAACAAAAAAAATTTTTTTACCAAAATTGAAACATCCTGAAAATGTCAAGATCTTTTAAGATCAGTCCAAGATGTTATATTTAAAAAATTGAACCAAAAATTTAATGTGAAAAGTGGATTTTCACGATTCTTAAAAATTCTCCACATTCATCATTTTTCAAATTTTTTTCGGAATATTTTTTTTTCCAAGCCACAAGTATACTCTTTAAGACGAACCCAAAACGATTTTTTCGTAACTGTAATAGTTTTCGAGATATTTAAAAAATAAACTTGAAAGATTTAAAAAATTGTAAAATTTTAAATCTTTCATAACTTTCGAAAAAAAAAAATTTCAATTTTTTTCCTTTGGTAAAATTTCGTTTTATTAAAAATGAAAACTTCTGACTAAATTTCATCGAAATTGAAAGGGGTCGATTCCAACTCTTGGTCGATTTGAGATGGAATGACCCACGTGTATTCTCGTTCACACGTGTCTTTGTAGCAGAAAAATCACACCGTCACATTCGAAGTGGAGTGAACTCTGGTTGCACACAGCCCCATCAGTTCTTTCCGCTTCTTCTCCTTCCTTCCTCTTCTTCAGCTTCGTCCTCCTCGTTTCTTGATTTATCTTGCACGCATGTGTCTCAACCGCTCTTCGCTCTCGATTCCCAACACTCTCGAGACTATCTTGCAGTCACAGACAGTGTCTCATCACGCTTGTGTCCCGTTCTATAGAGCTTTTTACTACTCGGCGCTCGGAAACACGTGCCACGACACCGGTTTCCTTTTTTTTATTTCATTTTTTCTCCTCGCCCCTTTCCGTTCGTTTTCCCTCCAATTAATCATTTCGTCGCTGTCTTCGTGATTGGACATTCGAGGATCTATTTTTTTTCCCTCGGCATCGAGTTCGATACGAGTGTCACGTATCGATGACTCCGGGCACTTCCGGTCAAAAATATTGTCAATGGTGGAATTTTTCAGTAGTGGAGATTAAACGCGCAATTTGGAGTTTCGTGATCTACCGACTTTGACGAGATACTTCCGGTTTGTTGCATTTATGGCGATTTTTTTCTCGTGGTTACTAAGTTTTTCTATTAATCCGAAGTCAATTATCGATCAGGTCTATTGGATAAATACTTTGGGGTTCTATAAATGGGAAATTTTCTTCCAGTGGAATTTTTGTAATATGATTTTATGGTAATTAACAACGAAGTTGAAGATACGGCTGAATTCAGTGATATAATCGTGATATTTCCGGTTTGCAATACTTTTATGAATGTCGTGTGATTTCTGAATTGTTCCAGAATTAAAAAAAAATGTATATAAATATACAAATCAGAACAGTATTTTTTTAAGGGCCCTGATGCGATAATTAAACGACGTATAAACGGAAAAAGGAGTATAAAAGATTCATTTTAAATATGCGAAATATCTTTGTCCGAAAAAAATGCCGGATATATTTCGAGATCCATGATAAATATATCTGGCTGGTGAAAGATCACCGGATTTGAGTAAATCGAGAAGGATATTTATCGGGCTCCCGTAATATCAATGTCTTCGACGAATAACTCGCTGACAAGACTACAGAGAGTTATAATATGGAATGAGAAAGAAGAAGAAAAAAAAATAGTAATAACGGTTCGCGGACGTTCTCGTGGAGCGTCCATATAAGCGCGGGTGGGATATAAAAAGTAAGCGATACATTTGCTCGATGCACAAACGACCGGAAACTGGCTTCCATTGACGATTGTTGTCGTGACAGTTGGCCCGCGTATATCGACGAAGCGTGTGTACATAACGAAGGAAAATTATAATAGAGTCGTAAAGTAGCTCGTAAATAGCGTGTAACGTTGGAGCGAGGAAAAGAGTGGAAAAAAATTGAAGAAAAAAAAGGGAAAAACACGTAAACGACGCTCCTTGGTCGTAAAACACGACGATGTTGAAATCATCGTGCGATGAGTCGATATACGTTCGAGGATCACGAGGAAGAAACGCACCGTTGATGTTTCTCGGTAATTTGAAAAATAGTGTTTTTCATTGCAGAAAGCAGAAGAGCGAATTGCCGGACTTACGCGTGCAGCTTGATGTTTTTGACGATCAACGAGAGACCGACGAGGAATTGTCGAACGACGGACCGCCCGGTATCGATTTGTCGTCGCACGTTGATATTTTTTACGCGATACTGGGACAGATCGCCGATACACCGCAGGAAATACCGTTTTTGAGTATTCTGCAGCATCTGTTGCGTCTCGATCCAAAAGAAGCGGCGAGCGATTTGGCCTGGGACACGGCGGAGACTCTCGTTCACAGAGCAACGCTCCTCGAGAGTCGCGAGGATGCCACGAAATTGCTGAGATCACCGAGTCTTCAGGTGAGCTTTTTCACGAGGTTCGCCTTCCTTCCAGATTGCAAAGAAATATCTATTTAAATCAGAGTTTGTGAAAATAGTAAGGTAAAAGTAATGCATTACCCATTACTTTAAACAATGTGTATTGGACAAATTTTCCATTACAAATTACAAAAGTAATGTGTAATGGATGCATGTCCCATTACAAATAAAAAAAGTAATGTCTAATGGATGCATGTGCCATTACAAATAAAAAAAGTAATGTGTAACGGATGCGCGTTCCATTACAAATAAAAAAGTAATGTGTAATGTATGCACGTTTCATTACAAATGACAATTAAAAAAAAAAGTAATTTGCAGTGAAGAATATTCCATTACAAATAGCAAAATTGCTGTGCTCGTATTAGAAACTTGCACATTGCTGTCTCATTATTTTATTTCACTCACTAAAAGTTCATCCACAATTATCAAAAATGATCCATAAAGTTAAAAAAAAAAGAATATGCACATTACTTAGGGATTCAATAAAGCGACAAATTTTGTATCAGTAACTTGTAATTTTTATTAGATGCATGCATCCATTACACATTACTTTTTTATTTGTAATGGGACTTGCATCCATTACACATTACTATTTTCATTTTTAATAGGACATGCATCCATTACACATTATTTTTTTTTTGTAATGGGACACGCATCCATTACACATTACTATTTTCGTTTGTAATGGGACATGCATCCATTACACATTACTTTTTTTATTTGTAATGGGACACGCATCCATTACACATTACTTTTGTATTTTGTAATGGTACACTTATGCATTTCACATTATGCAGTGTAATGGGTAATAAGTACAGTAATGCATTATCAAAGCAATGCATTACTTACAACTCTGATTTAAATCCAGATGCAAGAATGAAATTCTCAAAGTTCTTTTACCATGTTGATTAATGCCTCGATTCTTCGGTCCAGACAAATTTGTGCTGCCATTGTCGCGGTGCCGATCAGACTTGCGGAACAACGCGAAAGGCCTCGCTTCCGGCGAGCAACACGACGCCACTTCCACCCCCGCTTCCGGTCTCGACGATCACGATATCACCGCCGAGTCCACCGAGCGGTTTCGTTCTTCCGCCTCCACCGCCGCCGCCTCTTCTCGGCAACGTTTCCAGGATCGATGTCGTCATGGAGCCACCCTTGCCTCCACCGCTCAATGTCCCGACTATCGCGAGAGCACCCACTCCCGAACCGCCGAGCAATCACGCTAAACTCTTGCCGCAGCAGGAAATTCCCACCCCCAAGACGAAAATGAAGACCATCAACTGGAACAAAATTCCAAATCACAAGGTATAATATCCGCTTGATGTCACGAGTGATAAAATATTATTTGTAATCCTCACTTATATTATTATTAATAATATTAACTATCAATAATAATGAAATCCGTATAAATAATTTCTTCAAGATTAGAGTAGAGAATTTTGCCTCCTGGCGATTGCGTCGTTTGATACGAGACCAAGGAATTTTTTTAAAAATCCATTTCTTCGAATGCCATAAATTTGGTAGATTTTTTGGGGAAAATATCTCTGAAACCGGTCTTAGGCACGTCGCGATTTTTAATTAAGCATGTTTTCGTGGTTAGCGAATATATATATTACCAATGAGAATCAAGGACGCCCGACAGGATATTTATACCGGTTATTTAGGTTCAAGGTGAGTGGGGAATGGCTTTTTCAGGCTCCGCGCCGCTTCTCGGTCTAGCGTTAACTTTGTGTGTATTTTTTGTCCTCTCCGCTTCTTCCTCTCGTCTTATTCTTCATTCTTTCCGTGTCGCAGGTCATTGGCAAGCGAAACATTTGGTCACTGGTCGCGAACGAGCACTCGAATTCGCCGATGGCCGATTTGGACTGGGCCGAGATGGAGGGATTATTTTGTCAGCAAGCACCGCCGATCGTGCCTCCAGCTGCCTCCTCGACGACTCACGGTTCCGGTGCTGACGTCGACAGACGTCGTCGTGAACCCACCGAGGTATCCCTACGATCACCCAAATTCCGCAAATTTCAATGGAAGCCAAAAAAGAAGTCCATAAAAATTACTTCTCCAAATATGTTTCCCACTAATTTGATCCAACGCACTGGAAGCACAATTTAACCGCGATACTTCTGGATCAGCTTCACTCGAACTATTAATTTATCTTGCAGATCGCTCTGCTCGATGGAAAACGCAGCTTGAACGTCAATATTTTCTTGAAACAGTTCAGAAGGTAAAAATTTCATAGATGAAACATAAATTCTTCCGAGGTAATTGTTTATCGTTGCTTCGTATTTTTTGACGTTCCTCTCCAGTTCCAACGAGGATATAATTCAATTGATAAAAGACGGTGGACACGATGACATTGGTGCCGAAAAGCTTCGCGGTCTCTTAAAGATATTGCCGGAAGTCGACGAACTGGAGATGCTCAAGAGTTTCGACGGCGATAAATCGAAGCTCGGTAATGCGGAAAAGTTTTTCCTCCAGCTGATTCAAGTGCCCAAGTGAGTTTATTCCCTTTGCCACTCTTCGACGATCATCAAAATTGCGAGAAAATTAAAAAATTGGTTTTAAAAAAATGTGCAATTCAAGCTACAAATTGCGAATCGAGTGCATGCTTCTGAAGGAAGAATTCGCCGCGAACATGAGTTACCTCGAACCGAGTATAAACTCGATGATTCTCGCTGGGGAAGATTTAATGACGAACAAGCCTCTCCAGGAAGTCCTTTACATGGTTCTAGTCGCTGGAAATTTCCTCAATTCGGTTGGTATCGTTGTCCGGATGATTTAATTCAGTTATAGTCGAGAAAGTGAACTGTTATTCCCGCTCTTTCGTTACAGGGCGGTTACGCTGGAAATGCGGCTGGAGTGAAATTGTCCTCTCTCCAAAAACTCACGGAAATACGTGCCAACAAGCCTGGAATGAATCTCATACATTACGTGGCACTCGTGAGCATTGTACCAACGATCAAATATCCATGCTCGAGCATAAACGAATTTTTTCAAATACAATTTTCCGTTCACAGCAAGCCGAGAGGAAGAGGAAAGATCTGCTGAATTTTACGAGAGGAATGAGCGCCCTGGAGGCGGCAACGAAGTGAGTTTTTTTCCTTGATCAATCATTGAAGCCAAGAATATTTTTCAGTAATTTAATATCGCTTGGTTCTCTGCAAAGAACAACGATCGAACAACTGACCAACGAATTCAATACGTTGGACACGAAGATAAAGAAGATCAAGAGTCAAATACAGCTCCAATCGACGGAGGAAGATATACAGGAGCAAATGGCACAATTTTTGCAGGTATTTTTTTCCTTCTCGGTGTCTCTTCCTAAAAATTATCCTGGTGCATGGCTCTTATCGACTCAACGACCGACAGATGGCCGAACGAGAGATGACTCAGCTCAAACGGGACATGGAGGAACTCGAGGGTGTGAGAAGAAGCCTCGCGGAATTCTTCTGCGAAGATTCAAACACGTTCAAGCTCGAGGAGTGTTATCGCGTCTTTCATCAATTTTGCCAAAAATTTAATCAAGCGGTCGCTGAAAATGAGAGACGAAGAATTCAGGAGGAACAAGTCACAGCGAGACGCAAGCAGAGAGAGGAACAATTGCTGGCGAGGAAGAGAATGCGTAAGGGAGATAAATTAATAAATCCTAAATGGATCTTGCAATTCATCAGGAATGAATTTTTTTTTCCAATTTAGTGAGCAATCAAGCGGAAACACCGGGATCCGAGTCAGAGTGCAATCTCATGGATTATGGACTTTTAGACATAAACAATAGTTTTTCCCACAAGCAGTACAATCGCAGCGAGGCGAAAATCAAGAGATTGCAAAACGGTGGCGTAACGTCCGACGAGGATATCTCGATAACCGGCTCACCGAGCATAAGACGACGTTTGGGTTCGTGCTCGGGCGGTCCGGAACAACAATTTACCAAAGAAGAAACTTACTCGCCGGATATAACGCCAAATGGGACACTGAGACGACGACGAAGTCGAATACCGTGCGAGGACGACGAGGGAAATCTCATGGATTTCTTGAGAACGACCGGTCAGGAAACCACGCGAGAACGCAAATCGTGGGGAAGCTTGGGTAATTTTACAAGCGATCAGACAGAAAAAAGTTATGAGCGCTTGAAATTTAGCCGCTTTGAATTTTTTGAAGAAAGAACCAAAATTGAGGAAAAACTCTTTTTGATGGAAATTCATAAAAATTTCGATTTTTTGAGAAAGGTATTGGTAGATTCGTGTTCAGGGGGTCAAAATACATGGATATAAGGTTTAAAATTTTTTTTGAAATTGGTCAAACCGAAGTAAAGTTATGAGCACTTGAAATTTTGCTATATTGGGTAAAGGAATATCAGCTAAAACGAGGACTTTTTTAAATTATTACGAAGATCGTTCCTGGGCGAGAAGAGCACGAGGACAGCCACGACGCGGAGATCTTTTGAACGCGGATTTTTCGGGTGATCGCGAGAGACCGAGTTCACCGTCGCCATTGACTGAGAACAAACCATTTCTGCAGGAGGAAGAGACCAAACCAACGGGGTACTGTCAAAAAAATATTCAAATCAATAGAAAAATAACAATAGATATCGATGGATTTTTATAAAAAGCAAAGAGTCAAGAAGTTGGACTCAAAGTAAAAAAAATATTGTATAAACTTTGATGCGATTGTAAAAAAAATGTATCAATGATTCAATGATGAATTCGTAAAGGAGAGCTTGGAGACAAAAAATTGAGGCTTGGCTGACGGAAAACGAGAAGGAGGAACGAGCCGGTGAGGAACTCCAAAGAAAAGCGAGACAGCTGCAAGCCAATCGCAAGTCCTTCGAAGATTCAGGTGAACCTCGTCGGAGCGATTTTTCGAAATATGACGAACATTCCGATGGCGGGCAAATTTTAGAAGAATGTCTTTTTGATTTTGCAGAGAGCGAAGGCAAGAGTTCGATAATGAACCCACTGGCGGAAGACAACCCGATTCACGGAGGATACCCGGAAGTTTACGATTGGCGTCCATCCGTTGAGAAAACGGATGTGATGAGAACGATGGAAGCAATAGAAGGTATAAATTCGGTGAAAAATAATTTCCCAAAAAATGGATCATCGATGAGAAACAACTTCCCATCAGCCCGATAAAAATATTCCTGACCTGTTTGATGAAATATTACAGAAGCGCAGCCTCATCAATCCCAGACTGATAAATCACAATGGCGAAAATCGAGTCTCAACGTGCCAAATAGCTTGGAGGAAAGCGATCCTCGTTATTCGCGAAGATTGAGATCCCGACTGGCAACCGACAACGTTCTTGGTCCAAGTACACTGCAAGTGAGTATTCCCAAACTCATGTTTATGGGGGAAAAACAAAAACTAATTTTTCGAACAGGCCATTCGCGAGGAAGAGCGTAAGAAGAACAAGACGAGCGAATCAACGGTGAACGAGGCTCAGGACGAATTGACGATATATCTGAGACAACCGACGACCCCGTCGGTTCGAAGATTCACGAAGTTTGGAAAAAAGAGCTCGGAGGAGGAGCGCGTTAGCGACAAGATCGACATCGATTCCGACAATATTGAGACGCCACCGGCAACGAGAAGAGTCTTCAGTCCACCGAGGGAGGTGAAACTGGTGGAAAAAGAGCCTTGCAAGCGTGAAAGATGCGGCAGTTCGATTCAGGGTCGCGAGGCGAAAATAGGAGCGAGTAAACCTAGCGGTACGATCCCTGATCTTGGAAGTGGTGAGTATAATTATTTTTTGAACATGAAGTATTTTTTAACGAAAATTCCTAAAAATTGATTGATACAAGCCCGTGAAATCTCGTTCTTCAGAGCAGAGTTGTAAATAACGCATTATTTTATTGATAAGTAGTGTGTAATGGATGCATGTGCCATTACAAATACAAAAAGTAATGTGTAATGGATGCATGTGCCATTACAAATAAAAAAGTAATTTTTAGTGGAGAATATTTCATTACAAACTAGTGTGTTTCTACTACAATTTAGAGTAGGTACTATTTTGCCTAAAGGTAAGTCTATTAATTTTTCAATGAAAATAATGTGCGTATCAAGTTTTTGTTAAATTTACTATCGTAGAGGTAAATGTATGAACAATGATTTTTTGGAATAATTTTTACTCCATTCTTGTAGAAATTACAATTGAAGAGAAACTTAATATACACAGACACCTGTAAGTTTTTTTTAAATTGTAATTTTTACAACAATGGAGTAAAAATTACTCCAAAAAATCACAGTTTATAGGTGTCAGTGTATATTAAGTTAATATACACTGACACTTATAAGTTTTTCTTGAATTGCAATTTTTACATTTACCACTACGATAGTAAAGTTACCAAAAATTTGATACACACAAATTATTTTTATTGAAAAATTAATAGACTTACCTTTGAGCAAAATAGTACCTGCTCCAAATTGTATTAGAAACACACTAATTTGTAATGGAATATTTTCCACTGTAAATTACTTTTGTTCAATTGTAATTTGTAATGGAGCATTAATCCATTACACATTACTTTTATTATTTGTAATGGAACGTGCATGCATTACACATTACTTTTTTTTATTTGTAATGGAAAACTTATCCAATACACATTGTTCAAAGTAATGGGTAATGCATTACTCTTACATTACTATTTTCACAACTCTGCTTCAGAGATTTCTAAAAAATGGATAAAAAAATGGAGCGAAATGAATTCGCAGAAAACTGTTGAAGGGCAGTGAATATTGAATATTTGAAATATTTCAGGAAACTTTGATAGATACGCGGCGGCTCGCAAGACCCGAAGGTACAAGAAAAATCAGGACATCCCAATGGATTGCAAGGACGGTCCGAAGCAGGAAACGGTCTGTCCGATAACGGGAGGCGGTGAGAGTTTCGCCGATGAGAAGCCTCAAAGGCCGACCACGCTGGCGTTGAAGGAGCCCGACAATGTGAACAACGTCGACGAGGACGAGGAGGAGGAGCAGGACGCTATGCTGAGAATATGGCAGGATAAATTGAAGCGTCGTCACGCGACATCCGACATCGACGTTACAATGACGGATGGTGGAAAGAACAACGACGAGCTACAAATGACACGGCCGATGATGTCGCATCGAAGCTCGAGACTTCCGATAACGCAACCAGCGCCGGTCGTCGCAGTGACGAATACAGTTTTGAGTCCGGTTATGCAAGAATCGAGACCGCGCGAAACAACGCCGGTTTGGCCGGAAAGAGCGGTCTCTTGTCGGGAGAGACATCGCAGTATGATTGATCCGAGTCAGGTGAGAGAAGCCATGAGACTCGCGAATAATCCGCCGAATCAGGTGCACCAGATGAGTTCGGTCGTCTCGAGTCCAACGAGCGATGCCGAACGTTTGCCAGTATTGCGAGTGACCTCGCCCGATCACATTGAGATCGATCAACAGATTGAGAAGGATTCACCCTCGAGTCGTTCGTATCAATGCAATTCCTCGATCGTCAGGATCACCGGAAAGGAGAACACCGGCAATCTCGACGACGAGAAAACAGCTTTGAACAGCGTTAAACGACAAAATCCAACATTGTTCAAGAGCAATCGTTTCATGCCAGACGCGAGTATCACCGGTACAGCGCCGATGGTCGTTAAAGCGAAGGAACAGGAAATGAACGACGAGGGTTTCGAGGAGACGCAGAGTCTCGTCTCGGAGACACTGAGTCAGGAAACATCGTCGGGCAATTACGAGACCGATAATCACGATTCGTCACGTTCGTCGCCAGCTGCCGAGCTTCGTTATGCAACGAGTGGCAAAAAAATTGAAACCAGCAACGAGCGTCGACGAACGATCGTTGGTAAGGATGAGATTGCGAGGCTCAAGGCTTTCGGACCGAGAACGGCCTCGATGAGAATCAGCGCCGACAACAAATCGAGCTTTTTGCCAAAACGTACGGTTAGTCTCAAACGCGAAGAGCCGAGGAAAATTGATAACAAGAGAATCGTACCGATTCCGAGCGCTAATTCTGGCGTAAGGAACGAGGTTGAACGTTCGGGTTCGAGGAGTAGTCTCAGAAGTTCGCGTAGCTCGTTGAACAGCTCGACATCGGTAAATACCGTGAGAAAACTCGCACCGAGTCACGCACAGCTCGGTAGTTACACATCGGCGATCTGCGCCATGACCAGTGATTTGCGAAAAAATCCAACAAGCTCACCGGCGTCATCGCGAACGAGCAAGGATCAAGATAACGGAAGAACAGCGCCGAGAGTCAATTCCAGTAGAATTCCAGCTAGTCGAAGTAGCAGTAGCGGCAGTAGCGTTGGTCCGGTCACGAGAAACATCAGAAGAGTCACTACGGTGCGTTTCTTATTGTCTTTTTTCAATCGTAGAGACTCCAGGAGCTAGAAAAAAAAATTATTTTAGTCGAATTAATATTTTTTCCGGCTGTATTCTTAATTGTATAATTCTCAACAGGGAATGGGTGAAACCCCAAAATTAACGAGCATCAGAGCGCGACCGGCGGTAGCATCGCGCAGCAGTAGCAGCGGTAGCAGCGTCGGTCCTCAAAACGCCATTAACAATCGACAAGGGGTTGGAAAAATTATTTCCACCTCTAAAAGCAGACTGGTACAACCGAGAGCCGCGCCGAGAAATCACAGTTTCATGAGACCGACCGCCGCGAGCGTTAACAAGGGTTCTATTCCAAATCTTCCCAAAAGCATTAAGAGCTTGGTGAAATAAGAACATTTCGTCGGTGAATGATATACAACGATTTATCAGGGTGATATTTAAAAAAAAAAAGTTTTTCGCGATTCTGCTCCTAGTCGAGGTTCCCTCGACCTTTTGCATAAAAAAATCTACAACGAAAAGCCAGTGAAAAAAAAGCCTCCGATTATTTTCCAAGAAGTATAAAAATCTTGATTCGCGGGCCGATAGGAGAAAATGTTTTTTTTAAATGCCCCGACATGTATGAACGTACGATTAAAATGCGTATAGTTTGCCATTTCGAAAATTAAATATATGACAGAGATATATTATGTTCTCCGGATATTATTGCACGATTCTCATCAATGACTGAATTTATCGTAGGGTACCTGTTTGGTAAAAAAAAGCCTTTAGCAAAGCACAGACATACGCGAACAAATTCACAGTTCTGGTAGTAATTTCAAAACCATTCGCGTACCTACATCAATTTAACCAAATGAACAAAAAATTATATACACGTGTGTCGAGCATATTGTAATACACACACGTACCAATAGTTTCATTATGACATAGAGCGATTTATATATATATATATAATAGTATATATATGATGTCGTTATAGAGCTCGGATTTATTTCCTCAGCAAATTCTTCGAGTAATAAGTACACGTAAAAATGAACGCAATTATTCGCTTAATTGCGAGAACGAAAAAACATTGAGCACCAGTGCATCGCAGTAATCCAACTTTGAAATCTGATTGAAAATTTGTTACAAGTCATATTTCGAAAAACAGGGTTACCGCGATTCAACGTTTATCTTTTGTTTATATTTTATAACTCTAATGAAGAAAAGACGTTACACGCGTTCGAGGACAAGTTCAAATGTTTTTGTTTGTGTAGCGATTTTTTGATCGAAAAGAACAATAATGGCGCTTGATAATGCGCGAGTGACGTCTTTCGGCCTTTGGCGTGACGAGTGACGAAATATCTGTTTTTTTTGCCGGGTGTTATGATTTATTCAACGGTGCCGATAATTCGGCTCCTTCAATACGTGAAATCATTGAATTTATCATATACTCACGATAAATATTACTGATATACCGAGGAAAGAAAAATCTCAGACACGGAAGAGTGTCATCCGGAGGTCTTCATTGTTTTTGTTGCCATATATATCGCTGGTGCACATGGCCATGATCACACACGAATCCCAGAGAACTTTTTCACCACCGCTCAATAGTTTAAATGTCAGTATACGTTCACTCACGAAGTATTATGTCCTTTCTTTTTGTTTTTTCTCGTGCTCAGGAGCATTTTCGCGACGAAGACATTTCCAACTTCTTAGCAGTTAAGCACACGACGCGTACGCACGGACTTACCGCGTCGCGTACGTATGACAAAATAATGAAAAAAATATACGCACACCCTTACGCGCTTCCCGTCTGCGGCGAAAGTGGCGACGCTCGCGGTGAATTTTGGAAGCTCCTTTTCCCGCCAAAAGACTTCATAATTATATCCGCTATACGATCACTGTCACAAAATTCGTTTAAATCAGAGACGCGCGAAGCGAATACAAGCGGCCTGTATTTACCAACTAATAAATCAAATTACAACTTGTGACCATTGAAAAAGTAAAGAAAAAAAAACAGTACGATACACGAAATAAAGTATAAAAAATGTTAATCAAGCTCTTTGTGTCTGTTTATTTCTAGAAATTAATGAAAAATCATGGTGGAAACGATGATGAAACAAAACGTTTCAATATACCTTTTATTTTTATACAAATTAATGTATTTACAAATTTTTGTTTTACGTATTATTTACACGGTTTTTTTCATACCATATTTTTTCTCATACGTATAAGCATTGTTCTCTGTAAATTCTCCAATGCACGAAATTTAATAATAATAATAATAATCATCATTGTTTTCCTATTTTTTTCTTTTTTTGGGCTGTACCACTGCACACTAAGCAGGACAACAATTAGTAACACATAAATCTCTCAGTGGACACGAATAAACATAATCTAAGGGACGATTCATTTACAAGAGAATAATAATAAGAATAATATAGAAGAAAAAAAATTTATCTCAGTCTTTAAACTTTTGAGCAAAAAACGTAACACAATTACTTATAGGTCAATTAATTATGAATCCCTCTGAAACATTCTTTCCCACCCTCCCTCCCTCCCCAAAAAAACTGTCGACAGGGCGTGATTTTAATTCTAATAATAATATTATTAATAATAACTTAAACTAAGGAGTTCGTAGTCATTTATAAATTGACTAAATCATTCGAATATCGTGATGCTCGTCTGTCGCAAAATCAATACGAATATTTACAGTATCAATGCGGAGAAAAAAAATTTAACAAAATGCATTCGACTATTTGCAAGCCAATTGATCTCTTGCGGTTTCTTCTTGTTGCCATTATAATTTAGAGACAGACGAGCGAGACACGATATTCCAAAGGAAATAATAATTACATATAAATACTTTAACAGTGGAAAGTAACAATAAATACCTTCAATGGACACGGGAGTGTGCCTTTCAACGAATAAAAACATAAATAATACAATACTTAAAATAGCCTTTTTTTCAATGATCGGAAAAATGTGAAGTCTCGTTCCAAGAAGAATAAAGAAACGAAGATAAATGAAGGATAGAAGATAATCTAAAGAATATTTGCTATCGTGAATCACATTCACTTTTGTGAGGTTTCATTCTCTTTCAATTCGACGCATTTATCGAATGAAAAAAAAATGTTTCCAGAGGTAACTCGACGGAATGTTTTTTTTTTTCAATTATTATTTATTTTTTTCTTACGCGTTCTCCGTACGATCGCGAAATGTAAGGGATACCGGTCCCTTTGGTGCGATGATATATTCGAATTGCAAATCGATCTCTTCCTCAGCCACAATCTCAAATTCTCGTACGACCTGTTGAATTATTTTCTCTTTTCTTTTCTTTGTTTTTTGTTTTGTCATTCATTATTCAGAGAGACTCTTGATCTCCGCTGGATCGGAGCTGAATCAACGGGAAAATATTGACATGGAAAAAAATTATTTGTGCAATGTTTCGTTGGGATAATACAAAGAAGATTGTTCAATGAATCATTGATCCATCATTAAAATTCAACTGCATCTGCCGTGACTCCAGAATGAGCGGAATTCTTTTTTTTCTGGTTCAAAGGATACTTTATGTGCAGCATGTTATTGGACATATTTGTATTTTGTTCCATGTAGAATATGACCGTGAATATCATAAACTATACCTTGGCGACGATAAGTTGCAATGCTTGCTCGGAGAAACGCTTGCCCGGACATATTCGTCTTCCGAAACCAAACGGGGCAACGAGAAGTGGCGAATGCGGTGTCGTTGGTTTCAACCATCTCTCGGGTATCCATTTGGAGGCTTGCTTGAAATTCTTGTCGTCCAGACCCGCTATCCACGTGTGCACGAGTATGACTGTCTGAATAATGACATCAATGAAGAGCGTTATTTTGCAAAGATTTTTCGTGAATGATTTTTCACGAAGGAAACTACTTGGAGGAACAAGTTTTACAATAAAGTATGATTTTTCCAG
The DNA here is from genome assembly GCA_946863875.1 of Alloplasta piceator. Lineage (NCBI taxonomy): Eukaryota > Metazoa > Arthropoda > Insecta > Hymenoptera > Ichneumonidae > Alloplasta > Alloplasta piceator. The sequence continues at coordinate 1,200,287 of OX333076.1, read as the reverse complement.
AAACAGCGCTCGTTCGGAAAAAAATACACCATACTTTCAAAGGTTTGAAGCGAAAAATCTGAAATAATTCTCAAACAATCTTATCGAGTGATAGAGAAAATTAGTAAAGTTTCGAAAATTTCTGCAGAGTTCACAGAAATTTCTGAGCTCATGGAAAAAGTCCCTAAAACATTGTGGCCAGGGTTGCGAAATTTTTAATGAAAAAGTAATGCGTTAACCATTAAAATTTAATGGTTAATGAAAATTCAATTGCATTGAAAAAAAGTAATGCATAATTTGCAACCCTG